>CM029522.1:2063374-2710929 GCA_017140615.1 Eucalyptus cladocalyx
GTCTTTGTACGCAGTAACTTGCTCTTTACTATCGACAATGCGAACCGGGATTTCAACATATGACACTCAGTCATCCACGTCCAATTCCTCGAAATTGAGCACATGGGTCGAGTCAGGCTCATATTTCCTTAACATCGACATGTGAAAGACGTCATGCACTTGCGCCAGTCTTGGCGGCAACGCAAAACGATACGCTAGGTTTCCGATTCTTTAAAGAATCTCAAATGGACCTACGTGCCTCGAGACTCGTTGCCTTTCTTACCCAAGCGAAGTTCCCATCATTGGTGACACTTTCGAGAAAAAACGTGATCACCAACTTGGAATTCAAAGACCTTCGACGCTTATCTGCATAACTTTTTCTCGCTGCTCGTCTGCATCTTTAACATCTCTGACATCGCCACGATCTACCGATTGCCGAACCAACTCCGGGGCTTTGTTATTATCTTCATTTCTCCGACTTCATCCCAACACACCGGAGTTATACTCCGCTATACAACGCCCCAAATGGAGCCATCTTGATGCTCGCCGATAACTGTTGTTGTAGGCGAATTCTACCGCATGAAGTTGATTTTCCCATCTTCCTTTGAAGTCTATTACACACGCTCTCAAAGCATGTCTTCAAGAGTCGATCGTCCTTTCGGACGGCCATCCGTCTGAGGATGATATGCCGTCTTTATCTGAAGTTTTGTACCCAAAGCACTCGCATAAGCTCTTCCAAAAAGCAGTAAATCTCGGGTCTCTATCGGATGTTATCGTAAGCGGCACTCCATGCATACGAACCACGGCCCGACGCACAGTCTGCGTGTCATCCGAGACTTAGGTCTTTTCGAATGATGAAGTGAGCGACTTTGTCGACCGGGTCGACTACTACCCAAATCGAATCATTTCCCCTTTGACTCCTTGGTAGTCCAGTCACAAAGTCCATCGTGATATGCTCCCATTTCCACTGCGGGATCGCGAGAGGTTGCGAGAAATCCTCCAGAACGCGCATGTCAAGGCTTTTACTTGCCGACAAGTCAAACACTTGGCCACATGCTTGGCGATGTCCTTCATACACGACCACCAATAGTGTTGACGCAAATTCGATACATCTTAGTGCTTCCGGGATGAACGCTCGTAGTCGCTACGATGTGCTTGAGATAAAATTTCTTCTCTAAGCTCTACATCGTTAGGTAACCAAACGTCCACGAAACTCGCACTCCATCATCTCGAAACTTGAAAATCAGCTTTTCTTTTGTCAAGTATCCTCTTGAAGAATTTTACGTACGTCCGGATGCATCGGTTGAAGTTGCTTGATTCGACCTTGACATCCGGCTCGGTCGAGGGTGGCCATAAGACTCGAAAGGTGGCCTACTCAAATTTGAATTCGAATCTCGAGCTCTCTCGATTAAGTTCCACTCTTAACCAAGATCTTTGCCACCGAAGACTTCCGACTGATGCATCGGCGACCTTGTTCGCCTTTCCGGTGATATAGAATGTCACGTCGTAGTCTTTCAAAGAATTCCATCCATCGCCATTTGTCTCATGTTCAACTCTTTCTAAGAGAACAAATACTTGAGACTCGATGGTCCGTGAAGATCGAAACTTTTCCCCACACAAGTAGTGCCTCCAAATCTTCAACGCAAATATGATGTTTGCGAGTTCTAAGTCATGCGTCGGATAATTCAATTCATGAGGTCTCAAGCTGCGGAAGCGTATGCAACAACTCTACCATGTTGCATCGCCCGCAACCCAATCCCCCTAAATGACGCATCACTTTATAGATCTCGAATCCTCCCAGGGACCAGATGGAATCGTCAGCACAGGTGCGGTAGTCAGCTTTTCCTTCAGCTTTTGAAAACTACACTCGCACTTGTCTGTCCATATGAACTTCTCATTTTTCTTTGTGAGCTTTGTTAGAGGCGACGCTATCGATGAGAATCCTTCCACAAAAACCGTCTACGTAATAACCCGTTAACCCCGAAAACTTCCGATCTCCTCACACGATGTCGGTCTCGGCCACTTGATCACGGCTTCTATCTTGCTCGGCCGTCGAGATTCCTTCTCCGGAAATCACATGACCTAAGAACGCAACACGAGTCAACCAAAACTCGCATTTGCTAAACTTAGCATATAGCTGATGAGTTCTTAAGGTCTGAATCACTAATCTCAGATGATTCTCATGCTCTTCATTACTTCTCGAATAGACCAGGATATTATCTATAAACACGATCACAAATTGATCTAGATATTCCTTGAACACTCTGTTCATCAAATCCATAAAGGCAGCTGGAGCATTCGTCAATCCGAACGGCATCACTGTGAACTCGAATGCCGTCGCATCGGTACGAAGTGTCGACTTAGGAATATCTTCTTTTCGAATCCTCGAGTTGATGATATCCCGTCCCTCAAATCGATCTTCGAGAATATTGACGCTCCTTTCAGGTTGATCAAACAAGTCATCTATCAGTAATGGATACTTGTTCTTGATTGTTACGATTGAATTGTCGATAGTCGTGCACAAACGCAACGAACCATCTTTTTTCTTAACAAATAGAAGTGCTCCCTAAGGCGTGCACTAGGACGAATAAATCCTTTATCCAGAAGCTCTTGCATCTGCACCTTCAGTTCCTTTAACTCAGATAACGACATTCGGTACGGTGCCTTTGAGATCGGTTTTGTCCCTGGTGCTAGCTCGATCACAAATTCAATCTCCCTTTCTGATGGTAACCCTGGCAATTCTTTTGGAAAGACATCTAGAAACTCCTGTACCACTGCAATATCTTCCATTTTCAGCTCATCAACTGTCGTATCCACGACAGTCACTAAGTACCCTCGGCAACCCTCGTCTAACAAACGAGTTGCTTCCAGCCAACGAGATTAATGAAATCGAAGATTCTTTTCGACTCTCAATAACCTCGACACTTTCACATGTTAATAAACTAAACTGGATTACTCCATGACCGTGATTCATTATCACTAGATGCTCCATGAGCCCACACTATTCATGTGGCATCATATTCACACCTCAGCAACTAGTCAAGCACAACTGTTACTAATGATTTCTTCTCTGTCACTTTTACTTCAACAATTTAAATTCTACCAACTCAGCACAAAGCTCTACTACGCTACTCTGATAAAATCACTTCCAACACATTCTTTCTCTGATTGGTGCAAGGTTCATTCTACTCCCATTCCTTTCGCCATCCTAATGGCATTCTGGCCGTAGTAGCGATGTCCATGCTACCTTAGACTTCCATTGACAGTCCTTCACCTGGTAGCCATGCTGGTCATCATCACTACATGTTCTAGTCATATTCGGACACTGGATTCATCCATGCTTCCTTCTACAATTCTGACACTTATCTGGTGAGTCTTTTATCTCCTACCAAGTGACAGCACACACTCTTTCTGGTTGCCCCATCATCCTGCTAGGATCACTCCCGACCAAATATCCCTGTTGGCTATACTCCAAACAATTTCGCGTCCTAGGAAGGACATAAGACCAATCTTCATCATCACGTCTGGAACAACCTGATCTATTTGACTCGGTGCTAACTTGACTACCCCACCCTTCCTCGCGAGTGGAATAGAATATTTTTCTCTCAACCTCGGTCTTTTCCTTGACCGATTTCCATTTCTGCCTGAACTGGATCTATACCTCGGCTCGAATGCAATGACTCGCTCCCGGATCACATCTCCACTCTGGATCTCAGCAGGTGAGGCGACAACAACGGTTGCGGTACTGACGGCAGCTCGATCTTAAGCCTGCTGGCTCTTCCAGTTCCCAAGGAACACTAGCATCAGAACGATCCTATCGAACTTAGGATCATTCGACGCTGCTACACTAGTACCAACCTACGGTGGTACTCTTACACTCGAGCTGGTCAGAGCCAACACTCTGCCACAACCACCTCGGTCCGACCTTTGTCGGTGCATTAACCGAGTCACGAGGACATTGTCCTCTTACTAGAATTCTCGGCTCCCCTCGCTCATGGTTCGTCTTTATATCGAAACCCCGCTTCCAAATCCACTTTGGATTAGAAGATGAGCGATCCACACACAACAAACAATTATAGCATTCATTAACACGGACATGCACCCGCATGAATTTAAAGGCCTTTCCTACTAACTATCCCATGGTCATCGCTCCTTATCACTCCAATCTTCAACTTCGCTCGATACCACTTAAACGGGATGTCACGCCCGATCCTCAGTGCACGCACATCCGTCTCACTTGGTCGATTTTATAATGCGATATCCCAGGACAATGTATCGCCGACCCTTTCAATTTTAAGCACATGCGGAAGCATTTAAAATCCCCAGACAATAAAACGATGGGATAGAAAAGCAGGGCCATATTTTTCATATTGAAATTTATAACCAAACTTTTGTACATGACATCAATTAGAGAACTTCATAACTATTCACATCAATTGGAGTTCACAAAAGAAGATGGAATCTCAATCCCTTCAGGTCATACTCAAAATCTCTCTATGTATTATCTTCTTCTTCCAAAAATCCTTCTACTCAGGTTTCACCTCCGAGTTCCCCTTCTCAGATTCCTCCTCAGCTCCTCAACGGGGTCCTGAAATGTTTTTCCCCAAACTGGGATGAGACTACGTCTCAGCGAGTTCTACCCCACTAAGCCCAATTAGTAAACCATTATACTATAGGCTGCCTATACACGCATAGGCGAAGACGACCTTAGCATCGGATCCCACCCGAAGTCGCACAATTCACAATAGGCACTCAAGCAATCATATCACCGATCAAAGCATCGATCAAATCGACCTAGTCGATTACAAGCCAACAAGACCACTCACGGTCATTCCCATTCAGTCAATCAATTCATAACCTCCGATTAAAGCAATGGTCAATCGACCTAGTCGATTACATGACATCACGACCCATGCTTGGTCGGCACCTTCAATACTATTTATAAGTCCGACTATAGTCCAGGACTACTCACTCTAAACTGATATAGCGCCCGTAGGCTGATATAGTATACTCCGATTCTCACACTCAATTAATCATGCATTCTTAGATTTGATCTCGGCATATAGCACGGCCTACTCTCAGTTCGGCGGTCTTCTGGCATTGCCAAGCATCGCCTCCCCTCATGGAGCGCGGTTTCGTCATTACGTCGACGGCATTCCCGAAGGAGCATCGTCTCCCCCCTTGGAGCACGGCTTCGTCACTACGTCGACGGCATTCCCGAAGGAGCATAGGGTCCAGAATCAACTGCGACCGGCTTCCCGTTGTCCAGGGGGTATCCCACATAGGGATAACGTCCAGCTCAACAGCCCGGGACGATTTCTCACGACCATCACACGATTACTCAAATATGGGCTCAAGGCACTAGAGGTGACCCCAACACAAAGTCTCGCCATTGTACGGTACTTAGTCCTTGACCATAAACAACAATAGTATAAGGCGCTAGAGGTAACTCACACAAAGTCTTCTACTTGTGTAGTACTTAGTCCTTTACCTGTTCATGATCCATGGTTTTCCCTCAACACAACACACATCACATCACTTTCGATAACCATCTTACTTCAACTTTAAGTCAACACACGATTAATCCCTCACGGCCCAATGACATTGTGCCTCGCACTGTCTTGGCCTCATTTCTTCATATCAATAATTAAATTAATTCAACAAAGCATTATAAATACTGAATAACATACTTAGCCAACATACTTGGCCATTTACCAACCAACAATTCAATCTCAATCAATTCCAATCCATTTAGGGTAAATCCCTAAAATATCATCCAATTTCATACAACGTGGAGCTCAAATAAATAAACGGACTCGCCACGATGATCAGCACGAGATTCCGGTCGTCGGCCATGAAAATCTTAATTTCCGAAAAATAAATAATTAATTTATTAATTTCGAAAATTAAATAATTAATATTAAAAATTCAATTTAGCTCAAAATAAAGCCTGATTAAATAAACGGACTTCACCACGGTCATCAGCATAATTTTCCGGTTCCAAACCATCTCAGTTGCATTTTCGGAAAATAAATAATTATTTAATTTAATTCCGAAAATTAATATTTAAATACTAAAAAATCCACTTAGGCCCGAAAAGCCTAATTGGAGCCCACTAAGGGTCGGGAAAAATCCCGACACTTCCAATAATTAGTAGACCACGTCTACTTGCTAATTGCGCAATCAATTTATTTAAATCGCATCAAAATTGTCTAATAATTGCTAATTTAATCTAATCTAACAACCTAAACATAATTAATTAAATCTAAACCAGCATTAAGCATAATTAGCCACTAATCCTGGATTAGTGAGATTACTCACCAAATCGCGCGCAAATCGGATCAATCCGATGGCGGCGACGCGAGGAACGATACTTCCCAAAGCGACTCGCGGATCCGGGGCCGGGAAACGGCCCAAAAGCGGGCCCGAAACGCTGGATACCCACTCCGTGGGTATGCTGGACGGGCCGAATCGGAGCTGCTCCGGCGGCTAGGGCGGCGGGGGAAGGCCGGCGGAGGGCGAGGGGGACAAGGGGGAGGTCCGGCGGGGCTGGCGGCGGCCGGAGGCGGCCGGAGATAGGCTGGTCGGTGCTGGAACAGAGGGGAAACAGGGCTGGGCCGAGCTGGGTCGCGCGGCCTGGGCGTGCGCGGACGGCGGCGGGCGCGCGGGCGCAGGCGGCGGTGCGGCGGCGCGGGACGGCGGCGAGCGGCTGAGGGCGAGCGGTTCTGGTTCGCTCGGCGTGAAGAAAAGAAGGAGAAGAAGAAAGAAGAACAGGGGGTTCGGTCGAGCGTGCAGAGGAAGAAAGAAGAGAGGAGAGAGAGAAAAGAGAGAGAGAGAGGGAATGGGCGGTGGGGAGGGGAATCGCACGGATGGGGGAAAGGGGAGAGGAGAGAGGAGAGAGAGGAAAAAGAAAAAGAAAAGGAAATACATAATTTCTTTATGCAATTTTTTCTTTTCTCATTTCCTTTTCCTTCCTATTTTCTTTTGGGCTTCAAATTTCTTCCGATAATTTCTTTCTTGAAATTTCGGACTCGTCAATAAATTGACGAGCGATGAAACTGTCCTAAAAATAAATTGTGACACGTCCGAATATTCGATTCCCAAAACCGAATTAAATTTCATGATTAAAATCAACTGGACGCGATTTTAGTCCAATCCAACCAATTAGGTAGCTTTTAGGGATTTTATCGCGGTTATATTCCTTAACGGCTTCACCCAATAGGTTGGTACTCGTGAGTGATCGGAAGAGAAAAAGGACCATAAGCGCCCGACGATATGCACATTTCACTTTATCGAAACGGGTCGAATTTGGGATGTCATTACACTTCACCTTCCTCTGGTACTTCAAGATTCTTCGCCGCCCGTGACGAGTTCATAAATGCTAAAAGATGGAAGTAAGATTGCTATTTGCCATTGAATTTTAGGCTGAAAACTGGTTACATGAACTTATGTAGCATTGTGTTTAAAATAATAAGAAACATGAAACCGAGAGATAGAGTAGTGCTTGTCTCCAGTTACTACTAATGTCTCTGTACATGTTTTAGGTACGGTGATGGAGTAGGAATGTACAAGACTTACCTCTTCGGATCGCCTTGCATCATAACATGCTTCCCATCAGTGAACAAGTTTGTTTTCCGAGCCGATGATGCATTCATCCTGGAATGGCCGAATGCTGAGCTTATGGGTGCCACCTCTCTAGTGATGGTTAACGGAAAGGCACATGCCAGGCTCAGGAGCTTTGTCTTGAATGCCATTAACCGACCTGATGCTCTTCGCCAAATAGCTGCTTTGGTACAGCCTCGTTTGGTCAGTGCCCTTGAGATGTGGGCCCAAAAAGGCAGAATCGTCGCTTACCATGAAACTAAGAAGGTGTAGTCAATGCTCAACATCACGAGTTCCTCGTTCACATGATTAAATTTTGCCCTTCAGATCATCCTCAAGGTTTTATGCGGAGTTATTAAATCTTGTATTTCTTGTTTGATTGCAGGTTACCTTTGAGAACATTGGGAAACTGTTTGTGAGCTTTGAGCCAGGGCCGCAATTGCATAAGGTGGAGCAGTTACTTCATGATATGGTTAAAGGGATGAGAGCTCAGCCGCTCAATTTCCCTGGAACTGCGTATCACCACGCTCGGCAGGTTGAATCGAATTGGAACATTTAATCTTTTTTCTAATCTAATAAGTCAGCGAATGATGAAAACTTGGGTTCTCATTAGCTGGCACAATTACTCTTGCTCTGCGTGCGAGTTTGAAGTTATATTCTTATCCAACAAGTTAAACACAACACTGAAGAGAGTGCAAAATTATCGTTGTGGGGTTAAATTGTCCTAGTTTTTAGCCAAGCTGCCCATTTAAAACCCCAAATGATCTGAAATATTTGCCCAATCCGACATTGCAGTGCCGGAAGAAGGTCGAGGCGATTTTTAGAGTAGAGATAGAGAAGAGAAAAAGCCGAAGCGAAGAAACTATTACCGATCTTTTGGACGGGATAAAACAAATCAAAGATGAGGAAGGCAACAAACTATCTGACCAAGAAGTGCTAGACAACATCATTGCCCTTGTGGTCGGCGGTTATGAGTCCACTACACTTGCATCGATGTGGGCGTTTTACTATCTTGCTAAGTATCCCAATGTTCTGAAGAAACTCCGGGTACCGACTTCGTCCATTTTTGTAAAGCTTAGTTATCAGAATCTTATCCACTGTTTCATTGCAACTTGTGAATCTTGAATTGAATGGCAGGAAGAGAACATGACCATCAGCCAGAACAAGAAGGGTGAGTTCATCACAAGTGAAGACATCTCGAGCATGAAATATACTAACCAGGTAAAATGATAGGAGAATTTCAGAGTTTGAGCGGCATTTGACCGCAAATTTTTGAAGCTGACAATTAGTGACACACAGGTGGTGGAGGAGACAATAAGAATGGCCAACATTGCAGCTTTTATATTCAGATTAGCCACTAAGGACGTCGATTACAAAGGTTCGAAATTATCCAAGTCTTGTAGATATATATTATTAGCTTATACGTTACAGCCCTAAGGATGTCGATTACAAAGGTTCGAAATTATCCAAGTATTGCAGATATATATTATTAGCTTATGCATTACAGCCCGCAGCTCTACCACTGCATAGATCTTCAAGTTGTTGTTTTATCAAGACTGCCTTTTTATAACACAGATTTTCTCTGCAACTAGTGCATAACTTTGTACCGACTTAGATACATTATTTTAACAAGAACTTTTGTGACTAGCAATACATAATTTGGTGCTGACTGCTGAGTCCATTTCACAGCAATTGAAGATAGAATTTTGCAGTAATGATCTCCGAAAACTTGTGCAGGTTATAGGATACCAAAAGGATGGAAAGTGATTCTGTGGCTCCGATACCTCCACACGAATCCAGAAAACTTTGATGACCCCATGTGCTTTAATCCTGATAGGTGGAATGTAAGGCTCGATATCAATTAAGTTCATGGTCAAAGCATTCACTTTCCTTTTTCCTTCTTTTCTCCCTTTCGGCAAACCTGTGTAATACTCAGTCGTGTTCTTCAGGAATCTGTGAAGTCAGGTGCATACCAAGTGTTTGGCGGAGGATCAAGAATCTGCGCAGGAAACATGCTAGCGAGGATTCAACTGGCGATTTTGCTTCATCATTTATCTGTAGGATACAAGTAAGAGGAATAATGAAGCTTTTACAGACTGAATTTAGGAGAAATTCCAATTCATTGAACATAAAATTTACAACAATGTTTGGCAATTGAATTATCAGGTGGGAATTGCTCAACTCAGATGCTGGTTTCGTCTTTCTTCCGCACCCTGCACCAGCTGATAGAGTCGAAGTTAGTTTCAGCAAGCTATGAGGACTGATCCTGACTACAACTCAAAACTGCGCTAGGCTTGAATAATTGAGTCATGTTATTCCCATCATTTGTATGCTTTTATCTTATTTTGTTTCAACCAAAGTATTGTGGAAAGAAATAATTTGAAAGTCCAACTTCCACTTCGAAGAGCTATAATTTCGTGATGTGTGACCTAACCGTAACACAATACACTTTTTTCATGACTCAAATTTAAGTTGGGAAAATGCACGGAGCTCGACTCCCTTAAGTCCTCAATGTTTTGTCTAACTATATATTCACCAGTAATAGAAATTGTGATTAAGTAGATACACCTTACAACATTACGGTTGGAGTGAAAAAGGACAGGAGCAACGCAACAAAAGCCTCCGAAACGAATATGCTTGTCAACCGCTGATCACAAAAGACCAGCCAAAACAACTACATGGGAGTGCGGCAATCCGGGATTCTCTTGCATCATTCGATCCACATATATAGAACCAAGAACCCTAATTGATGGAAATTTAGGATAAATTAATTAATTCAACAAATGGGCGGTGCCATAGCTACTCTTGCTAAGCACCTGAAGAGTCATTCGAACTTTGAACAAGTCAAGATAATTTTTTTTTTTTTAATTGATCTCTCGGAAGTTAGAGCTTTATATTTAAATGCAGATGGGATCGCTTGTCTTAGATTTTCTGTGTATGCCAAGCAAACTCAACGAGAATGATTAACTTCATATTTGAGTGCTTCCAGTTAGAGAACTATGGCTGATCACTCATCTCCAGAGAGAAACCTCTAGGGCAAAGTCGCCATCATCACCAGCAGAGCGAGCGGCATTGGCGAGGAGATGGCCCACCAATTCGCTCATCACGGGGCCTCCGTTGTGATCGCTAATGTCCAGGATGAGAAGGGAAAAAGCCTAGTATCAGCCCCAAGCGTTGCATGTACATCCGTTGCGACATCACGGACGACGAGCAGGTCAAGTCCCTAGTAGAGACCACGGTCTGAATCCGAGGGCACTTGGACATAATGTTCGGCAACGCTGGTGTGATGAGGTCGTCAAAGCAAGACACCCTCGATTTCGACATGAAGGGCTACGAACGCCTCTTCATAGTCAACGTTGGGGGTGTGGCGGCAAGCCTGAAGCATGCGGCCTAGGCCATGGTGGCCGGTGGTGGCAGGAGCATAATTTACACGGCAAACATCATGGCTAGCATGGGTGTGGACTGCTACATCGACTACTGCATGTCAAAGCATCCGATGCTGCTATTGGTGCGGTCGGCGAGCAAGCAGCTCAGTGTGAGCAGTGTGCGAGTGAATCGTGTGTCCCCAAGCACGGTCAGGAGCCACTGCTATGGCGGGTGTTCGGGATGGGGAAGGATGCAGTGGAGGCAATGTTCGCGAGCCGCCCTCATGCATGAGAGGAGTGCTGATGGCGAGGCATGTGGTGGACGCCGGTGTCTTTTTCTCCTCCAATGAATCCGAGTTCATGACCGGCCATAACTCAGTGGTCGATGGTGGCCGTCGTTAGAGCGAAGCATGATCCATGCAGGCGCTTTAAAAACTTTCAAAAAAGAATCAAATCAAGATCGGGTTTCTTTTTTATAGAAATCGACAATCCATGTGCATCTGGATGTGGCACCCCATCAAACTCAAATTGTTTGATGTACAATAAATGATTTGGATCATACAGCCTCTGCTTGTGATCGTTGAAGTCATGCCTCAAGTTTATGATGGGCCGAACAGTAGTTTCATTAAGTGAGTTCGTGGAGCTTCCGTCCTTGAATGTGGAGGACGACTGATTCTGCCTTCCTTCTTTCTTTTGTGTCCAACCTTAAGTACTTTGTATATTACGAAGAAATGAACCTTAAAGCAGGGGAAAGCACGTGCGGATCCTACAATCAATAATCGAGTCATTTTCCGATCCTCTATACGCTGGATCCAGTTTGTCGCATGGAAATCAGATATCCCATCGAAAAAAAGTACATTAGAGCTTAATATCGCAATTAGTAATTGTCTATAGAGGAATAAAACCAACCGCTCTATATTGGGATTCGTAGTCTGTATTTTCTATCAGAAACTATGGTATGCACAGTAGTTGAGACTGGCAATACTGCATATTGGATGCCAATATGCTACGGACGATTAATTTCCCCATTCTTTTGGCAACTGAGGTGTTGGGTCTGAGCACACACAACCGAAACTTCTATAATTGGCCAAATCAATCGCAACTCAGCCAAACTGGATTTCACGGGGAAAATAATAGAACGCATATGTTAATTTTATCCACAACACCATTCATAGTAATAAGTCTATTTAACGAAACTCGAGAACATGAAATTCTTTGGTCTCTCTTACCCTAAAAAACTACAACTCAAAGATGAGACTTGGGCATCTTCAGTCGCTTCCCTGCTTATCTTTTTGCATACAGAAATGAATGGTTGGAAGACAGAAGCAATAGCATGATAGGAAAAGGAAGTGATTTGAAAATTAGTTTCTATTTTGATGTATACAATGCGATATAGTTGAAGAAGAAAAAACAGCCTTAGAGACCCTTGCTCAACAAGAATATATACGAGACCAAATCCGAGTAGTGGAGTTTATGTAGCAAGTATAGAAATGACTATACCGGTGCTAAATGGTCTTGGGCATTTCTCATCTTAAAAGTTAGCTTAAAAGGTGAGACTTTCTTCTATACCTATAAACTGACTATCAACCCATTTCACAACCAATGTCGAATAACCCAAACAAAAACTTTAATAGTTATTAGAATCCATGGACACAAGATGCCATTGAGGCACTTCAATCACGTTCTCAATGTGAGATAAATTTTTGCATTATGAAAACTTATTAACCAATCTATAGGATGTCCTTCGAACGGGAGTCCCAAATCTTTTCATTGCAAAAGATTCCTGTGCTAAACAGTAAACTACAAAAGCTCTCTCAAGTTCTCAACCGCCCCTAGATAATGGACGATGATATGCAACACTCCCTGCCTATGAGCAATTAACTGCAACTTAATAGTTGGGAAAAAAACCGTGCAGTTGCTTTCAGCGGACAACCAATCCGAGTTATATCATAAATAGAATAGAATCCATCCCGAAAGCAATGTGAGACGAGTGTTAAATCGAATAAGAATTGCCAATAATCTAGAAAGAATTAGTAAGTCGGTACAGATTGATGTACAGTGTACCAATAGGAGTGTGGTTAGATTCGATTCTGGCGCTTGTTCCACTTCTCAGCAGGTGGTTGTGGCGGTGGAATGAAATTCGGCATGCATTACCAATCGAACAAAAATGTTCTTACGCTGGATTGAAGATCACACATGGAATAACCTTTCTTCGGTGAAATGTTCACCTTTCTTTGGTACTTCAAGATTCTTCGCCACCCTGACAAGTCAATAAACATGAAAAGACAGAAGTAATAATCTTTATTTATTTGTAGAAGTATTCGATTAGAGTGGTTTTTTCCTTAAGTTTATTCTTGCCTGTCTGATATAATCTCACTTCAATCTGCATTTGGAACAAGTTTCAGGGAGTACCTTAGCCCTTAGAGTGGATTTATTTGTAGAAGTATTCAATTAGAGTGGTTTTTTCCTTAAGTTTATTCTTGCCTGTCTGATATAATCTCACTTCAATCTGCATTCGGAACAAGTTTCAGGGAGTATCTTAGCCCTTAGGATTTTGAATGATCTGTACGTTTAATTGCAAATAACCTAGTAGTCAGATAGAAATCACAAGTTAAAAGACCTGAGAAAAACAGAGTAGTTCTCTCCATCTGTTGTGGATCACTGTGGTGTCAGTGCATGGGTTACTTGACAATGCCGCGTTATTTCATGGCCACAGTGGGTTTGAACCAAGCTTTCCCCCCACTTCAATAATCAAGTAAGGTCACGGAGAATGAATGTCCACGGTCACCTTTTGATGGCCTTCCATCAAGCTTCCCATCAGTGAACAAGTTTGTCTTATGAGCCCCACCACATCTTCATCGTAGAATGGCCCAATGGTGATCTTGTAGGCACGACTTTGATGGCGGCGGTCCATGGAAAGGCACACACCTAGATCAGTAGCTTCGTCTCAAATGCAATCAACCGGCCAGCATGTGGTGGTCACACATGTCCAATTCAAGTCCCTAGTAGAGTGGACGGTCCGAACCCGAGGGCCCTTGGACATAGTGTTCGGCAACGTGGGCATGGTGAGCTCGTCGAAGCAAGACGTCCTCGTCTCTGACATGAAGGGCTACGAGCCCCTCTTTGGAGTCAACATCAGAGGCGTGGCTGCGAGCATGAAGCACGCGGCCTGAGACATGCTGGCCAGCGGTGGCAGCGGGAGCATAATATGCTCGGCGAGCATGGTGGCCGGCATGGGCACTGACCACTGCATCGACTTCTGCATGTCGAAGCATGCAGTGCTGGGACTGGTGCAGTCGACGAGCCAGCCGCTTGGGGCAAGCAGCATGCGCATGAACTGTATGTCGCCAAGCACGGTCGGGAAGCTGCTGCTGTGCGGGTTATATGCAATAAAAAAGGAGGAGCTCGAGGCGTTGCTCGAGCCGTCCTTGTGCATGAGAGGAGTGCTGACGGCGAGGCATGTGGGAGATGCCGTGGTCTTCCTCGCTTCCGATGGCTTGGTCGTCGATGGAGGTGGGCGTCTCGGCTACGTACATCAGCTAATGAAGATGGACAATGCAAGCACGCTTGGACGTGGCATAAGGTGTTATGGGTTGATATGGCCTCTGCATATGATTGTTGAAGTAAATAATGCCTCGGTTTTTTTACGGGTCAAACAGAAGTCCTCATTCATGGAATTTCCCTCCTTGAATGTTGGGGGTGGACTGATTTTCCTTCGTTCTTTTGTTTGTTTCCAACCTTAAAGCATAGGAAAGTACGTGGCCATCCTATCAATCATTATTGCATTAAACGGGAAAAGTACACTGGAAGTATAAAAAATTATGCACAATGCTTACGTTAGTGCCCAAATTTTTTTCTGACTTACTTAAATGCCTCCAACGAAAAATTTCGATAATTCATCTCATGTGCCCTTTTTTTTTTTACAGAATTTTAATATCCGTTTGCCTTTTCTTATAAAAAAAAAAAATGAATCCAACTTGGACGGTAACCTAGCCCTTCTTGACAATACCGCATCATTTCAAATGTTAATCTCATTCTTTCACTATGGTTCTCATTTCTCTCCTAGTGGTATTACGAAGCTCCTTCCATGGACAGCACAAAAATCACATGATTTTCTACCGAGCAAAAAGCAACCATCCCGCAAACAAAAGCAAAATATCCAAATGAGGGTTTTGCTTCAGTGGGGTGCGATATTGAAGATGAAATAAACAGAAAGGGGAAAACGTGAGGCAGGGAGGTTTGTTTTCCAGTTTTTAGCTCCATTTTTAATTTTTTCGAGAATAAAAGTGCGATTGTGGGAGTTTCGCTTCGTCGACTCCCTCGCCTCGACCTCTCGGGAATGGGCATCTGGAAGGGTGATTGTCCTCCTCCTCCTCTCCTTTTGTTGTTTGCCTCGCTGTCGTGTCCCTCTGTGCTGCCATCATTGTTCTATTATTGCAAACCTATTCTTCGATATTTTTCGTTTCCCAACATCCGAAGCTTCGTTAGGGCTCCTTGTTCTCTCATCAGTAAGAGTTTCAGCTACTTATTTTGCACCAAATCCTCTGTTATCACATTAGGGTTTGAAAAAAAAAATGTAAAGTTTTCCCCAAATCATCAATTTTGAGATTAGAGTTTGAAGAGAGGCTGAATTTGGAACATCATTGTTGGGTTAATATCTGCCAACTCACAATACCAGTGAGTCATGTCAGCGAGAAAAAATATTAGAATGTTACCACATTAGATTTCCAATGACTCGAATTGGAGTCGGCACTTAATTAATCTTTTTTTTTTAAAGTGACATTTAAGTGATCCAAAAAAAAAAGAAAAATTAGTACTAAAATGAATATCATACACAACTTTTAACACTTCTAGTATATTCTCCCTGTATCGAACTAATCTTTGTCCATCAACACAAATGTCGGATCAAGACAAGTCCTAAATAAGTTGCTGAATTGAGTGCAGAGGATACTAGAAAGCTCGATCAATGCAATAAAGTTACTATGATAACTACAACAGCACAGGTTTTGGTGGAGAGGATACAATCCCTCATGTGGCCAACTGTCTACCAAGTATTTGCCCTCCACCTTCAGCCTTTTCTGGGCCCCAAATGTGCACTCTGGGATTGCCCAAGGCCTGCTCAAGGTTTGGAATGGTGTCAGGACTACTGCAGTAGCTTTCACGCTGCTCTAGCATTAAATGAGGGCCCACCGGGCATGAGCCCAGTTCTCCGACCAGGGGGAATTGGTCTAAAAGATGGGCTTCTTTTTGCTGCTCTTAGTGCCAAGGCCCAAGGGAAAGATGTTGGCATTCCAGAATGTGAGGGAGCTGCAACTGCTAAGTCTCCATGGAATGCACCTGGTAAACTCATAGTTTTTTCCTCTCATCTGGTTTTGTTCAGGTTTACTGTTTCTTCTGGGGGTATCTATTCCCAGGCGACAGATGATGTACCCTTTTAGGTTTTTCTAATTCCCTGGATTGTCTTTTATGATTGCAGAACTTTTTGACCTTTCGGTTCTGGAGGGTGAGACAATTAGGGAATGGCTATTTTTCGACAAGCCTCGCAGAGCATTTGAAAGTGGAAATAGAAAGCGAGAGGTCTTTGCGACTACGGTGGCCGTGGTTGGCATGAGTCACGGAAGCGAGGTCATGAATGAGTTTGGAGGGTGAAAAGGTCTTATTATATGGATCCACAACCGCTGAATCACTTTGAGTGGCATCTCTATGAGTATGAGATCAACAAGTATGATGCCTGTGCCTTGTACGATTGGAACTGAAGCTTGTTGATGGGAAGAAGAATCCAAAGGGTAGGGTAGCAAATGATTCTCTTGCTGATCTTCGAAACAGATGGGAAGGTTGACAGTGAGTTCCCCCCGATAGTAAGCGCTCGTCAAGGGGAGAACCAAAGTTAATTCAAAGGATAGCGTTGGATATATCTATTCAGATCAGAATCACGGTGCAGCGGCAAATGAAATAGTTGACTATGGATTGGTTTCCCCATATGACTACCTTGTGGAGAACAAAGGTGAATATTACGTAACGTAAGGGAAGGTAGATGAAGAAGCTGCTCTTCTTGGTCTTTTCTGCATTAGCCTAAGCATTTTATCTCAGGCTGCAACGGAGCTAACCCTTTTGCTGCTTGCATCAAGTCTGAAGTACCTATGAACAATAAGCTCAACTAAACCTCAAATTCTTTTGGGGGGTCATGCAGAGAGATCCATAAACTGGTGTACATTCTAACCTCTGGAATATTAACCTGTCCTTAATTTTTATGACCAATTCTGCTGTGTCGGTGACTAGAAAATGGATGGTGGCGCCTTAAGGTGATGGTGGTGGCCACTCCTTAATATACTGCTCCAATCTTTTTCTAGGTCAATTGGAACATTGTGCTTGTATTAAAATCTGTAGGGACGTTATGTGACATCCAGGATTTTGATTTTAATTTATTTGGATAAATAGGATCATATGTCTCGTATTTCGTTAATTTATTGACGGGTCCGAAATTTCAATAAAGAAATTATCGGAGGAAAAATTGAAGACCAAATTAAAATAGAAAGAGAAAAGGAAAATTTGCATAAAGAAAGTATGCATTTTATTTTTCTTTTTCTCTCTCTCTTCCCTTTTCCTTTTCTCTCTTTTTCCTCTCTCTCCCTCTCTTTTCTTTCTCTCTCCTCTCTCCTCTCCCCTCCCCTCCCCCTCGTGCGAATTCCCCACCGCCCATTCTCTCTCTCTCTCTTTCTTTTTCCCCTTTGACCAGTCAATGTTTATCTCCCCTCCTCTCTCTCATCTCTCTCCCTCGACATTTCCTTCCCCCTTCCGTTCGAGCGAACCAGAAGCGGAGGAAGACCAGAAGCTGCAGCTCCGTCGCCGCTCGTCCCGCCGCCGCACCGCCGCCCGCGCCCGCGCTCGTGCACGCGCCGCTTGCCGCCGTGCGCTCCGCCCGCGTCCGTCGCCGTTGCCGCTCCTCCCCGAGCGAACCAGCCTCTGTTCAGCTCGGTTCCGCCCCGACCAGCCGCCGCCCGACCTCCTCCGGCCACTGTGGGCCACCGCTCGGCCTCGCCAAGCCACCACCCACTCTCCCGACCTCTTGCCGCCCCCAACCCTCTCTCTTTCTTGCTGTTTTGCGGCCGAACCAGCAAACCCACGGAGTGGGTATCCAGCTGTTCGTGGGCCGTTTTGGGCCGTTTCCCGGTCCCGAATCCGAGCCGTGCTTTGGGAAGAATCGTTCCTCGCGTCGCCGCCGTCGGATTGATCCGATTTGCGCGCGATTTGGTGAGTAATCTCACTAATCCCGGATTAGTTGGCTAATTATGCTTTAGGTTGGTTTAGTTTTAATTAATTATGTTTAGGTTGTTAGATTAGAATTAATTAGCAATTATTAGTCAATTGTGATGCGATTTAGATAAATTGATTGTGCAATTAACAAGTAGACGTGGTCTACTATTTATTGGGAGTGTCTCGGGAATTTTCCGACCCCTAATTGAGCTTCAATTTGATGATTTAGGCCTAAGTGAGATTTTTGGGCATTTAAATATTAATTTTCGGAATTAAATTAAATAATTATTTATTTTCCGAAAATTCAAGGGAGATGGTCTAGAACCGGAATATTATGCGGATGACTGTGGTGAAGTCCGTTTATTTAATTGAGTTTTATTTTGTACTAAATTGAATTTTTTATAATTAATTAATTTAATTAATTTTCGAAATTAATTAATTAATTAATTATTTTTCGGAAATTAAGATTTTGATGGCTGACGACTGAAATCTCGTGCTGATCGTCGTGGCGCAGTCCGTTTATTTATTTGAGCTCCACGTTGTATGGAATTGAATAAATTGTGATATTTTAGGGATTTACCCTAAATTGATTTGGAATTGATTGAGATTGAATGATTGATTGGTAGATGGCCGAGTATGTTTGTTTAGCATTTATAATGCTTTGATTGAGTTGTAAAGTGGATGGAGTTATGAGAGAATTGGAAATACTCTGGGATTGAGCCAATCAGACACAGTGTATGGACCTACGTGGTTCGGTGATTGGGACACCACTGGCGAAAACGGCGTCTTAAAGAACGCACGTATCGGTCTAGTACATTCATTATTGTGGACCTACGTGGTTCGGTGACTGGGACATCACTGGCAAAAACGGCGCCTTAAAGAACGCACGTATCGGTCTAGTACTCATATTGTTATAGGCATGTATGGTTCGGTGATCAAGGACATCATTTGGCGAAAAAAGCGTCTTAAAGAACGCATACACTTGTCTATCAAATACATTGTTATAGACATGTGTGGTTCGGTGATTGAGATATCACTGGCAAAAACGGCGCCTTAAAGAACGCACACAATTGTCTATTGAGTACATGGTTATAGGCATGTGTGGTTCGGTGACTAAGGATAGCACTGGCGAAAACGGCGCCTTAAAGAACGCACGCAATTGTCTATTGGACAGATCATTGTAGGCATGTGTGATTTGGTGATTTGGGATATCACTGGCGAAAACGGCGCCTTAAAGAACGCACGCAATTGTCTATTGGACAGATCATTGTAGGCATGTGTGGTTCGGTGATTTGGGATATCACTGGCGAAAACGGCGCCTTAAAGAACGCACGCAATTGTCTAGTGAATATGTCACTTTGGCGAACTTGACACTCGAGAGTATTGACCTAGAATGGTTCGTCTGATATGTAATCGACTAGTTCGATTGACCAATGAATTGATCCGATTGTTGTGAAATGATTGATTGAATGGAAATGACCGTGAGTGGTCTTGTTAACATGTAATCGACTAGGTCGATTTGATCGATGCTTCGATCGGTGATATGATTGCTTGAGTGCTTATTGTGAATTGTACTGACTTGCAGGTGGGATCTGATGCTAAGGTACGTCTTCTGACCTATGCGTGTTTAGGCAGCCTTTAGTATAATGGTTTACTAATTGGGCTTAGTGGGGTAGAACTTCATTTGAGACGTAATCTCATCCCGGTTGGGGAAAAACATTTCAGGACCCGATGAGGAGGCGATGAGGAGGAGTCTGAGAAGGAGAACTCGGAGGTGAAACTTGAGTAGAAGGATTTTTGGAAGAAGAAGATAATCCTAAGAGGGACCTTGAGTACGGCCCAGATGGATTGAGATTCTACCTTCTTTTGAGATCTCCATTTTGATGTGAATAGTTATGAAGTGATTTGTGTTTTGTATAAAAGTTTGGTTATAAGTTTCAATATGAAAAATATGGCATTGCTTTTCTATCCCATTGTTTTATTGTCTGGGGATTTATAATTGCTTCCGCATGTGCTTAATAAAAAGAAAGGGTCGGCGATATATAGTCCTGGGATATCGCATATTAAAATCGACCAAGAGAAGGATGTGTGCGTGCCCAAGGATCGGGGCGTGACACATTATACTATATGTTCTCGTACTGTCCTCATCGGCGTTTTACAATGAAATATATTATCATTTTCAAGTGAATCGCCTGTGCGATTTGGTGATCTATGTTTATGAGGCTTGCTATATGTGGTCTTCTACGTACAGATTCATGTTCTATGGTGATGGTCCATGTTTTGTATAGTGAATAACTTAGGGGCTGTTTTGATAACGTTTATTTTCTCAATCTTTTTTGTTCTTTTCCCTGAACAAAAAAAAAAAGAAAAAAAAAAGGGGAAATCCGTTTAGTGATGTTGGCTAATTTTTTTATTTCCTGAATTAAATCAGTGGTTAGGAATAAATTTGAAATAATAATAAGAACTAGAAAAAATTTATTTCTTTGTTCTTGAGAACAATTTCTATGATAGGTCATTTTTTTGTTCTTTTCTTCTTCTTCCTCCTCTAGCTGGTCGTTAAGGCTTGACGATAGTTAACAACCGGCCAAATGAGGTCCAGTGATCTTGCCATGGCTGGGTGAAGTTTGACCTCGTCCAACCACGACAAGTTTGGCCTCGCCATGGTTAGGCCCCGAGCGAAGTTGATCTCATGATAATGGGGCGAGGCGAAGCCTCACCGGTTCCTCTGAGGTTGGCGCTCCTTTGAGGTTGGCGAGGTTGTCGGCTTTCATCTCTAGCCGGTTGTTGATGTCATCAAACTGAGCTCTAACCAAATCTCCGAGTTGTAAATCTACAGTAGCTTCAAGCAACAATCTACATTTAGAGCAAGAAAAGCTTGCTCCACAGTCCATCAAAAATGGTCTCACAGTTTCAAGTCCTTTACTGGCCATATCCCAGCATCGTTTTCGACGATAGATCTGTCTTGTATAAACACATAACTAAACGCTACATTGGATGCTACCATCTTCCTTCAAGCCAAAGCAGATAACTCAAGATAAAGTAGGCCATTATGGTAATCTCTGATAATGTACCTAAGACAGAGGAAAAGGCAACATCAAACTGTGGCAAGTCTTGCGACTGAGAGATATCTTTCCGCCAAAGCAAAAAGGCTTCCGCTCCAGTTCCATTGCCAATAAGTTCAAGGACAGTGCCCGCCTGCCAAAACACACAAGGCAAAAGAAGGGATCAGTAATTTGTAAAGGGTACTTCTACTGGGGCCAAAAGAAAGAGCATATGAAATCGCTTCATATAGATCTCTCCTAAGCTAACCTAGCGTACAAGGACATCAGATAAATTAAAGAGGAAACATGAACTGGTCCATCGACGTTCTGGAATATAAACACCGCACGCAAAGCGTCTTCCGAAAACAAACAAGGAACCGAAGTCGATCCCACTTACTCCGCTGAGGTTTGGCGACGTCGACTGGAGCCATGATCACCGGCATGTCCCGCACCACTGTCCGCCGTCTGCCATCCCGACGAGCGAAGAAGGGGAAATCGATCGAATCCGCGCGACTCCAAATCGCCGTTGACTCTGCGAACCCCCTTCTCCCCAACGTGAGCGTGCCAAGGAAGAAGAGGACAGCTTGGACCGGGCTATACAAATACATATTGTCTATTTTTCTTGTTTATTATTTTTTTCTGTGTTTTTACCTTTTTATTAATCTTTCTTGCTTTACAAAAAATAAACGGACGCCTAAATTGATGTAGCAAGGAGGAATCTCGTGTGTGTGTGTGTGTGTGTGTTTTAATATTATTTTATGTATATCTTCACTTATCCTTTTATTACATTTTTTTTTTCACTTTTTATCTAGTCCACTTTATTCATTATTCATTTTTTTTTTGGCTTTTTAACGTTTATAAATTTTAATACTTTTGCAAAATGAATGAATATTTAAAACGTCAACAAAAATTCTTCTGTCAACACATGCAAATATAGTTGCACGTTATCATCTTTAGTCCTTAGATTAGGTCATTTAATTAAAATCGCATGACATATAGCTTGCATGTTAGGCTCATTTAATTTTATGTTGCATGTCATCTTGATATACATATATTTTGCATTTCATTGCATTTAGAATAATTGCATTACATTCAATGTACATAGTTTAAATTTCATTTAAGGGTCCGTTCGTTTCGCATAACTCCACTGATCTAGTTGTTGAATCAGTTGAAAAATAAATTTTGAAAAATCATTTTTCAAATTTTCCGGTGTTCGTTTCGCGGAAAATGAACTAGTTGTGGAAATCATTTTTTATCAAGAAAAAATAGGGGAAAATGTTTTCCACTTTTCAAATTGGGAAAACATTTTCCTTACTCACTCTCTCCTTTCATAACCTATTAGGCCCCTTCTTTCTTGTTTTTTGTTTTTTTTTTTTTTAAATTTGAATTTTAAATTATTTTCCTTTTTTTTTTTTCTACCTTCCTCTTTGGCCAATTGCCGGCATGGCTACGGTTGGCGACCAACCACCAGCAAGCTCGACGCTTGCTGATGGCGCCACCGACCTTGGGCCTTGCCTGGCTCGCCGATCTCTAGTGAGCGACGAGCTCAAGGCTCACCGACCTCTAGAGAGCTCGAGCTCGCTACTCGCCAGACAGTGGCGAGCGCAAGCCTCTAGCAAAGCCAAAGGCCAACAAGCCTAAGGCTCGCCCTCGCGCTTAGACCTTAACGCTCATTGATCTCTGGTGAGCGGTGAGCTCGAGGCACGCCACTCACCAGATCGGTGAGCTAGCGGTGAGCATGAGCCTCTGGCTCACCAATCTAGCAAAGCTAGAGGCCAACGAGCTCAGGCTAGCCGCTTGTGAGATCGGCGAGCCAGCGGAAGCTAGCCTTCAACTAGTCGCCGGCCGTCGCGTGGTCGGCGAACGGCCAAAGAAGAAGAAGAAGATAAAAGAAAGAAAAAGAAAAGAAACAAAATAATAATAGTACTAATAAAATCGATTTTTTAAATATTTTAAAATTTAATTTAAAAAAAAATAAAATAAAAATATTTAAATATTTTAAAATACGTAGAGGAAACCATTTTCCTTACCAAACAATGAAAAATATTTTTCACTTTATTTTCAGGTTTTAAATGAATAAAGGAAAATAATGATATTTTTTTTGGAAAATGACTTATTGAAAAATATTTTTTAGAAACGCTGCATTTTTTATGAAACGAACGAAGTCTAAATAAGCAAAAACCCTTAAAAATGAGTGAATTGTGGTTCATCCATCACCTCTTGGATTTCGAGAGACTCTTCTCCAACCCACATTTCTCGAGACTCTACTCCTCCTTCATACATACAAAGAGGGAAATCACAATAGCTATCGTCGTCGCTCAATGATGCGTGCTCTCGATCGTCATTGAAAGACAAGCTCACACATTTATGGAATGGACCTAACAGGTGGGCCGGGTCAAGACCTCCACAAAATATGATGCTTTACGTCACTTCATATATATGTTGCCCTATAATCTAGAATTTAACGATTTTCCTCTCTCTCTCTCTCTCTCTCTCTCGCATTTCATTAAAAAATTATAGTCCATATATTTTGACTTCTCTCTTTTAATCTTGAACCCTTGAAATTTTCATAAACGTACGGATATTAACTTGTAGGCTTACATACAATTTTTTTTTTTGATTTTTTTGAAATTTAAATGATATTTTAAATTTTGACGAGAAAGTATAAAGAGGTGTAGTTTTACTTTTCATTTAAGCTGAAGAGAACACATCTTTAATATTCTTCTACATATCTTTCTTTTCAATCCACGTATTGACCTTAGTGAGTTAATCATTTATCTCCATGTGGAAACTCAAAACGAGAGTTTTTTGGAGTGGAAAGGTGAACTGTAGAAACCCTTAACATCAACTTCCGGCCTCATCGAGCTAAGTTAGGCTTTGCTTGGTCTAATACTCAAACTCAAATGAGCTTGAATTTTTTTCCAAGCCTCCTGTCTTGCATAATATGCCCGATTGGATGGAGCTCAACTCGGTTCGGCCTGATTATCCAACCTTAGGGGTTCAGGTTTCAATAAATCCAATTTCCAAATTGCTACGAATGTTATAGATATACGGTGCTAGTATATCTAATACTACCTGAGTGTACATATGAAACAATGTCATGTTCATAAAACAAATTATAAATTGAATGAGTTATTACATTGTAAAAGAGCAACACTACGCAGCATAATATTGAATAAACTATCATCAAATGAAATTAGATGATTACATACATTATTTTTTAAACAAATAAAAATTAAAAAATTCTGAAAAAGGGTTTTGAATTTTTTTTTTAAAAAGAATTATATATATGTATTTTATTTTTTAGTATTATTTCAAAATTTATATTTAAAAAGTTACATACATTATTTTTTCAATTTTAAAAAAATAAAAATTTAAAAAAATAATGAAGGATTTGATTTTTTTAAATTATATATATGTATTTGATTTTTTTTATCATTATATCAAAATTTATATTTAAAAATTTGCATAAATCATTTTTTTCAATTTAAAAAAAATTATGATGAAGGGTTTGGTCTTTTTAATATATATATATATATATATATATATATATATATTTGATTTTTTTAGTTTTATTGTCAAAATTTATATTTAAAAAGTTGCATACATTATTTTTTTCAGTTTTAAACAAATAAAATTAAAAATCAGTCCGAGCTCATTCCTCGAATATAATATTAATAAAAATAATTAAAAAATTTAAAGATTTCAAAAAATTTAAAGATTTCAAAAATCATAAAAAAAATTGATAAAATCCCTAAAAAATTGATAAGAGATTTTAAATTTGATTAAAAAATAAAAATAATAGAAACCAAGTTGAAAATGCTTTACTTCCTACTTAGTCAAAAATGCTTTATGGCTTATTAGTACTTATGTCAATTGGAGTTGTGATACTTTTTTGATCGAAATTTAGGTTTTTTATGTTGATGTTGGAATTAGAGATGAGTGGTGTTAAGTTCCTTATAGGTTCCGCCTAGAACCTGAAACCTACTCTTGAGTATAGAATCCTCATTTTTTGGAACATAGAATCTGCCCATTGAAACCAAAAACCTGGAATCTACCCTGTCACAAGTTCCCGGGTTAGTCACAGGTTCCAACAAGTTCTTTTTCTTTTCCTTTTTTTTTTTAGTTTCATTTTTAGTTTTTTAAAAAATGAAATGAGCGCAACAATAATAAACAAGCTTGTCATTCATCAAAGAGAATACAACACGAACAAAACTATCAACATAGGAAAAAGAATTCTTGGTGAGGAATTCAATTAGATAAGGGAGAAGAAATTGACCAAAAGTCTACATTAAAATGGAACAAAATTCACTAGACCATAAATTTTGTTTTGGAACTTTGTATCAAGGAATTTATAACACCATAGAACAAATTAGACCATAAAAACAAGAGCATTAAGGATCATATTCTCAATCTGGTTGCTAAAAAATGTACCAATAAAGCTCCACCATCTCAATGTATTAATAATTCAAATGGCGTAACATATAACAGTCAGACACCTACAAGTCATAAAAAAAATAGTAGTTTAAAATCACTAGAACCCAATATTTGTGCGCCAGAGGATTATTTTATGAGAAGCTGTATAAAGATGAAAGTTATGGATGCTCTTGGTGCTTCTTATGCATGGGACAAATGAACAGGTCCTGCTATATTGGAGATTAACATTTTATGTAAGGGGAATTGCTCATTTGTTGGAACAAAAAAAAAAAATGTCACAATTTCTCAGTTTATATTTTTTTGAAGAAAACTCAATTACTGACGTAGCAGTTAGTCAGACCCTACTTTCATTACCTAAATTACTTGACATTCATATGTTTTTTTACTAGAAAAGGGAACATGAAATCTATGACTCAATCGAATGTTAGGTTTAGCTAGAATCTTTCATGGAACATGCTAAGATCAATTATGCAAGGTAGACAAAACTATTTGAAGAGTAATAGCAACACTTCAAACATTCGTCCTTAACAAGCAAATCTGCAAATCAGATAAACTAATCTAAAACCCATATTACTATCCGAACATTCATTAAATGGATCAATTTAGTTATTGATCCCTCACTTGGTTTGTCTACGGTTTCAGTTCAGTTGAAGATTATCTGATCCAACAAGTTTAGCTTGGACAGCTACAGAAGTCACAAAAGTTCACCATTACCCACCCAACAAAGTAGAAGAACAAGTTGCATATGAGTAGAAATAGGCATTTATTGTGCATATTTACTGTGATTGCACCATCATTAAGGGTTCGAAATTTGTTTACTTCAGGGTTATATAATATGTAAATGGGTTCAAGTATATCTTTAGGGGTCCAACATTTCCAGTACTAAGACCTCATTGCCATGCTAGGGTCGTTGATGTTCACAATGCTACAAAAAGTTAAAGGGAAAGATTAGTGAGCTCTAAAACCAAGGGTAATTGGTGCCATCCTATGTGCATTTGAACCTATCAAGGTGAACTCTCAATGACTATAGATGTCCTCCTATGCAGGCAAATATGCAGCAACTATAAAATAGTATCTACGCCTAATACTAAAAAATGCTCAAAAACTCCAATGAAAAAGATTTGCTAGATAAATTCTGAATGTGCATTCAACATATCAAAATAGGGGACGGAGCTAACTCACCTGTTACTCTCACTGCCTTTATTCCTGTAAGTAAATAATTACCACCTTATATTAGCATATGGCAGAGTCCAATTGATATCCATTATTAGCCATTTGTATATTATGACATTGAGGCCTTAAAAAAATTCTCACATGCATAAAAACAGCAAACGAATAGTGCAATAAGAAGGATCTTCAAATTAAAAGTTATTTTCTCGTAACAACTACAGAATATCTATACATTTGTTCATATAGCTTGTATTTCTTAGTACAAATTTAGGATAGATGATTGAGTAGCTCACTTTTTTCATTCAAAGGAAAAACCAACCCCTAAGTCATGTCAAATGTTTCTTCCCAAGAAATACACTTTTGTGTAGTCCAACTCAAATATCACAAGAGCTGCAAATTCTTGGCACACGACACGTCTTATTCAAAAATCTCTGGACATCACTACCCTAGAAGACATACTCAGAAGAGAAACTTATGATAGAGTGGGCAGAGTAGTGGATATATCAACTGAGAAGGAAAAAACAATGAATCAGATCACTTGCCAAAACTATGTAGTTCTTTCACCAATCCTTGTCCAAATATTGTTCATAGCCCTTGTGCATGGAAAAAGGAGACCACAAATCGCATCTTCAAATACCACTAAAGAAGGAGTAGGTTCCACTAAAAATATAGAAGCTGTTGCAAAGAATAGTGATAATTCACATGCCTTGGAATTGTTAAAAATGCAGCTTGATTGCATTGTCAAATGGTCAAATAAACTGGGCTCAAAGGTATGGATCTTCTACATGCAGATATAGAGAATGAGCATTCTCACATATCGTTCTCATTTTCTGTTTATTTTCTCATGGACACAGGCATCTAAGTGTAGGGACCTAAAGAATGCATACTCATGTTGAGGGTTGAGTGGCGTTGAGAAAGGCAAGTAGCGCCAAGGGTTTGAGCAACTTCAAGAGAGGAGAGTGGCATCGAAGGGCGTCGAGTAGTTCCAAGGGTCGAGCGTTGTCAAGGGGCATCGAGCGGCACCAAGGATCAAGCGGCGTCGAGGGGCGTCCAACGATGCGGAGGGTTGAGTGGCGTCGAAGGGTGTCGAGGGCAGCGAGTGACGGCGAGCGATGTCAAGGGGCGTTGAGGTCATTGAGGGGCATTGTTGAGAGGAGTGAGTCAAATCGTTGGAGAGAGATTTTAGAGTGACATGGGGGAGTCGGGGACAGGGCGAAGAGGGAAAAAGAAGAAACAAAAAGGGGAAAGGGGAAGAAACAAATTGAAATCTAGGATTTTCACATTTTATATTCTAGAATCTGGTTCTAGTTCCAGTTCCTATAGGAACCGGGAACCACTGGTTCCCAAAAAAATGGACTTGGGAACTAGAACCTTCCTCTTTAAAATTGGAAACCGCGCGCACCCCTAGTTGGAATATACACATAATACACACGATACTGGCACGGCACATGTACGATGCTAGCACGACACATACATAACACATTTAGCAGTCCAACCCCTATTAGAAGAAATAGGAAAAGGGAACCCGCCGCATTGTAGGAATTATGCCTCCAACAATGCGATTGCAGCATCTATAGTTCACAGAATATTTTCTTTTTCATTATTATTTTTTAAATTTCTTATATGTGGCAAATTTACTTGGAATATTAGTATAACAAATAAGATTTTTGGCAGAAATTGGAGTGATGAGTGAGGTGAGCATATACATAAAGCCAAACCTACAGTTAAGCAGTGAGGACGATGATTTGTGGTTGGGAATATCTAAACTCTTCTCCTTCTTTGGGTCGGCACTAGCTGGGTCCACCTCCAACAAACTTCCCAGCCGTATCAAGGTTGTGTTGGCTACAACCATTCTTACTACTAGGCCGCCTTATCATCAATATCGGGGCAGGCTATACCTTTACTATAGCTTCTATCTACATTACAGAGATATCTCCCACCTTTTACTGCGGCCTGCTCACGTTGTTCCCTGAGGTAGTGATTTCATTCATTTTCTTTCCTAATTTTGTAGCATATATTTATTTTTTAAAATATATCATCAACTTTTGTCTAAGTAAAAATTAAGGTTAGAAAATTTAAGTTAAAGAAGTTGATTGTTTTTTATGCTTGTTTGGGTGTTTTAGATTTTCATAAAAGGGGGCACCCTCCTAGCCTACGTCTCCCACTATTTCTTATTCAGGATGCGCACCAAATTCACACGATCTTGCCTGTTCTATTTGGGAGGAATCTCCTTTGGCTTCGTCACTTTTTGTCACGCCCCGATCCTCAGGCACGCGCACATCCCTTAACTTTGGTCGATTTTAAATTGCGATATCCCAGGACTATGTATCGCCGACCCTTTCATTTATATATGCACATGCGGAAGCGGTTATAAATCCCCAGACAATAAAACAATGGGATATACAAGTAGGACTAGGAAATTGAACCTGAAAACCAACACCCTTATGCTCATATACAAGCCATACTAAAACGATTGGTTTCTACTCAAATTGATTCTATAACAATCATCATCAGGATCCTACTCTGGATCATCCTCGGGGTCCTCCTCCACGTACTCCTTTTCAGGTTCCTCAACATGGATCTCCTCATCAGATTCATGCTCCTTAAGCTCCTCATCCAGGTCTTGAAATGGTTATTCAATAACCACTGAGACAACGTCTCAGCAAGTTCTACCCTCTAAGACCCGATTAGTGAACTAATACACATTAGGGCTGCCTATGCACAACATGAGTCAGATGACTTACCTTGGCCTCAGATTTCCACCTGCATATTAGCACAGATCATACAGGCACCCAAGCAATCATATTATAGATCGAAGCATCGATCTAATCGACTTAGTTGATTACACACCAAGAAGACCACTCACGGTCATCTCCCTTCAATCATTCATTCCACAACATCAAACTAAGGCAATGAATCACATCAAGTCACTCTCAGATCGAATCATCGATCAATCGACCTAGTCGATTACAAGTCAGTTGGACCATTTCTAGGTCATTCATCCAACACCAAGCAATTCCTTAGATTTAATGGCTTTACGGTCCCACCCGACCCTCTCAAGATCTAGTGGCTTTACGGTCCCACCCGACCCTCTCAAGAACTAGTGGCTTTACGGTCCCACCCGACCCTCTCAAGAACTAGTGGCTTTACGGTCCCACCCGACCCTCTCAAGAACTAGTGGCTTTACGGTCCCACCCGACCCTTTATCATACCGTACTGTCTCCAGATGCTCCGTAGAGTCATCGAGCCGGTAGATCATATCATTCCAAGCAGATAATCAAATAACCAGTTTTTCTCATTCCCGATAGAATGCCATGAGTGGGTACTTGATCGGCCTTAGCCAAAACATATTAATTTCCTTTTTATAAATTCCACCATTTTCTGTAGCCCACTCAGATCCTTTTGGCATTATCAACTGAAGCCCAGTTCTTTTTCAATTAATAACCAAAGATTATTCAATTAAAGAATAATTCCTTCTTTCACAAATAATTCAATTCAGCATGAAATATGGTTCAATTAAATAAACGGACTGCGCCACGACAATCAGCACGAAATTCCGGTCCCATGGCCATCCCAGTTGAATTTCCGGAAAATAAATAATTAAATAATTAATTTCGAAAATTAAATAAATAAATACAATAAATTCAATTTAGCACAATACAAAGCTCAATTAAATAAACGGTCTGCGCCACCATCATCAGCATAAAATCCCGGTCACTGGCCATCCCAGTTGAATTTTCGGGAAATAAAGAATTAAATAATTAATTTCGAAAATTAATATTTAATTCCTAAAATTACCACTTAGGCCCGAATCGCTTAATTAACACCCGATAAGGGACGGGAAAAATCCCAAGAAGCATCCAATAAATACTACATGCAATTCTCTATCTAATTACACTAACCACACAACTAATATGCAAAGCAATTAACTAATAAACACTAATCAATTCTAATCTAACAACCTAATTACACTTAATTAACGCTAATCAACCTTTTAAGTGTAATTAGCACACTAAGGAGGCATTAGTGAGTAAAACTCACACCAAAACGACGGGCTCGACGCGAGGATCAACTTTCCCCAAAGCGGGTCGAGCATCCGGGCCCGGGAAGACGGCCAAAACGGGCCTCGAAGTTGCTGCAATACCCATTCCTCAACTCTCTGTTCGCTGCTGTTTGGGGCCGGATTCGGGGCTGGTTGGGGCGGCCAAGGGCGAGGGGAGCTTCGGCGGGTCGAGTTGACGGCGCACGGTGGCCGGAGGTGGTCGAGGGAGGCTCCGGCGGAGCTCCACCGCGTTTGAAACAGCTGCTGGAACGGAAGGCTGAGCGAGGGGAAGGTCGAGGCAGGCGGACCACGGGACGGCGAACGGCGAGGCAACGCGGGTCTGGAACGGCGTGTGGTGTGTGACGGCGACGGAGAGCCGCGCCGAACCCGGGCGAGCCGCTCCCGTCTCCATCTTCTACGGTTCGCAAGGTGAGAGGGAAGAGGGTGAGGCGGAGCTACGCGAGGCGCAGGGACGGCGAACGGCGGCGCGGCAGCTCCGGTGGCTTGCGGGCGCGCGACGACGGCGGCGAGAGGCGGTGATGGCAGCTCGGTCTTCGCTGGTCTTCGGCTCCCATGGAGGTTTGAAGAAAAGGAAGAAGATGAGGATCCGTTTGGTCGACGGAGGGGAGAGGGGAGAAAGAGAAATTCAATTTTTCCTTTCTTTTCTCTCTCTCTCTCTCTCTCTCTCTTAGGTCAGCCGAACCAGCTGTCTCCCACTCCCTTTTCCTTGCCAAAAATGCCCCTTCTAGAAGCTTTAGATAGGCCAAAGTGTGGGGGTAAGTGTGGCATACGAATTTTGCCAAGTTTTCATTCCAATTGAGTCCTAATTCCTCTTGAATTGAATCAAATTGACCCCCATTAATTTATTCAATGCTTCAATTGAATATTCTCCTCATCCAATAGCTCGTCTCGCATCTCAATTTTGTATTCCATTTTAACCCCCGGCTCCAATTGCATAGAAATGACCTGATTAATTCAATTGAAATTAACACCGAAAATTCTGGATGTCACACTTTTGGGGTTTTGGCCATGCCAGAATATCCCCGGTGGCATGTCAAGCATGGTCGTGTGGAGGAGGTGAGGGACATTCTGGCACGGATCTCTGACTCCGAGGAGGAGGTGGCATGTCAGCTGGATGAGGTCATTAGCCAGACTAGTGGGGAGGACGTGTGGTAGGCTGTCATCCACCCAACCCGATCAATCCTACACATGAGCATTTGTGTGTTTAGAATTTACCTGTTCCAACAAGTTTCTTGAGCTGATACCATACTTATCTACGGCCCTCGCATTTTTTAGTAGATGAGCATTATCAACCACAGGGAACAGTTCCTCCTCTTCATAGCAGTGGACCTTGTGAAGACCATATTCACCCTAGTCTACGCCATTAGCATTGATCGAATAGGGTGGCGAAGATTGATGCTCATTAGCATTGGCGGGATGATTTTGTCACTTGCCTCTCTAGGTGTATCCCTCACTATCATCCACCACCACGAGGAGGTCAAGTAGGCTGATGCTATATGCGTCTTCTCATTTCTGTGCTACATGGCCTCCTTTTCTATTGGGATGGGGCCGGTAGCATTAGTCTATAGCTCAGAGATTTTCCTAGTAAAGTTGTGCGCGCCTAGGGGGCGTAATTGGCATTGCAATGGGCCAGGTGATAAGCGGTGTGATGTCCATGCGTTTTATGATTGCCCTGTCTCAGGCTGAGGGGGAAATACCAACATTAGCCCAAACTTCAATTTAGTCAAAAATGTTTTATGACTTATTAGCACTATGTCAATTAGATTTGTTATGCTTTTTTAATCGAAATTTAGGTTGTTTAGGTTGAAGTTAAAATATGCACATAATATGCACGATGCCGACACGTCACGTGCACGATCTCCGCACGGCACGTGCACGATGCTAGCACAACACGTACATAACACACTTAGGGCACATAATTTTTATAAAGTAGCAATGTGATAATATTGTGATTGTTATTTCCTTTATTCTTCCACCTCCAGCTTTTTTCTCAAGCTTGAAGATGCCATCCTCGCTCTACATGTACGGCACATGTATGATGCTAGCACGACACGTGCATAACACACTTAGGAGTCTAATACCTATTAGTAGAAGTAGGAAAAGGGAACCGGCTGCACTGTAACAACTATGTCTCCTGTTATGTAATTGCAACATCTATAGTTTTCATCGTGCTAGGTTTTGGTTAGTCCCTCTCCTCCTCTCTCAAGCTTTCTAGCATTGTGTCCAATATTTCCAAGCATTCCATCAAGTTTTTCCATAACAACTAATCAATTCCTTGTAAATCGATGATGTCGCCCAAAACAACGATAACAATAATTTGGTTATATTTGAGTGCACTTTTTTTTTTTGTCTAGCTTTATTACTAATAAAAATGATAAATCTATTACCAAAGCTCCTTTTTTTAATGCATAAAAAAGCAACAAAAGTTACTTAATTTTATATAACATCATCCACTTTTTTCTTCTTTTTTGGCCAATTTGGGATAAATCATCCTAGAAAATAGTTCACAGAATATTTTCTTTTTCATTATTATTTTTTAAATTTCTTATATGTGGCCAAATTTACTTGGAATATTAGTATAACAAATAAGATTTTTGGCAGAAATTGGATTGATGAGTGAGGCGAGCGTATACATAAAGCCAAACCTACAGTTAAGCGGTGAGGACGATGATTTTTGGTTGGGAATATCTAAACTCTTCTCCCTCTTTGGGTCGGCACTAGCCGGGTCCACCTCCAACAGAATTCCCAGCCGTATCAAGGTTGTGTTGGTTACAACCGTTCTCTTTGTTGGCTCCCTCCTCATGATCTTTGGGCCAGGTTTCTTCTACTTACTACTGGGCTGCCTTATCATCAATATCGGGGCAGGCTATACCCTTACTATAGCTTCTATCTACATTACAGAGATATCTCCCATCTTTTACCGCAGCCTGCTCACGTCGTTCCTTGAAGTAGTCATTTCATTTATTTCATTTCCTAATTTTGTAGCATATATTTATTTTTTAAAATTTATCGTCAACTTTTGTCTAAGTAAAAATTAAGGTTAGAAAATTTAAGTTAAAGAAGTAGATTGTTTTTTATGCTTGTTTAGGTGTTTCGGATTTTCTTGAATGGGGGCACCCTCTTGGCCTATGTCTCCCACTATTCCTTATCCACGATGCGCACCAAATTTGCACAATCTTACCTGTTCTATTTTGGAGAAATCCCCTTTGGCTTGGTCGCTTTTGGGGTTTTGGCCATGCCAGGATCTCCCCGGTGGCTTGTCAAGCATGGTTGTGTGGAGGAGGCGAGGGACATTCTAGCACGGATCTCTGACTCCGAGGAGGAGGTGGCATGTCGGCTGGATGAAGTGATTAGCTAGACCAGTGGGGAGGGCGTGTGGTAGGTTGTCATCCACTCAACCCAATCAATCCTACACATGAGCATTTGTGTATTTGGAATTTACCTGTTCCAACAAGTTTCTCGATCTGACACCTACTTGTCTATGGCCCTCACATTTTTTAGCAGACAAGCATTGTCAACCACAGGGAACAGCTCCTGCTATGACCTTGTGAAGACCATGTTCACCTTGGTCTGCGCCATTAGCATTGATCGAATGGCGCAGGGAAGGTTGATCCTCATTAGCGTTGGCGGGATGATTTTGTCACTCACCTCCCTGGGTATATCCCTCGCTATCATCCACCATCACGAGGAGGTCGAGTGGGCTGATGCCATATGCATCTTCTCATTGCTGTGCTACACGGCCTCCTTTTCCATTGGGATGGGGCCGGTAGCATTGGTTTGCAGCTCAGTGATCTTCCCGATGAGGTCGCGCGCCCAAGGGGCCACAATTGGTGTTGCAGTGGGCCAAGTGATAAGCGGCGTGATGTCCATGAGTTTTATGATTGCCTTTCTCGGGCTGTGGAGGAAATACCAACATTAGCCCAAACTTCAATTTAGTCAAAAATGTTTTATGACTTATTAGCACTTATGTCAATTGGATTTGTTAGACTTTTTTAATCGAAATTTAGGTTTTTTTATGTTGATGTTGGAATATGCACATAATATGCACGATGCCGACACGTCACGTGCACGATCTAGGCACGGCACGTGCACGATGCTAGCACAACACGTACATAACACACTTATGGCACATAATTTTTATAAAGTAGTAATGTGATAATATTGTGGTTGTTATTTCCTTTATTCTTCCACCTCTAGATTTTTTCTCAAGCCCGAAGATGCCATCCTCGCTCTACATGTACAGCACATGTACGATGCTAGCACGACACATGCATAACACACTTAGGAGTCCAACCCTTATTAGAAGAAGTAGGAAAAGAGAACCGGCTGTGTTGTAACAACTTTGCCTCCTGCTATGCAATTGCAGCATCTATAGTTTGCATCGTGCTAGGTTTTGGTTAGTCCCTCTCCTCCTCTCTCAAGCTCTCTAGCATTGTGTCCAATATTTCCAAGCATTCCATCAAGTTTTTCCATAACAACTAATCAATTCCTTGTAAATCGATGATGTCGCCCAAAACAACGATAACAATAATTTTGTTATATTTGAGTGCACTTTTTTTTGTCTAGCTTTATTACTAATAAAAATGTTAAATCTATTACCAAAGGTCCTTTTTTTAATGCATAAAAAAGCAACAAAAATTACTTAATTTTATATAACATCATCCACTTTTCCTTCTTCTTTAGCCAATTTTGGATAAATCATCCTAGAAAATAGTTCCTGGAAAATAGTTCACAAAATATTTTCTTTTTCATTATTATTTTTTAAATTTCTTATATGTGGCCAAATTTACTTGGAATATTAGTATAACAAATAAGATTTTTGGCAGAAATTGGAGTGATGAGTGAGGCGAGCGTATACATAAAGCCAAACCTACAGTTAAGCAGTGAGGACGATGATTTGTGGTTGGGAATATCTAAACTCTTCTCCCTCTTTGGGTCGGCACTAGCCGGGTCCACCTCCAACAGACTTCCCAGCCGTATCAAGGTTGTGTTGGTTACAACTGTTCTCTTTGTTGGCTCCCTCCTCATGATCTTTGGGCCAGGTTTCTTCTACTTATTACTGGGCTGCCTTATCATCAATATCGGGGCAGGCTATACCCTTACTATAGCTTCTGTCTACATTACAGAGATATCTCACATCTTTTACCGCAGCCTGCTCACGTCGTTCCTTGAAGTAGTCATTTCATTTATTTCATTTCCTAATTTTGTAGCATATATTTATTTTTTAAAATTTATCGTCAACTTTTGTCTAAGTAAAAATTAAGGTTAGAAAATTTAAGTTAAAGAAGTTGATTGTTTTTTATGCTTGTTTAGGTGTTTCGGATTTTCTTGAATGGGGGCACCCTCTTGGCCTATGTCTCCCACTATTTCTTATCCACGATGCGCACCAAATTCGCACTATCTTACCTATTCTATTTTGGAGAAATCCCCTTTGGCTTGGTCACTTTTGGGGTTTTGGCCATGCTAGAATCTCCCTGGTGGCTTGTCAAGCATGGTTGTGTGGAGGAGGTGAGGGACATTCTAGCACGGATCTTTGACTCCGAGGAGGAGTTGGCATGTCAGTTGGATGAAGTGATTAGCCAGACCAGTGGGGAGGGCGTGTGGTAGGCTGTCATCCACCCAACCCAATCAATCCTACACATGAGCATTTGTGTATTTGGCATTTACCTGTTCCAACAAGTTTCTCGAGCTGACACCTACTTGTCTATGGCCCTCACATTTTTTAGTAGACGAGCATTGTCAACCATAGGGAACGGCTCCTGCTATGACCTTGTGAAGACCATGTTCACCCTGGTCTGCGCCATTAGCATTGATCGAATGGCGCAGGGAAGGTTGATCCTCATTAGCGTTGGCGGGATGATTTTGTCACTCACCTCCCTGGGTATATCCCTCACTATCATCCACCATCACGAGGAGGTCGAGTGGGCTGATGCCATATGCGTCTTCTCATTGCTGTGCTACACGGCCTCCATTTCCATTGGGATGGGGCTGGTAGCATTGGTTTGCAGCTCAGTGATCTTCCCGATGAGGTCGCGCGCCCAAGGGGCCACAATTGGTGTTGCAGTGGGCTAAGTGATAAGCGGCGCGATGTCCATGGGTTTTATGATTGCCTTGTCTCGGGCTGTGGAGGAAATACCAACTTTAGCCCAAACTTCAATTTAGTCAAAAGTGTTTTATGACTTATTAGCACTTATGTCAATTGGATTTGTTATACTTTTTTAATCGAAATTTAGGTTTTTTTATGTTGATGTTGGAATATGCACATAATATGCACGATGCCGACACGTCACGTGCATGATCTCGACATGGCACGTGCACGATGCTAGCACAACACGTACATAACACACTTATGGCACATAATTTTTATAAAGTAGTAATGTGATAATATTGTGATTGTTATTTCCTTGATTCTTCCACCTCTAGCTTTTTTCTCAAGCCCGAAGATGCCATCTTCGCTCTACATGTACAGCACATGTACGATGCTAGCACGACACATGCATAACACACTTAGGAGTCCAACCCCTATTAGAAGAAATAGGAAAAGGGAACCGGCCGCGTTGTAACAACTTTGCCTCCTGTTATGCGATTGCAACATCTATAGTTTGCATTGTTCTAGGTTTTGGTTAGTACCTCTCCTCCTCTCTCAAGCTCTCTAGCATTGTGTCCAATATTTCCAAGCATTCCATCAAGTTTTTCCATAACAACTAATCAATTCCTTGTAAATCGATGATGTCGCCCAAAACAACGATAACAATAATTTGGTTATATTTCAGTGCACTTTTTTTTTTGTCTAGTTTTATTACTAATAAAAATGATAAATCTATTACCAAAGCTCCTTTTTTTAATGCATAAAAAAGCAACAAAAATTACTTAATTTTATATAACATCATCCACTTTTTCCTTCTTCTTTAGCCAATTTTGGATAAATCATCCTAGAAAATAGTTCCTGGAAAATAGTTCACAGAATATTTTCTTTTTCATTATTATTTTTTAAATTTCTTATATGTGGCCAAATTTACTTGGAATATTAGTATAACAAATAAGATTTTTGGCAGAAATTGGAGTGATGAGTGAGGCGAGCGTATACATAAAGCCAGACCTACAGTTAAACAGTGATGACGATGATTGGTGGTTGGGAATATCTAAACTCTTCTCCCTCTTTGGGTAAGCACTAGCTGGGTCCACCTCCAACAGACTTCTCAGCTATATCAAGGTTGTGTTGGCTACAACCATTCTCTTTGTCGGCTCCCTCTTCATGATCTTTGGGCCAAGTTTCTTCTACTTACTACTGGGCCGCCTTATCATCAATATCAGGGCAGGCTATACCCTTACTATAGCTTCTATCTACATTACAGAGATATCTCCCACCTTTTACCGCGGCCCGCTCACGTCGTTCCCTGAGGTAGTCATTTCATTTCATTTATTTCCTAATTTTGTAGCATATATTTATTTTTTAAAATTTATCAGCAACTTTTATGTAAGTAAAAATTAAGGTTAGAAAATTTAAGTTAAAGAAGTTGATTGTTTTTTATGCTTGTTTGGGTGTTTTAGATTTTTATGAATGGGGGCACCCACCTGGCCTACGTCTCCCACCATTTCTTATCCAGGATGCGCACTAAATTCGCACGATCTTACCTGTTTTATTTGGGAGGAATCCCCATTGGCTTGGTCACTTTTGGGGTTTTGGCTATGCCAAAATCTCCCCGGTGGCTTGTCAAGCATAGTCGTGTGGAGGAGGTGAGGGACATTTTGGCATGGATCTTTGACTCAGAGGAGGAGGTGGCATGTCGGCTAGATGAAGTCATTAGCCAGACCAGTGGGGAGGGCATGTGGCATGCTGTCATCCACCCAAACCGATCAATTCTACACATGAGCATTTGTGTGTTTGGAATTTACCTGTTCTAACAAGCTTCTCGAGCTGACACCATACTTGTTTATGGTTCTCGTAGTTTTTAGCAGACGAGCATTGTCAACCACAGGGAACAGCTCCTCTTCCTCATAGTAGTGGACCTTGTGAAGACCATGTTCACCTTGGTTTGTGCCATTAGTATTGATTGAATGGGGGTGGCGAAGGTTGATGCTCATTAGCGTTGGCGGGATGATTTTGTCACTCATCTCCCTAGGTGTATCCCTCACTATCATCCACCACCATGAGGAGGTTGAGTGGGCTGATGCCATATGCGTCTTCTCATTGCTGTGCTAGACGGCCTCCTTTTTCCATTGGGATGGGACCGGTAGCATTGGTCTACAGCTTAGAGATCTTCCTGATGAGGTTGGTTGTGCGCCCAAGGGGGCGCAATTGGTGTTGCAATGGGTCAGGTGATAAGCGGCGCGATGTCCATGAGTTTTATGATTGCCCTGTCTCGAGCTGTGGGGGAAATACCAACATTAGGCCAAACTTCAATTTAGTCAAAAATGATTTATGACTTATTAATACTTATGTCAATTGGATTTGTTATGCTTTTTTAATCGAAATTTAGGTTTTTTATGTTGATGTTGGAATATGTACATAATACGCACGATGCCGACACGTCACGTGCACAATCTCGGCACGGCACGTGCACGATGCTAGCACAACACGTACATAACACACTTATGGCACATAATTTTTATAAAGTAGCAATGTGATAATATCATGATTGTTATTTCCTTTATTCTTCGACGTCCAGCTCTTTTCTCAAGCCCGAAGATGCCATCCTCGCTCTACAACTCCTCCTTCATATTGTTTAGGTATGTTTAAGTATGGTTTGAATCGATATTAATATTACGTGGAATGTGGTCATATTTCCCAACCTAACCTCTTAACAACTAATCTGTTTGTGAAATTTTAAATTTTTTTTACCATTTTCCTTTTCACCGAAAATCCTAAATGATCGGTTTCATTTGCACAGTTGCAGTTGGACGTTGATTGTTGGTTGATTGTTAATTTTTAATTTTGTGTCACGAAGAGAAGAAAAGACAAATTGTGAAAAAGGATGAACAGAAAAGAAAAAGAGTTGTAGCTCGACTTTTTAGCGTGGCATGTGTCACGTTGACATTTGGGCCCCCATCATCTGAAATCCTTATAACTTATCTCTCTCTTCAAATGTACAACTCTCCCTCTTCTCTCTCTTCTGCGTTTCAAAGCCCTCAAAACGCTCCCAAGACTCCGCCGCCTCCGGCACGTCACCTTCATCTTCGCTGCCATGTTCATCCACTTCTTCTCCGACCTCTAGCATGGCCACCTCTTGTCCAACTCCTCTTGGGTTGGCCAGGAGATCGAGGCTGCTCTCGATCGCAAATCTAGAGCTCCATCTAGAGCTCGCTTGAGCTTAGATCCGAAATCTGAGGCTCAAGTTCGCTGGCCGAGCATGAGTGTGACGACGGAGGACTGAGATAGTGGTGAGGTGGTGGACTGAGACGGTCTGTTCTCTTTCTTTTCCTGTTTCTTTTGTTCTCTCGAAATCGAATGCTGCGACCTTTGACCCGAATCCCCACGTTATCTTCCGAGGCTATGATTATCGATTGCGATGGCGATCCCTCGAGCTTGGAAGGAGAGTGCGCATGTGTACCAAAGAGGAAAAGGTCGGGCCGGTGCACCTCGCAGGGCCAAGCGAGCACTCGAGCGAGACCCGCATTTCTCGTCATTGCGAGGCAACCCGGACGGTCGGTGAGTCTCTGTTTTTGCCGGCAATTGGCGTCCGCAGCCACGTTGGGGACTGAGATGGTGAGGTGGTTGCCTCCGGTAGATCGAGACGGTGAGGCGTTGCATGTCCGGCAAAGTAGGAGAAGACGAAAAAAGGAAAAAAGAAAAAGAAGAAAAAGATAAATAAAAAATTAATTGAAGAGAGAGAAGCTGCAGGATTTTTTTGATTTGGTCATGTAGGTTATGGGTTCGAGTCCCTCCTCTCTCTCTCTCTTCGTGGAATTTGCATTAGGAAAAACGTGGATAAAAAATTATTGCTTTTTAAAAAGTGTAAGTGTGTCACATGCGGAAGTATAGTATTCTAAGATTAAATATGGTGGGAATTGCAATCTCGAATAGGTAAAGACGGTTAGTTTTTTTGTAATCTTTCCATAAAATCTCTTGGAAATATCCATATAACAATTTGGAATTTGTTGGATACCATCCTTAATCCCATGGACTTTTATTTTAACCAAGTGGATCCCATTAACATATACTTTGTAAATCTTGAATTTTTCTATCTCATTAAGTTGCCAAACAAGCCGAAGGAAAGAAATTACCATCGCATTTCCGCATCATTTTCTAGTCCATTGTTAAATACGTGGGCCCGTATATTTCCAAGAGTGTCAAGTCTGCACATCCTTCAAAGGACAATTCTAGGTATATGGTGATGAATGCCCGCCTGGAAACTCACATAATTTTAACCAAAAAATGATAGCGCGTCTAAATTACTTTATAAATATAGGGATGAGGCCTAGTTTTAGCTAGCTCATTTTCATCGAGTTTTGGGTCGGCTGAGCCCTTGGGTTTGGCCCAATGTTCCTTTCTCATCACCCCCATCTTTTCACTTCTTTTCAGGCCCAATCCTTTCTTTTTCCTTTTTCTGTAATCCGTGACGTGAGCCCAAGAGTGAAAGGAAAGCAAAGTCCGGCATTTCATTGGGGAGAAGGGGGTTCGCAGAATCAAGGGCGACGATACCTCCGGCCCGACTCCGTCTCCGTCTCCGGCGTGCAAGAGCCTAACCTCGATCAGCGATCTCAACGGAAGCTGTTTATTGCTGGAATCATTGATTCTGGTCGCTCCATTGTCCATCACGAACCAGGCAATGCACTCTCTCTCTCTCTCTCTCTCTCTCTCTCTCTCTTTCTAATGTTCGGTTTTCTTTTGCTTCTTAGGAATCAATAACCCCGAGTCCATTTGATAGATTCGTGGATTAGTACTATGAAATCGAAGCTGCTTTGCTGAGTTGTAAGTCGGACTCCGAATCCCATATGAACTGTTTGATATGATGCTTGAACGAAAGACCGAATTGAACTCCATGAAACCAATCTTCGAAATCTCATTTCTTATGATTGATTGTGTTGAGATGGTTGAATTGAATCTATGCTTTTCTCGTGTTTTTATGGCCTTTGCTTCTGAGTCAGCTATGGACAAACACCTACGCCAAAATGTCGCTTCTTCCTCACCGATGATGTCCACGGTGAAACGCCCTCACCATTGCATGTTCATCATCGACAAAATATGATGAAACGCCAAGGAAGTTGAACTCTACGTTCCTCGCGTTCTGTGGTTTTAGTAGGGGAATCAAAGCTTAGTGTTCTATTTCCTTCTTTCGTTTCTTATTACAGAACAATATGGATTCTGATTCTCCTCTGATTTCAGTGTATTTTTTTTTTTTTTGTCATATAGCAGCTTCATCATTGAATGACGGACATCTCTGAAGGTTACTTGATCGTCGGTTCATGAACGAACAAATGTAGGCTTTCTATCCTCTATGATTCTCGTCCTATGAAGTGAGGTTGTTAATACTGATTTTTGGATCAATATTTAATGGCTGGGGCTAGGATCATCATTCTGAATGCTCGACGATAGTTCGAGATGGATATGTGTGGATATGATGTTAATTGATGGCTGTTAAGGCATGATTAGTGGATGTTGATAGTGTAAACGCGATTTCTGGACTGATTGCGTCATATTGAACATATGATGACATATATGGCTGATTTTCATGATGTGATCAACTACAGAATGCTAGTAATCTTCATTACCTTCGTTTTGACATATTATACATCATCATATGACGTGGTTTGCATGCTAAAATTGTGCCATGATCTTAAGGTGCAAGACTCCAGCTTTACAAGCGTCGCCTTCATTGCCATCCATCGCCATCGCCATCACTGAGACCTTTTTGCCCTTACTTATCCATCTCCTCCGACCAAATGGAATCCGGTGAGATCCTGGACGGTTTGCAGTTGATGATTCTCACCTGATGTCAAGCCAGCTTCTTAAATTTGGAGCTCTGGTCTAATTTCGATAATAGTAACCATTGTTCCTGTTGCCGTTCGTGGTTCAATTTCGCTTGATGAATGCGTCGATTGGCCGGCAACCTCCAAGACAACGACTAGCAAGCCTCGAGGATCAGTTTTCTGCGGGTGCTGTCTCATGAAATCTCTCTTTGGCTTGCCATGGAAACTTAATGCCAACTGCGGATGATCAGAGACAACTAAAGGAGGAAATTTTGATGTTGAGAAACTTCTTGAATCCATCATCGGATTGCCACCACTGTTTGGTGCCAGAACAATCAATTCTCGGATAGTCTCTTGCCAGAAGTCACCATTAACAATGGCAAATCACAAAGTAGAAAGAAACAAAAAATGGGTTCAGATTCGATTAACTGGAATCAAGTTCATTCATTAATGAAGGTATTAAGGTACACCAATTCGCCCTCAAATTGCACAAAAAGCATGAACTATTTCGCAGTTGCTAGCCTTCCAAAGAAGGCAAAAGCATCACTCAGAGTAATAATTAAGCCCCACTTAACTAGGTTAAAAAGCAGGGTGAATTTTTTTCGGTCAATGTCCACACAGCCTCATCTGACATGGCATTCCCCTCTGATATTAATATACCCAATACCATGGTTCTCTCTAATTCACCTTTGTCACTCTAATTCCTCAGCATAACTAGCCTGCTTTTTCCGAAATTAGTAAGTAGCAGTGCAAGGAATTCTTTTGTAGACAACAATCTTGCAGCAATAATGACAGTCTAGAACATACAAGCAAGTTGCAACTATAAAATAAATCAATTTATCAAAACTACAAACATATTTATCAGCATACTTATAATTCCACAAGAAGAGAACATAAACAAAATGGAACGATCTAGACTAAACCCAAGTAAAACCTCCATAGCCACAAGCCCACTACTTCATCAAATGCCATACACTAAGGAGGATTTTGAGGACTTCCAAGGGTAAAAGTTTATCAGGTGAAGAATGGGTTAAAAACGAAGAAAGAAGCGTAAGGTCTAGGGTCCTGCTTGGGGACATGGCAGTGATACAGTTGAAGATGTTAGTGGTCGGTGAACTAGATCCTCTATTAGAAGAAGAGGCGATAGGAAATAGTGACTGCTATTTGGAGCGAGGATTGCTTGAGCTATATCGGGAACTACAGTTCCTGCAGAAGGATAATTTAATCGACACATTCTCCCGATTTAGGCCTATGAAGGAATTTGAAACCTAGTTGTTGAAAGATTCTAATATAATTGTGGTCATCCTTGCTATGAACAAGGCTTTCGGTGAAGCATTCATGAACTTGGAGAAGAGTAACCCTAATGGTTCAGCTCTTATGAAGCATCAACTTCGATCGGCTCAACACTCCAAGCATCTTGCCGGATCAAGCACTCTACCTTGCGAGATGCCCCCTCTCAGCATTCATAAAGCAGAATTTGTAGATGATGATATCCCTTAAAATATATGTCAAGTTTGAGCACTTTGAATAAACATGGTCTTTATTGTAGTGTGGTGACTTTCCTAGACTTTGTGTAGTGCTGCAATTGTTGATTAGATTGTTGAGGAATTGTTGGGCAAACAAGCAAGCTTCCATCCACTGGTATCATTGGCAATTGTGTATATGGGGGTTGAATGGCCTGTTATGTGCTGAATTTGTTGGATAGTGTCTTTCCATTTAAGTTTTGTGCTGTTGCATGCACTTGATATTATCTTGTCACTCTTGCATTATTACTTGATCTTTAATAATTTGGCAAAATCTGTCAACTATTATTTTATAATCTGTCCACCTCCTATTTACTTCAACATAAGAAAAAGCGAAGTAGTCTTATGGATTGGTTTGTGATTGCATATCATACTCCCTACAGTATCGTTACCACATTAGAGGTTAAACCATCAAAATTCGGGATGTTATGTCATTAGTCATAAAACAAAAGGCACAACGCAGACTAAGCGAGGAGAAATATTGGTGGCAACTCAAGAAATCTCCCTCCATCACCCATCCTTGGACTTTATAAAGAAAAATAGCCCACTTGATAAATAGGGGAAAAAAAAAGTAACACTGTGACACACTGTCCCAATTTATAGAGTTGCTACCTGAACAACACTAAATCTATCGATGTTTAAATTCTATTCCTCTTTTACTTGAAGTAATAAACCTTATCCAATGTTTTAATCCTATTCCTCCTTATAAAATAAACCTTATCCCATGTTTTAAATTATATTCCTCTTTTATCGTTTGCAACAAACCTGCCTTAAATTAAAGTAATTATTGTCCATCCGTTTTAAGTAGTTTGATTTTCTTGAAGAGAACAAATTCCTTTCCATTTTATGGACAAAATTCTTTTTTACTCTTTTATACTTCTCCGGGACAAAAAAATGGCCATAAATATTGCTTTGCTTTGCCAAATCCCAAATCAAAGGTATACATGCGATATATTTGTCAAATTATCTATGAATAAAGTGAGTCCAAGGGAATCAATTTATTCTTTGTTCTCATTATTGCATCGAAAGAGAATATCAAATATCATTGTAATCGTGTGAACTTGTGAACTTATGAACCGACCATAGTCAGAGTAGGGAAAAAAACAACAGAAGTAATTTACATGAGCTATTTGGAACAGGAGACATCCATGTTAAACCCTCTTGCTAGCCTAAATTGCACAAAACTCGATTTTCGGATTATTGCAAATTTACACCTTAGTTTATAGTTCACAGAAATTACGAAGAAATAATAGGTTGGTAATTATCGAGAAATTTGTCTACGAAATTAGTTTCGTTACTCTCATTTATCGAACAATTCAACTTGTTCGTAACAAAATTCTTTATTAGAAGATAATTGTAACATTCAAAGGCAAACCATATTACCTCACTTTCCTATGTACCGATTTCCTAGTAATTCCTTGACTTATCTTTTTGTCTCAACCACCTAGAGAAAATTATGAAAAATGTCATAAATCTATTGTATGACGGCCAATTCAATTCTTAGTTTTTTTTTTTTTAATTTTGCCAATTTAATTCTAAACCTTTTGACGATTACCCAATGTAATCATTTCAACCAATTATTATTGAAAGTTGCTAACATGGACATCAACCATCCTATGTGGTACGATTAGTGTAGACATGCACGGTTTTTGTAATTTTTAGAAAAAAATTATGATTTTTTCCCCTTTCTTAAGCTAGATTAGCGAGACCTTAGACTAGGCGAGGCAACCCTAGGGCTAGTCACTTTAGCTGGCGATCAACAAGGCCCAGCGACTAGCTAAGCAAAATAAAAGAAAAATAGAAACTTAAAATGATTTACAACCTAAATTAGCGAGAAGTCCTGCTTTTATAAATCGTCAAAAGTTTTATGACTTATTTGAAAAATATATCACTGAATTAATATAAGTACAATATGTTTAGGAATTTTTTGTCAATCATCTCCAACCGCCTACTTCACTACTCCCACTTTAATTTTGTCACATAGAAATTATATGTTCTCTTATCATAGTTAACTTGTTACATGTCCATGCACACCCAAAGAGGCCAATAATACTAACAATTTTGACACGTAATTAGCAAATAACTAGTTATAAAGTGATTTAGCTAGAGAAATCTAAAGCATTTGATGCACCTATTAAAGTATTCATTAGAATTTTACAGGTAACTTTTGTTTAATTTATAACTTAAGTGGTAATCTTGGCTTCTCTTTAATTTGGACGTGTTGTGAATGAGCCCATGCAAGAATTTATGCAGCCAATCACACATGTTCAATGCACACCAAAAACATCACATGAGCAAATATAAATAAATAAGAGAATAAATAAAATACTGTTGAATCTCGTCTCAATATCATCTGTCCAAATTTCATTGACCATTGAACTAGGTTCCCAAACTCCAGCTAAATCGATCTGACCACATTTGTACCCTCATTCACATGGGCCCAAATTTTAGTACCCCTTAAACAAATTAAATATGGCAAATAGAAAATGCCAGGAAAGGTATCGCGAAAATCTCTATCCTATCCTCTCCATTTGGCCTATAATTAATAATTCTACTATTAAATAAAAAAATGCCAAATAATGTATTACCAAAATCTCTTCTCTATCCTCAACTTTTTGTCTATAATTAATCGTTTTACCAAATAAATAGAAAAATAACGAAAAAGGAATTAGGAAATCTCTATTTGTATCCTCCCTATCTAGTTCGTAATTAATAATTTAACCAATTAAAGAGACAATTTCAAAAATGATATTATAAAAATCTCTCCTTATCCTATCCATTTGGCATGTGATTAAAAATTTTACCAAATAAATAAAAACCATGCCAAAAAAGGTATTACGAATCCCTATCCTCTTCATTTGGCTTGTAACTTGGAGTTTGGGAACACAATTTAGTGGTTGGTGAAAGGTATCATGAAAATCTTTGTCCCATCCTCTCCATTTGGTATGTAATAATAATTCTACTACTTAATAGAAATGCCAAAAAATGTATTACCCAAATCTCTTCTCTATCCTCACCTTTTCGTCTGTGATTAATAATTTTACCTAATAAATAGAAATAATGAAAAAGGTATTAAGAAAATTTCTATCTGTATCTTCCCTATCTAGTTCCTAATTAATAATTTAACCAATAAAAAAGAAAATTCCAAAAAAGATATTACAAAAATCTCTATCCTTATCCTCTCCAGTTGGCATGTGACTAAAAATTTTACCAAATAAATAAAAAAAATGCCAAAAAAGGTATTACGAAGCACTATCCTCTTCATTTGGCCTGTAACTAGGTAATAGATTAAAAAAAAAAAAAAGATAATGACGAATTTCACGGTAAGGACATTTTCAAAGGCACTCTTGCCTTTTCACACGGGTCAAATCATCTCATTCCTATGGTCATTACCGCCTCTATTTTGCACTTTTCTAATTTATTCATTGAATAATCTTATTAAGTCATTCATAGTATGTAATTTTTTCAATTTTGGTGCACTAACTTCCATAACATTTAACAATATTTTTTCATTTTGTTCCTTGCATCACTTTGGCACCTACTAATATATCCTATTTATGAGGGAATCCTCGAACTTTGAGAGGTCCAATTTATTCCGCGTATGAGTTCAATTAATTCTAGGAATGAGCAATCATCCCGTTGTCATGCTTAAGGTGTATTTAATATGTAGATTTTTCAATTATAGTACACTAACTAATTATAATTGAAAATGATTTTTGTCCCTTTGTTGCTTGGCATCACTTTGCCCCTTGCCGATAGGACCTCCGTTTAGGATGGGATATCCGAACTTTGAAGGTTCAATTAATACCCCACCTCTTGCTGTCGCATTCTTGTGCATAAATATTTTACCTTTCATGCTTCACCGATAGATTTTACACCGATCATTTACCGGATTTTATTAACTGACGCTTTTAAGGTATTTTCATGTTTAACGTCCCAATCATGCATCTCGAAAGGAAGAAGATAGTTTGAAAATTATAAATTCATGTATTTTGATGATTAACAAGCGTTCCTGAACATTTGTTGACAAAATGCCAATATTTACTTCTGGTAGAACATTTTTTAGTGAATTTTTATTTAATTATTTCCAGGGAAAATGGCAAGCGAGAGCGGTTCCCTTGCCTTTCTTCTATAAAATCCTTCTCCTGCAACTCAAATCCTATTCTGCATCTTCGTCAAGCGAAAACCCTACTCTCATTCAACTCTGCCATTCACGCCGCTCACTCAATCAACTCTCGTCTTGCTCAAGTGCAGATCCACCTCTGCTTCTCTGCGTTCCTCGCTCGCTTCTTGTCCTTATCTGATTCCTGTAGCTGGAGAGATCGTGTAGGAATCCTTCTTCATCTTTGCTTTGATCTGGGTGTTGCTTGAGGCCAACATAAACAAACGCATGCTTTCGTTGCTTAGCATTAGATTGTCGACTTTCTCGGTTCGTGTTCCGCCACTCTCTTTGTTTTCAAAACCCTTTTTCCTTCATTCAATGACCCGACCTCAAAAATCTCTCGTTGGTGTTTTGTTTTGGTGATTAACGAGTATCTTTTCTGCAATTGTCACTTCATTGACTAAAAGCTTTGGATCTTCACCGGTTCTGCCGTTTTATTTATTTTGAATCGATTCGTTATTTTTATTTTAACGCACTTTTTTGGGACGTACCAGCTTCGGTCAAAGATGTCCAACTCCGTCGGTCACCGACTGTACACAACGCTCCTGATGCGGTCGAGCAGGAATTCGACCATCCCACAATCAATCTCAACCGTCTAGATCTGAACGATCCGAGGGAAGATCAGGATTTGGATTCGTCTGACTCCAATTGCGAGAGTGTCGTCTCCATCGATCAATCTGGCTTAGCTTTGGTGCCGTTCATCAGCAGTGGGTTGACCAAACTCAGCGAGGAAGACAAGGTCTGCCGCTTTCTTAAGGAGAAATTCATTTGGCGGCTAGGTGCGCTTGAGGCGCAAGTTACCATTCTAGCGTCTCTGCCAAAGCACGGGCACAAGTATTTCAAGATAGCTTGCAGGTAGTGCAGAAGAAAGGCATCAGCAGCGACGCCAACGAGAGGTACGCATGATATGCGACCTCGAGGGAAGGGGTGTCCGAGATCTTCTCCAATTGCTTTGGCTGCAGTGAGAAGCCTGAGAACAGTGGCCTGTATGGTTGTGGCTGCAGTAAGAGAATATCTCTTGATATGTGCAACATCAGGAACTAGTCAAAGGAAAGCACACTAGAAAGCTCGAAAAGTTTGCACGTTCTTCCACAATAACATTTTGGTAGATCAAGTACTTCCTTTTCTGAGCTCAAAAATGCAATTACCATGTGCAAGAATAGACATAATTTGGCCACAGAAAGAGTGATTAAAGCTCTAAGGCTCTATAGAAATATTTATTGTGAGTTCTAAAAGTAGGTAACAACAGTACGTGTTACCTACTTTTGATTTTTCTCGAGAGAGATCACAACAAATATCTCTGTAGAGTTTTAGAGCTTTAATCACTCTCTTTGTGGCCAAATTATGTCTATTATTGCACATGGTAATCGCATTTCTGAGCTTAGAAAAGGCAGTACTTGCTCTCCCAAAATGTCATGAAAATCTATCCTCTTAATGCACGCACTCTCTTTGCCTGCTCTTGATTTTTTTCTCTAGAGAGTAAACGTAGCATGACACAACCTTTCGTCAATACAAGTGTAAATGGTGGAGCAAGGAAGATCACGATTCATATTGGCAACAGAGGCACATCAATGACCACAACAAGGAAGATCTCAGATAGTGTAAGGTCTCCCAATAGCATGCCATCCAGAAGGTCAAGTTTGGTATTAACGTCACCAATGTCATAGGGTAGTAGGCTTCATAGATTGAGTTCAAAACAGGAACAAATCTAGCTATAATACCAAGGTAGAATGTGAGAAAATTTCAAATTGTGTTTTGCTTTATTAAATAATGCATTGCATTAAACGAGTACACTTCTTTAGTGTTCTCCATTTGCTTGACATGGTTTTATAACGTTCTTTCTCTTGTGCATTGGGATCTCCATATCTTCAAATGCTAGAAGCTAAATAGATATGCATTTTTCAATAATCAAGAAATACTAGATCAAATATACCCCATAGATACACAAATGAAAGGAAAATTTTGAATATAGCACGGACTGATTTTGAGGTATAGTGGTAAGATGAGTAAAGGATTAAACATAACAAGTACCAAAGTAAATGGTTGCGCAATGGCAAGATTGTTAAAAAGAAAAGTAACTGAATGATTGTGTTCTCTTTGAATGTCTATTGTATTTTTTTATTATTTACATATAATTTCAATGTTGAATAACTGAACACCCGAGACCTTTCAAATGACATAAATATCCTTACATATAAAAGCACCATCAATTCTATGCCCTTAATTCGTTTCCAAGGAAATAAGTAGGTTCGGATATTTTAAAATGAAGTAACAGTCCAGCATTTCTTCAAGGGGCTTTGGAGGCTGAAAGCCCCTTGGAATGTTGAACCAAACGCGCCCTTAGTGAATGGTTTGGATGTTGCCAGACAATCTAGACGAGGCTTTTTTGAACTCTTGGAGAACCATTGCAATAAGTTTTCTCAATATGTCTCCAGCATGACACCCACTTTGTCAATAATTTCTCTGTAACTAGATCTTGTAAACATTGTAGAGACAACAACTTTTCGTGTATATGGATTGGATGGGAATTGGCATAGCACTTTTGTCTATGTTGTGTGTAGGGCATGTCTTGCTTTATCATGAGTTAGGGTGCATTTGATTTAAATTTTAGAGAAAACTTTTGGGAAAATGTAAAGTCTTTAGCCTGAAAGGGTTTGGTGAAATCCATAAGATTATCTAGGCTGCAAAGATCTAGTGTGTGAACTAGCTCAGCTGATGGATTCGCTTGTTGGCCTACATTGGACTGACTTGCCATGCCTAAAGTTTAAACTCTGGTCAATGTCAATTGCACCACCAATTTTTTGGTCACTTGAACATTTTTTTTTTTTTTTGGGGGTCGATCACTTGAACTTGACTCTTTGTAGAAGCTTTACGGCCCATTCTTTGACTTTATTGATTTTTCCCTTGCAAGCCCTGACTTATGCTGTCTGTTTGCTCGCTCGCCTGAATTCCAATTCGGCCAAATGAGGTGAATTGCTCATAGTTGTTATTGATGAGGTTGAACTCGCCCAAAACTGTTGCCCTTGTGAAGCTTGTGAGCCTTGTTCACAACTTCCCAGGGCGATTTGGCATCTGATGTGGTCATGCAAGTCCTCCATCTCGTCAGCTAATACTTCAATAGTGGCAGCTCATATGCATATGAGTGGAGGGAACAAGCTTTGCCTTCTCACTGAAAGCAACCGAGACACGTCTTGTCAAAATCCTATTCTTGTGAAGTAAATTACGTTGCCTTCTTCAACATAAATTAGTGTTACAATCAATAATGAGTATGTGCAATTTTAAAAAAGAATCACCCGTCCAAATTGTAATGGTAGAATCAACTAGTTAAAAGGGAACGAGAAGCAAATAGATGCCGATGTCCAAACCATGAACTGTTCATGGTTTTGTGATTTGTCCCTTATGGAAATCCACGTGCAATTAAAATGAAAAAGTTCTCGCAATATGAACGGCCCTTGAGATGTAAAGATGAGGACAACGGCAAGATAACGCCGAAATGATATATCGAGCACATAAAACTACTGTTCTTTGGCAAAAATGAAAGATAAGAAAGGATAATTTAGTCGAGCCACCTACCCATAACCATAAGAAGAAAAAGAGGATGAATCACTAACCATGATGGGTGCATAAGCCACGTAGCCGATAAGCGTTGATGTGATCCCAGGTTTCAGATCTTCTTGTCTTGCCACATTCCATGTCAGTAGCATCAATGGAATACCTTATCGATCATCTGAGCCACCATTTTTCTCTCTTTCGGGACCCTTCTTCACTCTCTTGGATTCATGCGCTCGAGCTGGTCTTGGATAAGCTTTGAAGAAAGAGAGGAGGAAACAATATTAAAAAAGCTGTAAATCAATTATAATTATGTTAATTTAGTTATAAACTTATATATATATATATATATTTTATCAATTCAACCGTAAATCTCTCACAAATGTTAATTCAGTTTACTAGTCAATTTTAACTGGTGGGTGCTACATGGATGCCAACTGCTTGCCGACTGCTTGATCAATGCCGACTTTAGGCTGCTTCTGCTTGGCCAGAACCGCCTCCTGGGACTGCTTCTTCTTCCTCGCGAAAATCGAACTGCAGGCAGAGAAGGCCCACTTGGAGCTTCACCTGCAAGCCATCCGAGAAAAAGAAAACAACGGCGAAGGTGAGCAACGACGGTAGTAGCACGCCCCATTTCGATTTCGAACTACATAGGAGGACCAAGGCAAAGGAGCCGACCTGGTTCGGGCGCTGAAGAGGAGGCGGAGGCTTCCGGGCGGCGCTCGGAGGAGAGGCGCGCCGTTCGCCGCATTCTGGCGGGATAGAATCGCGGGAACTAGTCGGCGAACGCAATCGACGCCGGAGAAGTGGAAGATGAAGCGACGACGCGAAACATTTCGTTCGTTCTATTTTTCTTTTCTATTTTTTCTCTTTTGCCGGGAAACAGGAAAGGTGAGTTTTCCCTCCGCAGCTCCAGTAATTTTCACGTTTTTGTACCAGATTTGCTAGAATAATAACCGGTTATTGTGGGCATAAATTCTTGAGATTGAGTGGAGTCCATAATAATTTATAGTTATTTATATTTAATTCTTTATTATTCAGAATATGTTCTTATTCTTATACAGTAAATGAAAAATTGCTATTCAATCATTTCTTTTCTTTCGTAAAGAGTTGATATTGAAAAAGTTATCCATAAAAGGAAGAGTGATGGTAAAAAATCAACGAACTTTCTTCACCAATTTCGGATTTTGACTTTGTCTTTCTTTTCTTTCTTTTGTGTTCAAGTTAAGAGATAACGATAAGAAACAAATCGAAATCGGTTGAGATTTCGAAAAACAAATCAAAGTGGTTATATCCAAACTAACAAATCTTAATTCAAGAAATTTGGTGGATCAATGAGGTGATTTTTTTTCCTCTTTTGATTCACTATTCTTAATTATATTTTTTCTTTATTCATTTGTTTGACATTGGTCCTAATTTTAGATCATCTAAGAGATCTTTTAAAGCAATTTGATTTGAGCAAAAGGACTAAGAAGCCAACTCATCACATAGTTATTTTGTTATTTGCTGCAAAGCCAATGTTTTCAGTGTTTTTTTTCATCTTTTAAATTTAATAGATCTATATAATAACATTAATGATTTCTTATACTTGTAATTATTTGTATTTCAATATCTAAGAGACCTTTTCTTTCTTTGTGTTCAAGAAAATTTATTCTATCAGCCCTTTTGTGATTTTTGTCTCTCAATTCAAACTTGCAATAAGGAAACACAAAAATCAAAAGCAAAAAAAAGAACATAGGATTAAAAAATGAGATAGTTGAAGAAGTTTCGGTTTCCCAAAAAAGGTGCCGTGGTTGAAGTTTGACCATCACTTCGTCATTTCACAAATGACAGTCATGCTAGTAGGTCCATTTCCACATGGTTATAGCCTAATGTGCAGTGTGATTACTTCATGAATTTTATTTTAATGTATAATACGATCTATAAATTTTTAATTTGTTCATCATAATTAATGAACAATTAATACATATTCAATTTGATCCCTCAATAACATGAAAATGTTCCACAACATGAAGGTATTTAAAGTCGTCCTTCTATAAATTCAAATTTATTGATAATCATATTGAACAATCTAAAAATTCTTGCTAGCTTATGGATAGAAGAAATCATTTGTGTCATTATCTCTAACAAGAAAGATAGTATTTTTTTTTTTTTTTTTTTTTTTTTAAATCTATGATTTTTCGTATTGAGCTAACCAACACAATTTGAATTTACTTTCATCACCTTTCATCGATATTTCACAATCTAAATGCTCGATTACCCTCAACAACAAAATATCATCTAATCATGCATCCCGTTCTCACTTTAGTTAATTTTTAATTTAAAATTTCAAAAACCCTATCCTTTTTTATCAGGTAGCCTCATATATATATATATATAGGAAACAACCCATCATGAAGACTCAAATAGCTTGAGAATTTCTGTGAACCGGAGCGCGCTTGCAGGTGAGCCTTGTCCATGGCAATCAACTACATTCGCGCGTGAGAAGCAAGCGCCAGTACGCTCTCTCCTCTCGCTGCACCAGTGCTCCTCCATCTTTTTGATCGCCTGAAAATCTGTTTGCTGTATTACTATCGGCATTATGAGTTTTTATAGTGTTCTGATGAGGGTTTTGTGTTTAGCGTGGTGAGAGTTGAAGAAAAGTATGTGCGTCTCTGGGGTGTTTTTTATTGTTTAGCGAGCAAAATTGTGCCTTTTGATGGAGTTTTTGTTTGTCACGGAGGAGAGGAAAACGATCAAGCTTTAATTTGTTAGCTGGGTTCACTCCTATGTGGAGGAAGCCCAATGAGTTGCAAGCCAAAAAGGGCTTGAGCCCATATAATAAGTTATATGAGGAAATATGGTTTCTCACTATTTATATAAAAGAGGTAGCAGCAGAAAAGGAAACAGTAACAAGAGAAAAAGAGAAAGCAGAAAATCTGGGGTTTGAGGCAATATCTGATTTACATCAAGCTGGCATTGGAGGTCGATTCGTGGTCCGATTGAGCTGAAATTTTGTTAGCATGTTCGTGGTGCAATTTTATCGAATCTGAACGGTTTGATTTTCGTCTGAAGCTCCCTACATCAGGTTTTTCGTGGATTGATCAAAACCTGCGTTTTTGGTCAGATTTATCATTGATCTCTTGTGAAGTTCATGTGTATTGCCAAGAATTATGTTCTTGAGGTGTTTGCTGCTATGTACCTCTAGTATTTACTAGAGAAGAATAATTTTATTGATAGTGAAGATTTTCAGGTGGACTCCGGTCCGTGGTTTTTTATCTCCTCACATTGAGGAGGTTTTCCACGTAAAAAAATCGTCTTGTGTTCGCGTGCTTAGTTATTTTACTCTACTATATCGATTCCTATTAGGTTTACACAAGAGGGGAGATTATTTTATTCCGCTGCGTTGATTCGATATTGTTCGAATTATTACCGTTCTCCCATCGAGTGGTATCGAGCATCGAGGTTCTTGCTTGATTTTTCTGCCTTGTGTTGAACAATGGAAACGAATATGAGTAGAATGGTTACCTTTGAATGGTTCGAATTATCATATTTGGAAAGGGAAGATGGAAGATCTTTTATATGTGAAAGATTTTTATTTGCCTCGTATTTCTTTGAGGAGAAACCGAGAGAATAAAACGATGTTGAATGGTCTATATTTCATCGTCAAGTGTGTGGTTATATCGGCGGTGGGTAGATGATAATGTTTTGAACCATATTATTGAGGAAACACATGCACGCAGTTTATGGGATAAGCTCGAACAGTTATATGCTCGAAAGACTGGGAATAATAAGTTATTTTTGATCAAACGAGATGATGGCTTTGAGATATCATGATGGTACTCGTTTGATGATCATTTAAATTCTTTTCAAGGAATTATAAATCAGTTGGCTGCGATGGGAATCAAGTTTGATGATGAGATACAAGCACTATGGTTGCTTGGTACTTTGCCGGACTCATGGGAGACGTTTCGAACATCTTTGTCTAATTCTGCCCCGGATGGTACAATTACCATGGATTTAGCCAAGAGTAGTATTTTGAATGAAGAGATGAGAAGGAAGACACATGGATCATCCTCTTCACATTCTCGATGCCTTGGTTGTTGAGAAAAGGGGAGAAGTGAGTCTCGAGGTCCGAGAAATAGAGATAAAAGTCGAGACAAAAGCAGAGGTAAGTATAATAAATTTGCTAATGTTGAGTGCCATTATTGCCATCGAAGGGACATATTCAGAGGTTTTGTCGCCGTTAAAAAGGGACAAACAAAAGGAGAAAGGTAAAGAAAAGAAAAGTGATGATGACGGTGATGACAATCGTGTTGCTGCACTTAAAGAAGACTTTCTCACTATTTTTGATGGTGATGTGGTGAATTTTGTTTCTCATGAGACCAGTTGGGTAATTGATAGTGGTGCATCCGTTCATGCTACGTCTCGTAGGGATTTCTTTACATCATACAGGTCAGGTGACTTCGGATCTGTGAAGATGGGAAACAATGGACTAGCTCAAGCTGTAGGCATCGGTGATGTGTGCCTAGAAACCAGCAATGGCACGAGGTTAGTATTGAATAATGTTAAACATATACCTGATATCCGCTTGAATTTGATTTCTACAGGCAAGTTGGATGATGAGGGGTATTGCAGCACCTTCAGTAATGATCAATGGAAACTTACCAAAGGTTCTCTTGTTGTGGCTAGAGGTGAAAAATATTCTTCGTTATACATTATGCGAGACAAAGTTGTCTACGAGACAAAATTAATGCAAAGTAGATAGCGAAGATGTTGCTGAGTTATGGCATAAGAGGCTCGGTCACATCGTGAGAAGGGTTTGTCAATATTGGCCAAAAAGAAGCTCCTTTCGGGATTGAAAAGTTCAGCGCTAAAGAAGTGTGCTCCTTTGTTTAGCGGGGAAAACGAAACGAGTTGCATTTAAAAGCTCCCCTCCTTCAAGAAAGTCGGGTATACTAGATTTAGTGCATTCGATGTTTGCGGTCCTATGAAAACAAAATCACTTGGTGGCTCTCTTTATTTTGTTACCTTCATAGATGATTTTTCAAGGAAATTTTGGATTTATACCTTGAAAACTAAAAATCAAGTGTTAGATGCTTTTAAGCAATTTCGAGCTTCGGTTGAGAGACATTGGAAAGAAATTGAAATGTATCGGAACCGATAACGGGGAGAGTATATTGGACCTTTTGATGAATACTGCAGACAACAAGGTATTCGACATCAAAAGACACCTCCCAAGACACCTCAGTTAAATGGCTTAGCTGAGAGAATGAACAGAACATTGGTTGAAAGGGTAAGATGCTTACTTTCACGGTCAAAGCTATCTCGGATCCTTTTGGGGTGAGGCTTTAAGTACAGTTGTGCATATATTAAATCTTACTCCATGCGTTCCTTTAGAGTTTGATGTTCCTAATAGAGTTTGGACAGGCAAAGAAGTTTCTTATGATTATTTGCGTGTATTTGGGTGCAAAGCATTTGTGCATGTTCCCAAAGATGAGAGGTCTAAACTTGATGTGAAAACACGATGTGCATATTTATTGGTTATGGACAGGATATGCTTGGCTACAAATTTTATGATCCACTTGAAAAGAAAATTGTAAGAAGCAGAGACGTTGTGTTTATGGAAGATCAAACAATAGAGGATATTGAGAAATCAAAGATGATTTCAGCACCGCAGTTAGTGATAATCTGGTTGATTTAGATCCAGTTCCTCTTACAAATATCCCTACACGGGTTGATGAAGAGCAGCAGGAAGTCAATGTTCCAAATAATGCACATGTTCTGAACATGTTGAGATAGATAATACTATTCCGAACCAAAGGCTCAATTAGATGTTCCTTTGGATGTTCCGTCCGGAGATCCATTAGAGACCGACGACCTTCCACCAGGTATTCGAAGATGAGTATGTATTATTGACCGATGCGGGTGAACAGAGTGCTATGCGAAGCAATAGAAGATGAGTACAAAAACAATTGGTTCGATGCTATGCAAGATGAGATGCAGTCACTTTATGATAATCATACTTTTGAATTGGTGAAGTTACCTAAAGGTAAAAGAGCTTTGAAGAACAAGTGGGTATATAGGTTGAAGCAAGATGAACATATTTTACAACCACGGTACAAAGCTAGATTGGTTGTTAAGGGATTCGGTCGAGAAAGGGTATTGATTTTGATGATATATTTTCTCCGGTAGTAAAAATGTCTTCTATCCGTGTGGTACTAGGCTTGGCAGCTAGCCTAGATTTAGAAATTGAGCAAATGGATGTTAAAACAGCCTTCCTACATGGTGACTTGGAGGAAGAGATATACATGGAACAACCTGAGGGTTTCAAAGTGAAAGGGAAAGAGGATTATGTGTGCAAATTGAAGAAAAGTCTCTATGGCCTAAAACAAGCACCGAGACAAGTGGTATAAGAAATTTGCGTCGTTATGACGAACGGGGCTATAAGAAGACTTCCTCGGATAACTGTGTGTTTGTCCAAAAATTTTCTGATGGTGACTTTATTATTCTCTTGCTTTATGTTGATGATATGCTGATTGTTGGCAGGAATGCTTTAAGAATTGAGTTATTGAAGAAACAATTGAGCAAGTTTTTTGCCATGAAAGACTTGGGCTCGGCGAAGCAGATTCTTGGCATTAGAATTACCCGAGACAGAGATGCTAAAAAGTTATTTTTATCGCAAGAGAAATATATCGAGAAGATCCTTCAGAAATTTTACATGGACAAGGCTAAAGTGGTTAGTACTCCTATTGCTACCCACTTTAAGTTAAATATGATGCAAAGTCCTACAACTGATAAAGAAAAGAAAGATATGGAAATTGTTCCATATGCTTCAGCTGTAGGAAGCTTAATGTATGCGATGGTATGTACACGCCCGAGACTTGGCGCATGCGATTGGCGTTGTTAGTCGCTATTTGTCAAATCCAGCGGAGAGCACTTTGGAATGCGGTGAAGTGGATTATGAGGTATCTTCGGGGAACTTCAAATTTGAAACTCGTTTCGGGACCGGGAAACTTGAGTTAGTTGGATACACAGATTCCGACTTGGCGGGAGATATTGATACTCGTAAATCTACTTGGTTATTTGATTTCTTTTGCGGGTGGAGCTGTGTCATGGAAGTCAAGATTGCAGAAGTGTGTTGCACTTTCTACAACCGAAGCTGAATTTATTGCGTGACTGAAGCTAGTAAAGAGATGCTATGGATGAAGAAGTTCTTAGAAGAACTTGGGTTCAAGCAAAAGAGGTATGTGCTATTTTGTGATAATCAAAGCGCAATTCATCTTGGTAAGAATTCATCTTTTCATTCTAGATCGAAACATATTGATGTTAGATATCATTGGATAAGGGATGTTCTAGATGAAAAGTCGTTGGAACTCGAGAAAATTCATACGAATCATAATGGCTCCGATATGATGACGAAGACTCTACCAAGAGAGAAGCTTGAACATTGCCGTTTGATAGCAGGGATGGTGAATCCCTCCACATTGTCGTGAGGGGAGATTTGTTAGGCTGGGTTCACTCCTATGTGGAGGAAGCCCAATGAGTTGCAAGCCAAAAAAGGGCTTGAGCCCATATAATAAGTTATATGAGGAAATATGGTTTCTCACTATTTATATAAAAGAGGTAGCGACAGAAAAAAACAATAACAAGAGAAAAGAGAAAGCAGAAAATCTGGGGGTTGAGGCAATATCTGATTTACATCAAGCTGGCATTGGAGGTCGATTCATGGTCCGATTGAGCTGAAATTTTGTCAGCATGTTCGTGGTGCAATTTTCTCGAATCTGAATGGTTTGATTTTCGTTTGAAGCTCTATACATCAGGTTTTTCGTGGATTGATCAAAACCTGCGTTTTTGGTCGATTTATCCTTGATCTCTTGTGAAGTTCATGTGTATTGCCAAGAATTATGTTCTTGAGGTGTTTGCTGCTATGTACCTCTAGTATTTACTAGAGAATAATAATTTTATTGATAGTGAAGATTTTCAGGTGGACTCCGGTCCCGTGGTTTTTTATCTCCTCACATTGAGGAGGTTTTCCACGTAAAAAAATCGTCTTGTGTTCGCGTGCTTGGTTATTTTACTCTACTATATCGATTCCTATTAGGTTTACACAAGAGGGGAGATTATTTTATTCCGCTGCGTTGATTCGATATTGTTCGAATTATTACCGTTCTTAATTATTATTTTTTTTTTAAAATTTTCCCTCGTTAGAGAAATCTGCATTTTTCTGTTTGACTCTCTCGTTATTACGGAGGAAATGTGTTGATTTTCAATGCATTATTTACACGTACCAGCACGAGAGAGACAGTAGTGCCTTGGAAAGCACAAACATCCCTCAACTCACGACCGAGTGTTTAACGACTGTTCCAAGGCACTCACTGACAAAACCCTTCTTGTATAATTTATACTGGTGGATAGCTTGTTGGATATTTTCTGCTTTTCATTTTACCTATGAAGATGGATATAGGAAACTCATGCTGAAGCACTAAGTTCGCAACTAGTTCTCATCTTATCTGTCATCATTCTCTTTCCTTATCCATTGTTTTTGGTAGTTCGCAACTGGGTAGCCTTGTTAAATTTCTTTGCAAATTTACTCTTCTTTTTTATGCTCACATTAGATCAAGGAAGGGGACCCCTGCACAAAGCATAGGAGGCAACGATGGCTTTATCAAGTGTATCCCCAACTGAGGATGCTGTCAGGGCATTTCTGGAATACTTGGTTGATCCTGTGATTCCAGCCACATCTTCTGTACGAGACTCTCCATCACCTTCTCAGCAACAATGGGTCGCAAAGCAGGTTGTTTTGGGGAAGATATCTTCTTGACGATTACTATTTTTTTGGCTTTGTTGTGATTTTCATTGCATTAATTAAATTCTTCTTATCTACCTAGCTGCATGATCATCTTTTATATGTACCTCTATTTTGAATGCTAGTTGTTGGAAGTAGTTAGGGGTGATCGGTTGGTCCAAGGTTCCCAATTTTGGGAACCGGTGCTCCTAGAATCAAGAACCGGACCAAACCGGATTCGATTCTCAAGACCGGTCCCGATCAATCCAATTCGGTTGTCAAGCAATTCAACAAAACTAATTACACATGTTTCCACATGCAAAATATTCAAACTTCACTAGTATGAATGTCAATCACACTTCGTGTATTTTACACTTTACCTTAACCATGAAGGCCATGAACAATTCAGCTAAAAGTTATGCTTGGCTTAGACAACCTCTCTTCTGCTCTTTAAATGTTTAGTCGATGTGGGACTCTTGGAGGCTTGAAGTGTCTTGGGGTCTCTTGGAGCCTTAGTTCCACATCGAGTACAAGATGAAACTAACAAGTAGATTTTCTCTATAAATAAAAAAGTAACAAAAAGAATTTTAATGGTCTCCTGGCCACATAAGAGTTTCCTATCTCAACTGCAATTTCGGTTGCAATAAGTTATGATGTTTATATTATATATATATATATAAAAAAAAATTGGTTCGGTCCGGTTTGTTCTCGGTTCGGGCGGTTCCGGTTGCACACCCCTAGAAGTAGTACAGGAATTCGAAGTCGAAGAAAAAAAATCTGGAGATTTGTACTCATTCGCATCGTGTGAATCTTTGGCTAGACAGAAATTGAAGAGAAGGAATTCTTGTTGCTTTTTGACAAGCTTTAATGCTCTAGGGTTTGGCTGTTTTCTGGCTTCTGTTTCTGCATCACCTTTTCTATGCTTCGTCTTTTCTTGGATAGTTTAATCGTTTAGGTCGGAGCAATGGACGATTATTTATCAAACATTTTTTTTTTTTTGCAGGTGCATGGAGTTGTCATATTGTACAACTACTACCATCGGAAACAACACAGACAACTAGAATTTCTGGGTTTTGAGTCATTCTGCAAATTAATTGCGGTTTTGAAACCTCCTTTACTGGCATACATGAAATGCTTGCAAAGAAATGATGATGCTGAATTAGTTGACCCTGAAAAGCAGCTTTCCTTGACGGAGAAGACTATCATGAATGCATGTGATCTGTGTATGAGGTTGAGTGCGTCAAGGGATATTCCAGATATAGAAGGATGGTCAATTTCTGAAGTTGCTGTTTTCTTGGTTGACTCTAGGAAAGAGAATTGCTTGTTGCTATTCAGCAAGGATAGCCACGGGGTTTGGTCATTGTTTGAAAAGGATGTGGATATCTCCAATCAGAGTTCAGAAGCCATGCCGGATTTGAAACAGTGTAAAAAGAAAAGGATCACCAAAAAGCCCTTGAGAGATGGTCCGAGCATTAATGAAGATGCTATGCAGCAGCTTGCATTTTCATCAGTCAAGGAAGCCACAGGTATGAATTAGGTTTCGGTATTATACATGGATAAAACTGCAAATTTTTGGTTTAGTTAAAATTGGCAATTGTATATTCTTAGCCAATATCTAATCTTGTCCACTCTCCTGCCTTTAATTCATACAACAAAGATGATGGAAATTTGAGGATTTATAGGACATTGTGGATTTTGATGCTACAGAAATCTGCAAAGGGCTTTTGCTGCGAAATAAGGATAGGTATCTCTTGATGAAGAATTTGCATTATTCAAGTTCAAGCCTAGTTGATATTACCAAGTTAGCAATTTCACATGATGATAGAGCTAAACCATGATGGCTGGAGTTACTTCCACGGAAGATGAAAGCATAGTCACTAGCCATTTGCCTTCATGTGGAAATAGTCACGGGAAGAATTTACCTTGACCTTGGAATTTGACCGGTGTATAATCAAGGTCCATTCATGAGCAAGAGATTGCAAAACAAAATAAAAACCACAGCGTCATGCTCAGATCTCCACAACTTTCCCAAAGGAGAGTTGGGAAAGCTCTAGTTCAGATCATTAAAATTTTTTGGTGGACTTCGCTGGATAAAAAGAATTTGCTCAAAATTATAAGCAATACCTGTGTCATTTTATTTATTGTGAAAGTTGTGGTAGGTGATAAAAAAGATTATGTCCAATTAATTAATTGGATGGAGCAATACGCATTAATTAGTGGAGAATAGTGAAGCTGAAGGTTCGGAAACCCATCTTATCAAAAAAGAGAGGTGTGCATGACATTTGTGCGAGGCTATTAGTCTGCACATAAAAATAGTTTGTGTAAAATATTTCTCCTTTTAACAATGCAGTCATAAGGAGGCCAGACCTGGCTGTATATTGCTAATGCAATTTTGACTCGTGATAAGAATGTAAAGAGGGAAGAGGTTAAAATGGACATGGACAGAGTGCACAATCAAGTGTTATGGGGTTTTGGCTTTAAGTTCTAGAAGCTTGAATAGGATCCTCTGCAGTCTGATGCGGTTGCCTTTTTGTTTCTACATTTTGGAAGAGAAGTAATACAGATCTTGGACATGAAGATACTTAGCAGCGGCTTGTAAATGGGATTATCTGATCCTTATCCTATAAGGATGGGTTTGAGAGTCAGGTTTTAAGTGAATTTGAAGTGCTTATCTAGTACTTAAATTTTTTGCCAACTTGAGTCTATCCTGATTTTGTGGTTCTTATGGAGTTGGAAGATGAGGTTATCAGCAACTTTGGCACTATCTAACGCATTTAGGGTGGTAAGAAGATGAAAGACTGCAATACATCTACTTGCTGACGACAGAGTTGTTTTTTGTGGGAGGTTAGTGTGTTAAACGTTGAGATATGGTACTCTCTGCTGAAACAGTCTAAGCAGTAGGGTAAGTTTTGGAGAACGTGAGATATTCTGCTTCGAAGGACCTGTGATAAAATGTAGGAAATGTGATTGGTCTTAGAACCTGTATCAGACCCCTTCGGTAAGTGGGTGTCCTTTGTGGATGACCTTCAAAGAGACTGGCATTTGGATATATGACTGAATTTTAAAGAGACCACATTCACAGCACTTGCATTACATCCAATTTTTACTGTCCATGGGTCTATTTTTGAGCATACAACGTTAGAGTCCAATTTTACTTTAGCTCTTTCCTACCCTGTATGAAAAATTACAGAGAAGAGTCTACAGTGTCCAATCTCAAAGTTCTTTCCTAACCGTAGAGCCTGAGCCTCATCAGTGTTCCATAGTTGCTTCACTTCAGGCAATGAGTTAAGACGTGCTTAATTAACTCCAATGGCATTTTCACCCTGAAAATATCTATTTACAAGCTGAAGACCTCTCCTTGGATAGTTGTCGGTTGTTAGAAGACTCTCGTAAGTAGCCTTGCATGTGAAGAAGGCAGCTTTTGGAGTAATCTTGGCTCTTCGGATCGGCTTCCAAGTCTCTTGGGGCAACTTTTGTGTAAATGCATGGTAGTACAATTTAGAGAGGTCATATTCGAGATCATGACCCTCTGGCTTGAATTCCCACTCACCCACACAAGCTAAAAATTCAATCTCAAAGGAGCGATTAAAGATATTCTAGCTCCCAATCTCAAGCCATTTAAACAAAGGACGCAGTCCACTGGATTCTCCTTGCAATTGTAGAGTAAAAAGCATCAGTAGGGTCCGGCATCTACTCTCATTCCACAACGAATGGAGGACCCATTTCCATCCTCGTACTTGATGAAGCTTGATAAGATACATTATTTCCTCCTAAAGCATTTGCAAACTTCAATTCCATTGTTACATAGTCTCTATTTTAGGGCCTTTTTTGGGTACTCCTGATCTATGTTAGTCCACTTCACATGAGCCATTAGATCATGTGCGCTAGCCTACAACCGGGAGTACCCAATAACTTTTCTATTTTAGAACTGCAACAGTTGTTGATTTAATCTAGCTAAATTTCCTTGTTTACAACTGGTTATTATGAGCTCATTGAGCCCTCATTATCAAAATTGTCTTTTTTTTTTTCTGTCACCACAGGGATGCATCTCCAAATCATCTGGAAAGTTTGAAAGTTGACTCTGTAACTGCACAAGTAAAGATGGACGAAGATGAGGTCTCCGTTTCAACTGAACAGAAATATAATAATATTCCTAGTTGCAAACCAAAGACATCTTACACCAAGAGAAAGCTGAACTCTGTTTCAACTAAAGAGAAATATAATAATATTCCTAGTTGCGAAGCAAAGACATCTTACACCAAGAGAAAGCTGAACAACCTGCAAGATGTCACTAGTGAGGTTAGACCTTCACCGTCCCCTTGAGGTTTCTTACCTATTAAAACATTTCCATTTCGGCTATTTCATTAGATGCTTTTGAGTTTTGTAAGAGTTTTGTGGGTGATTCCAATGGCCGTGTCCTTGAAGCTTAAATTTCTGGCTTAGGCTACATTTATCCATGCTATAGATTGTGTGTATTTGAAAAGATAAATTCTTTGGATAATTGGATAATGAAAATTCCTGCTCACTAAGAAACAAACTTGCTTATGTCATTGTGAGCCATCAAGCTTGTCGGTTCATTGAAGATAAGAACAACCCCTTAGACTGGTAGTCAATGAAAAATCCTAACCTCAATGAAAAGTTACCCACCTGTAAAAGCGTAAGTGTGAATGCACTGAGCATCACTACTAATGCAAGTATAGATTGGTTAATTACCAACATAGATTGGTGAATCACTATATTGCAAGTACAAAAGTGGGAGGCTTGTTACTCTACTAGGAATGTAATCGACCTTCTACAGAAGTTCCTAATGATTTGTTTTCTTTGCCAGATGAAAAGTTATTAATAATTGATAGAATATTATCTATTGAAATGCATAGATGGTTTCAAGCATGCTATAGTATTTATCTAAAATTTTGGTGGCTTGTACTTAGGGTTAGCACAATAAATAGAAACTACTCTGTTGAAATAGTTATTAATTGATGTCAAATGTTGCAAATATTTATGGAAAAATTACTAGAGCACCTTGACATTTACCAACCTTGACTTTCATGTGATAGTACTTCGAAGAAGTTACTAAACTGATGTGAAATGATAAAAAAAAAATATGAAATATTACTAGAAAGTTACTTACTGATGATAGATTATGTGATTACTTAGCACTTATGTGGAGATTTATTAACCCATTAAAAGAGTACTTTGGATGATAGCTACCTATACAATTGGGAAGTAACTAAAGCTATAGGACATTGTGCACCTCAGATATTATGGGCTTCTACCATCAGTAGCCACAGGAAATTTACTCGTTGATTGAAGTAAGAAAATGTTGATAGAATTTCCAATATTAGACGGGCCAACTGTTCTCATGCCCCTTTATGTTCATTATGTGGGCCAACTTTACTTATTTTTCATTGTAACTATTGTCTCTAGATGAATAATGTAAAACTGTCTTGTGTTTCCCTATATTCTAGATAGCCTTGGTTGAATAATCTTTCATCTTTGACTTATAATTGTAAGTGTATGTTATATTCACTATTAAAATATAACGTGTTATTTTCCTACTGAATTTTTGGTTGGCTTTTTGAACAATAGCTTTTTCATGATCAAATTTATAGAAATTGTTAGGACAAAACAAACTTCAAATTAATTGGATGGACGATATAAAAGACTCGCACCAACGTAGTTATGTAATCTTCCTTGATACATAACTTAATGTTAATTAATCACTCATCGATGAAAAAAGAAGACAATGGGGAATTAAACTGAATTTGATGACCAATAAGATTTGATGCACAATATTTTCCAAGAGAATCTTTATGTAATTGTCTAGGTAGGTTTCGTAATTAGATTAACATTATGAGCTATGGCTTTTATATAAAATAAATGGAAGGAAAGGAAAAGAATTTATAATTCCTCATGCACAACTTCCTCAAATCTTTTCATGCTATCATTATCCTCATGATCAAGATAGGAGAGGCTATAGCTGGGTGGTAGATGGAAGAAGCAGCCACATGGTGGAACAACCCGAAACTTTACATGGCTCAATGACATGTGGTTCTTATCCTCTTTATTAGATTAGTTTAGGTAATATAATGAGCAAGGACAGATTTTGTAATATCCCGAGTCTCCACTGTACACATATTGTTCGCTTTGGACACTGAGTCTTCACGGTTTTATTCCTCTCGGGGTAGCCCATACTACCCCAAGAAAACGTGTATGTACAGTTAGAGGAAACCCAAGCCTTATAAGTTAGCCCATGACTTCCTCCCTAAGCGATGTGGGACAAGAGAGGGACTCCTTCCTAGCGCACGTCCGAGGATTGTCGCTCGGGCCGTCACACTCTCCACCTCTTAACAAAAGAGCATCCTCGCTATGGCCCCGCACGTGGTTGGGAGTCGGGGGTAGCCCATACTACCCAAGAAAACGCGTATGTATAGTTAGAGGAAACCCAAGCCTTATAAGTTAGCCCATGACTTCCTCCCTAAGCGATGTGGGACAAGAGAGGGACTCATTCCTAGCACACGTTCGATGACCGTTGCTTGGGCCATCACATTCTCCACCTCTTAACAGAACAGCGTCCTGCTATGACCCCGCACGCGGTCGGGAGTTGGCTCTGATACCACTTGTAACATCCCGGACCCCACTATGTAATATTGTTCGATTTGGATCACCCGCCCTGGCGCGGACGAACTACCATCCCAGCCACGATTTTTTCTCTCACGGCTTTAAAACATGTTACACAGATTAGAGGAACCCAAGTCTTATAAGCTAGTCCAGAACTCCTTCCCTAGGCGATGTGAGACAAGAGAGAGGCTCCTTCCTTGCTTGTAATATTCATCTTTTGCTTTATGTACACGGTGGTTAAATGATATTGATTCATAGAGTGTTATGCACAAAATTTGGACCTCAAAGAACTAAAGTTTGAAAATTCATTCAGTGATACTTTGCAAGAGTTGGTCATCTAATCAAGACTTGTTGCTAAACTTATTGGTTGAAGAGAAGCTTTCTATTGAAGATATTATCTAGCTGCTAACATTCTCTGAATTTGTATGTACATCTTTGGTTAGTTTTTCATTTCATTATCACTTTTTCCTTCAGTAAGATTTTGTACTATTTTTAGCTCATCTGGAAAACAAATTGTTGTTTTTCAAATACTATTTTAAGTTGATGATATTTTTTAGTCTAGTCAACTAGGTTTGCTTCTCATACTCTCCCTTCTGCTTGAAGCCTATGTTACTATTGTTCTCTTCTGTTCATTATCTCAATGTTGCTAAGTAATCCTTGTTTACTAGGGCACCACTCTAGCTGTCCTTACTGATAGGCTTATGGTCCCACCACCGTTATTATTTTAGAAAAAAGAAAGATAGACCCGAACCGACCCGACCCAACCCGAGCAAGATTTTTTGCTTTGGGTCATATGCTTTTAGGGTCGGGTGGGTCGGGTCAGAGCACACACCCCTCTTGATTTGGGTCGAGTCAGGTGACAAACCCCACCCGACCCATTGACACCTCTAGGTGGTATCTCTATCCTGTGGAATAACCCAAAGAAATATATGACGACAGGGACCCTGTGGGTGCTTAAAATTTTATATGACACTTGTAAAATCTAAGACCTTTGGTGGGTCTGTGTTTTTGGGAAGTACCTAAGGAATTTCTGCTTCACTAGGCCCCTCGGACTAGTTTATTGTTGAATTGCTGATTAAACAATATTTATGTACCTCACTGAGAGAGAGTCATCCTTGTAGTTTCAAGGAAACTACACTTTGTATTTTAGCTATGTGTGCATATTGAAGCCATGCAAGTTTCACATGCAAAGCAGTGGAAACTCTCCATGCTTAACGCATCTCCTCCATTTGACCTAAAAGAAAACCTATCTCCTCCATCACACAACCTGCTACCTATGCAACAAAGCTAGGATTTATGCTTGCAACGGTGAGGAAGCATGGATCTCCTTGGTGAAGCCATCAACAATCACGCCATTTGAATTGCGTAAGATCCCTGTGACCAAGCTTGGCGTCTCTCTATCCACCCACGAGTAGTCCACATTCAGCTTCAAAGATTGGCTGTCCGACGGCTCCCATCTCACAGGTACAGGTGACAACTTAGCTTTTCCTTTTCTTGTTCTTGGATTCCATCGGTTGAGACTTTGGCTTTGTGCTTCGGCTGCTTCAACAATGGCTTCTGGTTGGGGGGCCTTGCCGTGGAATTCCTGATTGTTCCTATTTTTCCAAAACTGCCAGAGCACTTCTGCTATAAATCCTTCTTCCGGTGGGTTCGGTTTTGTTTCAAAAAATTCTACCAGCCACTTGTCCTTTCTAGTTGTTGTCCTTGTGCTATTACTGAGGTTGAGGCATGAGTTTGACTAGATGTTTTGGGTCCATTTGCAGAAGAAAAGTAGGTGTTCAACGGTATTTGGATGTTTCCAACATAGAGGGCATAAAGGGTCGGGTAATATTCTTCTCCTGAACATATTTTCCTTTATCGATATTGCATCTTAACATAAGCTCCATAGGAAGATTTTCAGTTTGGGGCATAAATAGAGCCCAAACAATGAGGAAATCGTAAAATTTCTGTAATACTATTCAACAAGTGCATATGGACACTTGTTCTTAAGCAATCGATGATAAATCCTTGTTCATTTTTATTGTTGCATTAATTTTCTTTTTGCTTAACTAAAAATGAAAAAAAAAGAAAAAAGAAGTGGAACCTGTTAGATCCTGGAACTAGGGTAGTTTCCAGGTTCTAACAAGTACTTTCCAGATTCCGAAAAATAAGGAACCTATATTCGAGGATAGGTTCTAGGTTCCAGGCAAAACCTGGAACCTCTCACCCCTAATGTAAAATGTTGGTCATGGTTTGAGATTGGTGACAATATATATTTTGACTCCCCTTCTGAAACCCCCATTTTTAGAGAGCCATGGAGTTTGAGCTGTATGAAGCCGTAATGGAAGGAAATGTCCATTTGTTGCTTACCCTACTTAGCAAAGATAGGTTACTTTTAGATAGAACTATGGTTGGAAATCAAACCGAAAGTCCTTTGCACATTGCGGCGATGTTGGGACACTCGGGATTTGTAGAAGAGGTCCTAGCTTGGAAGGTTGAAATGGCCAAAGAGCAAAATTCTCAAGGATTGACCCCTCTTCATCTGGCAATGGCAAAGGGGTACTTCCACATGGTAAAAAACTTGTTAAGAGTTGATCCCGAAGTGTGTTTCTTCCGTGACAAATACAGAAGAAACCCACTTCATGTTGCGGCTATGAAAGGCCACATTGACATCTTGGAACTATTGGTTCGAGTGAGACCTAGTGCAGCTCGGGATATCTTGGAAAATGGCTAGACAATTATGCATATATGTGTGAAGAACAACAAACTAGAGGTTTTGAAGCTGTTGGTCAATATTTTGGACGATGAGCAATTTATCAACTCAAAGGATGAAGATGGGAATACAATTCTTCATCTGGCTGTCGCTGCTGATAAATAGACCGACACCTAAGGTACTAGGCACATTTAGTAGAGCAAATATTAAGTGATTTCGAAGTGTCATGTCGATTGTTGACTTGTGGTGCATTTTTTAAGTCATGGCATGCAATAAGATGACATGAGTTTGCTAAAAAAGACTAGTAGCAAAGTTAATTCTAGAAAATTATATAACACAGGCTCGTCCTCTTCAAAATGGACCTTCATTCATTCTGGTGGCAATCGTTTGCAAAATGTACTCTTCCTGAGTAAAAAAGGAGTTAACCCAGAAATTACGAACTACAAAGGTTTCTTAGCTCTCGTCCTATCAACAAAAGGTGAAAGAATGAAATTGAAGATTGCGGATAACGTGTTCACAACTTTACATCCACCCGGAGAAAAGAAAACATAAATGAAAAAAAAAAAAAGTGGCAAAACAGTTTGCACAAGATGCTTAATGCGGTGGCGGTTTTATTAGCTAGCATGGCATCCCAAGTATGGATCAACTTACCTAACAGAATTTGGGAGGGCAGAAAAAATCGTGCAGCACATACTAGGGGCGACTTGCCAATGGTTAAAAGGATATGGAATTTGGACAAGCTTTTCATGTAAAGTATCGTGATAAGCTTCGCCACATCATTTACCATAATTCTATTATTGACAAGTTTTTCGTTAAAGCAGCGGATCCTCACAAGGATTGCCATACTTATCACGTGGGTTGCGGTCATCTTCATGGGGGTGCTTTATCTATGCAGATATTAGTATTGACAGAGGACGACGGAGGGCATTTTACATATGAAACAATGGAGATTGCAATGGAGGTATGGGCTGTATTAATGATTCTTATTTTCGGGTGCTACTTATTTGTGCCGATCCTGAAATGGCTACCTGGAGTCCTGAAATCGGTATTCAAAGTCCCGAATTTCATCTCCAAGGCCTTGAAGAAATAGGAGCGGGAGTATCTTATAATTTAGTGGCTTTATGTCTAAATAAATGTAAAACGATGGGGATTCCATGTATTGTGGACAGATGTTTTACTTGATTTGATTTGTGATGCTTCCCTTTAAAGAATATTCCATGGTATTAGGACTTGTAATCTCGATTTTAGAAATAATACAAACATTTCATATGATGAAGGGTGTATAAATGAAGTCTCCACTCAGTTCCACGTTCTATCTTAATCATTGATGATGTTCACTGGGGCCCAGGCATGTATCTTATGCTTAAAACAACCATAAGCATCTTCACATGGCTGCCTTAATTAGGAATCCGTGAAGGTCATGGTTGATGAAGGTACAATACATAATAATTAAAAATATATTTATGGTGCTCAGTTACTTCTGTGTGCAGCGGTGGCCTTCAATTCTGTACTCTACTTTATAATTGTTCAATTGATTTGTTTTAGGCTATCAAGTGCCCTTCCAGCTGCAACATTTGGTGCAGGATTTGGTGCGAAGTTGCTTGCAATTTCAGGGAATGGCATTGTTCAGTCATTTATCAATGCTCGCACACTTACTCCAAGAGGTCTGGATTTATCATCCAGCATACTACAGAATTCCAGATGATGCTGTGGATTTTAGAGATTTGCTCTAGAAAGTAAGGGTGGGTATAATGTAGTACTTTTCAAGGAAACTCTACTTCATTGATTTTGAGCATGTGTCATTTAATTACGGAGGGTTTGACATAGGGAACCACTTGAACGAATATGCAGGCTATTAGCTAAAATGCAAAGGCTTTTAGCTGAAGGGGTTTCATGAAAATTAAATACTGTTTGGTAAACTGAAATTTGAAAGTGCCTTGGGGAGTAACTTTGAGAGAAAAGCTGTTTGGTAGAAGGACATTTGAATGGTCCTTTGGTGTGATTAATTAAAGCTTTTTAACATTAATTTGTTTAAAATTGAAAAATAAAAACAAGTATAGCAATTTTTATGATTTGAATGTTGAAAGCAATCTAAAACATTAATAAATTTATAAATGAAAAAAAGGCACATTTCTTTTTTGGCCTCATTCTACAATTGAGGTTTGTTAGAACCTAGAATATCCACTTGATGGAATTTTTGTAGGTTCTTAGCAATTTCAACTGCCACCTTTGGCATCTCTGTTGCATGAAGCGAAAAATATAAAATTGACATGATGTCAACCAACAACTCATAGGTCCTAGGAACTCATTGAAGATTTACAATTAATATGTTATCAGACTTAACGGAAGCCCATATGTTATCACCAACATATAGATGTTTTGATAAGTTTATTTAAAGAAAATAGAGTTATCAATCATATAGCTACAGGTGTAAAAAAGTTAGCTTAAAAACCCACATAAAGTTGTGATATCCAAAGTCAAATAGATTTAACAATTGAATTAGCTTTCATAGTGGCTACAACAAAGACCCAACTAAGGAAAAGAAAAGAAAAACTAGGCAAACAAACAAATTTGAAAGACTGAACCAGGTAAAAACAAACATTCTCATGTTAGTCTTGACGGCCTGACCTCGATAGGTATATATGCCTAAATCGAAAGAATGTCAGTGGGTTTTTGAAAACATTTTAGTAACTGTGGAACTGTGAACATTTCATAGCTGAAGTGCCCAAAGTACTACATTATACCCACCCTTACTTTCTACAATTCTCAGAAATCCATAGCATCATCTGGAATTATGTAGTATGCTGGATGATAAATCCATACCTCTTGGAGTAAGTGTGCGAGCATTGATAAACGACTGAACAATGCCATTCCCAGAAACTACAAGCAACTTTGCACCAAATCCTACAACCGGAAGGGTACTTGATAGCCTAAAACAAATCAATTGAGCAATTATAAAGTAGAGTATAGAATTGAAGGCCACCGCTGCACACAGAAGTAACTGAGCACCATAAATATATTTTTAATTATTATGTATTGTACCTTCATCAACATGACCTTCGCAGATTCCTAATTAAGGCAGCCATGTGAAGATACTTATGGTTGTTTTAAGCATAAGATGTATGCCTGGGCCCTATTGAACATATCGATGATTAAGATAGAACATGGAACTGAGTGGAGACTTCATTTATACACCCTTCATCATATGAAATGTTTGTATTATTTCTAGAATCAAGATTACAAGTCCTAATACCATGGAATATTCCTTAAAGGGAAGCATCACAAATCAAATCAAGTAAAACATCGGTCCACAATACATGAAAACCCCATCGTTTTACATTTATTTAGACATAAAGCCACTAAATTGTAAGATACTCCTGCTTCTGTTTCTTCAAGGCCTTGGAGATGAACTTTGGGACTTTGAATACCGATTTCAGAACTCCAGGTAACCATTTCAAGATCAGGACAAATAAGTGGCACCGGAAAATAAGAATCATTAATACAGCCCATACCTCCATTGTAGTCCCAAATGTTTCATATGTAAAATACCATTTGTCATCCTCTGTCAATACTAATATCTGCATAGATAAAGCACCCCCCATGAAGATGACCGCAACCCATGTGGTCAGTATGGCAATGAGGATCCGCTGCTTTAACAAAAAACTTGCCAATAATAGAATTATGGTAAATGATGTGGCGAAGCTTATCACGATACTTTACACGAAAAGCTTGTCTAAATTCCATAGCCTTTTAACCATTGGCAAGTCGCCCCCAATATGTGCTGCACGATTTTTTCTACCCTCCCAAATTCTATTAGGAAAGTTGATCAATGCTTGGGATGCTATGCTAGCTAATAAAACCGCCACCACATTAAGCATCTTGTGCGTACTGTTTTGCCACTTTTTCTTTTTTTTCATTTCCGTTTTTTTTTTCCTTCGGGTGGATGTAAAGTTGTGAACACGTTATCTGCAATATTCGATTCCATTCTTTCACCTTTTGTTGATAGGACGAGAGCTGAGAAACCTTTGTAGTACGTAATTTCTGGGTTAGCTCCTTTTTTACTCAGGAAGAGTACAGTCTGCAATTGATTGCCACTAGAATGAACCAAGATCAATTTTGAAGAGGACGAGCCTGTGTTATATAATTTTCTATAATTAACTTTGCTACTAGTCTTTTCAGCAGACTCATGTCATCTTATTGCATGCCATGACTTAAAAAATGCACCAAGTCAACAACTGACGTGACACTTCAAAATCACTTAATATTTGCTCCACTAAATGTGCCTAGTACCTCAGGTGTCGTTGTATGAACATACCTTGGTCTATCTATCAGCAGTAACCAGATGGACAATTGTGTTCCCATCTTCATCCTTCGAGTTGATAAATTGCTCATCATCCAAAATATCGACCAACAGCTTCAAAGCCTCCAGTTTGTTGTTCTTCACGCATATATGTATAATCGTCTAGCCATTTTCCAAGATATCCTAGGCTACACCGGGTCTCACTCGAACCAATAGTTCCAAGATTGTCAACGTTGCCTTTCATAGCCGTGACATGAAGTGGGTTTCTTCCGTATTTGTGATATCCTGAATTTCTCAACCTGTTTTCTACTTAATTAATCGGGCATTTCATTGATGCGTTTATAGGGCTATTCTCAAAGCCGATCACTATTGAGATAACTAGATTTTCTGGGTAAGTAATTAAGAAAATTTAAGGTAATTAAGAAAATTCAAGAATCGGCTTCTCGATCGTGCTCATCTTTAGAGGCCATTGCGGCACAGTTAAAAATCGATTAAAGATAGAGATAGGTCTGTTTGACTAAGATGTATGGCTGATCGTGGGTGACTCCACTAAATTGGAAAATTCTCGTCGACCGATAGTAATTTGATTTTACTGTCGTTTTGGTACTCTGTGTTCGTAATTAAATTCTCGAGATTTTCACGACAATCAAGAGTTGCCATTGAGTCGAATGGGTTCATAGTAGTTCGAAGAAAATCGACCATGGGTTATTTGCCTTAAAAAGTTCTGAAAACCACCCGGTAGCCTAGGATACGCTAAAAACGCGCCAAATGGAAATTAACCGTCAATTTAAGTCCAATTTCAGAAATTGAAGGTTCTGTTATGTCACAAGAAATTCTAGGATCCATGACTCAGTCTCAGAAGATTTTTCTGATAACCGAGACTTTTTGGAGAAAAATTCAGGTTAGGGCCGTTTTCGTTCAGTTGAAGCCAGGGATTAATTTTGATGGTGAAATTGAAGAGTGTGGGGGATTCTTGGATAAAGAAAATAATCAATTTGATAATGGAAATATCAATTGATTTTTGTGAGAGTTAATTGAGAGAAATTCAAGAGAGAAATTCAAGTGGGGAAATGGATGCAAAATTTTCTTTGGAAATCATAGAGCTTATTGAAATTTGGATGAGAATTTTCTATTTTAAGAAATTCTCTTAGCTTTCTTCCCATTTCCTACTTTTCCTTTTTGGGCCAAACACCCTTTTCTTTTCTTTTTCTCCCCTCCCCTTCTTGGCCAAACCCTCCTCTCTTTTTTCTCTCTCTCTCTCTCTCTCTTCTTCTTTTCCCTCGTGCGAATTCCCCCCCTCCTCCATCGAATGCTAGCTGGCTTCCACTTTGCTCCCCCTTTTTCTTTTCTTTTGACTTTTCAAACACTTATCCTTTCTTTCTTCTCTCTCTCTCTCTCTCTCTCTCTCTCTCTCTCTCTCTCTCTCTCTCTCTCTCACTCTTTCCCTCTCTATTCGAATGAAGATAGAAGACAGCAGAAGCGGAAGCAGCATGCCTGGGATCGAAGCAGCCTGCCGTCGCCGTTCATGCTCCGCCACCCGCGCGCCGCCCGTGCACCCGCCACTCACACCCCGCCTCCGCCTCTCCCGCACCCCCCTTTTAGCCGTCGTCGAAGCTCTCCTTCTCCCCCTCTCTATTTCGTGAGAAGCCTTAACGGAAGCAGAAACAGAGGCAGCCTCGCCGAGGAAGAAAACCAAAGAAGCTCGCCGTTGTCGCCGAGCTCCGTCGCCCGCACGTCGCCCGCACTTCCCGCTGCTTGTCCCTCGCGTCCTCGCCGCCTAGCAGCTCCGTCCAGCAGCTGTTTAGTCTCTGTCCAACTTCGGGAGCAGCTGAAGAAGCCGCCGGACCGCCGACCAGCTTCATCCGACCATTTTGAACCCACCGGAGCCCCTCTCGCCCTTCGCCAGCCTTGCTCCGCCATCTCAGCCACCGGAGTAGCCTCGTTTGGCCATGAATAGCAACTAGAAAATGGGTTTCCAGCAGCGGTTTTAGGCCCGTTGTGAGTTTTCCGGACCTTGAAACCGAGTCGTGCTTTGGGAAGTATCGACCCTCGCGCCGTCCCCGTCGGATTGATAAGTTTTGCGCGCGATTCCGGTGAGTAATCTCACTAATCCTTTCTTAGTGGACTAACTACACTTAAGGATTGTTTAGTTTTAATTAATTAGGTTTAGGTGGTTAGATTAGTATGGATTAGTGTTTATTAGTTAATTGTGATGCAAATTAGATAAATTGAGTGTGCATTTAGCAAGTAGACATGGTCTACTATTTATTAAGGGTAGCCCGGGATTTTTCCCGACCCTATCAGGCCTAAGTGGAATTTTTGGCATTTAAATATTATTTTTCGGAATTAATTATTTAATTATTTATTTTCCAAAAATTTAACTGGGATGGCTAGTGATCGGAATTTTATGCCGATGATCGTGGTGAAGTCCATTTATTTAATCGGGCTTTATTTTGAGCTAAATTGAATTTTTAATATTAATTATTTAATTTTCGAAATTAATTAATTATTTATTTATTTTTCGGAAATTAAGATTGAGATGGCCGACAACCGAAATCTCGTGCTGATTGTCGTGGCATAGTTCATTTATTTATTTGAGCTTTGAATTGTGCCAAATTGATTTAATTGTGGATTTTAGGGGATTTTTCCCAAATTGATTCGATTTGAGTAATTGACCGTTGGACAATTTAGAGTTGATTGTTAGTGGCAAAGGCATGGTGGTAGACTATCAATTTTAGTAGAAATTGTTGAAATGAAAGAGAAAATGTGAGAGTTATGCTGGCTCGATGACCAAGAATGTCATTTGGGATGAATCATCATGAAAGGCACGTGGCTCGGTGAATAGTACATCATCTCGGAGAATGCACATGGCTCGGTGATTTGGTATATCGCCTTAGAGAATGCACGTGGCTCGATGATTAGTACGTCGCCTCGGAGAATGCACGGGGCTTGATGATTAGATATGTCGACTCGGAGAATGCACGTGGCTCGGTGACGAAGTGTGTCGTCGGTGACTAGATGTATATATATCACCTTGGAGAATGCACGTGGCTCGGTGACAAAGTATGTCGCCTTGGAGAATGCACGTGGCTCGATGATTAGTACGTCGCCTTAGAGAATGCACGGGGCTTGATGATTAGATATGTTGCCTCGGAGAATGCACGTGGCTCGGTGACTAGATGTATATATATCACCTTGGAGAATGCACATGGCTCGATGACAAAGTATGTCACCTTGGAGAATGCACGTGGCTCGGTGATTGGTTCTATCGGTTATGATTGAATAGCAAAAGCTTGAATGACCGGGAAATAGTCAAGTTGTCATGTAATCGACTAGGTCGATTGATCATTACTTTGATACGATGTTGTGAATTGATTGACTGAGTGGAAATGACTATGAGTGGTCTTGTTGGCATCAAATCGACTAGGTCGATTTGATCGATGCTTCGATCTATGATGTGATTGCTTGGGTGTCTATTTGATCTGTGATAACATGCAGGTGGGATCTGAGGCCAAGGTAAGTCCTCTGACTCATACTGTGCTTAGGCAACCATGTGGTGTATTGGTTTTCTAATTGAGTCTTAGTGGGGTAGAAATCGTTGAGATGTAGTCTCATCCCGGTTTGGGGAAAACATTTTAGGACCCCGATGAGGAGCTGAAAATGAGGAATCTGAGAAGGAGAACTCTGGGGTGAAACCTAAGGAGAAGAATTTTGGAGGAAGAAGATAATTCCGAGAGGGATCTTAAGTACGACTTGGATGTACCGAGATTTCATCTTCTTTTATGAACTCCATTTTGATGTGAATAGAGTAGAGTAAAAAGTTGTGAATAGTTGTGAAGTACTTTGGTTTATGTCATGTATAAATGTTTGGTTGTGGATTTCAATATGAAAGATATGGCCTACTTTTCTATCCCATTGTTTTATTGTTTGTGGATTTATAATTGCTTCCGCATGTGTTTAATAAATGAAAGGGTCGGTGATACATAATCCTGGGATATCGCATTTTAAAATCGACCAAGTAGAAGGATGTGTGCGTGTGAGAGTGCTAGTATGAACAAAATAAAGGAGTTAGGGAAGAGAATAAGAACACAAGATTTATAGTGGTTCAGCTTAATCCAAGCCTACGTCCACTCTCCCACGCTAACAGCCTTCTTGGCTGGATTCCACTATGCAATCAAGAAGAGATTACAACTTTGAGTGCAAACATTTAGTAGATCACACTATCTCACTTAGTCACTCTTTTGGTATTTCTCTCACGATCACAAACGTTTAAGCTCTCCAAAGACAAGTTGATGATCGAAGGTCGCTTAGACTTTGGAATTATAAATTCTACGCTCCGTCTCTTACTTGCTCATTGGTCCTTCATCTCCTTAAATACTCCTCCACTTCCAAACTAGCCGTTGGACAGCATCCCGGAGAATCGTCTTCCAATATACCCATTGGACAGCTCTGTATCTAGAAGATTTGGTAGCCGTTGAGTGACAAAGGTAAAATCCCAAATTGATTCCGATCGCCCATACAAACGAAATCTTGGTTTCCATAAGTAAAGCTTCTTCGTATAGAAAGTTCTTGTCTTCAAGATCCAATTGTCAATCAATTAGATTGAATCAATCAAATCAATCTTGATGTGGAATCCAAACCAGATCACTAGCCGTTGTATGATTGGGCTTGAGTTACGATTCATCGTAATCTGGATGTAAAGTCTGAGTCTGTAGACTTTACAATCTGAGTCGTAGACTTTACAATCTGAGTCGTAGACTTTACAATCTGGGTCTGAACATATCGCTTCGAACAGATTTAGCTTTAAGGTCGTACCGGTTAAAAGCATAAAGTCTGTCTTCCGGCCGTCTTCGACTTTGACAATATCCTTTACATGTTCTATTATCTGCATGGTCTATTACTTAACCATTAAACATGTTAGTAGCCTTTGATTTATTTTGTCATCTTCAAAACATCATAAGGGATTTCCCTAACAGCGTGCCCGAGGATCGGGGCGTGACATTCCCTTTTTGTGGTATCAGAGCGAAGTTCAAGATTGGAGTGATAAGGAGCATTGACCATGGGATAGTTTGTAGGAAAGGCCTTTAAATTCATGCTGATGCATGTCTGTGTTAGCTGAGTGCTAAAATTGTTTTTTGTTTGAATCACTTTGTTTCTAATTCGGTTTGAATTGGAAGCAGGTTTCAGTTGTTTAGAACGACACTATGAGCAATCAAGAGCCGAGGACTCTTGCTAAGAGGGCCAGTAGGGCTGTGACTTGGGGTAGAGAGCCGACTAGAGTTGGTACCCGAGGAGGTCGTGGTCAAGCGCCAGCACATGGCTAGCGTGAGTGAAATAGTTCCACCTGTTGTAAATGCTAGAGTACCACCACCTCCTGTTGGTGTGGGGGTAGCAACCCCGGGTGATCAGAGAGCAGTTGGGATCACGCAAAGCGTTGGATGCTATGCGTGAGATGATGGGGCAGCAGGCCCGAGACCAAACAGCTACTTTTATGCCGCTGCCGTTCCAACCGCCACTGCTGCTGCTGCCAATGCTGTTGTTGCAGCCGCACCTGCCACCGTACCTGCTAAAGTCCCGCCTGGGAGACCGATGCCTAGCTTGGTGGAACAGTTTTTGAAATTGAAGCCACCGAAGTTTTCTGGGGTAGGAGACCTCCGAAGCAGCTGCTCTGTGGATCCAAGGACTGGAGAAAGCCTTTGCTCTATTGATGTGCTTTGAGACTGAGAAGTGGTCCTCGCAGTCTACCAATTAGAAGGAATTGCGAGAACTTAGTAGAGAACCACTCAAGGAGCAATATTTCTCGAAGGTGTAGCCCCAAAATGGAATGCCTTTGTTAAGGCCTTCAATGGGAAATACTTTTCAGAGACTGCTAGAGAGATGAAGATCGCTAAGTTCCAGTGCCTTCGCCAAGGTTCTATGACTGTGGATCAATATGAGGTGAAGTTTGTTGAATTGTCGCAATATGCCCCGAATTAGTTGAGAATCCAGCAAACCGAGTGAGAAGATTATAGATGGACTCAAGCCAGAGTTGAGAAGCCCATTGATTTTGCTGAATCCAAGAAATTATAATAACCTTTATGAGAGGGCTCAGATGATTGAGAGAGATCAAAATGATAGAGTTGCCTCATCTGGATCGAGGTTTAACTTTCAGCGAGAAAATATTCGTTAGGGAAAGAGGCCTATGCCTAGAAACAGATTCCAAGGCCTGCCTAACAAGAAAAGTGGATTCAATAGGCCCATGCCCAGTAGGAACGATCCATGTCGCTTTTGTGGAAGGCGACACGGGGCAGCCCCATGCCACTCTAGACCGGGAGCGTGTTATGAATGTGGCCAACAAGGCCATATGGCTAGAAATTGTCCAAGGAAGCAAGGATGACAACCCCAGTTGCTGTCGCCGCCACCAAAGAGACAGATAAGAGGGTATGCCCCTCAGAATACACAGCAGGGTGGATCATTCAGACCTCCAGCTCAAGGACAGACATATGCCATCACTAATGGACAGGATAGAGGGAAAGCACCGTAGATAAAGCACCACTAGAATGGTGAAGGGGACAGGCACGAACCGACTATGCACCGATCAGAGGAAGAATGTTTTTGGAGTGACTTTATCGAAGTAGCACACTGAAATTTTGGTTAAGTTTATAGAATTTCAGTTTGTGAGAATGAAGTTGTAATGAGGAGAATCACTGACTAAAGTGATACATGAATATTTTGGTTATATATAACTTTGATGTTCTCTATGAAAGGGTTTAACTTAAGGAATGCCTTGTTGCAATGAATTGTGTGTTCAATGAGTATCCAAATTAGTTTTGGTGTATTCAAGAAGTGATGAAGGGCATGAGAGCCATCTAAGATTAATGTTCAAGACCTTAAGAACCCATCAATTGTATGCTAAGATTTGCAAATGCGAGTTTGGTTGACTTGTGTTGCGTTCTTAGGTTGTGTGAATTTAAGAAAAGGAATCTCCGTGAACCCAAATAAGATAGAAGCAGTAATCAATTGGCCAAGACCAACAGCCGTGACGGAGATCAGAAGTTTTTGGGTTTAGCAGAGTATGACAAAAGGTTCATGGAAGGGTTCTCAGCGTTAACAACTCGATTCCTGGAAGAGGAAGAAAAGTTCGTGTGGACAGATCAGTGTGAGTGTAATTTCCAAGAGCTTAAAGAAAAGCTGACTTTCAGATTTCTGACGATGGGGCACTAAGATTCCGTGGACGTGTAGTTGTACCTGACGATGTAGAGCTTAGAGAGGATATTTTATCTAAAGCATATCGTAGCAGTTACAACGTTCATCTTGGAAGCACCAAGATGTATCAGAATTTGCGTTAACATTATTGGTGGTCAGGTATGAAGGTGGACATCGCCAAGCATGTTGCCAAATGTTTGACATGTCAGCAAGTAAAAGGCCAGCATTGCGAGACGGGAGGACTTTTACAACCTCTCGCGATCCCAAAATGGAAATGGGAGTATATCACAATGGACTTTGTGACTGGACTACCAAGAAGTCAGAGAGGGAATCGATCTGGGTAGTAGTCGACAGACTGATAAAGTTGGCTCACTTCATTGCAGTTCGAAAGGACCTTAGTCTAGATAGGCATGCAGATCTGTATGTATGTCAGGTGGTTCGAATACATGGAGTACTAGTTACGATAACGTCAGATAGAGACTTGAGGTTTATTGCTGCTTTTTGGGAAAGCTTGTATAGTGCTCTAGATACAAAGCTCCAATATAGTATGACATATCATCCTCAGATGGATGGCCAGTTTGAGAGGACGATTCAAACCCTTGAAGACATACTGAGAGCTTGTGTAATAAACTTCAAGGGAAGTTGGGAAGATCAGCTTCATCTGGTAGAATTCGCATACAATTACAGTTATCAGCAGAGTATTCAGATGGTTCCATTCGAAGCGTTGTACGGCAGAGCATGCAGAACACCAGTGTGGGGATGAAGTAGCGGAAAGAAAGATATTAGGCTCAGAATCAATTCAACAGTCAGTAGATGTCGTGGCAGTGATCAGAAACAGATTAAAGACAGCGCAAAGCAAATAGAAAAGTTATGTAGATAAGCGTCGAAAGTCTTTAGAATTCCAAGTTGGTGATCACGTTTTTCTGAATGTGTCACCAATGAGGGGAACTTCGCGCTTTGGTAAGAAAGGCAAATTGAGTCCGAGGTACGTAGATCCGTTTGAGATTCTTAAGAGAATCGGGACCTTAGCGTATTGTCTTGCATTGCCGCCACGATTGGCGCAAGTGCATGACGTTTTTCACGTGTCGATGTTATGGAAGTACGAGCTTGACCCGACCCACATGCTTAATTTTGAGGAATTGGATGTGGATGACCTTGTGTCATACGTCGAAAGCCCAATTCAGATTGTCGATCGCAAAGAGCAAGTTCTGCGTTCAAAGACCATCCCGTTGGTCAAAGTGGTCTAGCAACACCACAATGCATAATGAGCGACATGGGAGACTAAGGAGTCAATAAGAGAATTGTACCCCCACCTTTTTGCTTAAGATTTTTAAGGTTTAAATTTCGATGATGAAATTTTTATAAGAGGGGAAGAGTTGTGACATCTTGAATTTCTTAACCTGTTTTCTACTGAATTAATCGGGCATTTCGTTGATGCGTTTATAGGGCTATTCTCAGAGCCAATCACTCTTGAGATAACTAGACTTTCTGGGTAAGTAATTAAGAAAATTTAAGGCAATAAACTTGAGAGTTCGATCAAGAATCAGCTTCTCGACCGTGTTCATCTTTAGAGGCCATTGCGGTACAGTTAAAAATCGATTTAAGATCAGAGATAGGTCTGTTCGACTGAGATGTATGGCCGATCGTGGATGACTCCACTAAATTGAAAAATTCTCATCGACCGACACTAATTTGATTTTACTGTCGTTTTGGTACCCTGTGTCCGTAATCGAATCATCGAGATTTTCATGACAATCAAGAGTCACCATTGAGTTGAATGAGTTCATAGTGGTTCGAAGAAAATCGACCATGGTTGTGGATTTCAATTGAAAGATATGGCCTACTTTTCTATCACATTTTTTATTGTTTGGGGATTTATAATTGCTTCCGCATGTGCTTAATAAATGAAAGGGTCGGCGATACATAATCCTGGAATATCGCATTTTAAAATCGACCAAGTAGAAGGATTTGTGCGTGCCCGAGGATCGGGGCGTGACCGTATTTGTCACGGAAGAAACACACTTTAGGGTCAACTCTTAACAAGTTTTTTACTATGTGGAAGTACCCATTTGCCACTGCCAGATGAAGAGGGGTCAATCCTTGAGAATTTTGCTCTTTAGCCATTTCAGCCTTCCAAGCTAGGACCTCTTTTGCAAATCCCGAGTGTCCTAGCATCACCACAATGTGCAAATGACTTTCGGTTTGATTTCCAACCATAGTTATATATAAAAGTAACCTATCTTTGCTAAGTAGGGTAAGCAACGAATGGACATTTCCTTCCACTACGGCTTCATACAGCTTAGACTCCATGGCTCTCTAAAAATGGGAGTTTCACAAGGGGAGTCAGAATATATACTGTCACCAATCACAAACCATGACCAACATTTTACACTAGGGGTGAAAGGTTCCAGGTGAAACCTGAAACCTAGAATCTACCCTCGAGTATAGGTTCCTTATTTTTCGAAACCTGGAAAGTACCCATCAGAATCTAGAAACTACCATATTACAAGTTCCAGGGTCAGTTCTAGGATCTAATAGGTTCCTCTTCTTCTTCTTTTTTTTTTTATCTATTTCACTTTTTGTTAAGCAAAGCGAAAATTAACGCAACAATAAAAATGAACAAGGATTTATCATTGATTGCCTAAGAACAAGTGTCCATATGCACTTGTTGAATAGTATTAAGGAAATTTTACGATTTCCTCATTTTTTGGGCTCTGTTTACCCCCCCAAACTGAAAAATCTTCCTATGGAACTTATGTCAAGATGCAATACCAACAAAGGAAGATCTGTTCAATAGAAGAATATTACCCGACCCTTTATGCCCTTAATGTTGGAAACATCCAAATACCGTTGAACACCTGCTTTTCTTTTGCAAATGGACCCAAAATATCTGGTCAAACTCATGCCTCAACCTCAGTAACAACACAAGGACATCAACTAGAATGGACAAGGGGCTGGCAGAATTTTTTGAAAGAAAACCGAACTCACTGGAAGAAGGATTTATAGCAGAAGTGCTCTGGTAGTTTTGGAAAAATAGGAACAATTAGGAATTCCGCGGCAAGGCCCCACAACTAGACACCATTGTCGAAGTAGCCGAAGCACAAAGCCAAAGTCTCAGTTGATGGAATCCAAGAACAGAAAAAGGAAAAGCTAAATCGTCGCCTATACATGTGAGATGGGAGCCACCGGATAGCCAATCTTTGAAGCTGAATGTGGACTGCTCGTGGGTGGACAGAGAGACGCTAAGCTCGGTCACAGGGATCTTACGCAATTCAAATGGCGTGATCATTGATGGCTTCACCAAGGAGCCTCACTGTTGCAAGCAGAAATCCTAGCTTTGTTGCACGGGTAGCAAGCTGCGTGATGGAGGAGATATGTTTTCTTTTAGGTCAAATGGAGGAGATGCGTTAAGCATGGAGAGTTTCCACTGCTTTGCATGTGAAACTTTTATGGCTTCAATATGCACACATAGCTAAAATACAAAGTGTAGTTCCTTGAAACTACAAGGATGACTCTCTCTCAGTGAGGTACATAAACATTGTTTAATCAGCAGTTCAATAATGAACTAGTCCGAGGGGCCTAGTGAGGCAGAAATTCCTCAGGTACTTCCCAAAAACAGAGACCCACCAAAGGTCCAGATTTTACAAGAGTGTCATATAAAATTTTGAGCACCCACAGGATCCCTGTCATCGTATATTTCTTTGGTTATTCCACGGGATAGAGAAACCCCTAGGGGTGTCAATGGGTTGGGTCTGGTTTTAATGTCACCCGACCTGACCCAAATCATAAGGGGTGTGTGCTCTGACCCGACCCGAAAAGCATACGACCCGAAGCAAAAAATCCTAGTCTGGTTGGGTCGGGTCGGTTCAGGTCAGGTTTCGGGTCTATCTTTCTTTTTTTAAAATAATAATGGTGGTGGGATCATAAGCCTATTGGTAAGGACTGCTAGAGTGGTGCCCTAGTAAACAAGCATTACTTAGCAACATTGAGATGACTAGAAGAGAACAATAGTAACATAGGCCTCAAGCAGAAGGGAGAAGAGAGTATGAGAAGCAAACCTAGTTGACTAGACTAAAAAATATCATCAACTTAAAATGGTATTTGAAAAACAACAATTTGTTTTCCAGATGAGCTAAAAACAGTACAAAATCTTACTGGAGGAAAAAGTGATAATGAAATGAAAACTGACCAAAGATGTACATACAAATTTAGAGACTGTTAACAGCTAGATAATCTCTTCAATAGAAAGCTTCTCTTCAACCAACAAGTTTAGCAACAAGTCTTGATCAGACGACCAACTCCTGCAAAGTATCACTAAATGAATTTTCAAACTTTAGTTCTTTGAGGTCCAAATTTTGTGCATAACACTCTAGGAATCAATATCATTTAACCACCATGTACATAAAGCAAAAGATGAATATTACAAGCAAGGCACTTTGCTAGAATTATTTACAAGAGTGCCAAAGCAATGCAAAATCAATAATGCTTACCAGCAAGAGTTTCTTCTGCTTTTTGCGCTCAGGAAGAATTCCAAGAGCATTCAGCATTGACTCATCCAGTTCTGTAACAGCAAATGTTGATAATAAATGGCAGTATATACCGAATAAGGAATTGTAACTGGAAAGATACAATAGCCCAACCTTTTGTTTGTAACAGCATAGCCAACACACTCAACGAAGCCAAAACTTGAACATTGTTTCCATCTCTGATGTACGTAAGTAATGTCTCCCTGCAAAGTTATAAATGTTAGAGAAAGAAAAAATGGAGTAAACATTGGCAACAAACTTCTGCTAATTTAGCATCTCCTCAGATATAACAACATATAACCAATTAGAAAACTCTAAAAGGGACCTCACTCAGCATGAGAGCATTATGAAACACTAAGTGGCACATTTATTCCATTCTTTGGGTCTTTGTAACAAAATCGAAACATAAGACTCAAAATATCACAAGTTAACTATATCTTCGCCATATTCAATAGTTTTTCATGTTGTTTCCACCTAAGCTTAAGCTATAATGGTTACCAAAGAAATTGAAAGATTGATTTGCTTCAGCTATTCAGAGGTTACATAACCTTTCTGGGAGTTGAGTACTGACTACAGGTCATATAACAATGAATCAATGATATATGTAGCTGTGACTTAAATAAAGAGAAGCCCAGAACAAGGAGTTCTTAAATGAGGCGTCCTTATACAAGGCCATGATATATTGAGAAGTGCATCATTGAAAGAACTTCACAAAAATACTTTCAACATAATCTCACATTTCTTCATGAACATCCAAAGATCTATCTTGGCTCTCCAAGCAAGTCTTAGCCGTAGACAACAACTACAAGAGAGCATGCATCTCTCCAGCTTGGGTATTTCATGTCAGAGAAACCTCAGCAATTAATCAGCTAATCCTCCTCTCTACTTCAGGTAATAAAAGGACACTGGAATCCTTAATAAAAGAAAAAGTTTTTTGCTTTCAATTCCAAAAGGCAAGATGCACATCATAAAGCTCACCAAAGTTCACAGACGACAATCGGACGGATCCCAAACAAACATCAAACTCAGCTTCAAACTAAGCTCCCAAATTCGCACATCACACAAAGCGGGTCTTGCTCTAGAAAAACAACTGTGCTCAACTTTGAGGAAAAGGGATGAATCCCAAAATGAACACATGGAACACAAGGATCTGGAAACAAGAGAAAATCACAAACGCATGCAGGTTCTACCCAACTACATCACCGACCAAGGAGAGGGGCCTCCTCTCTCCTCCTCCTCCTCCTGCTGCAGCAGATCTGTGAAACCCTAGAATGCAAGGAGCAAAGAAGAGGGCGGCAGCGGAGTCGACAAGAAGGCACAGGCGTCGACAGCAGCAGTGGAGGCAGCGGCGGCGGTGATTGGGTGAAGAGCTTTTGGGTTTGGGTGAGAGGGGAACGTCTTTGTTTCAAACAAACAAACATGGATGATATTCCGTTTGCACACTGATTTTGCAGCCACGTCCCCGATCAAAAGACCAGACAACAGAGAAGCCTGAACTAACCAAAGCACATCCAAATAACATCATCATCAAGGATGGTACTTTCAGCGAGGCTCCTTTATTGCGTTTCTCCCTATTGATCGGTACTTCTATCATTAGTCTTGTCTGCTATAATAATCCAATAATAATTGGAAATTCTACTTTTTTATATCCAATATTCAGTTGCTATTAATCCATGTATGAATGTCATGCTTTCCGTGTTATAATCTCTATGAAACACAAATAGTTTATTGCGAAATTTCTCTTGAACATAATGGGTTTTTCCAAAAGATGTTCTTCCTTGGGACCGGCGAAAGATAAATATACTTTCCTAAAGAAAATATAATGTTAAAAAGCTTCTAATTTTTTCCTATTCTTTTTTAGTAAATTCCTTCATGGAAATGTAAGTTTCAACATCTCAATAACTAGTAAGTGCTTGTCTAACTTGTGTGTGATAATATATGATAATCGACTTAATCAGTTGCTCTTTTCGATTTACTTAATTTGATCCAATAATATTTTGTTGAAGTCTGATGGTCCAAATTGTGCAAGAAGGGTGTTTGCAGGACTTCCTTGTTACTAGAAGGGTTGTGCACTAAGATTGCAATAGTTTGACTGACAATATCTCTAAAAAGAAAAATAGAAGGATCGATCATGAAACATTTAAGTTATGCATGATGTCTCCAGTTGGCCAAATCGCTCCTTATCTCCATATCCACTTACTGGAAACAAATGTTTTTACTACCACAACAAACTATTTACAAGATTGAGAAGAAGAGTAGACAATTCTTATGGGTGGGACATGCAAAAATGCAAAATAGACCGCACAAAGTTGCATGGGAAGTAAATTGCTTACCCAAAAGGGAGGGAGTATTAGGGCTGCTCAATCTGAAATATTGGAATAAAGTACTGCTAGGCCACATGCTTTAAAACATCATCAATTATCCACCCCCTTTCCTATGGAGTAATTGTGTTTGCAACACTAAATGCAAAGGCATTTGAATTATGCAACTCAACAACAAGGGTGATATGGCTTGGACTTGGCGAGGTCTTCTTAAGTAGAGACTTCCTCTAACTTCAGCCATTTCTAGCTCAATGTACTATTGTAAAGATATATTTGACGTACTCAAACATGTTGGATTGATTGTCAAGTGGTATGACATAATTTGGATCGGTGGTATCAGCAAACACAATCGTATTAGCTGGCTTATTTGTAGGGATAGACTATTGATAGTCAAAATTGTATCACAATAGATGTCTTCAATTGATATCTAGTGTAATTTTTGCTTAAGTGGTATATAAGACAAAACCCATTTATTCTTCCAGTGCAACTGGACTAAAATTATGTGATGTGGTACTCTGTCTTCTCTAGGAGGTTGGATTGATGAACTTCATTAAATGATTAAGGCTACTAAACCAAAAACTTGGCAACGAGGCTCCTCAATGAATCTTTCTTAGCGACTATGTATTGCATTTGGATAGAGTGCAACCACGGACATTTTCAAAATTAATAAATCAATATTAATATTATTTTGGTTAAGGTGCGTAAAATCACAGGATGTAGAACTTTACTCTACCAAAATTTTAAACCTTCCCAAGCAAATGTGTATTGATTGCCACGTGGAGGCTTCCTATGTCCATTTTCTCGTATTATTAGTTATATTTGTAATTCTAGGGGGAAGCCCCTAAGCTTCTGTACTTCATCTCATTAATGATTCATCTTATTAATGAAACTTTCATTTTTACCAAAAAAAAAAAAAAAGTGGCACAGTTGTACTAGTGTAAGATTTTTTGTGACACAAAAATTAATTTGAAAATAAATATCACTTAGGCAAATCAATTTCGGATATTTTGTGACCTGAATATTTATGTGAGATAAACATGGCACAAGTGTACTGATTTCAACTTTTTGGTGTTACTAACCCTTTTTTTGTTTGTCATCTTTTAAATAAATTACTATTTACTTTTTTTTCATCTTTTATTTATAACTTAGGCAAATCAATGATCTTTTTTAAAAAAAAAAAAAAATTCAACTTATCTTCTTAAGTATAGAAGTTACTTTTAGTTTCTTTTGTTTTTTCACGTCCATCCATTAGTTTACCATTTATGAGATTATTATATGAAAATCAAATTTATCAGGAATTTGAAAATTATAAAATTACTATTAGCTGGTGCGTTTGATCCAAATTATATTGAAAGATGACAGGAAAAAAAAAAAGCAAGATGACGATGTTGAAATAAGGTTATTGTAGGAAAAAGTGTTGCGCAGAAAATCTAACATGATGCGAATGCAAGTCCATATTGGCCACTTGCTAGCCGCCTCGCCGAGTCCATCGCCGGAGTGATGACAGTTAGAGCATTTGGCCAAGAAGGCCGATTCTTTTCAGAAAGTCTTTTCCTTATTGATGCGAATGAAAGTCTGGAAGTCCAGTGCGCTATCGTCCTAACGTCCTCGTCTCTTGCCATTACTTTTCTCGTTCTCGGGTCCTCCTCCTCTGGTTCGTACCAGTAAAAGCTCAGTTCAGTTCTTCATAGCGAGACTTTCCCTGTAGATGCTTGGCTCTTATAGACATATCGTTTTATTTCGGCACTTTTTAATCTAATGTCAAAGCAGCTATGCATCAACTTGTTAGTTCACTTCCCCTTTGTCGCGACCAAATTTTCGATGAACCACCTAGGATTTGGCTAATGGATTACTAAGCCTAAACTTAGCTCGAGCTCTCCCGAGCCCATATCAATTCGTTATTTAAGTTCAAATTCTTAACATGCAATTGATTTTCAATTAAGAGTCGCCACTAATCTATTTTCGGTAGGTCAGTTAGACACCTAAGTAAAATAATGGGAGAATCATTTTACTTCTATGAACTAGAGATTGTGAATTCGGGGACTTGATTGAATTTTAGTTTTTCCACGTCCAATTTAAGATCATGTCATTTTCGAGTGAAATAAATACACAACGGTCGAAATCATGAAGTCAAGACCACAAATTGGGGTGGGCATCTTTCAAAATCAAATACTCCTCTAATACCTGTCCTCCACCTTATTTCTTTTTTTCTTTTTTTTTTTTTTTTGAAATCTATTATAGAAAAGATAATATATGAAAGATAGAGACATAAAAAAAAAAAAAAGCCAACGTCTGAAAAATATGTAGGGACCACCTTTAGAGAACTTCAAAATTTAGAATGTGGAGGTTAATAGAAAGACAATCCAAAACATGAAAGTCATCCATTTGTGTAAAATTGAAAAAAAAAGAAAAAAAAAAAAAGAACCTATCTTTTACATAAAAACAACTCGTTTTAACTACAAAATCGTGTACAAATAAATTTAGAGAAAAGTAAAAGTAATATGCATCACCTAAGAATATTTAAGGATAAGTTCACGAGCAGAATCCAAAAACTTGTGACAAAGATGCTCCTAAAACTTAGATGTAAAACTTAGATGCAATTGAATCTAAATTTTAAATTAATTTCTCTCTCCTAGTTGGAAATTTTTATTGTTTTCTTTTTAAATCTTATTTAATTCAGCTTATAAAACTTAAAAAAACGCTAATATTTTATTTTTAAAAAATAAACTGAAAAGAGAGAGAGAGAGAGAGAGAGAGAGAGAGAAGCGCAGGGCAAGACGTCGGTGGTCGCCGCCGCTGCCGATACCACCCATCACAAGAGGCGGAGGTCGCCGGCCGGGGCGAGGGTGGCCAACCCTCACCAGCTCCGGCAAGGACGGGCGACGCTCGCCGGCTCGGGCGGGGGCACCCATATCTGGGTGACGTCGGTGGTCGACTAGAGTCGGCGAGCCTCGCCAGCCCTGGGTGAGCATTGACGTCACCCAGATTTGGGCACCTAAGTGCGAGCGCGAGCATAGTGAGGGTCACCGGCCCTCGCTTGGGCCCGGCGAGGCCTCACTCGGGATTGGTGAGGGTTGGCCACACTTGCAAGGGTTGGACCCTCTAGTGATGGGGGGCGGCGGCAGCGGCGGCCCACTCGCCCATCTCTCTCTCTCTCTCTCTAATAAAATTTTAGCTTTTTCAGTTTTTTAATCTCATTTAAATAAGATATTAAAAAAACAATAAAAAAAAGCCAAGGAGAGAGAAATTAATTTGAAATTGCCACATCATTAAATAAATTAATAAATTGAAATTTTAGGACTTTTAGGAATGTTATGGACTTTTCTCATATTTATAATAGAAAATTTTGGGAGTTTTCGAGCAATACAGGAAATGAAGAATAAATGTAAAATATGCCTTGCCTAAGAATGGAGTTTTAAGAGAAAAGGAATAGACAGTTATTGATGCAAAGATTTTTTTTTTTTAAACCCAGTTGAGATGGTGACTTCTTGGTGCGTGTTATTCCTATTCACTATCAGGCTATTTACCAAGAATCCTTTCACATGAACTTGGATGTTTTAGATATTTCGGTTAATTTTGGCATTTCACGTTTTTACTTGGCATAAAATTTCGATTCATTGCAAAGAAATCACCAAAAACACTAATCAGAATATAAAGAAATGATTTTGTATTTCAATTCTTAGGAAAAAAAAATTCTTTCCTTGACTATTGATATTTCATGGAGTTGTGCTTTATTGTTTGTATTTATTTATAATCTTTTATCATAAAAGCACGATGGCAAAATAGTGCTTGATCGGATTTTAAGAAGGTACAAATCACTTTTTAATATCTTTATTGAAATTTGATTAATATAAATAGTGATTTATTAAAAAATATTTGATAATTTATTAGTTTATTAAAAATTTGTCATTTAAGTCGGCTTTTTATTATTAATTTATGTAATTAGATTATTAAAATCAGAGTATGTCCATCTCTAAATATTAATTATCAATTTTGACTATCAATCTGTTTTGATCCAATTTATATGCAATACAAATGTAGTGATGAATACTTGATCCGACCCATATTAACTCCATACTTGACTCAATCAACATTACTAAAACACATAAAATTTAAACAGAAGGAAATTTAACGTGCATATACCATGTAAATGATATTTTTAATAGTTTATAAGGTTTTAAATAACATTTTCAACCGGTTTGTGAAACTTTTTCTTTGTTGTAAATTTTTCGAGTTCTGCAATAAAGAATGAATATGGACAAGTAAAATCATTAGGAGTGAGCATAGTGAACAAACCAAATCGAGAATTGTCCAGGGGCATTGGTCTAATCTTGGTTCATCTATTTTCAGTTTGGTTCCCGATTCCAAGAGGAAACCGGACCGGACCAAACCGACATTTTTTTTATAAAAAAATAATATATATTTTCTATGTTCTTAAAAAATGTAATAAATCCTAAAATAGTAACAATTCTGGTATTTTTATTTTCAAATTTTTTGAATTTTTTTTTTGCTAAGTGGCCGATTGCATTGGCCTAGACCAATTAGTTCAACCAATTCTAGATCCCAAAAAATGGGAATCAGTCCTCCGGATTGGGTTCTAGTTACTAGGTGGGATTGAACAGGAATCAATCACCCCTAAAAATCATATACTAATTTTTACAATTTTCAAAACTTGAAAGATTATGAATCTTTTATTATTTTTCAACTTGAAAAAAGAAAATACCATAAGATAAAAGTCAAAAAGAAGTTGCCCGAAAACTCCATTTCATTAGTTAGGTTAAAATGAGAGGAAGCCATTCTCATCACCTCTTTTCTCATCGGGACTAATCGCACTCACTCTCCCATCCAACCATTCACTTTTTCCCCCGAACATACAAAATTCCAGCCCACACGCCTACTCTTTTAGATCGCCACCTACTTGACATGCACATTGATCTCTACTTCATCAATTATAAAATATCCTTTGCAGTTAGGGATCGTGAATGCACAGTCACTCTCCCAACCACCATTCTTTTTTAAAGATTTACTGATTAATAGTTTATAACAAACAATAAAATATAATAGGATATGAATATATCTCATTTTATTGCTATGATTATTGCTATGATTCACCCGACATTGGATAAAATATAGCAAAATTTATGAATCTCAAATCTTGTCCTATTCATTATTTGATCTTAGTGTTGAGGATGATGAACAACAAGACTCTCTCTCCCATCATTATTACGATGAATTCACAACAAGAATATTTCGACTTTCTTTTTTGTTTATTCGGCCTACACCATTTAGTTCTTGTGCCTTTTATTAATTGATCATTTAGATAATTAGTTTTGACATGTACCGCACATTTATCTTTATAATCTATGTTTGTACTATGCTAATTATAGCTAACCACCAACCTTGATGTTATTCTTGAATTATTTGACTATTTGTTAAGACTAGAAAATATTATAAATTTTTTAAATAGAAAATATTATAATTTTTTTAAATAGGGTTAATACCATGATAAATTCCAAATTGGTAAACTAATCATAAATTGATACATTTGTGACAAATTTACTATCAATCGGTTTATATTAAATTTTATAGTCAAATTATTGAGTTGGATAACATGTGACAATTAATTGACGTACTAATTTTGGGTTTTACCCTCTATTTGTCATTACATGTGCATTAATTTGTAATTTTTTGTGATATTAATTCAATTTAATGGAAATCAACGAAAGTGTAAATTTGTTACATATATATCAATTTAGTGTTTTTTAGTGATCTAAAACTAATTTGTTATATGAGTTTAAAATTTTTGTATTAGTTTTAAAACATTATATCAATTGTGATTTTTTTTATTAACCATTTTAAAGTTTTTTTTTCTTTTTTTTGGTCAGTGAATAAAAGTTTATTTCAATGGGCTTAGAAAATACTATTTTACTAGCCACTCAATTGCTTTAAGCGGATGCACGTCAAGTCAAAATCCCCTTCTTCTTTAAACGAGCTTTACCAAATGTCGGAGCATGCTGGTTAATGAATAAATTTGCTATGAATCTAAAGGATGCGGTTTATATATTTTTAGTTCCAGCATTTATTTTTGGGCAAATATTCAGCATATATTTTCTAACGGATGGTTTTCTGCTAGAACGTGGGCTTTACTGAATGTTATTGTAGATTGTGTAGGAGAAAATTGTGTCCATTTAGCAGGGGCACTTGTCACTAACTCTGTGAATTAAGTCCACCATTGTTTCTAACTTCTTGTGCTGGAAAAATAAGTATTTTATCTATTTGTGACTAGCAATCTTATCTAACTAATTATATTAAAAATAAATTTTTTGACATTTAATTTGTTCAATATGTTGCATCCCATATGTGGGCCAATGGTGTCAAGATGAAATTGTCCATTCCCAATGTTATTACTTTTATTATTTACCATGTGTAATAATAAACCCTTGCTAGTATTTCTTGCCTTCCATATTTGGAGATGCGGACTAAACGGGAGAATTTTAGAATTGTCGTGTCCATGCTCTATGTAGCAAGAATATTACCTGCACTGCAGCATGGAACCTTTTTTCTTTTGAAAATTATTTGTGGATAATGAACTCTTGTGAATAATTTTATGTGTGTTGATTCTCGTGAATTTATTTAGCCACAGAAACGGATGATCTTTATGTTATACAATTCCAGCATCTAAAAATAGAGGGTCGATCGTTAAATTAGTATTTACAAGAAAACACACCAAGCTCGTACACAAAAAGAAGAAGAACAAGAACAAGAAGAAGATAAAACCCCCCCCCCCTTCCGCGGACCTAACCCCGTGTATTCTACAAGAACATTGCATTTGGATTTACCCTACTCTGGTTCAAGGCCTATGCTTCATTCTCTGGCCAGCCTGCTTACAATCATTGGGATATGTCATTCTACAATTTATTCTTTACATCACTTCCTATCATGGCCCTTGGCTTTTCAATCGGGATGTTCTACATGCCTTTGCCTTGAGGTATGCAAATCTATCTATGAGTGGCGCCATATCATTTCTATTGTGAGGAATTGATCGTTAGTATAGTCCGGTCATGTACAATTTTCCAAGCGAGGAAGAACTTTGATTTTTTAGCAAAACAAATACCTAGGTGCAAAATTTTGCAGAGATGACACATAATGCTTTAGTCCTTGCTTAGGAGGGCATAGGCTAATGTTTTTGTTTAAGCAATCAATTCAACTTGCTTTCATTCATTACCATTTTTTCCCAAGGTACATAGTAAACTTGATGGATAGAAAGTGGAGCTCATCTATTGAGGATGCCGTTAAAGTGGCAATTGAAGGAGGTTGCAACAATTATTTAGCTGAGAATTGTGCATTTAAATTTCATGCCTCACTACCCTGCATGATTGATTCTTATAGCATTCCTTTCAATCATGCAGTCTAAACAACAATGACCGCTGAGGTCAAGGAAGCAGTCACAAGTAATTCTGTGAACCTGGGCTTTGGATTTTGTTTGATTTTTCTGTACTCTCCATGTGTGTAGGGCATGCGAATCGGCATTGTTCATCATCCAGATATAAGGCTCTCATCGGTCCATCTTGAATGAAGAGAATAAATAATTATTGGACAGTGCTTATTTTAATATTTCACTGAAAACATATTGGTTCTAATCAAAAAGGAAAAAAAAGAAAAAACAAACTTCAGTGGTCCATTGATACCTCCCATGGGAACCCTTTGCAACTAAAAGCACTAGTTTCTGTAAGTAGTTACCAGCCTTGTCCTTCCAAGGTTTCCTTTCCATCTAAATTTGTCATTTAGCATTTGTGTAAAGCATTTTGTTCTTAATGTAAAATTTTCAATCAATGCCGAGGATGAGATGATCGGAGAGAAAATGGCACTATGGAAGCGTGATATGAAAATCATCTTTGTATAAGTCCAAAAGGGGAAAAAGGGAAGATTTCTTTCTAGGATGAAAATATGGGTTCAAAAGTGGGTAGCAGATAAATTTGAATCTTGTCAGTAATCTTCATTAATTAGCACATCCCAAACCTAAGTTATAATCTTAAAAAGTTCACAATTTTAACCAAAGATTTCCACTTAGAAAAGAATTTGAACTTGTTAGAAACTAATCTTCATAGAGAGATTGCATATAATTGTTCTAGACATCATTACTTTGTTAGTATTCTTGTGCTTTTCCTCTTAACCTATCTATCCTATCATTAATCAGGCCTAGAGATGGCTTTTTTGAATATTTAAATTATATGGTGTGTCTAATTTTTTTTTTTTTTTGTGTGGTATGTATAAAGTAATTTAAGCCGTTAAAATTACGTGAGTTTCTGGGCTGTCATTGCCGTACACCTAGAATTGTCCTTTGAAGGATGTGTAGACTCTATGGTGGACACCATTTGAAGAGTTTATGACTTGATTATTAATGTTAAAGTGCTCATGGCTCGTGGCTTTGGTCTGCTTGCTTACCACGTGATGCTCAATGCTCTTGAAAACGTACCGGCACTGAAAATTATAATATTTCTTTAATTAGTCACCTTACCAAATGTATGCACACGTATTTAATAATGGACTGAAAAATGGTGCACAAATGGGATACCGGTTTCTTTCTTTCGGCTTGTTTGGCAGCCGTGGAAATAAGAATGAGACACAAAAATAAAAAATCCAACTTCTCTTCTCTTTTTCATAAACGTAATCGAATCTATCAAAATTCAAATTGTTATATGGATATTTTAAAGATATTTTACAGAAACATTGCAGAAAATGAACCATCTTCACTTATTAGAAATTGCAATTTACGCCGTATCTAATTTTAAATTCCCATCCTTTCGCACTCACGCTTTTTAAACGGCAATAATTTTTTCTGCACGTTTTTCCTAAAGTAAAAGGCAGGGTTTCACCCGGTTGTCGATCTCTAGTATCAAACTAACCCTCTTATTCGGATGATCTCCATCGTCCACGTGGTGTATTGCGATCACACGAGAGGCTTGCTTGCCGGCAATAGGAATTTATCACCATGCCGTCGGCCTCGACATCACCGCTTGGTGCCACCAGCGGCGGCGCCGTACATGGGCTGGTGTAACGCGCGCACGCATCTACGAGCGCCCGACCCAGACAGGCACTGGGCTGGTGTGAGGAACAGTGATGTCGCCAGGGACAGCGTTGAACTTACCCCAGGCACTACATCTCCTATGCTTCCCATAGCTTAGCTTTTTCCCTAGCTCCATCGTTAGTTGGGGGTTCAATAGCTAATATCAATAATATCATTTGTTAAAAAAAAAAAAAAAACAATAGCTAATTGCTTTCTGTTCTTGATATGTGGTTGGTGGAGAGAGGTGTGAAAAGGGTGTTTATGGATATCACTGATTTAAGTTAATTGGGTATATGAAAATCCAAAATAATGGGTTACAAGGGGAAAATGTACTTATAGATCACATAATCTATGTAGTAGTATAAATCATCATTCCTTTGGGGAATGATGTAGAGAAATATGAATACTCATATGGGCACATGCATGGGAGATGATGGGGGTTCGATGATTGCAAGGGAAATGCAATGTGGCATTCAAGTTTCTTGAGAGCGTTGGAATTTTTGAGATTGAAAAGTTACAAAGCGTAAATCTGAGGGCACCATCAGTGGAGATCAAATGCATAAATTTTATGAGCTTTCATTTATTCAAGAAATTGATAGGTTGCCAAAAGTGGGAATGCCTTGGACTACAGCAAAGAAATAAGTATTGGGAAAGGGCCTTGGGAAAGGCCCTCAAGGCCCTTTTGATCTTTTATTTTTATTTTTTATGTTCATAGAGATCACTTGGATCAAGGAGTAGGACCACCTTCTTCCTGAACATAGGACCCTTTTAGGTTTAGGACCATTAGTGGAGATCAAACGCATAAATTTATGAGCTTTTATTTATTCAAGAAATTGACACGTTGCCAAAAGCGGGAATGCCTTGGACTACAGCAAATAAATAAGTATTGAAAAGGCCCTTTCGATGATTTTCTGATGTTGAACCTAAAGGGTCCTAATTTCAGGAAGGTGGTTCTACTCCTAGATCCAAGTGATCACTTGAACCTAAACGTCGTTGAAGATGTCCGTGAAAAAATTAACTGTACGGCATATTCTTCTATACCTTGACGCTGATACCGCTGGACCCACCATTGACGAAGCTCCAAAATCCCCAATACCGTACCTTTGCATGGCATCTTCTTCGTACCCCAGCAAGAGCCCAAAAATTTATCACGATTATGTACTCGAGTCCTAAGATTTTCGTCTCATCCGTTATTTGGCTTCGTTATTTTGAAAGAAACAGAATCATCCTTGTGATATGTGGGAAGATATATTGACTATCAAGCCATGACATTCAAAGAGCACGAAATTATTCACAATAATTCAAGTACACAGTCGTCCATTGCCATCGTTTGCGCCTTGGATTGGTGCTCTACGGCTCACAAATCCTCAGTGAATCTGTTGGTGGATTTAATTCAGTGGAACACTATGCTTTTGAGGAGTTCCTCCCTTTGTCCCAAAAAAAGAAAAAAGAAAAAGCGACTCAAGCTGTCGAAGACAACGCTCACAAGCCAAATATATCTCAATTCGCCATCTTTTCCATTACCCCTTCTGGCTATCCTCGAGCATAAAGTTTATGACGACTTCTCTTGAATATATTTCAGTCTCTTAAATGTTGCTTGTCATGCCTTGATATGATTTTGTTTCAATTTGGTCTATTCGAGCTCCCATCGAAGATGTCTTGCTTTCCTACCTTTTTGGCCAAGCTTATCCTAGTGACTACTACTTTCACAAGGTCATTTTTTACTAATTTAGTTTTAAATATTTTGCAATTGTATCAATTTAGTCTTGACTAGTATTGACATGGACAGCGGCCAATGCTGATTGTCTAGGTGATACTAATGTGGCAATTTATTAATAATTTTTCTTTTGCATTTATTTATTTATTTCCTTTGTTTTTTTCTCTTCTTCCTCCTTTGATTTCTTTTCCCTATAGTCGTTGCCGTGAAGTTCTCACCGGCTTGATGAGGCCTGGGGACTGCAGCCAAGGTGGCTTCAGCCAGATCTAGGCAATGCTCGACAGTGTCGAGTGTGAGGGCTAGGTCGCTCACAGAGATCTCGGCCAAATGGGAGAGATTATGCAAAGGAAAATGCAGAGGCCTCTGAAAAAATGCCGTGGGATTTCGACCAAAAAGAAATATGCAAAGATCGTGGAATGAGTTGGCAGGAAGATTTGATGAAAACAAAATAAGGGAAGTCTGGTGGTGAAGAAATGGAAACCGAGGTTTTGGTGGAAATCAAAAGAAAGATTTCACAGGGGGGAAGGGTGAGAAGTTGCTCATCGTTCCCTATTATTGCTTCGTTCTACTCGCTCTTGCTGGTTCGTTCATTGCCACACCGTTAACATCCCCCAGCCTCAGGCGATCGGGCGAGGTAGGTCGAGCCTCGCTCAAGGCGACTTCGCCTGAACGTTTCAATCTTAATGAAACTAACGTCAAATGAAAGGTTTGGAAGTTGGCTTCAACTTTGATGTTTTGAGGATTTTCAGAAAAAGATTACAGATACGGTGCCATACGACCATAAAACGTGGAATGTCTAGGGCCAAGAAAAGAAGCGGATGTAAATATGGCCAAGATACAAGAGAGAGTCAATAAGCTTAGACCATAAATCACAAGAATTTCCCCAGAAAAGGAACAAAAACCACAAAGTAATCATAATGAGAAGCTTGAGTAAATGACTCCAGAACAAGAACACGAGACAAACGAAAGATTCGGAGACACGGGACATAAATGCAATCTCCAGAAGCTTACCTTGTATTCTGTGCATGGTAACTCTTCAAAGAAAACCGACTAATGTTGTAAAGCAGAGCAGCACGTTCAATTCGAAGACCATCTCTTCCAGTCTCCTTCCCAACTAAATCAAACAGTAGGGGAACCGGAACACTGCATTGACCTGATGATGTCTCCACTAACTACATTAGATATGCTCTAAAACAGTATCTCGTGTGTTTTATGAATTTGACCACGTGTTCCTCGGCATTTTCCTGAAATGCAGCACAGAAACATTTATATAACACAAAAGAAAACGAAAAATGTACTTTTAAAGCAGACATTCGACAGTAATATAAGATTCAATGACACTCACCAATTCCAGTGGATAGCCGTGATGAAAGCCACCTGGAGAAAAACTCCAATCTCATATGTATGAAACTGTTCATGGACGCAGATTTTATATTCTCAACATGCAGGCAATTCCAACACTTCCATTTGCTGCAAATGCACAAAGCCTTAGTACCAGAATCATGTGTTAAGCTTTCATAATGCGAAAGCCCTGTCTTATCTGAATTGTCATTGCAACCAGATACATGCCTTCCTTCTGAAAAAAGTTGTCGGCTATACTTGTACATCACTCGGTAGGCTTGTACCCTGACTTAGACATCTGTATCTCGAACGAGTTAACCTTTTATTGCCATCATTAGTTACAGGCAATTCCTTTACTGTTGATTTAGGCAGAGTCTTTGCCTTTTTGCCCGTCTTATTTTCCACCTTACCAGTGAGTCTTTCCTTTGTGGGAACGCATCTTCCCTTCTGCTGATTAGATGAAGAGTGGAGCGAAGCATTAGTTGTCCTACTATTATCACTCTTATCAATAGGTCTTTGGACCATTAGGCTATCGCTATTTCCTTGCCATAGAGAAACTGACAGGAATTCTCAATCCAAGAAGAGCAATTCTGTCTAGTGCTGACTGATAGGGCTCTTCTGCATGAGATAGTTTATCTGCTGAAACAGAGCTGCTGTCATCAAACTGAGCTCTAACCAAATCTCCGAGTTGTAAATCTACAGTAGCTTCAAGCAACAATCTACATTTAGAGCAAGAAAAGCTTGCTCCACAGTCCATCAAAAATGGTCTCACAGTTTCAAGTCCTTTACTGGCCATATCCCAGCATCGTTTTCGACGATAGATCTGTCTTGTATAAACACATAACTAAACGCTACATTGGATGCTACCATCTTCCTTCAAGCCAAAGCAGATAACTCAAGGTAAAGTAGGCCATTATGGTAATCTCTGATAATGTACCTAAGACAGAGGAAAAGGCAACATCAAACTGTGGCAAGTCTTGCGACTGAGAGATATCTTTCCGCCAAAGCAAAAAGGCTTCCGCTCCAGTTCCATTGCCAATAAGTTCAAGGACAGTGCCCGCCTGCCAAAACACACAAGGCAAAAGAAGGGATCAGTAATTTGTAAAGGGTACTTCTACTGGGGCCAAAAGAAAGGGCATATGAAATCGCTTCATATAGATCTCTCCTAAGCTAAGCTAGCGTACAAGGACATCAAATAAATTAAAGAGGAAACATGAACTGGTCCATCGACGTTCCGGAATATAAACACCGCACGCAAAGCGTCTTCCGAAAACAAACAAGGAACCGAAGTCGATCCCACTTACTCCGCTGAGGTTTGGCGACGTCGACCGGAGCCATGATCACTGGCATGTCCCGCACCGCCGTCCGCCGTCCGCCGTCCGCCGTCCCGACGAGCGAAGAAGGGGAAATCGATCGAATCCGCGCGACTCCAAATCGCCGTTGACTCTGCGAACCCCCTTCTCCCCAACGTGAGCGTGCCAAGGAAGAAGAGGACAGCTTTGGGCCGGGCTATACAAATATATATTGTCTATTTTTCTTGTTTATTATTTTTTTCTATGTTTTTACCTTTTTATTAATCTTTCTTGCTTTACAAAATAAACGGACGCCTAAATTGATGTAGCAAGGAGGGATCTCGTGTGTGTGTGTGTGTGTGTGTGTTTTTTTAAATATTATTTTATGTATATCTTCACTTATCCTTTTATTTCATTTTTTTCACTTTTTATCTAGTCCACTTTATTCATTTTTCATTTTTTTTTTTTGGCTTTTTAACGTTTATAAATTTTAATACTTTTGCAAAATGAATGAATATTTAAAACGTCAACAAAAATTCGTCTGTCAACACATGCAAATATAGTTGCACGTTATCATCTTTAGTCCTTAGATTAGGTCATTTAATTAAAATCGCATGACATATAACTTGCATGTTAGGCTCATTTAATTGTATGTTGCATGTCATCTTGATATACATATATTTTGTATTTCATTGCATTTAGAATAATCGCATTACATTCAATGTACATAGTTTAAATTTCATTTAAGGGTGCGTTCATTTCACGAAAAATAAATTTTGAAAAATCAGTTTTCGAATTTTCTGGTGTTCGTTTCGCGAAAAATGAACTAATTATGGAAATCATTTTTCATCAAGAAAAAATAGGAGAAAATGTTTTCCACTTTTCAAATTGGGAAACATTTTCCTTACTCACTCTCTCCTTTCATAACCTATTAGGCCCATTCTTTCTTGTTTTCTTTTTTTTTTTTTTTTTTTTTATAATTTGAATTTTAAATTCTTTTCCTTTTTCTTTTTTTTTTTCTTTTTTTTTTCCACCTTCCTCTTTGGCCAGTTGCCGGCATGGCTACGGTTGGCGACCAGCCACAAGCAAGCTCAAGGCTCGCTGATGGCGCCACCGACCTTGGGCCTCGCCTGGCTCGCCGATCTTTGGTGAGCGACGAGCTCAAGGCTCACCAACCTCTGGTGAGCTTGACCTTGCCGCTCGCCAGACAGCGGTGAGCGCAAGCCTTTGGCAAAGCCAGAGGCCAACAAGCCTAAGGCTCGCCCTCGCGCTTAGACCTTAACGCTCACCGATCTTTGGTGAGCGGTGAGCTCGAGGCACGCTACTCACTAGATCGGTGAGCTAGCGGTGAGCATGAGCCTCTAGCTCACTAATTTGGCAAGGCTAGAGGCCAATGAGCTCAGGCTAGCTGCTCGCGAGATTGGCGAGCTAGCGGAAGCTAGCCTTCGACTAGTTGTTGGCCGTCACGTGGTCAACGAACGGCCAAAGAAGAAGAAGAAGATAAAAGAAAGAAAAACAAAAACAAAACAAAATAATAATAGTAATAATAAAATTGATTTTTTTAAAAATATTTTTAAAATTTGATTTTTTAAAAATATTTAAATATATTAAAAAATACGTAGAGGAAACCATTTTCCTTACCAAACAATGAAAAATATTTTTCACTTTATTTTCAGGTTTTAAATGAATATAAGGAAAATAATGATATTTTTTTTGGAAAATGACTTATTGAAAAATATTTTTAGAAACGCTGCATTTTTTATGAAACAAACAAAGTCTAAATAAGCAAAAACCCTTAAAAATGAGTGAATTGTGGTTCATCCATCACTTCTTGGATTTCAAGAGACTCTTCTCCAACCCACATTTCTCGAGACTCTACTCCTCCTTCATACATACGAAGAGGGAAATCACAATAGCTATCATCGTCACTCAATGATGCATGCTCTCAGTCGTCATTGAAAGACAAGCTCACACATTTATGGAATGGACCTAACAGTCGGGCCGAGTCAAGACCTCCACAAAATATGATGCTTTATGTCACTTCATATATATGTTGCCCTATAATCTAGAATTTCAAATAATTTATCGATTTTCTCTCTCTCTCTCTCTCTCATTTCATTAAAAAATTATAGTCCATATATTTTGACTTCTCTCTTTTAATCTTGAACCCTTGAAATTTTCATAAAAGTACGGATATTAATTTGTAGGCTTACATACAATTTTTTTTTTTGAAATTTAAATGATATTTTAAATTTTGACGGGAAAGTATAAAGAGATGTAATTTTACTTTTCATTTAAGCTGAAGAGAATACATCTTTAATATTCTTCTACATATCTTTCTTTTCAATCCACGTATTGACCTTAGTGAGCTAATCATTTGTCTCCATGTGGAAACTCAAAACGAGAGTTTTCTGGAGTGGAAAGGTGAAGTGTAGAAACCCTTAACATCAACTACCGGCGTCGTCGAGCTAAGTTAGGCTTTGCTTGGTCTAATACTCAAACTCAAATGAGCTTGAATTTTTTCCAAGCCTCCTCTCTTGCATAATATGCCCGATTGGATGGAGCTCAACTCGATTCGGCCCGATTATCCAACATTAGGGGTTCAGGTTTCAATAAATCCAATTTCCAAATTGCTACGAATGTTATAGATATACAGTGCTAGTATATCTAATACTACCTAAGTGTACATATGAAATAATGTCATGTTCATAAAACAAATTATAAATTGAATGAGTTATTGCATTGTAAAAGAGCAACACTACGCAGCATAATATTGAATACACTATCGTCAAATGAAATTAGATGATTACATACATTATTTTTTAAACAAATAAAAATTAAAAAATTCTGACAAAGGGTTTTGAATTTTTTAAAAAAAAAAGAATTATATATATATATTTTATTTTTTAGTATTATTTCCAAATTTATATTTAAAAATTTACATACATTATTTTTTTCAATTTAAAAAAATTAAAATTAAAAAAATAATGAAGGATTTGATTTTTTTTTTAAATTATATATATGTATTTGATTTTTTTATCATTATATCAAAATTTATATTTAAAAAGTTGCATAAATCATTTTTTTTTTCAATTTAAAAAAAAAATTTGATGAAGGGTTTGGTCTTTTTATATATATATATATATATATATATATATATATATATATATATATATGTATGTATGTATGTATTTGATTTTTTTTTAGTTTTATTGTCAAAATTTATATTTAAAAAGTTGCATACATTATTTTTTTCAGTTTTAAACAAATAAAATTAAAAATCAGTCCAAGCTCATTCCTCGAATATAATATTAATAAAAATAATTAAAAATTTTAAATTCATTAAAAAATTTAAAGATTTCAAAAATCATAAAAAATTGATAAAATCCCTAAAAAATTGATAAGAGATTTTAAATTTGATTAAAAAATAAAAATAATAGAAACCAAGTTGAAAATGCTTTACTTCCTACTTAGTCAAAAATGCTTTATGACTTATTAGTACTTATGTCAATTGGAGTTATGATACTTTTTTGATCGAAATTTAGGTTTTTTTATGTTGATGTTGGAATTAGAGGTGAGTGGTTCTAAGTTCCTTACAGGTTCCACCTAGAACCTGAAACCTACTCTTGAGTATAGAGTCCTCATTTTTTTGAACCTAGAATCTGCCCATTGAAACCAAAAACCTGGAATCTACCATGTCACAAGATCCGGGGTTAGTCACAGGTTCCAATAGGTTCTTTTTCTTTTCCTTTTTTTTTTTTCAGTTTCATTTTTATTTTTTTAAAAAAATGAAATGAGCGCAACAATAATAAACAAGCTTGTCATTCATCAAAGAGAATACAACACGAACAAAACTATCAACATAGGAAAAATAATTCTTGGTGAGGAATTCAATTAGATAAAAGAGAAGAAATTGAGCAAAAGTTTGCATTAAAATGGAACAAAATTCACTAGACCATAAATTTTGTTTTGGAACTTTGTATCAAGGAATTTATAACACCATAGAACAAATTAGACAATAAAACCAAGAGCATTAAGGATCATATTCTCAGTCTGGTTGCTAAAAAATGTACCAATAAAGCTCCACCATCTCAATGCATTAATAATTCAGATGGAGTAACATATAACAATCAGACACCTACAAGTCATAAAAAAAAAATAGTAGTTTAAAATCTCTAGAACCCAATATTTGTAACTGCCAGAGGATTATTTTATGAGAAGCTGTATAAAGATGAAAGTTATGGATGCTCTTGGTGCTTCTTATGCATGGGACAAATGAATAGGTCCTGCTGTATTGGAGATTAACATTCTATGTAAGGGGAATTGCTCATTTGCTTGAACAAAAAAAAAAAAAAAATGTCACAATTTCTCACTTTGTTCGCTCGTATGGACTCAAGTTTATTTCTTTGAAGAAAACTCAATTACTGATGCAGCAGTCAGTCAGACCCTACTTTCATTACCCAAATTACTTGACATTCATATGTTTTTTTACTAGAAAAGGGAACATGAAATCTATGACTCAATCCAATGTTAGGTTTAGCTAGAATCTTTCATGGAACATGCTAAGATCAATTATGCAAGGTAGACAAAACTATTTGAAGAGTAATAGCAACACTTCAGACATTCGTCCTTAACAGGCAAATCTGCAAATCAAATAAACCAATCTAAAACCCATATTACTATCCGAACATTCATTAAATGGATCAATTTAGTTATTGATCCCTCACTTGGTTTGTCTACGGTTTCAGTTCAGTTGAAGATTATCTGATCCAACAAGTTTAGCTTGGACAGCTATAGAAGTCACAAAAGTTCACCATTACCCACCCAACAAAGTAGAAGAACAAGTTGCATATGAGTAGAAATAGGCATTTACTGTGCATATTTACTATGATTGCACAATCATTAAGGGTTCGAAATTTGTTTACTTCCGGGTTATATAATATGTAAATGGGTTCAAGTATATCTTTAGGGGTCCAACAATTCCAGTACTAAGACCTCATTGCCATGCTAGGGTCGTTGATGTTCACAATGCTACAAAAAGTTAAAGGGAAAGATTAGTGAGCTCTAAAACCAAGGGTAATTGGTGCCATCCTATGTGCATCTGAACCTATCAAGGTGAACTCTCAATGACTATAGATGTCCTTTTATGCAGGCAAATATGCAGCAACTATAAAATAGTATCTACGCCTAATACTAAAAAATGCTCAAAAACTCCAATGAAAAAGCATTTGCTAGATAAATTTTGAATGTGCATTCAACATATCAAAATAGGGGAAGGAGCTAACTCACATGTTACTCTCACTGCCTTTATTCCTGTAAGTAAATAATTACCACCTTATATTAGCATATGGCGGAGTCCAATTGATATCCATTATTAGCCATTTGTATATTATGACAGTGAGGCCTTAAAAAAATTCTCACATGCATAAAAACAGCAAACGAATAGTGCAATAAGAAGGATCTTCAAATTAAAAGTTATTTTCTCGTAACAACTATAGAATATCTATACATTTGTTCATATAGCTTGTATTTCTTAGTACAAATTTAGGATAGATGATTGAGTAGCTCACTTTTTTCATTCAAAGGAAAAACCAACCCCTAAGTCATGTCAAATGTTTCTTCCCAAGAAATACACTTTTGTGTAGTCCAACTCAAATATCACAAGAGCTGCAAATTCCTGGCACACGACACGTCTTATTCAAAAATCTCTGGACATCACTGCCCTAGAAGACATACTCAGAAGAGAAACTTATGATAGAGTGGGCAGAGCAGTGGATATATCAACTGAGAAGGAAAAAACAATGAATCAGATCACTTGCCAAAACTATGTAGTTCTTTCACCAATCCTTGTCCAAATATTGTTCATAGCCCTTGTGCGTGGAAAAAGGAGACCACAAATTGCATCTTCGAATACCACTAAAGAAGGAGTAGGTTCCATTAAAAATATAGAAGCTGTTGCAGAGAATGGTGATAATTCACATGCCTTGGAATTGTTAAAAATGCAGCTTGATTGCATTGTCAAATGGTCAAATAAACTGGGCTCAAAGGTATGGATCTTTTACATGCAGATACAGAGAATGAGCATTCTCACATATCGTTCTCATTTTCTGTTTATTTTCTCATAGACACAGGCATCTGAGTATAGGGACCTAAAGAATGCATACTCATGCTGAGGGTTGAGTGGCGTTGAGAAAGGCAAGCGGCGCCAAGGGTTGAGCAACTTCAAGAGAGGAGAGCGGCATCAAAGGGCGTTGAGTAGTTCCAAGGGTCGAGTGTCGTCAAGGGGCATCGAGCGGCACCAAGGATCGAGCGGCGTCGAGGGGCATCCAACGATGCGGAGGGTTGAGTGGCGTCGAAGGGTGTCGAGGGCGGCGAGCGACGGCGAGCGGTGTCAAGGGGCGTTAAGGTCATCGAGGGGCATCGTTGAGAGGAGTGAGTCGAATCATTTGAGAGAGATTTTAGAGTGACATGGGGGAGTCGGGGACAGGGCGAAGAGGGAAAAAGAAGAAACAAAAAGGGGAAAGGGGAAGAAACAAATTGAAATCTAGGATTTTCACATTTTATATTCTAGAATTTGGTTCAAGTTCCAGTTCCTATAGGAACCGGGAACCATTGGTTCCCAAAAAAATGGACTCGGGAACTAGAACCTTCCTCTTTAAAATTGGAAACCGCGCTCACCCCTAGTTGGAATATACACATAATACGCACGATACTGGCACGGCACATGTACGATGCTAGCACGACACATGCATAACACACTTAGGAGTCCAACCCCTATTAGAAGAAATAGGAAAAGGGAACCCGCCACGCTGTAGGAATTATGCCTCCAACTATGCGATTGCAGCATCTATAGTTTGCATCGTGCTAGGTTTTGGTTAGTCCCTCTCCTCCTCTCTCAAGCTCTTTAGCATTGTGTCCAATATTTCCAAGCATTCCATCAAGTTTTTCCATAAAAACTAATCAATTCCTTGTAAATCGATGATGTTGCCCAAAAAAATGATAACAATAATTTGGTTATATTTGAGTGCACTTTTTTTTTTTTTTTTTGTCTAGCTTTATTACTAATAAAAATGATAAATCTATTACCAAATGTCCTTTTTTTAATGCATAAAAAAGCAACAAAAATTACTTAATTTTATATAACATCATCCACTTTTTCCTTCTTTTTTAGCCAATTTGGGATAAATCATCCTGGAAAATAGTTCACAAAATATTTTCTTTTTCATTATTATTTTTTCAATTTCTTATATGTGGCCAAATTTACTTGGAATATTAGTATAACAAATAAGATTTTTGGCAGAAATTGGAGTGATGAGTGAGGCGAGCGTATACATAAAGCCAAACCTACAATTAAGCAATGAGGACGATGATTTGTGGTTGGGAATATCTAAACTCTTCTCCCTCTTTGGGTCGGCACTAGCTGCGTCCATCTCCAATAGACTTCCTAGCCGTATCAAGGTTGTGTTGGCTACAACCATTCTTACTACTAGACCACCTTATCATCAATATCGGGGCAGGCTATACCTTTACTATAGCTTCTATCTACATTACAAAGATATCTCCCACCTTTTACCGCGGCCTGCTCACGTCGTTCCCTGAGGTAGTCATTTCATTCATTTTCTTTCCTAATTTTGTAGCATATATTTATTTTTTAAAATTTATCATTAACTTTTGTCTAAGTAAAAATTAAGGTTAGAAAATTTAAGTTAAAGAAGTTGATTGTTTTTTTATGCTTGTTTGGATGTTTTAGATTTTCATAAAAGGGGGCACCCTCCTGGCCTACGTCTCCCACTATTTCTTATCTAGGATGCGCACCAAATTCACACGATCTTACCTGTTCTATTTGGGAGGAATCTCCTTTGGCTTGGTCGCTTTTGGGGTTTTGGCCATGCCAGAATCTCCCCGGTGGCTTGTCAAGCATGGTCGTGTGGAGGAGGTGAGGGACATTCTAGCACGGATCTCTAACTCCGAGGAGGAGGTGGCATGTCGGCTGGATGAGGTCATTAGCCAGACTAGTGGGGAGGACGTGTGGCAAGCTGTCATCCACCCAACCCGATCAATCCTACAAATGAGCATTTGTGTGTTTGGAATTTACCTGTTCCAACAAGTTTTTTGAGCTGACACCATACTTGTCTACGGCCCTCGCATTTTTTAGTAGATGAGCATTGTCAACCAGGGAACAGCTCCTCCTCCTCATAGCAGTGGACCTTGTGAAGACCATGTTTACCTTGGTCTGCGCCATTAGCATTTGATTGAATAGGGTGGTGAAGGTTGATGCTCATTAGCGTTGGCGGGATGATTTTGTCACTTGCCTCCCTAGGTGTATCCCTCACTATCATCCACCACCACGAGGAGGTCGAGTAGGCTGATGCTATATGCGTCTTCTCATTACTGTGCTACACGGCCTCCTTTTCCATTGGGATGGGGCGGTAGCATTAGTTTACAGCTCAGAGATTTTCCCAATAAGGTTGTGCGCCCAGGGGGGCGTAATTGGCGTTGCAATGGGCCAAGTGATAAGCAGCGTGATGTCCATGAGTTTTATGATTGCCCTGTCTCGGGCTGTGGAGGAAATATCAACATTAGGCCAAACTTCAATTTAGTCAAAAATGTTTTATGACTTATTAGTACTATGTTAATTGGATTTGTTATGCTTTTTAATCGAAATTTAGGTTTTTTATGTTGATGTTAGAATATGCACATAATACGCACGATGCCGACACGTCACGTGCACGATCTCGGCACGGCACGTGCACGATGCTAGCACAACACCTACATAACACACTTAGGGCACATAATTTTTATAAAGTAGCAATGTGATAATATCGTGATTGTTATTTCCTTTATTCTTCCACCTCCAGCTTTTTTCTCAAGCCCAAAGATGCCATCCTTGCTCTACATGTACAGCACATGCACGATGCTAGCACGACACGTGCATAACACACTTAGGAGTCCAATGCCTATTAGAATAAGTAGGAAAAGGGAACCGGCTGCACTGTAACAACTATGCCTCCTGCTATGCGATTGCAACATCTATAGTTTGCATTGTGCTAGGTTTTGGTTAGTACCTCTCCTCCTCTCTCAAGCTCTCTAGCATTGTGTCCAATATTTCCAAGCATTCCATCAAGTTTTTCCATAAAAACTAATCAATTCCTTGTAAATCGATGATGTTGCCCAAAAAAAACGATAACAATAATTTGGTTATATTTGAGTGCACTTTTTTTGTCTAACTTTATTACTAAAAATAATAATAAATCTATTACCAAAGGTCCTTTTTTTAATGCATAAAAAGCAACAAAAATTACTTAATTTTATATAACATCATCCACTTTTTCCTTCTTTTTTAGCCAATTTGGGATAAATCATCCTGAAAAATAGTTCACAAAATATTTTTTTTTTCATTATTATTTTTTCAATTTCTTATATGTGGCCAAATTTACTTGGAATATTAGTATAACAAATAAGATTTTTGGCAGAAATTGGAGTGATGAGTGAGGTGAGCGTATACATAAAGCCAAACCTACAGTTAAGCAGTGAGGACGATGATTTGTGGTTGGGAATATCTAAACTCTTCTCCCTCTTTGGTTGGCACTAGCCGGGTCCACCTCCAATAGACTTTCCAGTAATATCAAAGTTTTGTTGGTTACAACCGTTCTCTTTGCCGGCTCCCTCCTCATGATCTTTGGGCCAGGTTTCTTCTACTTACTACTGGGCCGCCTTATCATCAATATCGGGGCAGGCTATACCCTTACTATAGCTTCTGTCTACATTACAGAGATATCTCCCATCTTTTACCGCAGCCTGCTCACGTCGTTCCTTGAAGTAGTCATTTCATCTTTTTTCTTTCCTAATTTTGTAGCATATATTTATTTTTTAAAATTTATCGTCAACTTTTGTCTAAGTAAAAATTAAGGTTAGAAAATTTAAGTTAAAGAAGTTGATTATTTTTTATACTTGTTTAGGTGTTTTGGATTTTCATGAACGGGGGCACCCTCCTGGCCTATGTCTCCCACTATTTCTTATCCAGGATGCGCACCAAATTTGCACGATCTTACCTGTTCTATTTTGGAGGAATCCCCTTTGGCTTGGTCGCTTTTGGGGTTTTGGCCATGCCAGGATCTCCCGGTGGCTTGTCAAGCATGGTCGCGTGGAGGAGGCGAGGGACATTCTAGCACAGATCTCTGACTCCGAGGAGGAGGTGGCATGTCGGCTGGATGAGGTCATTAGCCAGACCAATGGGAAGGGCGTGTGGCAGGCTGTCATCCATCCAACCCGATCAATCCTACACATGAGCATTTGTGTATTTGGAATTTACCTGTTCCAACAAGTTTCTCGAGCGGACACCTACTTGTCTATGGCCCTCACATTTTTTAGCAGACAAGCATTGTCAACCACAGGGAACAGCTCATCTTCCTCATATCAGTGGATCTTGTGAAGACCATGTTCACCTTGGTCTGCACAATTAGCATTGATCAAATGGCCCGGGGAAGGTTGATGCTCATTAGCATTGGCGGGATGATTTTGTCACCCGCCTCCCTGGGTATATCCCTCGCTATCATCCACCACCACGAGGAGGTCGAGTGGGCTGATGCCATATGCGTCTTCTCATTGCTGTGCTACACGGCCTCCTTTTCCATTGGGATGGGGCCGGTAGCATTGGTCTACAGCTCAGTGATCTTCCCGATGAGGTCGTGCGCCCAAGGGGCCGCAATTGGTGTTGCAGTGGGCCAAGTGATAAGCGGCGCGATGTCCATGAGTTTTATGATTGCCCTGTCTTGGGCTGTGGAGGAAATACCAACATTAGCCCAAACTTCAATTTAGTCAAAAATGTTTTATGACTTATTAGTACTATGTCAATTGGATTTGTTATGCTTTTTTAATCGAAATTTAGGTTTTTTTATGTTGATGTTGGAATATGCACATAATACGCATGATGCCGACACGTCACGTGCACGATCTCGGCACTGCACGTGCACGATGCTAGCACAACACGTACATAACACACTTATGGCACATAATTTTTATAAAGTAACAATGTGATAATATTGTGATTGTTATTTCCTTTATTCTTCCACCTCTATCTTTTTTCTCAAGCCCGAAGATGCCATCCTTGCTCTACATGTATGGCACATGTACGATGCTAGCATGACACGTGCATAACACACTTAGGAGTCCAACCCCTATTAGAAGAAGTAGGAAAAGGGAACCGGCCGCGTTGTAACAACTTTGCCTCCTGCTATGTGATTGCAGCATCTATAGTTTGCATCGTGCTAGGTTTTGGTTAGTCCCTCTCCTCCTCTCTCAAGCTCTCTAGCATTGTGTCCAATATTTCCAAGCATTCCATCAAGTTTTTCCATAAGAACTAATCAATTCCTTGCAAATTGATGATGTTACCCAAAAAAACGATAACAATAATTTGGTTATATTTGAGTGGACTTTTTTTTTTTTGTCTAGCTTTATTACTAATAAAAATGATAAATCTATTACCAAAGGTCCTTTTTTTAATGCATAAAAAAGCAACAAAAATTACGTAATTTTATATAACATCATCCACTTTTTCCTTCTTTTTTAGCCAATTTGGAATAAATCATCCTGGAAAATAGTTCCTGAAAAATAGTTCATAGAATATTTTCTTTTTCATTATTATTTTTTCAATTTCTTATGTGTGGCCAAATTTACTTGGAATATTAGTATAACAAATAAGATTTTTGGTAGAAATTGGAGTGATGAGTGAGGCGAAAGCGTATACATAAAGCCAGACCTACAGTTAAACAGTGAGAATGATGATTGGTGGTTGGGAATATCTAAACTCTTGTCTCTCTTTGGGTCGGCACTAGCTGGGTCCACCTCCAACAGACTGATGAATGTGCAGTATATATCAAAACTAATCATCTAAAAAAAGATCAAAATTATAACAGCACACGCAAACAGACAAAAAATGATCGAAATTTTCTTCTTCTCCTGCATTCTTCTTCCCGTTGCTTGTCTCTCTGGATGTTCTTATGCCCACAACCGAAATTAATAATGATGGGGGAGTTAGGCACACCAAACCTGCATTTAATGGCTCTCACTGCTTTATGTAGTGATATATGATATTGCTATTTACATAGTGAGCGGGATTGTGTATCCCATGCACTCTTAATTACTTATGTCTACTTCAATTTGATGGACTTAAGGTGATGCACTATTCTCGAAGGTGGACTCATCACCGGTTACTGTAACTTGTTTTCGATTATTAGGTGTTTACGTGCAATCAATCTATTTGTACCGTTTTGTTTTTTTCTCTTAAGTTTTCCTTTTGTCTTCCAAATTTCAGACTATTTTTTGTCGGGTGGGCTAGGCAGGCCTGGCCCACCGTGTCCATCTTCTGGGCGGGCCTCCCCACCGAAATGGGCCCCGTGGTCTGCACCGGCCAGGGTGGACGCTTTGTTACCACTTAGGGTGGGCCTGCCTTCGATAAAAAAAGAAGAAGAAGAAGGGGGTGGGCCTGCCCAATGATCATTTCTTAAGCAAAAGAAAAACCCCTCTCTCTTTGTCACCAAAACCCGGCCTAGATAAAAATTATGGGTCGGGCACATATTTGTTGAGGTATCAGGTCGGGCATGGTCGTGGAATCCTGCAAGAGGTGACAATAAACCATGTTGTTGTTTCGTGTTTCGTTCAACCGCACTAGATACTCAAATCTCGTTCGACTAATCAAATCTCTAAACTGCTGGTGAGCCCTCTTATCGATTCCACTTATAGGCGGTGCCCCTGCATGAGTGACCGGCCTTTTATTTTTTATTTATTTCCATGGAAAATGCAAAGTGCAAAAAAAAGATAAAAAAAAAAAAAAAGGGCTTGATAAGAACTGCATGCACTTCACAACGACACCACCAAATGAAGGTTCGAAAATACGCATGTGAGAGACACGAGAGCAACTCGGCTGGTTTTCTCCTACAAAACCCTTCTCTTCGTCTTTTTCAAGCACAAACCCTACTCCTCTCACTCAACCTCGGCCATCCCCGTTGCGCACATAGCAGACCACCTCCTGCTTCTCTCGTTCTGTATCTGGAGAAATCTCAGGTTTAAGAGCCCTTCCGTCTTTGCTTTGATCGTAGTGTTTCTTCGAAGTCAACGAGATATGTCAAATGGGAGGTTTGATTCATGCCAAAAGGTCTTTTATCTTCTAGCATTTTATTCTTTATATATTTATTTTTGGTCATATCTTGGTGAGCATTGGTGAAGTTTTAGCCTAGTTTTCAATCTATTGAATTGACAAAAAGAAAAAGAAAAAAAAAAGGTCAGAAACGTGGAAGAAGCCCAAACCCAAGTGCCCCTTTTATTGATAGTTGGGGAGGATTTCTATTTGACTTGGACGTGGCTGCGTTGTTCAATTTGTCCATCCAACCTCGGGGCTCAATCATTAGTAATGTAATAGGGAGATAGGTATGAAATGTTTGAAACTGAAATGTGAAAATGAAGCCATGTCAGGTAATAGATGAGATAGCTGGAAACTTTGTTAGATAAGATGAAAAACGAGAACAAATTTCATAGATATGAAAGTGCTGTTTTTAAGGATAATTCCGCCCCTTGTAATATTTGATTCGGTGCTACTTCTTCTAGTAGTGGGAGATACAACATATCTTGTTCTTTTTTGACATATTTTGATTTTGATTATGGAAATTCTCTTTATAGACAAAATGAAGGAGAGTGTTAATAAAGAAACAAATCAAATCAGATGTAACAATTCGACCAAAAAAAAAAAAAAATCAAACGTGACAACCATAATAAGAAATGGCATTCAAGTTTTCAAAACTATCAAAATATCAAACAAGGATGGCAGATCATAAGAATAGTGTTAGCTAAGCTGTAGACTTTGTTGTATGGGTGAAGACCAAAAGTAAAAAATGGTGGACAAAATGAAGTCCAGAAGTATTCGTGTTTCTTGGTGCCTCCCGTCTCACTTGAAGTCTTCTCATGGGATCTTTGAGCAGATGCTGTGACCAAATGAAGTCCAGAAGCTTCAGCACTTCCGTCAAAAAGGGTGCGGATGAATTTGGGACCCATGGGAGGCTAAAGCTCTTGTGCAAATGCCTTCTGGTAGAAAATAAGCATGTAGAGGAAAGCCTCAAAAAGGGGTAAGGGCCTCGGTTGCAGAGGAACTTGGTGAAGTTTTGAGAGGTTTAATTTGATACCGACTGCATCATGTGAAATTCCTTGCCCTTGCTATTTCTAAGTCTAGCATGCTTGAATGATGAATTACTTATTTGCCTTCTATTGTTCGGTCAGGCATCGCCATATGCCTATGCAACTGCTTCGTCAAATGCCAGACATTGAGGAGGATTTTGAGGACTTCCAAGGGTAAAATTTTATTAGGTGAAGATTGGGTTAAAAACGAAGAAAGAAGTGTAAGGTCTAGGGTCCTGCTTGGGGACATGGCAGTGATACAGTTGAAGATGTTAGTGGTCGGTGAACTAGATCCTCTATTAGAAGAAGAGGCGATAGGAAATAGTGACTACTATTTGGAGCGAGGATTGCCTGAGCTATATCGAGAAGTACAGTTCCTGCAGAAGGATGATTTAATCGACCCATTCTCCCGGTTTAGGCCTATGAAGGAATTTGAAACCTAGCTATTGAAAGATTCTAATATATGTGACATCCCGATTTTCCAATTCTGGTTTCAATTAAATAAGTCGGGCATTTCATCTTCGCGTCTATAGCTTTCTTCTCTGAGTTGGCCACTCACGAGATAACTAGTCTATCAGATGAAGCCGTTAAGGAATCTAAACGCAATAGACTTGAGAATTCGACCAGAAAACGACTGCTCGACCGTACTAATCTGCAAGGGTCATTACGGCACAGACCGATTAGAGACCGAAGATAGGTCGATTCAACATAACCATGTAATTCAGTGTGGGTGATTCCACCTAATTGCACAATTCTTGTTGATCGGCACTAGACCGATTTCTCTATCGTTTTGGTACCCTGTGTCCGTATTTGAAACTTCGAGATTTCTATGACAATTGAGAGTCGCCAATGTGTTGAAGATGCACTTTGTGGCTTGAAAATAATCAACCACAGGTCAATTGCACAGAAAATTCCTAAAAGCTACCCGGTAGATTAGGACGCGCTAAAGTCGCGCCAGATTGAATTTAACCGTGAAATTGAACCCGATTACAGAAATTGGAAGTTGTCAAGTCACAATTCATTTTAGGAATGTCGACTCATCTCCAGAAGATTTTTCTACAAACCGAGATTTTTGGCGGAAAAGCAAAGTAATGCCGTTTTTGTTCGGGATTGTCAGAGGGCCGTTTTTAATTGAATCTTCGGGATGCAAGTTGGATCATTTGACGGGGAAATGTCATGAGAAGGCCGAGGACACATGGGTTGATTTATTTGAGCTTCAATTGAGCTTCAATTGATTGGAATTAAGAGAGAATTGAATGGATTGAATGGGGGAATGTCCAAAATTCGTAGCTCCCATGGCACACCACATTTTGCACCTATTGCCAAGCTTGTAGAGGAAGATTGGAGGAAAGAGAGAGTGGCTGAGGTCATGTGGTGTCATGGTGGGGGCAAAGCCAATGAGAAGATGGCAAGTGTTGAGCTCTAGAGAGCCCAAGGAGACCCCCACTCTTAAGCAGCTTCTTCTCTAAGGCTTTCTCCATTGTTGTTGAAGGAGAGAAGCTCAGCAAAAACCAGAGGAACCGAGCAGCACCAGCCCCTCCATCGTCGCACGCCCGGAAGGCCATCGTCGGCCGTTTTCCTCCCTTGTTTTCCTCTCGTTCCAGTTTCTGCTCCAGCCGACCTTTCGCCAAAGATCTGAGTAAAAAGTTAACTTCCCGGTTGAATCAGCGAACGAGCCACCCATCTTCGTGAAGAAGACATCCAGACCGTTCCGAAGCACCTCGTCGCTCGCCGGAACGATTCTCCGGCCGTCCCGAAATCCTGAGAGAAGCTGCCGCTCGCCGGACCGTCTGGACTCGCCCGGCTCCGCCTGTTTCGGGTTTTCTTGCTGTTTCGCCCCTTTCCGACCCCTCCTTTGCCCATCCCAACCTCCTATAAGATCCCCAAGACCCCCGGGAGCCATTGGTTGCCAACCACCCGCTCGCCGGAGCTCCGATCGGCCTGTTTCCTCTCCGTTCAGCTGCTGTTTTCTTCTCCCGGTTCAGCTCAGATCAGAAGCAGAAAACCAGCAAGCCGTGTGATCTTCGAGGCCCGTTTTCAGTGTCTTCCCGGCCTCCGTTGGTGTCGCTGCTTTGAGGTTTATCGCCCGCCTTGGTGTCGCCTTCGCCGTGGACTCGCCGGAATGTTAATCCGGTGAGTTTATCCTCTAATTCTTGCTTAGTGAGTTAATGACGCTTAAGGGGTGTTTAGATTAGTCTAATTAGGTTTATGTGATTAAATTAGATTATTTTAATGTAAATTAGATTAGTTGTATGCTTAGTTTAATGGATGTTTAATTAGGGCTAATTGTATGATTAAATTAGTGTAATCTTGTTCAAGCCCTAATTAATTATTTTTAATTAATTAATTATTTCGAATTTATAAATATTATTTTATTAAATTATATTAATATAAATAATATTTTATTATTTAATTTTCGGAATTAAATTTAATTATTTAATAATTTCGAAAATTATGCTTAGGGATGGCCGGTCGTTAGAATTTCGCGATCTGATCGAAAGAAGGCGGTCGGTTTGTGTTAATTGTAAGCTTAAATTGAGAAATTGAGTGAGTTGTGATTATGGTTAATTATTCCAAAAGTGTGGAATTGAGTGATATTGATGAAGTTGTGGTATTTAACTTGAAAATACCCGGTGTTGGCTTTTAGCACCGTAATTGGTTTGTATGACCAGTTTGAATCGATTGATTGATTGGATTGAGTGAATGGATGTTTATGTGGGGATTCATCCCAATCTGTTTAATGTTGGTATTCGATTGGTTTTTGATCGTGAAAGGTTGTGAGTGGATCTAGAAAATCATCGAAGCTCGGCTGTGCCCTGTTGGATCGTGATATACCACCGAATTGGGAATCGGTCGTGCCCACTGGGGCCGTAAATTACCACCTGATAAAGGTCGCGCCCGTTGGGCCGTAAGTTGCCACCCGATAAGGGTCGCGCCTGATAAGGCCGTAACCTGCCACCTATTAAAGGTCGCGCCCATTGGGCCGTAATTTGCCACCTAAAGATAGGTCATGTCCTTTGTACCGTGGTTTATATCGGAGGATTGATTAAGTTCGGCTCGTTGAGCCGGGAGTGAAATTGGAATTGGAACGCTTGAGATGATCGAAGAGTGGTTTTGATGACATGTAATCGACTGAGTCGATTGATCGCTGAATCGAGTAATTGAATTGTTTGGATGATGTGGTTGTCAATATTTATTGATTAAACTGACGTGCAGGAAGGAATTGAGGCGAGGTAAGTCCTCTATCCTATTTGTGTGGCTAGAGCGTCCTGAGGCGTATTTTCTTCCTAATTGAGTTTTAGAGGGTAGGACTCGCTGAGACGTAATCTCATCCCGGTTGTGGGATAATATTTCAGGTCCCTAGATGACGGTTGTGGAGGACCGAAAGTCCTGGAGTTCGGAAGGTGGAGGCTGAGGAATCGGCGATCGTGTCTGACAAGTTGGTCATAGGACAGTTCCCTTTTTGTTGAGCCGGTCTATTTTGTAGTCAATCCAGTGTTGTATATAAACCTATGTGTTTATAAGAAAGCTTGTTTGGTTGTGATTGATTGCCTGCTTTTCTATCCCAAGTTAAATGTTGTCAGGGGATTTGTTTCGCTTCCGCATGTGCATTAAAAAGCAATAGGTCGGCGACGTGTCCTGGGAAGTCGCATTTGTATCGACCAGAGTGGGATGTGCGCGCGCTCGGAGGATCGGGGCGTGACAATATAACTGTGGTCATCCTTGCTATGAACAAGGCTTTCGATGAAGCATTCAGGAACTTGGAGAAGAGTAACCCCAATGGTTCAGCTCTTATGAAGCATCAACTTCGATCGGCTCAACACTCCAAGCATCTTGCCTGGATCAAGCACTCTACCTTGCGAGATGCCCCCTCTTAGCATTCATAAAACATAATTTGTAGATGATGATATCCCTTAAAATATAGGTCAAGTTTGAGCACTTTGAATAAACACGGTCTTTATTGTAGTGTGTTGACTTTCCTAGAATTTGTGTAGTGCTGCAATTGTTGGTTAGATGTTATGTTGAGGAATTGTTGGGCAAACAAGCAAGCTTCCATCCACTGGCATCATTGGCAATTGTGTATATGGGGGTTGAATGGCCTGTTATGTGCTGAATTTGTTGGATAGTGTCTTTCCATTTAAGTTTTGTGCTGCTGCATGCACTTGTTATTATCTTGTCACTCTTGCATTATTACTTGATCTTTAATAATTTGGCATAATCTGTCAACTATTATTTTATAATCTATCCACCTCCTATTTACTTCAACATAAGAAAAAGCGAAGTAGTCTTATGGATTGGTTTGTGATTGCATATCATACTTCCTACAGTATTGTTACCACATTAGAGGTTAAACCATCAAAATTCGGGATGTTATATCATTAGCCATAAAACAAAAGGTACAATGCGGACTAAGCGAGGAGAAATATTGGTGGCAGCTCAAGAAATCTCCCTCCATCACCCATCCTTGGACTTTATAAAGAAAAATAGCCCACTTGATAAATAGGGGAAAAAAAAAGACACTGTGACACACTGTCCCAATTTATAGAGTTGCTACCTAAACAGCATTAAATCTATCGATGTTTAAATTCTATTCCTCTTTTACTTGAAGTAATAAACCTTATCCAATGTTTTAATCCTATTCCTCCTTATAAAACAAACCTTATCCCATGTTTTAAATTATATTCCTCTTTTATCGTTTGCAACAAACCTGCCTTAAATTAAAGTAATTATTGTCCATCCGTTTTAAGTAGTTTGATTTTCTTGAAGAGAACAAATTCCTTTCCATTTTATGGACAAAATTCTTTTTTTACTCTTTTAGACTTCTCCGGGATAAAAAATGGCCATAAATATTGCTTTGCTTTGCCAAATCCCAAATCAAAGGTATACATGCGATATATTTGTCAAATTATCTGTGAATAAAGTGAGTCCAAGGGAATCAATTTATTCTTTGTTCTCATTATTGCATCGAAAGAATATCAAATATCATTGTAATAGCGTGAACTTGCAAACTTACAAACCGACCATAGTCAGAGTGGGGAAAAAAAACAACAGAAGTAATTTACACGAGCTATTTGGAATAGGAGACATCCATGTTAAACCCTCTTGCTAGCCTAAACTGCACAAAACTCGATTTTTGGATTATTGCAAATTTACACCTTAGTTTATAGTTCACAGAAATTACGAAGAAATAATACTTTGGTAATTATCGAGAAATTTGTCTACGAAATTAGTTTCATTACTCTCATTTATCGAACAAGTCTTGTTCGTAACAAAATTCTTTATTAGAAGATAATTGTAACATTCAAAGACAAACCATGTTACCTCACTTTCCTATGTACCAATTTCCTAGTAATTCCTTGACTTATCTTTTTCTCTCAACCACCTAGAGAAAATTATGAAAAATGTCATAAATCTATTGTATGACGGCCAATTCAATGCTTAGTTTTTTTAATTTGGCCAATTTAGTTCTAAACATTTTGACGATTACCCAATGTAATCATTTCAACCTATTATTATTGAAAGTTGCTAACATAGACATCAACCATCCTATGTGGTATGATTAGTGTAGACATACACGGTTTTTGTAATTTTTAGAAAAATTATGATTTTTTTCCCTTTCTTAAGCTAGATTAGCGAGACCTTAGACTAGGCGAGGCAACCCTAGGGCCAGTCACTTTAGCTGGCGATCAACAAGGCCCGATGACTAGCTAAGCAAAATAAAAGAAAAATGGAAACTTAAAATGATTTACAACCTAAATTAGCGAGAAGTCCTGCTTTTATAAATCATCAAAAGTTTTATGACTTATTTGAAAAATATATCACTGAATTAATATATGTACAATATGTTTAGGAATTTTTTGTCAATCATCTCCAACCACCTACTTTGCTACTCCCACTTTAATTTTGTCACATAGAAATTGTATGTTCTCTTATCATAGTTAACTTGTTACATGTCCATGCACACCCAAAGAGGCCAATAGTACTAACGATTTTGACACGTAATTAGCAAATAACTAGTTATAAAGCGGTTTAGCTAGAGAAATCTAAATCATTTGATGCACCTATTAAAGTATTCATTAGAATTTTACGGGTAACTTTTGTTTAATTTATAACTTAAGTGGTAATCTTGGCCTCTCTTTAATTTGGACGTGTTGTGAATGAGCCCATGCAAGAATTTATGCAGCCAATCACACATGTTCAATGCACACCAAAAACATCACATGAGCAAATATAAATAAACAAGAGAATAAATAAAATACTGCTGAATCTCGTCTCAATATCATCTGTCCAAATTTCATCGACCATTGAACTAGGTTCCCAAACTCCAGCTAAATCGATCTGACCACATTTGTACCCTCATTCACATGGGCCCAAATTTTAGTACCCCTTAAACAAATTCAATATGGCAATTAGAAAAATGCCAGGAAAGGTATCACGAAAATCTCTATCCTATCCTCTCCATTTGGCCTATAATTAATAATTCTACTATTAAATAAAAAAATGCCAAATAATGTATTACCAAAATCTATTCTCTATCCTCAACTTTTTGTCTATAATTAATCATTTTACCAAATAAATAGAAAAATAACGAAAAAGGAATTAGGAAATCTCTATTTGTATCCTCCCTATCTAGTTCGTAATTAATAATTTAGCCAATTAAAGAGACAATTTCAAGATTGATATTATAAAAATCTCTCCTTATCCTATCCATTTGGCATGTGATTAAAATTTTTACCAAATAAATAAAAACCATGCCAAAAAAGGAATATGAATCCCTATCCTCTTCATTTGGCTTGTAACTTGGAGTTTGGGAACACAATTCAGTGGTTGGTGAAAGGTATCATGAAAATCTCTGTCCATCCTCTCCATTTGGTATGTAATAATAATTCTACCATTTAATAGAAATGACGAAAAATGTATTACCCAAATCTCTTCTCTATCCTTACCTTTTCGTCTGTGATTAATAATTTTACCTAATAAATAGAAATAACGAAAAAGGTATTAAGAAAATTTATATTTGTATCTTCCCTATCTAGTTCCTAATTAATAATTTAACCAATAAAAAAATTCCAAAAAAGATATTACAAAAATCTCTATCCTTATCCTCTCCAGTTGGCATGTGACTAAAAATTTTACCAAATAAATAAATAAAACAATGCCAAAAAAGGTATTGCGAATCACTATTCTCTTCATTTGGCCTGTAACTTAGTAATAGATTAAAAAAAAAAAAGATAATGACGAATTTCACGGTAAGGACATTTTCAAGGGCACTCTTGCCTTTTCACACGGGTCAAATCATCTCATTCCTATGGTCATTACTGCCTCTATTTTGCACTTTTCTATTTTATTCATTGAATAATCTTATTAAGGCGTACATAGTTTGTAATTTTTTCAATTTTGGTGCACTAACTTCCATAACATTTAACAATATTTTTTCATTTTGTTCCTTGCATCACTTTGGCACCTACCAATATATCCTATTTATGAGGGAATCCTTGAACTTCGAGAGGTCCAATTTATTCCGCGTATGAGTTCAATTAATTTTGGGAACAAGCAATCATCCCGTTGTCATGCTTAAGGTGTATTTAATATGTAGATTTTTCTATTATAGTACACTAACTAATTATAATTGAAAATGATTTTTGTCCCTTTGTTGCTTGTCATCACTTTGCCCCTTGCCGATAGCACCTCCGTTTAGGATGGGATATCCGAACTTTGAAGGTTCAATTAATACCCCACCTCTTGCCATCGCATTCTTGTGCATAAATATTTTACCTTTCATGCTTCAACGATAAATTTTACACCGATCATTTACCGGATTTTATTAACTGACGCTTTTAAGGTATTTTCATGTTTAACGTCCCAATCATGCATCTCGAAAGGAAGAAGATAGTTTGAAAATTATAAATTCATGTATTTTGATGATTAACAAGCGTTCCTGAACATTTGTTGACAAAATGCCAATATTTACTTCAGGTAGAACATTTTTTAGTGAATTTTTATTTAATTATTTCCAGGGAAAATGGCAAGCGAGATCGGTTCCCTTGCCTTTCTTCTATAAAATCCTTCTCCTGCAACTCAAATCCTATTCTGCATCTTCGTCAAGCAAAAACCCTACTCTCATTCAACTCTGCCATTCACGCCGCTCACTCAATCAACTCTCGTCTTGCTCAAGTGCAGATCCACCTCTGCTTCTCTGCGTTCCTCGCTCGCTTCTTGTCCTTATCTGATTCCTGTAGCTGGAGAGATCGTGTAGGAATCCTTCTTCATCTTTGCTTTGATCTGGGTGTTGCTTGAAGCCAACATAAACAAACGCATGCTTTCGTTGCTTAGCATTAGATTGTCGACTTTCTCAGTTCGTGTTCCGCCGCTCTCTTTGTTTCAAAACCCTTGTTCCTTCATTCAATGACCCGACCTCAAAAATCTCTCGTTGGTGTTTTGTTTTGGTGATTAACGAGTATCTTTTCTGCAATTGTCACTTCATTGACTAAAAGCTTTGGATCTTCACCGGTTCTGCCGTTTTATTTATTTTGAATCGATTCGTTGTTTTATTTTAACGCACTTTTTTGGGACGTACCAGCTTCGGTCAAAGATGACCCACTCCGTCGGTCACCGACTGTACACAACGCTCCTGATGCGGTCGAGCAGGAATTCGACCATCCCACAATCAATCTCAACCGTCTAGATCTGAACGATCCGAGGGAAGATCAGGATTTGGATTCGTCTGACTCCAATTGCGAGAGCGTCGTCTCCATCGATCAATCTGGCTTAGCTTTGGTGCCGTTCATCAGCAGTGGGTTGACCAAACTCAGCGAGGAAGACAAGGTCTACCGCTTTCTCAAGGAGAAATTCATTTGGCGGCTAGGTACGCTTGAGGCGCAAGTTACCATTGTGGCAATCCACTGGAACTACTATTCTAGCGTCTCTGCCAAAGCACGGGCACAAGTGTTTCAAGATAGCTTGCAGGTAGTGCAGAAGAAAGGCATCAGCAGCGACGCCAACGAGAGGTACGCATGATATGCGACCTCGAGGGAAGGGGTGTCCGAGATCTTCTCCAATTGCTTTGGCTGCAGTGAGAAGCCTGAGAACAGTGACCTGTATGGTTGTGGCTGCAGTAAGAGAATATCTCTTGATACGTGCAACATCAGGAACTAGTCAAAGGAAAGCACACTAGAAAGCTTGAAAAGTTTGCACATTATTCCATGATAACATTTTGGTAGAGCAAGTACTTCCTTTTCTGAGCTCAAAAATGCGATTACCATGTGCAAGAATAGACATAATTTGGCCACAAAAGAGTGATTAAAGCTCTAAGGCTCTACAGGATATTTAGAGATATTTGTTGTGAAAAAGTTCTAAAAATAGGTAACAACAGTACATGTTACCTACTTTTGATTTTTCTCGAGAGAGATCACAACAAATATCTCTGTAGAGCCTTAGAGCTTTAATCACTCTCTTTGTGACCAAATTATGTCTATTATTGCACATTGTAATCGCATTTCTGAGCTTAGATAAGGAAGTACTTGCTCTCCCAAAATGTCATGAAAATCTATCCTCTTAATGCACACACTGTCTTTGCCTACTCTTGATTTTTTTTCCCTAGAGAGTAAACATAGCATGACACAAACTTTCATCAGCACAAGTGTAAATGGTGGAGCAAGGAAGATCACGATTCATATTGGCAACAGAGGCACATCAATGACCACAACAAGGAAGATCTCAGATAGTGTAAGGTCTCCCAATAGCATGCCATCCAGAAGGTCAAGTTTGGCATTAACGTCACCAATGTCATAGGGCAGTAGGCTTCATAGATTGAGTTCAAAACAGGAACAAAACAAATCAAGTTAGAATGTGAGAAAATTTCAAATTGTGTTTTGCTTTATTAATAATGCATTGCATTAAACGGGTACACTTCTTTAGTGTTCTCCATTTGCTTGACATGGTTTTATAACGTTCTTTGTCTTGTGCATTGGGATCTCCATATCTTCAAATGCTAGAAGCTAAATAGATATGCATTTTTCAATAATCAAGAAATACTAGATCAAATATACCCCATAGATACACAAATGAATGGAAAATTTTGAATATAGCACGGAATGATTTTGAGGTATAGTGGTAAGATGAGTAAAGGATTAAACATAACAAGTACCAAAGTAAATGGTTGCGCAATGGCAAGATTTTTAAAAAGAAAAGTAACTGAATGATTGTGTTCTCTTTGAATGTCTATTGTATATTTTTTTTTTATTTACATATAATTTCAATGTTGAATAACTGAACACCCGAAACCTTTCAAATGACATAAATATCCTTACGTATAAAAGCACCATCAATTATGTGCCCTTAATTCGTTTTCAAGGAAATAAGTAGGTTCGGATATTTTAAAATGAAGTAACAATCCAGCATTTGCTCAGGGGGCTTTGGAGGCTGAAAGTCCCTTGGAATGTTGAACCAAATGCACCCTTAGTGAATGGTTTGGATGTCGCCAGACAATCTAGACGAGGCTTTTTTGAACTCTTGGAGAACCATTGTAGTCAGTTTTCTCAATATGTCTCCAGCATGACACCCACTTTGTCAATAATTTCTCTGTAAATAGATCTTGTAAACATTGTAGAGACAACAATTTTTCGTGTATATGGATTGGATGGGAATTGTCATAGCACTTTTGTCTATGTTGTGTGTAGGGCATGTCTTGCTTTATCATGAGTTAGGGTGCATTTGATTTAAATTTTAGAGAAAACTTTTGGGAAAATGTAAAGGTCTTTAGCCTAAAAGGGTTTGGTGAAATGCATAAGATTATCTAGGCTGCAAAGATCTAGTGTGTGAACTAGCTCAGCTGATGGATTCGCTTGTTGGCCTACATTGGACTGACTTGCCATGCCTAAAGTTTAAACTCTGGTCAATGTCGATTGCACCACCAATTTTTTGGTCACTTGAACATTTTTTTTTTTTTTTTTTTTTTGGGGTCGATCACTTGAACTTGACTCTTGTAGAAGCTTTACGGCCCATTCTTTGACTTTATTGATTTTTCCCTCGCAAGCACTGACTTATGCTGTCTGTTTGCTCGCCTGAATTCCAATTCGGCCAAATGAGGTGAATTGCTCATAGTTGTTATTGATGAGGTTGAACTCACCCAAAACTATTGCCCTTGTGAAGCTTGTGAGCCTTGTTCACAACTTCCCAGAGCGATTTGGCATCTGATGTGGTCATGCAAGTCCTCCATCTCGTCAGCTAATACTTCATTAGTGGCAGCTCATATGCATATGAGTGGAGGGAACGAGCTTCGCCTTCTCGCTGAAAGCAACCGAGACACGTCTTGTCAAAATCCTATTCTTGTGAAGTCAATTACGTTGCTTTCTTCAACGTAAATTCTTGTTACAATCAATAATGAGTATGTGCAATTTTAAAAAAGAATCACTCGTCCAAATTGTAACGGTAGAATCAACTAGTTAAAAGGAAACGAGAAGCAAATAGATGTCGATGTCCAAACCATGAACTGTTCATGGTTTTGTGACTTGTCCCTTATGGAAATCCACGTGCAATTAAAATGAAAAAGTTCTCGCAATATGAACGGCCCTTGAGATGTAAAGATGAGGACAACGGCAAGATAACGCCGAAATGATATATCGAGCACATAAAACTACTGTTCTTTGGCAAAAATGAAAGATAAGAAAGGATAATTTAGTCGAGCCACCTACCCATAACCATAAGAAGAAAAAGTAATGATAATGGAAAGGAAGAAGAGGATGAATCACTAACCATGATGGGTGCATAAGCCACGATCCCAGGTTTCAGATCTTCTTGTCTTGATAAGCGTTGATGTGATCCCAGGTTTCAGATCTTCTTGTCTTGCCACATTCCATGTCAGTAGCATCAATGGAATACCTTGTCGATCATCCGAGCCACCATTTTTCTCTCTTTTGGGGCCCTTCTTCACTCTCTTGGACTCATGCGCTCGAGCTGGTCTTGGATAAGCTTTGAAGAAAGAGAGAAGGAAACAATATCAAAAAAGCCGTAAATCAATTATAAATGTCAATTTAGTTATCTTTTTTTTTTATCAATTTCATAAAACAAATGTCAACTGGTCAATTTTGACCGGTGGGGATGGATGACTTGATCAATGCCGACTTTAGGCAAAGGAACCGCCTCCTGGGACTGCTTCTTCCTGAAAATCGAACCGCGGGCAGAGAAGGCCCACTTGGAGCGCTGCAAGCCATGAAGAGGAGGCTACATAGGAGGACCAAGGCGGAGGCGGGCGCTGAAGAGGAGGCAGGCAGCGCTCGGAGGAGAGGCGCGCCGTTCGCCGCATTCTGGCGGGATAGAATCGTGGGAACAAGTAGAAGAACACAATTGACGCCGGAGAAGTGGAAGATGAAGCGACGACGTGAAACATTTCGTTCGTTCTATTTTTCTTTTCTCTTTTTTCTCTTTTGCCGGGAAACAGGAAAGGTGTGTTTTCCCTCCGCAGCTCCGGTGATTTTCACGTTTTCGTACCAGATTTGCTAGAATAATAACCGGTTATTGTGGGCATAAATTCTTGAGATTGAGTGGAGTCCATAATAATTTATAGTTATTTATATTTAATTCTTTATTATTCAGAATATGTTCTTATTCTTATACAGTAAATAAAAAATTGCTATTCAATCATTTCTTTTCTTTCGTAAAGAGGTGATATCGAAAAAGTTATCCATAAAATGACAGAGTGATGGTAAAAAATCAACGAACTTTCTTCACCAATTTTGAATTTTGACTTTGTCTTTCTTTTCTTTTTTTTCGAGATTTTTCTAATTATTTGTACAAGCTCAAGTTAAGAGATAAAACGATAAGAAACAAATCGAAATCGGTTGAGCATTTCGAAAAACAAATCAAAGTGGTTATATCCAAACGATAAGTAACAAATCTTAATTCAAGAAATTTGGTGGATCAATGAGGTGATTTTTTTTTTCCTCTTTTGATTCACTATTCTTAATTATATTTTTTCTTTATTCATTTGTTTGACATTGGTCCTAATTTTAGATCATCTAAGAGATCTTTTAAAGCAATTTGATTTGAGCAAAAGGACTAAGAAGCCAACTTGTCACATAGTTATTTTGTTATTTGTTGCAAAGTCAATGTTTTTAGTGTTTTTTTCATCTTTTAAATTTAATAGATCTATATAATAACATTGATGATTTCTTATACTTGTAATTATTTGTATTTCAATATCTAAGAGACCTTTTCTTTCTTTGTGTTCAAGAAAATTGATTCTATCAGCCCTTTTGTGATTTTTGTCTCTCAATTCGAACTTGCAATAAGGAAACACAAAAATTAAAAACAAGAAAAAGAACATAGGATTAAAAATGATATAGTTGAAGAAGTTTTCGGTTTCCCAAAAAAAGGTGCCGTGGTTGAAGTTTGACCATCACTTCGTCATTTCACATATCATGCTAATAGGTCCATTTCCACATGGTTATAGCCTAATGTGCAGTGTGATTACTTCATGAATTTTATCCTAATATATAATATGATCTATAAATTTTTAATTTGTTCATTGTAATTAATGAACAATTAATACATATTCAATTTGATGCCTCAATAAAATGAAAATGTTCGATAATATGAAGGTATTTAAAGTTGTCCTTCTATAAATTCAAATTTATTGATAATATTTGGAAACCATATTGAACAATCTAAAATTCCTAGGCAACATTGTTAGCTTATGGATAGAATAAATCACTTGTGTCATTATCCCTTACAAGAAAGATAGCTTTTTTTTTTGTTGGTAATTGACAACTTGAAATATCTTTTTTCTTTTTTTTAAATCTATGATTTTTTGTATTGAACTAACCAACAAAATTTGAATTTACTTTCATAACCTTTCATCGATATTTCACAATCTAAATGCTCTATTACCCTCAACAACAAAATATTATCTAATCATGCATCCCGTTCTCACTTTAGTTATTTTTTTAATTTAAAATTTCAAAAGCCCTATCCATATATATAAGGAAACAACCCATCATGAAGAATAAAATATCTTGAGAAGTTCTGTGAACCGGAGAGCGCTTGCAGGTGAGTCTTGTCCATGGCAATCAACTACAGTCGCGCATGAGAAGCAAGCGCGCGTACGCGCTCTCCTCTCGCTGCACCAGTGCTCCTTCCATCTTTTTGATCGCCTGAAGATTCGTGTGGAATCGCCTGAAAATCTGTTTGCTGTATTACCATCGGCATTTTGAGTTTTTTATAGTGTTCTGGTGAGGGTTTTGTGTTTAGCGTGGTGAGAGTTGAAGAAAAGTACGTGCGTCTCTGGGGTGTTTTTTATTGTTTAGCGAGCAAAATTGTGTCGTTTGATGGAGTTTTGTTTGTCACGGAGGAGAGGAAAACGATCAAGCTTAAATTTTTTTGTCCTTTTTTATTTTATTTTATTTTCCCTCGTTAGAGAAATCTGCATTTTTCCGTTTGACTCTCTCATTATTACGAATATGTATTCTTCTGGGTCTTGATTTTCAATGCATTATTTACACGTGCCAGCACGAGAGAGACAGTAGTGCCTTGGAAAGCACAATCATCCCTCAACTCACGACCGAGTGTTTAACGACTGTTCCAAAGCACTCACTGACAAAACCCTTCTTGTATAATTTATACTGGTGGATAGCTTGTTGGATATTTTCTGCTTTTCATTTTACCTCTGAAGATGGATATAGGAAACTCATGCTGAAGCACTAAGTTCGCAACTAGTTCTCATCTTATCTGTCATCATTCTCTTTCCTTATCCATTGTTTTTGGTAGTTCGCAACTGGGTAGCCTTGTTAAATTTCTTTGCAAATTTACTCTTCTTTTTTATGCTCACATTAGATCAAGGAAGGGGACCCCTGCACAAAGCATAGGAGGCAACGATGGCTTTATCAAGTGTATGCCCAACTGAGGATGCTGTCAGGGCATTTCTGGAATACTTGGTTGATCCTGTGATTCCAGCTACATCTTCTGTACGAGACTCTCCATCACCTTCTCTGCAACAATGGGTCGCAAAGCAGGTCGTTTTGGGGAAGATATCTTCTTGACGATTACTATTTTTTTTGGCTTTGTTGTGATTTCCATTGCATTAATTAAATTCTTCTTATCTACCTAGCTGCATGATCATCTTTTATATGTACCTCTATTTTGAATGCTAGTTGTTGGAAGTAGTTAGGGGTGACCGGCCCCGATCAATCCAATTCGGTTGTCGAGCAATTCAACAAAACTAATTACACATGTTTCCACGTGCAAAATATTCAAACTTCACTAGTATGAATGTCAATCACACTTCATGTGTTTTACACTTTACCTTAACCATGAAAGCCATGAACAATTCAGCTAAAAGTTATGCTTGGCTTAGGTTTTATAGACAATCTCTCTTCTGCTCTTTAAATATTTAGTCGATGTGAGACTCTTGGAGGCTTGAAGTGTCTTGTGGGTCTCTTGGAGCCTTAGTTCCACATCAAGTAGAAGATAAAACTAACAAGTAGATTTTCTCTATAAATAAAAGAGTAACAAAAAGAATTTTAATGATCTCTTGGCCACATAAGAGGTTCCTATCTCAACTGCAATTTCGGTTGGAATAAGTTATGATGTTTACATATTTTATAAATTATATATATAAAAAATTGGTTTGGTCCGGTTTGGTCCGGTTCCCACCTTGGAACTGGGAATCGGACCGACCGGCCACCGGTTCTCAGTTCGGACGGTTCCGGTTGCACACCCATAGAAATAGTACAGGAATTCGAAGTCGAAGAAAAAAAATCTGGAGATTTGTACTCATTCGCATGGTGTAAATCTTTGGCTAGACAGAAATTGAAGAGAAGGAATTCTTGTTGCTTTTTGACAAGCTTTAATGCTCTAGGGTTTGGCTGTTTTCTGGCTTCTGTTTCTGCATCACCTTTTCTATGCTTCGTCTTTTCTTGGATAGTTTAACCATTTAGGTCGGAGCAATGGACGATTATTTATCAAACAATTTTTTTTTGCAGGTGCATGGAGTTGTCATATTGTACAACTACTACCATCGGAAACAACACAGACAACTAGAATTTCTGGGTTTTGAGTCATTCTGCAAATTAATTGCGGTTTTGAAACCTCCTTTACTGGCATACATGAAATGCTTGCAAAGAAATGATGATGCTGAATTAGTTGACCCTGAAAAGCAGCTTTCCTTGACGGAGAAGACTATCATGAATGCATGTGATCTGTGTATGAGGTTGAGTGCGTCAAAGGATATTCCAGATATAGAAGGATGGTCAATTTCTGAAGTTGCTGTTTTCTTGGTCGACTCTAGGAAAGAGAATTGCTTGTTGCTATCCAGCAGGGGGGTTTGGTCATTGTTTGAAAAGGATGTGGATATCTCCAATCAGAGTTCAGAAGCCATGCCGGATTTGAAACAGTATAAAAAGAAAAGGATCACCAAAAAGCCCTTGAGAGATGATCCGAGCATTAATGAAGATGCTATGCAGCAGCTTGCATTGTCATCAGTCAAGGAAGCCACAGGTATGAATTAGGTTTTGGTGTTATACATGGATAAAACTGCAAATTTTTGGTTTAGTTAAAATTGGCAATTGTATATTCTTAGCCAATATCTAATCTTGTCCACTCTCCTGCCTTTAATTCATACAACAAAGATGATGGAAATTTGATGATTTATAGGACATTGTGGATTTTGATGCTACAGAAATCTGCAAAGGGCTTTTGCTGGGAAATAAGGATAGGTATCTCTTGATGAAGAATTTGCATTATTCAAGTTCAAGCCTAGTTGGAATTACCAAGTTAGCAATTTCACATGATGATAGAGCTAAACCATGATGGCTGGAGTTACTTCCACGGAAGATGAAAGCATAGTCACTAGCCATTTGCCTTCATGTGAAGAATTTACCTTGACCTTGGAATTTGACAGGTGTAATGATCAAGGTCCATTCATGGGCAAGAGATTGCAAAATAAAATAACAACCACAGTGTCATGCTCAGATCTCCACAACTTTCCCAAAGGGGAGTTGGGAAAGCTCTAGTTCAGATCATTAAAATTTTTTGGTGGATTTCGCTGGATAAAAAGAATTTGCTCAAAATTATAAGCAATACCTGTGTCATTTTATTTATTGTGAAAGTTGTGGTAGGTGATAAAAAAGATTATGTCCAATTAGTTAATTGGATGGACCAATACACATTAATTAGTGGAGATTAGTGAAGCTGAAGGTTCGGAAACCCATCTTATCAAAAAAGAGAGGCGTGCATGACATTTGTGCAAGGCAATTAGTCTGCACATAAGAATAGTTTGTGTAAATATTTCTCCTTTTAACAATGCAGTCATAAGGAGGCCAGACCTGGCTGTACATTGCTAATGCAATTTTGACTCGTGATAAGAATGTAAAGAGGGAAGAGGTTAAAATGGACATGGACAGAGTGCACAATCAAGTGTTATGGGGTTTTGGCTTTAAGTTCTAGAAGCTTGAATTGGATCCTCTGTGGTCTGATGCGGTTGCCTTTTTGTTTCTACATTTTGGAAGAGAAGTAATACAGATCTTGGACATGAAGATACTTAGCAGCGGCTTGTAAATGGGATTATCTTATCCTTATCCTATAAGGATGGGTTTGAGAGTCAGGTTTTAAGTGAATTTGAAGTGCTTATCTAGTACTTACATTTTTTTGCCAACTTGAGTCTATCCTAATTTTGTGGTTCTTATGGAGTTGGAAGATGAGGTTATTAGCAATTTGGCACTATCTAATGCTTTTGAGGTGGTAAGAAGATGAAAGACTGCAATACATCTACTTGCTGACGACAGAGTTGTTTTTTGTGCGAGGATAGTGTGTTAAACGTTGAGATATGGTACTCTCTGCTGAAACAGTCTAAGCAATAGGGTAAGTTTTGGAGAACGTGAGATATTCTGCTTTGAAGGACCCATGATAAAATGTAGGAAATGTGATTGGTCTTAGAACCTGTGAGTATCAGACCCCTTCGGTAAGTGGGTGTCCTTTGTGGATGACCTTCAAAGAGACTGGCATTTGGATATATGACTGAATTTTAAAGAGACCACATTCACAGCACTTACATTACATCCAATTTTTACTGTCCATGGGTCTATTTTTGAGCATACAACGTTAGAGTCGTATTTTACTTTAGCTCTTTCAAGTATTCAAGTATTCTGATTTGTCTTTTGACTAGAATTGCACATACTATAATTTTAATTCCTTGAAGTCGTCAGTGTTTTAGTACCTACTATCTATTTCTGTTTTGTTTGGCCTGCCAAAAGGATTGACATTTGAATATGGTTTATCATTGCTGAACAGCCATTAGTCAGGCCCATCTTTCTATACTAGAAAGCCACACTGTATATTCTCTGGGTAAAGAGAAATCGACATCTCGCTTCTACATAATGCAATGGACCCAACCTACTAGTGAAGATGCTGTTCAGGTCCCATATATGCCTTTTGGGTCCCTATAAAAGATGCCATTGACAGGTTGGTGTATGCCAAACTTTGTGTTCGGTGTCATTTGCTAAGCATGTTACTTGGGTACTTTGCTTAGAGCGTCTGTGAAAATATTGCCAAACTTTATTCTCCATGCCATTGCTGCGTTATACAGACTTCTTGCTTCTCTTATTATAAGATTCTAAAATATGCCTTTTTGGCTGGTTTTACTGAACGCTCTATGCATAGAACGATTGGGTAGATCGCCTATCAATTGGCTCTTCTTTCTTTTTCCTTTATTTATTATTTTTCTAGTCAGAAAAAGTTATTATGCATCCATGTAAGTGGCACTGAGGGCTGCCACTGCATTAACAAAATAGTTTTAAAGTAACAGATTCCATAATTATAGGAAATCAAATATAGTAATTAGAACCAAAACAAGCATTCACGAGCAAGCTCCATAATATCAACAAATGCTACTATGTTCCCCTCAACACCTTCCTGTGCCTTTCCATCTGAGTAGATTGATAATTGCTGGAGGATCTCTGCTGGTTCTTCTTTTTTATGAAGAGAGGGAGGTAGGAGTGAGGGAGTTATTTTCACCCCCAATAATTGCTGGAGGATCTCAGCCTGGTTCTTATATGATGTCACCAAGCTTTGAGCTTGTCCTCAGCAGAATTGGCTATTGCCCATTGAACTTCCGCCATAACTGAGAAACCCAATACATACTACGGGACTGTGGCAATTGGGAGTGAGGGAGGGAGGGAGAGAGAGAGTTTTATTTTCTGCACTTTCTTTGACGAGGAAAATGAGATTATTCTTCTTTAGCTTGCAGGGACCTTTGATCAGGAAGGTGTCACACAGATGGAACATATGGACAATAACCCCAGTCGTTGAATTTTTCCATATGCTACCCTATGCTGGGATTTTGTCGGACTGGTTTTCCAGGTATGTCATTATTAGATGATCTTCAAATGAGTAACGTTTTCATAATTTTGTCATCAAATGCTTAACACCCACCCCACCCCCCCCCCCCCCCCCGGGGCATGGGCATGGGGAATCACCAACAAAAAAAAAAAATGCACACTCATCAGAGTTCTTCTATGTACCAACAAGGGACCTACCCTGTATGAAAAATTACAGAGAAGAGTCTACAGTGTCCAATCTCAAAGTTCTTTCCTAACCGTAGAGCCTGAGCCTCATCAGTGTTCCATAGTTGCCTCACTTCAGGCAATGAGTTAAGACGTGCTTAATTAACTCCAATGGCACTTTCACCCTGAAAATATCTATTTACAAGCTGAAGACCTCTCCTTGGATAGTTGTCGGTTGTTAGAAGACTCTCGTAAGTAGCCTTGCATGTGAAGAAGGCAGCTTTTGGAGTAATCTTGGCTCTTCGAATCGGCTTCCAAGTCTCTTGGGGCAACTTTTGTGTAAATGCATGGTAGTACAATTTAGAGAGGTCATATTCGAGATCATGACCCTCTGGCTTGAATTCCCACTCACCCACACAAGCTAAAACTTCAATCTCAAAGGAGCGACTAAAGATATTCTAGCTCCCAATCTCAAGCCATTTAAACAAAGGACGCAGTCCACTGGATTCTCCTTGCAATTGTAGAGTAAAAAGCATCAGTAGTAGGGTCCGCATCTACTCTCATTCCACAAGGAATTGAGGACCCATTTCCATCCTTGTACTTGATGAAGCTTGATAAGATACATTATTTCCTCCTAAAGCATTTGCAAACTTCAATTCCATTGTTACATAGTCTCTATTTTAGGGCCTTTTTTGGGTACTCCTGGTCTATGTTAGTCCACTTCACATGAGCCATTAGATCATGTGCGCTAGCCTACAACCAGGAGTACCTAATAACTTTTCTATTTTAGAACTGCAACAGCTGTTGATTTGATCTAGCTAATTTTCCTTGTTTACAACCGGTTATTATGAGCTCATTGAGTCCTCATTATCAAAATTGTCTTTTTCTGTCACCACAGGGATGCATCTCCAAATCATTTGAATGTTGACTCTGTAACTGCACAAGTAAAGATGGACAAAGATGAGGTCTTCGTTTCAACGGAACAGAAATATAATAATATTCCTAGTTGCAAACCAAAGACATCTTACACTAAGAGAAAGCTGAACTCTGTTTCAACTGAAGAGAAATATAATAATATTCCTAGTTGCGAATCAAAGACATCTTACACCAAGAGAAAGCTGAACAACCTGCAAGATGTCACCAGTGAGGTTAGACCTTCACCGTCCCCTTGAGGTTTCTTACCTATTAAAACATTTCCATTTCGGCTATTTCATTAGATGCTTTTGAGTTTTGTAAGAGTTTTGTGGGTGATTCCAATGGCCGTGTCCTTGAAGCTTAAATTTTGGCTTAGGCTACATTTATCCATGCTATAGATTGTGTGTATTTGAAAAGATAAATTCTTTGGATAATTGGATAATGAAAATTCCTGCTCACTAAGAAACAAACTTGCTTATGTCATTGTGAGCCATCAAGCTTGTCGGTTCATTGAAGATAAGAACAACCCCTTTGATTGGTAGTCAATGAAAAATCCTAACCTCAATGAAAAGTTACCCACCCGTAAAAGCATAATTGTGAATGCACTGAGCATCACTACTAATGCAAGTATAGATTGGTTAATTACCAACATAGATTGGTGAATCACTATATTGCAAGTACAAAAGTGGGAGGCTTGTTACTCTGCTAGGAATGTAATCGACCTTCTACAAAAGTTCCTGATGATTTGTTTTCTTTGCCAGATGAAAAGTTATTAATAATTGATAGAATATTAGTTATTGAAATGCATAGATGGTTTCAAGCATGCTATAGTATTTATCTAAAATTTTGGTGGCTTGTACTTAGGGTTAGCACAATAAATAGAAACTACTCTGTTGAAATAGTTATTAATTGATGTCAAATGTTGCAAATATCTATGGAAAAATTACTAGAGCACCTTGACATTTACCAACCTCGACTTTCATGTGATAGTACTTCGAAAAAGTTACTAAACTGATGTTAGATGCTAAAAAATATGAAATATTACTAGAAAGTTACTTACTAATGATAGATTCTGTGATTACTTAGCACTTATGTGGAGATTTATTAAGCCATTAAAAGAGTACTTTGGATGATAGCTACCTATACAATTGGGAAGTAACTAAAGCTATAGGACATTGTGCACCTCAGATATTATGGGCTTCTACCATCAGTAGCCACAGGAAATTTATTCGTTGATTGAAGTAAGAAAATGTTGATAGAATTTCCAATATTAGACAGGCCAACTGTTCTCATGCCCCTTTATGTTCATTATGTGGGCCAACTTTACTTATTATTCATTGTAACTATTGTCTCTAGATGAATAATGTAAAACTGTCTTGTGTTTCCCTATATTCTAGATAGTCTTGGTTGAATAATCTTTCATCTTTGGCTTATAATCGTAAGTGTATGTTATATTCACTATTAAAATATAATGTGTTATTTTCCTACTGGATTTTTGGTTGGCTTTTTGAACAATAGCTTTTCATGATCAAATTTATAGAAATTGTCAGGACAAAACAAACTTCAAATTAATTGGATGGACAATATAAAATACTCGCACCAACGTAGTTATGTAATCTTCCTTGATACATAACTTAATGTTAATTAATCACTCATCGATGAAAAAAGAAGACAATGGGGAATTAAACTGAATTTGATGACCAATAAGATTTGATGCACAATATTTTCCAAGAGAATCTTTATGTAATTGTCTAGGTAGGTTTCGTAATTAGATTAACATTATGAGCTATGGCTTTTATATAAAATAAATGGAAGGAAAGGGAAAAGAATTTATAATTCCTCATGCACCACTTCCTCGAATCTTTTCATGCTATCATTATCCTCATGATCAAGATAGGAGAGGCTACAGCTGGATGGTAGATGGAAGAAGCAACCACATGGTGGAACAACCCGAAACTTTACATGGCTCAATCACATGTGGTTCTTATCCTCTTTTATACATGTTTTATTAGATTAGTTTAGGTAACATAATGAGCAAGGACAGATTTAATGTAAGAGTTAGAAATTGGAAGGAGAGTGGGGAAATGACAAGGATGTTGAAATAATGGGATAAAAAAATTGAGAAATTTTTGGAGGAAAATTATACTTTCAGCATGCTTGGAGGAGAGGGCTATTGCATATTATGCTCAACCTAGTTTAGCTGGCGTAAATAGCATGATTTGTTGAGAAGTTAATAGGTGGCGCTGAAGTAGGAGTATTTGTACAAAGCAGTTATTTTAGTTACATTCGATATCTTCAATGTAAATGTCATGTGCTTTTCACTGATAGTCTTTTTTTATTTCTTATAAGCACTAAATTTCAATCATCATGGAGTTATCTTACTGCCAGTCCATAAATGGGGGCTCACATTCAGCAGGATTTGCAACCCAATTGTCTTTTATTGAATGGATTAACATTTGCATGTTTTTTTCTTCTGATAGTTTGTCTGTCATTTCAATAATGACTCATCCCTCTTGGACTAAATTACTAATGGACATTCTGACTGGAAACTCTTGAAGAATCATTCATGTCGTATATATGCATAGATAGACTGTCCTTTGTTTTTAGGTTGTTTTTTTCCCCTCCCCTATTCTTGGGCATCGATTCAGAGTTACGTACTTTTCTAAATATTTACTTGAATTTCCAGGACATGACGGTTAAAAACAATTGCCAGAACGGCGTACCTGAATGCCAAGGCAATAAGAGTACTGCTGGAGACAACATGAACAACAATACTATATTGGATAAGGAGCCAATCCTTGGTAGTGACCGTGCTTTAGTTACTTGCCAGTCCCCCTCTGAAGATCTTGAGAAAATATATTCTGTGTTGGCTTCTAAAGAACACACACTGTCACAAACTGCTTAAGAGTTGTTCTCCAGAAAAGGGCTAAACTGGTATTTTTCTTTTCCTGGTAATATGTTCCACAGCGTTTTTTAGTGTTTCAAACTGCTGATGTTTTTTCGTCAAAAAAAAAAAACTGCTGATGTTTTAGTGGTAGCCTGATGCAGCAGCTCAGCAGTTTTTGAAGCTTATCAGTTTGGTGTTGTCATAATAAGTCCGTTTTAAATTTTCTGATTAGGAAGTTATCTTCTAGCATTTTATGTAAGCAAATGATCCAGAAGGTGAATGATCCTTTGCAACTTTTTGGACATTGCCGGTTGGCTTTGTATTAGTCTTTCTTATGTAACTGACAGTAACAACAATTCCTTGTAACTGGGAATACTCATGTTCCATTCAAAATTATGCTTTCTTGCAGTCCCTTCAGCTGCGAAATATAGAAGATGAGATTGCGAAGTGTGACAAGTGTATCCATACGATTTTGAATGGTATGACTGTCGGTGGATTTGCTTTAAGAAGCCAATTTTCCATTATTGAGCTTGTTTATGTTGATATTTATCTTGTTGAGCTTTGATGGTAGACATTGAGGATAAGCTTGTGTCGCAACATGAACTCTGCTATGGGATTCTAAATAGTTCTCAATGCATCTGAATTGAGCCGTCAGCCTGTCATTAGTTAGCCTTAACGGAAAGATAAAATTCACTTAAGCTCTTTTTGATTCAGGAGTGGCATTTTCTTGATGTCTTTCTAATGATTTTGTATCTGTACTTTGTAGAGAAATGAAGCTCTAGATTGAAAGATTGCTGGCTGCACTACTGCTGGCTATGTTATGTAGTAGTAAGGAGTTTTCATTTGCTTGTCAAGGCAGTTGAATGTTTTGGATACTTCTGCTTTCTAGTGAAAGGATGGATGTTCATCGGATGTTCTGTGTCTGTTACACATAAGGGTTTTTTTTTTTAACAGGAGTTACACATAAGGGTTGACTAATTGCTTTTTCTTGATTTCTATGCGTTTCTGTCCATTCTATCATCGTCATCATTCTCTGATGCATTTTATCCCTCAGAAGGATAAAAGTCATTATTTGTGTGATTACTAGTTGTAATGGGAAGTTGGTTATTAGTAAATGCAAATTAGGGATTGTCTGGAGACTTATCATTTTGCAATTTGTGACTGATGGATAGTTCTTTAGGATAGCTTCATCTTTTTCATCTTGTCATAGGTGGAGCTGATGCTTCAGCGCTGAAGATAGACTCCATAATTGATGGTTGTAATTATTTGTGCCTGGAAACTACTGCTCATGAAAGGCCAAATGCCCATCTTGAAGGCCAACCTTTGCCCCATTGTACCGATGTAAAGTTGTCTGAGGCTGTTAACTACAGAAAAAGTCCATGTCAAGTAAGTTCCCACCATGAAAAGTTGCACTTTTTCCTTTTCCTTTATTGTTGTTTTTTCAGTATCTTTTCCTGTTTTATTCTTATTGGACCTCTAATAAGACGGTATAACCTTTATAGACGAGGTCAACAAAATTAATTTTTCTGTTATTAACATTCTATTAACACAGAGGGACAACATACATTGCAAGAGGATGCTCAAATGCAAATGACTGAAAGGATAGGCCCTGTTTGGTGTGTGAAAACTTTCCAGTTCTCATTTTCCACTGAAAATGGAAACACATCAAAACTGATTAGGTCCTGTCGCATTATGAAAACAGTTTTCAAGTGAAGACAAGGAAAATTGTTTTCACTTTCATAACTAAAGATTGAATGCCCTTTAATATGTCATTATGTTTCCATTTTCATAGAAAATGGCAGTAAAATAGTTTTGTTTCCTTTTTCTTGCATACGCATTTCATTTGTGAAGAAAAATTCAACATGAACGGTGTTTGTAAGGACTCTCTGGAACTGCAATTAGAAATTTATGCTTTCTCTTCTCTGCCAACATATGCTTTTCACATCTTCTCTGCAGGAGTTGGATGAAATATGTGATGCAAACACTTGGATTTTACCAACTTATCATATTTGTGTCACTGATGGTAAGATATATGGAATATAACGTCTTTTTAAGAATGCGAGAAATTCACTCTTGATGGCATCTTTGACACTATAAATGGAATTTTCTCTTGTGTACGGTGGTAATTTCTGCGATGCTCAGAATTCTGAATGTGCAAATACAATTATCTGCCAACATATGCTTTTCACATCTTGTGTACTGTTTTTCTAGTATACATAGGTTTGCTTGTCCATGATGTCAGAACAGACTGGGATGGTTATGAACTCGAGAGATGGTCGTGACTTGCAAATACAATTATCTGACTTACTTTAGAAATGTCCTGCAAATTGACTGTCCTTTCCTGCTTTGATCATTTCTTCAAAGACACCGTGGTTTGCTCCTAATACGTTGAAACTAGGGAATATCTCCCTGCTTATCTGAAGTTCGTTTGGTGAAAACAAATTCTTGTTAGTAGCTTGGGTACTTGTTTGGCTGGTATGCTTATCCTATAGAGATGGCCATAGGAGGATTGCATCTATTTTATCATTTTGCTTTCACATCCTTAACATGTGATGGAATGGCATGAACTGCTGAAGTGATGAAAAGCAAATGGTTGCAAAACTTGATTAAAATCTGGTGAGGTGTTACGCTGTCTCATGAATCTTTGCAGCATGTCTAGAAAAACATGATCCTCCATTGAGGTCGTGTGAAATCTAGATCTCCTTTACGACGCTCCTACCTACTCTGTTGAGATGAGGTTTTGTTGGTTGAAATTTTCAGTCGAGTTATATTATGCATGTTGATTCGTGATGCTCCAAGCAGCTGGCTAATGTTGATCTGCACTTCGTCTAAAAGGTGGGTTTGTCGCTAAAGTGACTGTCAAAGGTGCGGATCTCGAGTGTTCAACTGACGGAAACCCTCGCTCCACTCCTCAAGGAGCCAGAGAATCGGCTGCAGCCAACGCGCTGGTCATATTGAAAAGCGCCACTAACCAGGGGTAGAAGCTGCATCATACTCAGCCACTCATCTGAATTCTGCATTTTGCCTTAGACATGTATATATGCTGGTCCTGTAGAATTCGGGGCATGCGACTTTTGTAATCCATCCTGTGGGTCATTAAGTCTTTTGGCTGATGACAATAGGGTCTTGCTTGTGAACAATTGTAGAACCTCTGCATGATAGGGAACAAAGACTCTAACCTTGCGGGTGTCATGTTAGCATATTTTAGTCTAAAGACTCCATGGTCCTGGTATATATCAATGGAACCGGACTGATATTACGACTCTTTTGCCTTTTCCTCTCTGTACACAGCGAGGTAATTTTGAAGACTTGAGTTGTTCGTAAATGATGTTTGCTCTCGCTTGTCATTTTCCCATTTGGGATTTTGGCGAGGAAGGATCTAGGAGACAGTTCCAGTCATGGTTATACAACTTAAAAATGAAGTAAGCAGGGATCGTTTGTAAAATTGGCTTGCGTTCCTCGACCCTGTGGCTCGATCTTTTCATGGAGTGGAAATAACATGAACCGACAAAGCCTACTTCAGTTTTTATTAAATGGTCTGTCTTTGACGACTGAAGCAACATATTTCCTTGTTTTCTAGTATTCACGCTCTTCCATCTCTTGCATTTTCAGTCTCTGTTTGCAAATCAGATCGGGATTTTGGTTTGGCCGGAAACTCCAATGGATACCTCGATTTGTCTCAAGGTCTAAAGTTGAAGTCACGTCACTTGTGCACGTGAGAACTCTGCCATTAGAAATAAAAAAAATAAAATATATTTCTGCAACTACTTGATAATCATCCATCATACGTCGACAAATGACATAACACGTCCGCAGGAAAATTGGACTTTTACTGTTAGATCTCCGAGATGGTATGTTAACTGCCGTTGGCAACTTACATTTGCCAGAATTTCATTATATTGAGCCGATCATTATTTAAAAATCCATAGGTAATTGAAAAACCGCAGCTTCCCCGCTACTGCAGAAATAAGAGGAAAAAAACAAAAACTAAATGACCATTATTCATACATTCAAATGACTCATACTACAGAGAACGATTGTTGACACATTACTCTCAGCTATTTACTATTGCGATCCGATTCTCTCTGTCTTTCCAGCCATGTGGACACGGTGGCTAGACAACAGCATCAAACAAGAAGAGAAGAAATATATATATATGTACGGTCGACGGCTGGCAGTCGTAGCGTGGCGGCGAGCGGCGTTCGGGCGGCGGGTGGCGGCGGGGCTGCGTTAGGCTGCGGCGGCGGCGGGCGGCGTTAGGCTGCGGCGCGGGCGGTGGCGGCGTTGAAGGCTGGGCGCGGCGGGTGGCGGCGGGCGGCGTTAGGCGCAAGGGCGGCGATGGCGATGGCAATGATCGCGGTGTTCAGCGGTCGTGGGCGGTGGCCGGCGATCGGCAGCGGCTAGCGACCGACGACCGGGCGTAGCTAGCGACGGGCGGTGGCCGGCAATGGGCAATGGCTCCAAGCGGTTGACAATGGCTACGGCATGAAAGAGAAATAAAAGAAAATAAAAAAAGAAAATTAGCTTATTTCTAGAAATTGTTCCCAGGAATAAGAAGCAACGTTTTTTTGCTTCTCGTTTCTGCTCCAAATCTATTCCCGGGAATAGAAAAACAACTTAACGTTACCAAACGGGTTTCTGTTCTTTTTTTATTCTGAGAAACAAAAGAATAGAAGCCATGAGAAACAGAAACGTTCTCATGCGCTACCTTAATGGATCCACATAGATAGATAAGTATATGCAATATAGACGGGTGACGTGGTGGTTGCGAAATATTTTCTCCATAAATAGGTATCGTGAGAGAGAGAGGACGGAACTACCTCTGAAATTTATTTATTGAATTTTGAGATTTTTAATGTGTCATGTATCTATATTAATGTGTGCGCGGTGCATTATATATCTAGTTGAAGTAGTGATAACAACACTTAATTTCCTCCCTAACTTTTTCGCAGAATTGAATAGTGACAAAAAAAAAATGTATTGAATTAAATTGCAAGAGAGATATGGTAGAGGTTAGGGCAAACATGATTTCTTCAAATTAACACGTAGATTTTTGTGTTTACATTAACATGTGGTCACGTTATTGCATTTCCTGTGCAGAACCTAAAATTGCTATTACACCGAGCTAATGATGGCATTTATTTCTAATAAAAAGACTAAAAAAGCGAAAGTGCTAGCAAGTAACCTCAGCAAGCCTACAAGATTCTCGAAATATACAAGTTTGTGTTAAAAAAAATAATTATATTTTTGTTGAAATATGTCAATGCAGCAGGGAGGAGGGATATTTTGAAATTCTATGGGAAGATTAAGAACCAATAAAATTGAGATATTTAGGACAAAATTAACACTTGTCCCTTCCTTGTGGGATAAGCCAAGAGAGGGGCATATGTGTCCTTTGACTTAGGATGTGTTGGTGGGGCTTACGTCGGGGAACGAGACGGAGTTTCTGGAGGTATCGGAAGAGTTATGGCTTGAGTGGAGGCCGTTTGTTAAGTTTAGTAAATCATGGGCGGACTCCTCTAACAAAAAAAAGTCATCCAAGGCAACATCCATCTTTGATTACAAGGAAAAAAAAATACACCAAGTAAATAAGTTCAATTAATTTGAGAAGTGAAGTAATTTTAGTGAATTGTTGCTAGTTTATAGCCGGATTAATTAAATTTGATACGAGGATATTAAACCAATATTGCAATTAGTTTATAACTCGTTTGATGATTTAATATCATAGAGACATTGGTATTTTTCTCTTACTTAATATGAAATAATCAAAGTAGAAAAGATTAGCATTGCGATTTGGTTTTAAAAAAAAAAAAAGAGAGAGAATTTTTAATTTTTTTTATTTACATTACGTCTAATTGTTAAAAAATTGGGTTAATATCCTCAAAAACCCCAAACTAGTACATTTGTGACAAATTTACCCAAAATTATTTTTTTTACCATTAAAAACCTCAAACTAGTATATATGTGACGAATTTACCCCGACTGACTATAAAAATTCATAGAATTGTACATTTATGACAAATTTACCCCAAACTAATTTATTCGACTACAAAAAATCCCAAACTAATAAATTTGTGACAAATATACCATCACTAAATTAGATTAATATCACAAAAAAATCACAAAAATCGTAAACTATGATAAAATAATTTGCATAAAATCCAAAATTGATATACTAGTCAACTAACGTTGTTATTTAACATAATAATTTGACAACAAAAAATAACGAAAACTAACATAGGGTAAATATGACATCCTATAATTTCAACTCCGTTTTCTACTGAATAAATCGGGCATTTCATTGATACGCCTATAGAACTGTTCTCAGAGTTGATCACTCTTGAGATAACTAGATTATCTAGGAAAGCCATTAAGGATTTTAAAGCAAATATACTTGAGAATTCGATCAAGAATCGGCTTCTCGACGGTGCTTATCTTTAAAGGCAATATGGCACAATATAAAATCGATTTAAATCAAAGATAGTCTAATCGCGAGATGTATGGCTAATCGTGGGTGACACCACTAAATTAGAAAATTTCGTCGACCGCACTAATTTGATTTTCCTATTGTTTTGGGATCCTGTGTCCGTATTTGGATCCTCAAGATTTTCACGACAATCAAAAGTCGTCAATAAGTCAAGTGGGTTCATAGTGACTCAAAGAAAATCGACCATAAGTCAGTTGCATTAAAAATGTTCTGAAAATCACCCGGTAACCTAGGTTACGCTAAAAACGCGCCAAATGGAAATTAACCGTCGATTCAAGTCCGATTTCAGAAATTGAAGGTTTTGTCGTGTCACAATAAATACTAGGATCTACGACTCAATTTTAGAAGATTTTTTCTGACAACCAAGACTTTTTGGGAAAAAGTTAGGTTATGGCCGTTTTCGTTCAGTTGAAGTTGCGGATTAATTTTGATGGTGAAATCGAGGAGTGTGGGGGATTCTTGGATAAAGAAATGATTAATTTGGTAATGAAAATATCAATTGATTTTGGGAGAGTTATTTGAGAGAAATATAAGAGGGAATTTGGATGCAATGGCAAGTGGGGACCAAGAAATCTAAGTTGATATTTTCTTGGATTAATTGAGCCAATTTAAAAAGAAATTGGGATTAGAATTTTCTATTTTAAAAAATTCTCTTAGCTTTTTTTTCCATTTCTCATTTCTTTTTCCTTTGGGGCCAAAAACCCTTTTCTTTTCCCTTTTTCCCTCCCCTTTTTGGCCAAACCCTCTTTCTCTTTCTCTCTCTCTACCTCTCTCTTTTTTCTTTTTCCTCGTGCGAATTGCCCCCCCTCCTCCACCGAATGCTAGCTGGCTTCAACTTTGCTTCCCCTTTTTCTTTTCCTTTGACTTTTCAAACTTCTTCACTCTTATCTCTTCTTCTCTCTCTTCCCTCTACTCTCTCCTTCCTTCTCCCTCTTTCCTCTCTTGTTCATGCGAGACCAGCAAAGACAGCAAAACAGAAGTAGCTCACCTGAAGATCGGAGCTGTTGTCGCCGTCAAAGCCATGCCGGGCCGCCATCCGCTCCACCCACACGTCGCCACCCACCGCCGTTCATCTCCAGCTCGCCCGCTCGTGCGTCGTCCGCCCCGTCCAGCTGAGCTACTGCCTCTGCCCAGCTCGTCTCAGCCACCATAGGCCGCGGCCCGACCTCCGTCCGGCCACCGCGTAGCCCCCCCGGAGTCCCACTCGCCCTCCGCCTGCCTCACCTTGCCGTTTCGGCCACCAGACCAGCTCCGTCCAGCCTAGAACAGCAGTTGGAAAAGTGGGTTTCCAGCCCTGTTCAAGACCCGCTTTGGGCAGTTTCTGGTTCCTGAACCCGAGAGTCACTTTGGGGAAGTATTGTTCCTCGCGTCGCCCCCGTCGGATTGATCCGGCTTGCGTTTAATTTCGGTGAGTAATCTCACTAATCCTTTCTTAGTAGACTAATTATGCTTAATGATTGATTAGTTTTAATTAATTAAGTTTAGGTGGTTAGATTAATATGAATTAATGTTTATTAGTCAATTGTGATGCGAATTAGACGAATTGAGTATGCATTTAGCAAGTAGACGTGGTCTAATATTTATTGAGGGTAGCTTCCCGACCCTTATCGGCTTCAATTTGGCAATTTGAGCCTAAGTGGAATTTTTAGTAATTAAATATTATTTTCGAAATTAATTTAATTAAATATTTATTTTTCGAAAATTCAACCGGGGTGACCGGTGATTGGAATTTTATGTTGATGATCGTGGTGCAGCCCGTTTATTTAATTGGGCTTTATTTTGAGCTAAATTGGATTTATTGCAATTAATTATTAATTTTCGAAATTAATTAATTATTATTTTTTTTTGAAATTAAGGCTGGGTTAGCTGACGACTGAAATTTTGTGATGATCGTCGTGGTGCAGTCCGTTTATTTAATTGAGCTTTATTTTGTGCTGAAATGAATTAATTGTGATTATAAGATTATTTTCCTGGATTAATTAATTTGGATAATTAATTGGAAAGTAACCGGGTGTCGGTTGACGGCACCAAAAGTGTTTTGGTGTACGCAAATAATGGTGGGATTTGTAGAAGCGAAATTATTATATGTTGGTTAAGACCAATTTTATGTCCACGTACGATATTTTATCAATGATGATAAAAAATGAGAAGAAATGCTGTGTGATTATTACATCGCTTTGGCATGTAGGATGCCTTAGAAAATGCACGTAAATTGTTAAATATTGATCATGCATGTGTGGCAATAATTGATCATGCCTATGTGGCGATAATTGATCATGCTTGTGTGGCGTAGATTGTGCATGCGTGGTCGTATTTCTGTGTGTCGAGTATTGTGCCCGCGTGGCTGAATGTAATTGGAATGCTTAAGAGCCTGCACATAAAGTGTTTATTGTACATCACGTTGGCGAAAACGACGCCCGATAGCATTAATGTAGCTCTATGACTAAGTATACTATTGGAGATTATATAGTGTGGAGTAAGATGACCTAGAAATGGTCCAATTGACATGTAATCGACTAAATCGATTAATCATTACTTTGATCTGATATTATAATCTGATTGATTGAATTGAATTGAAATGACCGGTGAATGGTTCAATTGACATGTAATCGATTAGGTCGATTGATCGAAATAACGATCTATGATGTAATTGCTTGGGTGCCTATTGAACTGTGCTTATATATAGGTGGAATCTGAGGCCAAGGTAAGTCATCTGACTCGTGTGTGCATAGGCAGCCCGATTAGCGTATTGGTTTCCTAATCAAGTCTTGGTGGAGTAGAATTTGCTGAGACGTAATCTTATCCTGGTTGTGGGACACCATTTCAAGCCCATAGATGAGCCTGTGGAGGAGGAACCAGAAGAGGATGATGAGGTGGAAAATGATGAAGAGCTTGAAAAATGTGAGCTTAGTGAAGAATGATTAAGTCAGAAGAGGATTAAGATGATCCTGAATATGAACCGGATGAGAATTGAAAAATCATCTCTTGGTGAACCCTTTGTATATGTGTAGATAGAGTGAGACTTTGAAGTTGTGAATAGTTTGTGAAGTGTTATGTCTAATGCCATGTATAAAGGTTTGGTTGTAGATTTCAATATAAAAAATATAACATGTTTTTCTATCCCATTGTTTTATTGTCTGGGAATTTATAACTGTTTCCGCATGTGCTTAATAAATAAAATGTTCGGCAATACATAGCTCTAGGATATCGCATTCTAAAATCGACCAAATGGAAGGATGTGTGCGTACCCGAAGATCAGGACGTGATAGTAAAATTGTCATAATTGTACCAGTTTGGGGTAAATTTATTAAAAGTATACAAGTTTTTGGTTTTTGATGATTAAAAAATGGTTTTGGATAAATTTGTTATAGGTATACCAATTTAGGATTTTCTAAGATATTAATCCTAAAAAATTTTGTGTTACAAACTTGCTCTTCAAAGCAGGCGCCAAGAATATTATTATAGATTTGTTTTTTGTATTTTATTTTCATTTGGTTGGGCACCATGGACAGGGAGCCAAGGCAGAGGGAGTTTGGCAGGGCGGGAGAGTTGAGTTAGAAGAAGTCCCTTGAGATGCGCGTTAATCACACCGACGCCCCCTTCGCCCCTCCATCGTAAGTTAGAACTGATGATTTGACCCGTCGCCACGTCACCTCAAAAAAGGCTGGGAAAAGGAAATTTGACTGTTTATCCTTCGAGAAGTCCGGGAAAAAATTAAAAAATAAAATAAAAGTCCGGAAGAAAGGACCAGACACGAGATTTTTCCGAAAGAAAGGACAAGACAGGACATTTTATCTTTTTTGTTGCGCCGCATGAAATTGAAGCCACGATGGGGTGGGGCCCACGACAGTGACCACCCTGAGTCTCTCTCCTCTTCTCTCTCTCTCTCTTTCTCCTTCCTCCCTTTCACTTTCATAACTGGGGAGGGGGTCGGTGGATATTACTGTTCCAACCAGAGTTTTAAAAATCTTTTTCTAATTAATAAATTCATATAAATGACTAAAAAGGTAATTCCATTCGAGGCCCAATACATTTTTCAATAGGTTCCATTATGTCCTAAAATCCGTGTTTAAAGACGTAACGTAGGAATGATTTTCTTAATTGACGCTCACGCTTGGAAAATTTGATTTAATGGATAGAATTCCCCTTCTCATTTTATCCAACAAGATAGGAATAGAAGCTTTTATTTTAATTTTTATTTAATATAAATTTTTTCTAACAAGTAATATTCATGCCCTTGCAAAGTTAACTTTTTTGTCTCCATCTGCTGAGGTTTGGCAAGGACTGCAGATTCATGATTAGAAATTGTTATTAATACCAAATTTTTGACGAGTTAATTATTTATTGCGAAACTCCTAAATAATAATAGCATCAACTTAGTTCATTTTTTCATTATAGACATTGGTATTATTTTCGTTTAATAGGAATAGGTGCACAATTACATTCAAATCGACCCAGTGCGCCGACTTGCCAACTCATATGATCTTCCAAGACTAAGCCTACATTAACCTCAATGCTCTCCGATTAACTCAACCATACTCTTTAAGCCTCACGAGCACGTACTATGAGTAGAGGTGGAAAAATTGGTCTTAGACCCATAGATGACCTATTTAAATTATAAATTGGTCATATATGAGTCATTTCTTTTTTGAAGAAACTAATTTAATGGATTTAACAATTAAAGGCTTAAGATAGGTGGGTCTTAAATAGGTTGGATGTAGAACCCATTTTCAATCAAAACCTCACAATCTCTCTCTTCTCTCTTTAACTTTACAAAAATATTTTTTTATAAAAATCGAAATTATAATTATTTCTTTTTTTCTTTTTCTTTCTTCTTCCTCCTTCCGGTGGCTGGCACGGCGATGGCGGCAACCGACCGGGCAAGCCTCGACCTCGGCGGCATTGGGCGAGCTTGAGCTCACGGCCGAATCTAGCGAGCCTTGAGCCTCGCCGATCCGGCGAGACTCGAACTCGACGACGGGTGAGGCTCGAGCCTTGCCAAATCGCCGGTGAGGGTGAGCTCGAGCTCACCGATCCGGCGAGGTGGAGGCCTCATTGATGTCCGACGAGGCTCGAGCCTCACCGATCTAGCAAGCCTGCTCATCGGCGTTGGCAAGTCGAGTGAGCTCGAGGCTCACTTGTGGCCGATCGTCGATTGGTGTCGTGGTCGATGGCTAGCCAAAAAAGAAAAAGAACAAAACGAAAAAAAATTAAAATTAAAAATTAAAAATTATATTCTTAAAAAATAAAAATAATTAAAATTTTAATTTTAAAAAATAAATAAAATTCATTTTTAAAATAATTATTTTAAAAATTATAAAATTTGTTTATTAAATTTGTGTTGTATAAAACTATTTTAGCAATACCATTTTTAATATATATAAGAAATAAAATTTATTAGATTTAGTTAAATGGGTCGGATATATTAAATATAGGTCAGATTGGGTATGAGTCAAAAATTTTGCACTACAATAAATGAGTTAAATTGATCAATTTGGATCGGACAATTTATTACCCGACCCAAACCCGATTCGATCCACCTGTTTAATGGGTCTAGCTATGAGCAACAAGCTAAGTGACAAAAAAATATTTTAAGGGTTGTGCCAAAAGGCATTTCTATGTTAAATTTTGGACGGTCACTATTTATGAGGAGAAATTGAATCGAAATGGTTGCTTCGAGTTTGGTTGATTTTGAAATATGGCAGAAGAGACTATCTTGGACATGTCTTGCCAAATAAGCCCTCTCAAAAGTAGAAGTTGCTAATGGTCATGAGCTACCAAAAACAATCGGCCCGACAAGAATCCAAACGATCTCTCTCTCTCTCTCATTTCAAATATCCCCCAAATTGATATAGAATTCTCAAAGTGACCCTCGGAATCGTGTTTTATCTCAAATAGCCACCCATAATTGTACAAAATTGTGACAAGCTTTCTATATATTAGGAAATAAACCAGCATACACGGTAAAAGTTTGATAGGAGTTTAGTCTAATTTCGGAATCGATATGGGTGCAACCTGTACATTTGAAGTTTGAATTAGTGTATTCTAAAATCGAAATAGACAGGCAAGCTCGACTAGTTGGATGAGAATTGCCATGGTCATATCCGATCATATATGCTCAAGGCAATACATTGGGATTCGATAATAAAAAAAAACACATATCCGATTGGATCCAGATCTAAATCCAACCCCAATTTCGAAGCCTCCTCACACACAAGGGGAAACGAAGGATTTACACATTTACTCCTCATGGATCTGTTCTATTTTATCTTTTTTCCTTCTTTTTCCCGTCTCTTTTCTTTTTTGGGGGGGGATAAATCAATAGTTCCCCAATCCACCTTTGCCAAAACGCACTCCAATTTCAAACCTAAAACTTAACCCATTTTTGAAAAGTGAAACAATCAAAAGGAAGGCAAAAAAAGGAAGAAAAGAAAAGGAAGAAGAAAAAGGTAGAATCTCCCGAGGTAGGAGGAATGATGGGGAAAAAATATCCTCATTTTCATTGACTAAGGATGTTTTTTTTTCTCGAATTGCCCTAGCGATACAGCTTAAAGAGGGACAAAGGGAATAGTTGGAAATGATTTAAAGGTAAATAATGATCTAATAAAATAATTTACACAAGAATTTTAAGACCAAGACTAATCTTACCAACAAAACTGTTATAAGAAACAACAAACAAAAAGATAAGTCCACCATAATTAGAGGCGTCCCCAACCTCTTCTCACGTTCCACCATAACTAGAGGCATCCCCTAACTTCTTTCGCCCGTGAAGGCCTGATGTGGTAATTTTTAAATAATTTTTTTGACTTTTTAATTAATTATTTCTTTTCTTTTCTTTTCTTTTTCCCCTTCTTCCTCTTGGCCTTCTTCTCCCACAATGCAATGGCAAGCAACCCTTCAACGCAGGCTAGCCTTCACTATGGCTAAAAAATCAGATTTTAGAAGTAAGTTTGATTGTAATTTTGGGCTGAGCTAAATAGACTTTACTTATCTTTTGGAGGGCTCTTTTGTAGGGTTGATCCGAAAAAAGCAAAAAAAAAAAAAGGCTAGTACTAAAAGAATTTAGGGCAACACGTGTTGCTTTTAAAGTTTAAAAAATGTGAATCTTTCCCATCTTTGGTAAGTTAAACAATTATTATGTATCAACTATTTTCAGAAACCGTAATCCACTTTTTGGCTCATTTCGGGCCATTTTCGAGTTTATGCCATGATTTTTGTTGCTCATTTCAATAATGTAGTCAATTAGTTAAGTTAGCCAATAAAGGAAATAATTGAAGAATCCAAGCTAGGCAAGACCAAATTTTTGGTTTGACCCAAAATGAACTGTAAGGTAGAATCAGCGAAAAAGGACTGCTGCTTCAGTCTTGGCCTTTAGGTTTTTATTTGCACCCTTTACAAAATAAATTCATTCACTTGCCATTCACAACGCTGCTTTTTCGGTAATTACTTTATACACAAGAGTCATAATAATGAAAAAGAAAAACGAAATCGACATGTCCATGACCTTGAGTTGAGAGAAACGGCGGTTAGGTTGCTAGAGAGGGGGGGGGGGGTACACAGAAAAAAAATAATCACAAAAGACAAACTTTAATAGCCAAAATCCTAGATAATTTACCTCAAGTTTGTGAAAAAAAGAAGTTTTATTGGACAAATAGATTGAATTAAAAATAATCACAAAAGACAAACTTTATATAGTAATGCGCACATAAAATCTCTAGATAATTTAGCCTGAGTTTGAGAAAAAGGAGAATTTATTGGAAAGATAGGGTTGAATTAAACCTAATCACAAAAAAGAAAAAAAAACCTTTATCATAAATAGTAATGTACATGTATTCATGTAATATTATTGCATCTATCCACAAAATCTTAGGATTTTGCTAGAAACTTTTTTAGATTACTGATGTCAAGATTATGGATGTATTTACACCCTTATACTAATTGTGTAAGAAAACATATGTTTAGAACTTTATGCTTAAACAATTTATCTATAATTTAATTCAATAACTATGTATGTATATATATATATATATGTCAACAACCATATATCTTCAACCACATATTTATGACGCTTCAAGTTTGTGTGGTGGTTATTTATTCAATTTTTGCGTGAAGATTAAAAAGAGTATTCAAACAAAAGAATTAACATAAGGATGATTTACAAGCACCATCCATGTGAAAAATTCCTTGGATAACATTTGGAGGAAAATATGACTTTTACGGATTTAACAAGAGCTAAAAGGTTGTGACTATTCTTGAAAAAACAAGCAAACTCAAAGTCTCTAATCGGATCAAAAAGATAGATCTACATATTTTCACCCATCGACAGGAAAAAAAGAGAGAGTAGATATCTAGGAAAAAATTGAAATGATGCAATCATTTATGACAAATTGGTTCAATATCTTTCCCAATAAGAAGTTTGTATTTGGATTGTAACCATTTCAAAGAAAGATTTACAGGATACCACCTTTGGAGGCAATATGGCTCCTTATGTAGTCTATGTGACCTATCTTCATAATTGAACCTTCTCAAACTTTTGAAATCTTTCCACTTCTTTTTCACGTTCTCTTTTATGTAGTATATGTGACCTATCTTCATAATTACTATTCAATTTGGAAAAAAAAAAAAGGTAACTATTTGCATGAAAAATAACTTTATACATTTTTCCATGAGCTAAACATCAAGCATACAGAAGTATCGACAAGAAAAAAGAAGAAACCGAATTTTAGTGAAAAAGTTTAACCTTTTTTTAATACCATTCTTTCCTTCTGCCTCTTTTTCTTCGAAATAGCTCTTTGAACTTTTATCTCCACCTCACAATATAGCAATAGATAGTTGACATCTGTTGACATTGATAACGCATCTCAAACATCCTGATCTTTTTCATGAGATACCAATGCTCAACTTGGGCCTTGGGCACAAATTTCCTTAACCATGCCTCTAAAGCCTATTCCTTTTGTCCATAGAGTGAAAAGCAATTCCTCACAATTCTAAAAATAAGATCAAAATTATGTTCCCCCTATTTTAAAATGGGCAAGAAATGAAGGCTCATGCCGAAAAGGGCAAGCATCAACATGCCCTTTCTAGCGTGATATAAAGAGGGAAATCAAGAAAATGGGAATGGGAACATGATTTTTCTTCTCCTCATAAAACCATTATCTCACAGCTACCAAGCTTGAACTGAGAGTCACTTCAAGAAAAGACGATAATCATCAATTTTACAAAACAAAATAATGAAAATCAAATCAACAAAAGACAAATACTGCACCTAACACTTCAATTTCTTCCTCTGTAAAATGACCATTGAGCTTGTGCAGCTTCCATCCTGATTCTAAATCATTCCATCGTTCCTCTTCCTTTTACTTCCATTCCGGTTCCTCTTCGAAGAAGAGAATGCTGTCTTCTTTCTTGTTTCAAAGCAATTCCCCGAGCAACTCCAGTTTTGGTGGGCTTCATTTCAGGATGAGACACCCTATACCGGGATACTTATACTTTTATATTTTTATATTTTCACACTGTGTTTTGGTGAATAAAAAACTCACCACTTCAATTTATCTTTTTGAAATATTAATTACACTAAAAAAAAAAAAAGCAGCATAAAATATTTTGAGATTGCAAATAATAATAATAATAAAATGTTTCATAATTCATTAGCCATTGAGGAAAACCTCAACAAAATTTAATTCATCTAACTTGCGTGTGATTTTCATCAATTTGGAAAAGGAGCTTGTGCAGCTATTTATTCCCTCCAAAGATATGTATAGATAAAATAAAATAATAATAGAAAAACCTAGTCAATGATTAGACGTATTGATTAAGGAAAATATTTTCTTGATCAAAACTATCAAACTCCGGTCATCTTTGGATCAAAATTAATTTTTTCTTTCGGGGCTAGTAAATCTTTAATATCTATAAGCTATCTTTTTAACTAAAAAAAAGAAAAGGATAATTTAAATAGCTACTTAGCTACTTGGCAAATTTTAAGAAAATATGGCTGTCAGAGATCCTGTGCTTCTCTTCTCCCAATGGGAATAGAAGTGGGCAATTTTTTTTTTTTTCCTTTTCATGTATATTTCTCTATTTTTGGCTGGTCCCACCACCTCTTTTTTTTCCCCTTGGTGGCCCATTTGCCATCTGGGTGTCTTTATTATTTGTTATTTTCTTTTTTGGTCATGTGGGTATCTTGATTATGTGTTCAAGGTACCTCCTCTCTCTCTCTCCTCTCTTCTCTCTTAGTGGAATTTTAAATTTGTTTACCGTTGTTTCCAGTCTCTCATCTGTATCGGGATGTCTTTTTTACTCGAAACCCTACATTTTACTTTAGGAAAAACATGGAGAAAAAATTATCATTGTTTAAAAAGTGAGAGCGTATCATATGCGAAAGTATAGTATCTTAAGATTAGATATGGTACAAATTGCAATTTCGAATAAGTAAAGATGGTTAGGTTTTTTGCAGTGTTTCTATAAAATGTTTTGGAAATATCCATATAATAATTTGGACTTTGGTGGATACGATTAGATCTGTCCGACTATCCTTAATCCTGTCGACTTTGATTTCTATTTGCCTTTCAAACGAAGGGGATCCCATTGACAAATACTTTGCAAATCGTTTGCCCATACGCTTGCATTTACGAAAAAGAGTGAAGATAAAATTCAAAGAAAAACTGATTTTTTTTTTTCTGAGCCTTCAATTTTCCTATATCATTAAGCTGCCAAACAAGCCGAAAGAAAGAAATTGCCATCCCATTTCTGCACCATTTTCCAGTCCATTGTTAAATATATGGGCATATATTTGCTAAGGCGACTAATTAAGGAGATATTATAATTTTCAATGCAAGTATATTTTTGAAAGCGTTGAGCATCACATGGTAAGCAAGCAGAACAAAGCCGAGCACTTCCTTTCTTGTTTAATAATCGAGCCATAAACTCTCCATGAACTCTTCTAACGGTGGAGACCATAGAGTTTGCACATCCTTTGAAGGACAATTCTAGGTATATGGCAATGAATGCCTTAGATTTCACATAATTTTAACCAAAAAATGACAGCACCCATTTCTACCGTATAAATTACTTTATAAATTGCTTTAGACACACCATATAATTTTAATTTAAATAGTTCAAAATAGCCATCTCCCGTCCCCATTAATGGTAAGATAGATAGGAAAGAGGGAAAGCATACATCTAACCAATGTCTATGCACTTTCATTAATAATTGTTTCTTCTTTCCAATTATCCTTTTTTTACAAGAGTCCCGTGAAATTTGAGTATTTTCACGAGCTTAGTGGCTTGGAATACGAGAATACTAACAAAGTTATGATGTGTAGAACAATTATATACAATCTCTCTATAAAGATTAATTTCTAATAAGTTCAAATTCTTTTCTAAGTAGAAATCTTTGGTTAAAATTGTGAAATTTTTATGATTATAACTTAAGTTTGGGACGTGTGATTAATAAAGATTACCAACAAGATTCAAATTCATCAGCTACTCACTTTTGAACCCATATTTAGCATCCTAGAAAGAAATCTTCCATTTTCTCTTTTTGAGACTTATACTTAGATGATTTTCATATTAGCTTCCATAGTGCCATTTTCTCTCCCATAAATGCTTTACATAGATATTAAATGGCAAATTTAGATGGAAAGGAAACCTCGGAAGGACAAGGCTATTAACAACTTATGGAAACTAGTGCTTTTAGTTGCATAGCGTTCTCATGAGAGGTATCAATGACAACAATACCAGAAATTTGTTTTTTTCCCTTTTCCTTTTTGGTTATAACCAATATGTCTTCCCGTAAAATATTGAAATAAGCACTGTCCAATAATACTTTATTCTCTTCATTCAAACGGACGAGAGACAGAAAAATCATACAAGATCCAAAGCTTGGGATACTCCGTAGCTTCTTGGACCTTAGGGTCATTGTTTTTTAGACCGGATGATTGAAAGAAATGTTATAGGAATCAATCATGGAGGGCAATGAGGCACTCCTTTGATTGCTGCTTTAATAGCATCTTCAATAGATGTGCCCCACTTTATGTTCATTCTCGTAATCCGTAACATGTAAGAATAGACCACTTGGATCTAGGAGTAGGACCATCCTCTTTTAGGAAAACAAGAAGCTTTAAGTTCAACATCAGAAAATGATCGAAAGAGCCTTAACATCCTTCTCGAGTATTTATTTTTAGTCATTATTATTCTGTTTAATACAATTCTCACTTTCTTGCATTCAATTTCCACATCTATTCCTCAATAGGTGCATGGGGCTAGGATATAGCTAGGTACCTATTATTTGTCATTCTATAGAAAATAGCACATTTACTAGTTACAACATTAACGAAATAATACTTAATGAACCAAATATTATCATTCTAATAGCATCATGGAGGTCTGATTCACGAAGCTAGACCCCAATGGTTTTTTGTTTTATATAAGCGATTCTTTTTTTTATATGATTGGAAATCAGTAGTTTTAGCGCCTCTTTGGCATTGTTTGTCTTATCTTGGGGGTACGAAAATTGTACCTTCTCCTACTTTTTTTTTTTGGTCGAAACCTTCTCCTACCTTTGACCTTTGCTTTTCTACGTGTTGATTGGACAGTTTTTGGCCTTGCAATGCCACATGACAAGTAGGAGAAAATATTAGGTGCTCGGGAAGTATGGTCCGCAACCAATCATGAAGCGTGGTGTCGTGGGGCTGGCTCGCCAAGATGGAATTTATGCATGTAAAATAATCACCTTTCTATCTCATCTAGCCTGCTCTCTCTTTCCTCTGCACAGTCTCCACACATTTATTATCTTCTCTCTCTTCTTCTTCGTTCTTTCCTTCTAAGAAGAAAGAAAAGAAAATCCTCTCTCAAACGAGCAAAGGCTTCCTACATCCTTAGCAGTAGGAAGGGAAGAGCCATGCCTCCCTGATAAGCTTCCAAATATGAGTGATAATTTTTAACAAAAAAGCCTCAAATAACTCATCAATTATATTTATTGTGAACACATTTATTATGTGACGTCAAAAAATTCTAAGCATATACTTATGTAACATATTTATTTTATAACAATATTCTGTGAATAAGCATCACTGCCTAAATGATGTTTTTGCTAATTGAATTTTTATAGAAATTTAATATGTTACACAAATAAAAAAATTTGAGGTTTTTTCGTGTCATAAAGAATGTAAATATATAAAGGTGAGTATAATTTGAATTTTTTATGTTGATAAAAAGTATCATTAGTAAACATAATTTGGAATATGACGAAAGGGATAACAATCAAAGGGATAACAATCAATTAACAGAAATGGAGGGAAATACAACACTCGTGATTATGTCGAGTGGTGTACATATTATATGACGTGCTCTCTTTTTCACCCTCCATAGAAATTCCTTTGACGTGATGGATCTCGAGATCAAATCACATCTCCTGCTTAGAGTAATCCAAAAGCTATCTCATGATCATGCTAGCAAAGCCTTACTCGGTACAAATATATGAGGCGGCTTGTAGCTATTTCTAAAGACGAGTCACAACAAAAGGTAATACCTTACCTACAAAATTTTTAGAAAATAATAACTATGTTAAAATATGCAATGAAGTTGTCTCTATTGAATCCTAAGAAAATTATTTAAAAACGCAAAGAATGTCTTAAATTCATGTTGAGAAGCACATTTTCAAGATGTCGATCAAGTAAATTCTCAAACAACACCATCGATAATTATAGGTACGGTGGTCAATCAAAAGGATTAGATCGCACATTTTGAAAAGAGAAAGGCTTATAACATAACGAGAGATCAGTTGAAATATTTAGGAGTTTGATTTCACTTCGCGTACAAATTTTAGGACTTCAGTTTTTTTCCCCTCGAAATAGAAGAGGTCAACCATTCGGTGGCGGTGGGGTGCAGTAAAGGCGGAGGAGCCAACAGAGCAGGGAAGAGAGGAGAAAATATTAGGTACCTAAGACGCTCCAGCGTGGCAAACAAGAAGGCGGTGGGAACGTGACACGTGTCTCGTGGGACCCACAATTTCAGGCGCCTATTTTGAAAATTTTCGTGTACTGTAGCTCTGGAGAAAAGGGTTTTCTGTCGCGGGTTCTTTCTTTGCGCCTTTCTCTCTATCCTCGCTTTCTCTCCCCGACGAATTCCCTCTCTCTCTGCCCTCGCTTTTTCCGACCGGCGAACCACCGCGAGCAACCGACGAACCAGGAGGACACCGGCGAGACGACCGCGAGCAACCGACCGGCGTGCGACCTCCCTCTCTCTCTGCCCTCCCTCTTTCCGACCGACCGGCGTGCGACCTCCCCCTCTCTCTACCGGCGAACCACCGCGCCGCCCCTCTGGCTCCGCTTCCGGCCCCGACTCGTCCGTCCCAAGTCCCTTACTCTTTGTCTCTCCTCGAATCTCTGTTTGCAGTTGATAATCTAGATTCAGACTGAGGCAGTGAGGGTTTCTCAGCTGGTTTTTTGGTTGAGAGAGAGCAAGAGAGAAGGAGAGGACGAGCCGAAGGGAGAGAGAGAGCTCGAAGGAAAACATCGCGATCGTCAGTCATCCACCTGAGAGCCATCGTTCGCCACAGCGCCCCACCCGAACCAGGTAAGTCACCTAGGCCTTCGTGTGTGCTCTCTTTCTCGGGTACACCAGGTTGGAGCTCGTGGCCGTCTGGTTCGCGCGAGCTCCGGCCTGCATCGCCTTACTTTTTGTTTCCGATGTCTTGTTTGTCTGTGTGTCCAAGATCCCGTTATGGTTCGAGCTTCGGTTGAGCTAAAAACACATCGTTATAGTAGCATAACGCACCTCATATGTTTGACAAAATGTCCCAGAGTGAACCGAGAAGCAACCCGGGTTGAAACTCGGTTTGGTTCGTGTTTGCTCTTATATACGTTGGATTGCTGTCTTTTATGTTCCCATTGCGATTTCATGCGATTTTCGTGGAGAAATCATGTATTCTTGAGCCGAGGGGGATTTTTGTGCCCGAAAATGGTTTGGCCGCCGGCGTTCGTGGCCAACGGTGGTCGTCGCCGGTTGGAGTGGACAACCGGTAGACAGTGGTGGTTCGGCGGTTGAAGGTTTGCTGGTTGCTATGCCGGTGTTGCTGTCTAGTTGAAGTTTTGGGGGAAGACGTGCATGGAGATGTCGGCGAGAAGAAGACTAACGGAGAAAAATTCGTGAGGAAGAAGACCATGGGGAAAAGACAAATAAGAAATAAAATAAACAAACAAAAGAAAAAGTAAAAAGGAAAACAAAATATGAAAAAGGAAAACAAAAGTTTGCTTCCGGAAGGGGGAGGGAGAATTGCATAGAGAAAAGGTGCAGCGTAAAAGACAAAATAGGGATGAGGCAAAAGTAGAAAAAAATTAGAAAAATAAAACACAAGCAGAATATCATGATAAAAAGTACGGTATTTCCACAGATCGTAAAACAGGAATTTCGATCAGCTATTCACAATTGACATTGATAATAACTCCCTCAAGTACTATAATGAAGAACTCTCCTACCAAAAAATAATAACTAAGTTAGCTAGTGTTACCTCAATCTACAACCTTGAAGCACGTTTATAAGCGGCAAAAATAGACTAGCAATCCAAATGACTGCACACTAATGTGTGCCGATATGAGGTTTTGTACACTGAAAATATATGCATCAGAAGCAGTCCTAGTTCTGAAGCTAACATCAGAACGACGGGAATTTTGTATAGTTAGCTGCCGCTACCTCATTCATAAACATTTGAAGGGTGATACAGATATACGATTTGAAAGAAGATAAGATTTTACTTAGATATGTGTTAACTTTCCAATTTTCTCTTCATTAAGGCTGGGCCCTGCAGCTTTTAACTTGTTAAACCAAATATATAAAATGAAAGGGAAAGAAAACGACAGGCATCATCTCAACAAAACAATGCTCTCTGCTGATAATTACTCCTACCTTTAGTCCCTGTCAGATGATTGCAACAGATTTCATTAGGTGATGGACTCTTGAGATTTGGACAATCGATAATGCTCATTCGTTCCAAGTTTGGTGCAATGCGTAAGCCACTGGAAATGCTAATGAGCTCTAGTAATGAGAATAGGGATATCCTTTTTATGTTGGTGAGAAAGTAAGTACTGTCGTCAATTAGAGTATCTTCACACGTCACTAAACTTGAGACATGTGGGCAGTCTTTGACTTTGAGCTCTTCTAAGCTATCAAGGTTTTTCAGTAGATCAGCTGTAAATATGGTAGTAGGGCATGTGACTAAGGCCAAGCATTTAAGATGAGACAAGGATCCTCGACTCGGCAGCCCCTCATAAATGCACCTCAAACTTTTCATAAGATATACATAGAGATATTCAAGTGACTTGAGAAACCTCGTGTCATCCTCCCATGTTTCTGATACAATTTCACTTCTTTCAGCTTCATCGTACATGTCAATTCCATCAATAATAACCCGAATCTCATTACACTCTCCAATTATGCAGCATTTCAGTTGCTCCATGTTCGCAATTCCAAAATCAGATAGCTTAGTGACATCCATATGGCGGTTTAAGAAAAATGCAGTAGCATGCCGAAGGATCTTCTGGATATCTATAGGCACCCCGACACCATTTACATATTTCGAGGATCTATCCCGGCGTTCTATTTCAAACTCAAGATCCACCGGGAGACAAGACATGATGCGTTCATCATGACCGCCAACAATGAATTTGAAATGTGACAACGATCTAGACACCTTTGACATATCAAAACATTTGAATTTCCTTAGATCTCCCACATGTGGAAAGTACAGTCTTAGTGTATCCAAGCTCAACAAGCCACAAATATCGTCAACAATACCTTCCACAACATTCTTCCACGTCTCATCCTCTGGATTTACATCAATACTTAATTCTTCTAATTGAGATAGCGCAGAAATAGTGCCTTTAGGAATCAATGCATCCTCTCACGGATTTTGCGCCCCGATTTATGCGTTGGCAAAAGGATACTTCTAAGCAAGTGAGCTTTGTTAGCTTTGCCACCTCCTTTGGCAGATCCATGATCTCCGTCCCTTCCGAGATCAAGCACCTCAAGCTGCTGAAGTTCTCCAATTTTGGAGGTAACACGCTCGCATCTCACGGTGAGTTAAGAATAGTCTTTTTAGGCAGCTTAACCTGAACGAGACTCGACAAGGACTTGATTCGCGTTCGGATAAATTCGGGATTTCAAGAGCGGGCATGTAATCGAAGAAAGACAGACTAATTGTTCCGAGCTTGTAATTTCTATTCGAAACAAGACTAAGAGTACACGACACCGAGGATCCGGGGCAACTCGGTTAATCGGTTTTCCATCAAGTAGATCTCCGTGTAAGTCTGCCATTGTGTGACCTCCGGAGGCTCCATCAATCCTACACCCCCAAGCATAAGGATCTTTCTGCTATCGTCAGGCGGACTGGACTCAATGTCCTTGGACCATATCTCAATTTCCTCTGATGATTGCGGGCTACCTGATGATGAGTAAAGATGATGAACAATCCTACAGATTGTACGGTATTTCCACAGATTGTAAAACAGGAATTTCTGCTTGTGTTTGTTGGAGGTTCTACCTAATGATGAGTAAAGATGATGAACAATCCAAAGCTCATTAGCATTTCCATGATCTTCGTCCCTTCCAGATCAAGCACCTCAAGCTGCTGAAGTTCTCCAATTTTTGGAGGTAACACGCTTAGCATCTCACAGTGAGTTAAGAATAGTCTTTTTAGGTAGCTTAACCCGAACAGAGACTCTGGCAAGGACTTGATTCGCGTTCTGGATAAATTCAGGATTTCAAGAGTAGGCATGTAATCGAAGAAAGACAGACTAATTGTTCTGAGCTTGTAATTTCTATTCAGAAACAAGACCAAGAGTACATGACACCGAGGATCCTGGGGCAACTCAGTTAACCGGTTTTCCATCAAGTAGATCTCCGTGTAAGTCTACCATTGTGTGACCTCCGGAGGCTCCATCAATCCTACACCCCCAAGCATAAGGATCTTTCTGCTATAGTCAAGCGGACTGGACTCAATGTCCTTGGACCATATCTCAATTTCCTCTGACGATTGCGGGCTACCTGATGATGAGTAAAGATGATGAACAATCCTACAGATTGTACGGTATTTCCACAGATTGTAAAATAGGAATTTCTGCTTGTGTTTGTTGGAGGTGCTACCTGATGATGAGTAAAGATGATGAACAATCCTACAGATTGTACGCATCATGTCTTGTCTCCCAGTGGATCTTGAGTTTGAAATAGAACGCTGGATAGATCCCTGAAATATGTAAATGGTGTCGGGGTGCCTATAGATATCCAGAAGATCCGCTACTGCATTTTTCTTAGACCTCACTAAGCTATCTGATTTTGGGATTGCGAACATGGAGCAACTGAAATGCTGCATAATTGGGGAGTGTAATGAGATTCGGGTTATTATTGATGGAACTGACATGTACAATGAAGCTGAAAGAAGTGAAATTGTATCAGAAACATGGGAGGATGACGCGAGGTTTCTCAAGTCACTTGAATATCTCTATGTATATCATATGAAGAGTTTGAGGTGCATTTATGAGGGGCTGCTGCGTCGAGGATCCTTGTCTCATCTTAAATGCTTGGCCTTAGTCACATGCCCTCAATTGACTACCATATTTACAGCTGATCTACTGAAAAACCTTGATAGCTTAGAAGAGCTCAAAGTCAAAGACTGCCCACATGTCTCAAGTTTAGTGACACGTGAAGATACTCCTGTTGACGACAGTACTTACTTTCTCACCAACATGAAAAGGATTTCCCTATTCTCATTGCCAGAGCTCATTAGCATTTCCAGTGGCTTACGCATTGCACCAAACTTGGAACGAATGAGCATTATCGATTGTCCAAATTTCAAGAGTCCATCACCTGATGAAATTTGTTGCAATCATCTGACAGGGACTAAAGGTAAGAGTAATTATCAGTGGAGAGCATTGTTCTGAGATGATGCCTGTTGTTTTCTTTCCCTTTCATTTTATAGATTTGGTTGAACAAGTTAAAAGCTGCAGGGGCCAGCCTTAATGAAGAGAAAATTGGAAAGTTAACACATATCTGATATTCTTTCAAATCGTATATCTGGTATCACCCCTCAAATGTTTATGAAAGAGGTAGCAGTAGCTAGCTATACAAAATTCTTGTCATTCTAATGTTAGCTTCAGAACTAGGACTGCTTCTGATGCATATATTTTCAGTGTACAAAACCAAATATCAACACAGCATTAGTGTGCAGTCATTTGGATTGCTAGTCTATTTTTGCCGTTGTAAACGTGCTTCAAGGTTGTAGATTGAGGTAACACTAGCTAACTTAATTATTATTTTTTGGTAGGAGAGTTCTTCATTACAGTACTGAGGGAGTTATTATCAATGTCAATTGTGAATAGCTGATCGAAATTCCTGCTTCATTTTGGAGGATTCTTGCACCTATTTTAGCAATAGAAATTATATACAAGCATGTGATGGGATATATGGCTCTGTATTCTTATACCGACTGCATTTAAAAGGTTCATTAACCTGCAAATAAAGTTCCTCTGCACCGCTCGGCCCAACATGGCTGATCGTTGTTTTTTCCTCCTTTTCCTCCGTACCCTCGATCACCACCAGTCAACAATCAGTCACTAAAACATGGGTGTGACATATTCATGCATCACCTCTATACTAATGCAAAAGTTTCTCAAGTACAGGCAAATGTCTGCTCTCGAAACAGTTGTTCCCAAAACATTAAGAGATTTTACTCTAATGTTTTAGAATGTCTCAGGACATAATAGAGTTGCGTCTTTGCCATAACGTTCTTCTGTACGTCGGCATGCATTATCTCACTGATATTTCATGACATTTCATCATTTGGCAACAATTTCTATGTAGGAAGAGCCGCCTAATGGGAAGGATTCACGATTGAAGATGGCAGCCATAACTGCATTTGAAAGTCGTGCTTCAAGCTCAGGAGCTTGAGGTTTTTTTCACAGATATAAGAAACATCCTTGGACTTCAAAATTTTAATAGCCGTCGCTGCCCATGAACTGTATTTTTAGCTTACTGGAGCACCCTTTTCTTTTTATAACAAAAGGGGCCCAAGCCCCTAAATTTCACACATTGTCTAATCCTACAAGTAAAGTAACATACAATATTTTTGGTAGTTTCTTCATTTAAACAATCTTATTGTAGTCCGCTTAGGTTATTGGCTAAGGAAGTGGTTGACAAGGTGAGTGCTTTGGGAGTTTAGTCTTCACACTAAGCAGGAAAAGAAGAATGTCCCTTTCTTGAACCATATTGCTTGTACTGTGGAAATGGCGTTGACCGATCACTTATGTGATGTGGCCATAATTTATGAGATCCAGATGATGGCAGACCCATACAGAGGCTATGCATGGACAAGAGCATTGCTAGGACTTAAGGTCGATGAGATACATGTTTGTGGGGATCCAAGTGTTCTGAATATGGTGAGGAAAATCTGTTCTGATACTGGGGATGAGTTGCACGAATGCCACTACGACAGATTCAAGCCACTGGTTGTCGAAGCCAAGACACTGCTCGGGGATCTTCGCAATGTTCGATCCGGTGATTGTGTAGTTGCCTTTTCTTTGAGAGAAATATGTGAGGTTAAATTGGCAATTGAGAAGCACACCAATCACCGCTGCTGTGCTATATATGGTGCCTTGCCACCTGAGACTCGAAGACAGCAAGCTAACTTGTTTAATGATCAAGACAATGAGAATGATGTCTTGGTTGCAAGTGATGCAGTGGGGATGGGTCTCAATCTGAATATCAGAAGGGTTGTGTTTTCCACTCTCTCGAAGTACAACGGTGATAAGATGGTAACAGTTCCCGCTTCACAGGTGAAGCAGATTGCCGGAAGAGCTGGTAGAAGAGGAAGCTGATATCCTGATGGGCTTACAACTACCTTTGAGCTTAATGATTTAGAGTACCTCATTGAGTGTTTGAAGCAGCCATTTGAAGAAGTTAAGAAGGTGGGTCTCTTTCCTTTCTTTGAGCAGGTTGAGCTCTTTGCTTTCCAACTTCCCAATGTTACGTTCTGCAAGCTACTCTAGAAATTTGGTGAAAATTGCCGTCTTGTTGGCTCATACTTCTTGTGTCGGCACGACCATATTAAGAGGGTGGTAGACATGTTGGAGAAGGTCCTAGGGCTATCTCTTGAAGATCGCTTCAAAATTTGTTTTGCACCAATTAATGTCAGAGACCCAAAATCAATGTATCATCTTCTGAGGTTTGCCACAGCTTACAGTCAAAACTTTTGTTTTGCACCAATTGTAATCCAATTAATATAGCAGTGGGCCTGCCTAAGGGCTCTGCTCGAAATGATGCTGAGCTTTTGGATCTGGAGACCAAACATCAGGTGCTGTCTATGTATCTGTGGTTGTCTCACTTCTTTGAGGAGTAAACTTTTCCATATATTAAGAAGGCAGAAGCTATGGCGACAGGCATTGCTGAGTTATTGGGTCATTCTTTGAAAGTCGCTAACTGGAAACCAGAATCAAGGCAGGCAGGAAAATGAAAGCCTAAAGAGAAGCCTGAACAAAAGGAGGATGGCTATGAGAGACCGCAGTCAGTCGCGAAACTGTTATCTTTGTAAGTTAACCTGGATTAGTTTGCTTCCAATTCCAGTATAGACATGCAAATTCTGATTATTTCAGATGCTTTCTCCCTTGCATCCCACCACAATTGCCGTCTCCTAGTTAAATGCCCATGGAACTCAGGAGGAATTTTTGACATTATCCTGGAACTATTTCCAGCAAGACCAGATGAAGTTCTTTCAACAGCTCGCAAGCCCTCCCTCAACATGCCAAGCTATTCTGGTTGCAGCAGATTGCTTTACTTCCACATTCTGTCTGTTGAGATTTAGAATAATTTATTGCAGGTTGTCTCCACTGAATAGCAATTTATGCAATGTCATCTGCCTATTATGTGAAGGTGTCGATAGAGCATCATGCATCCATTCCATCTGAACAATCTCTAAGCACTCCTTCTTTACATTCTCTTTGAACTCATTTACCTGCCTTTTCATTAGGGATTGTGCCGACCTTGCAACAGCAAGTAGTTTCATGTGAGCAGGCTGGTGAAGGGTCCTTTGCTTCAATGAGAGAGAGCTAAAATTTTGACAAAATATTCTGACTGTCAAATTATCTCCAACCAATATTTCTTCGTAGCTTCTATACCGAAATGCCCATGAAAAGGGTGCTTTGTACTGTAGGATAATGGGAGAGAATAATCCACCAAAATAGTGATGCTTCAGATTTGTTCCATGCAAGAATAATGTGCTAATTTGTTGTTTTCCCCATTCTTTGCTTGAGGCTATGCATATGCAGAGGATGTAAGAGGTGGCTCTGATTACCTTTATTGCTCAGAATGATCAGATCCATCTCTGCCACATGGGTGGCTCAGTTTTACCTTTGGATACTATGTGGATCGTCACTAGTGCAGCATGGCGTTCAAGCAACTAGTCAGGCCAGGCTTTGTGGATGGATAGCTCATACTAGTGCAACAGAGTGCCTCTCATCATCAGTTTGGGTCTGACCATCCTTCGTTGGGATTCATTTCAATCTTTTCTGGTATTTTCCTATGTGCTTATATCCTCCTATCCAGTTGTTCTCATCAGCATGCTTCGGGACTTTTGAGTGAGGGTGTATTCTCTTAATGAGAATGATGTTAAGTTTGGTTTTAATATGGTATTTTATCGGATCGTCTCTATTTTAATATTATAATTTTTCATTTTAAATTTCCTCTAGTTGAGGAGCAATCTGTGTAGCAGGATTTACGTCAAGTTTCGATCATGTCTCGAAATCAAAGATTCTTATCTTGTATGGTTTCACGTGAAGCTGTTAAATTTGATCGTGTAATGAGAGGACAAAGACAAGGAGATGACCCCTTTTGCGCATGCCCTTCGTGATGGTAAATACTTTCTTCTCGAATGATAAGTACTTCATAGATGATTTGAATCGAGTCTAGCTAGGAGAAAAATTACTCACATCTAGACATGCTTGGGTTATATCTCATAGATCGTAAGAAATGAATCCTCAAAATCTTGGGGAATGGCTAAATCTTGTCACGTTTTAGAGGATCCTGTTAAGGGTAACGGCAGGTTTTTCTCCTCATGCAGCATAAAGGACATCCTCGTAATTGATTATTTCACAAAGCCAAAAGAATAGTCCGAGCACTTGTATTGTCATGTTTTCGCAGACTATCGCATTCTAAACTGCGATCATCTTCGAGAATGATCTAATTATAAAAAGCAATTATGACTTATTAGTACTTATGTCAATTGGGTGGTGATGCTTTTTTAATCGAAATTTAGATTTTTATGTTGGCGTAGGAATATGCACATCGTGCATGGCACACTTATTATATTTAATATTACCTAGCAGCAATGTGCAAATTTAGAGAGACAATGTATGTTCAAGAAGAAAAATGAACAGCTCGTGGTCTCATCGTCGACAAGCTAGTAGGCCCCCAAAGTCTCCATGGGCGTCTCGAAGCAATGGATAAAGGTAAACAATTACATAAACACAATTAAAAGACAAACTACCATCATAATCAACAAACACTCAAACGATGATGAAAATGGATTTAGTGACTCACTAAAAAAAAATTACCAATTCATCAAACACCCAGAGCAAAAGCTAATATTCTCTCAAAAAAATACAGGTCCAGTCCAATGTACAAATTTCATCACATGCCCGCTATCGGCACGGACGATGCCACACCGCCCCCCGCAAAATGATGTCCACGGCGGCAGCGCTACAACTAAAAATTGCCAACGGAAGAAATCAATAGATCGAAACGCTTTCGGGCATGAAAGCACATGACAAGCACACATGCAAAAGTGAAACTCATAACCCTAGAAATGCAGGAACGAATAGAGTACCTAAGATTGTGGGGAGGCCAAAGTGAAAGAGTGGATGGAGATGTGGCAAAGGCAGCAATCGAGGGAGTGCGGAGAAAAGAAACCTGGGCAATGTCGTGGGAAAAAAGTTTTTTTTTTGGCAACACACTAGTAATTTTCAAAATTATGTGAGTATCGTTATTCTTTCTCAGTTGAAAGACGTCTTTGTTGACGTTTTACTGATATTAAAATTTATAAGATAATGCACATCCTCTTGTATTATGCATTTTGATTGTAGTATAATGTCGATTGTGTGTGCCCAAAATTTGTTTTCAAGGCAATAAGTAGGTTGGGAAATATCAAAGTGAATTGTATATAGTTGGATTTGATCAAGTCCAACTGTAAGAATAGACTGATTGCAAAATACAAAAGGAAAATGTATTATTACATAATATATATATATCAAATATATATATATATATATATATATATATATTATATATATATATATATATAAAAGCAAGAATATCTTTAATTAGATTTTAAAGAAAAAGTAAAAGAGGAGGAGAAAAAAGAAATAGAAATTTTAGAAAATAATATACTTTATATTTATTTATAGGAAAAATAAACCCAAAAAAAAAAAAGAGAAAAGAATATCTCGGAAAAAATAGAATAATATGGAAAAAAAAAAACTCAAAGAAAAAAGCTTGGAGGCGCCCCGGCACCAGCATTCCAACCTCTGTCCTAGGAGTGGTTAACGCCTTAACGGGGCCGCACTCACTTGGGCCGGGCCCACAGCCCATGATGAACTTTTTTAGGTTGGGCCGCATAGACCCAAACAAAAATACGATAAAAATGGCCTACATTGAATGCTCAAACACAGGTTTCAACAATAAATACTGGCCCAAAAGAATTTCCAACAATTTATTGTGGCTGAAATCTGAACGAGAAAAACCGTGTATTTTACACAGCAAACGAATTAGCAATTCAAATGAACGAGCGCCCCAGTGACGCGAGAAATACAAATACAACGAGATGATTATTGAGAACAAGAGCATGTGTCAAAAGACATACCACAACGTGAAAGATTTGATACAGAATAAATTTTACAGGAAAAGGTACATCAAATAGGCACCATCAAAGGTAATCATTATCATTAAAATGCTGTAGAGGAGAGATAAGGCATCAACGCGCAAGCATACTTCCCATTTTTAGGCTTCACCTGACCACTCTTCAAAGGATGCCTTTAGAAACGCAACATAACTCAGATTATATTTTACTCCATCGACAATTCAGTAATCAGGAGCGAATGTTCAGATGTAGGTCGACACTCCGACATCAAAAGGGAGAAGAGGAGAAAAGGAAACAAATGGGGTTGAACAACGGCTATTTATAAACACATTATCCCAGTATACCACTGGCTTCCAGAGATTGGTGGTGTGGTGGCATGTATATGCGTTGGTCCGCCCGGAATTGAAAGACTTGCATTCCTTGAATTCACCATGGTTTGAGTTTGGACGTCTTCACGGCCAGCGCTTCCCTAGTCTTGTTCTGAATATTTGATGTTCCTGCCTTGTATGGAAGATCTTGGATAGTCTTCAAAACTTCTACAACTCCACTCATCGGGGGACGAGCTTTTGGATCTTTGCTAAGGCAGCGAGCAGCCAACTTGAAAGCAATTTGGACACCTTTTTCCGAGAACTCTTCAAGCCTTGGATCCATCAATTTGTACAATCCTTTTTTCCTTCCGAGACGTGGCCGAACGTATTCAACAAGGTTAATTTCATGGGAAGGCCGACCTCGGTCTATGACTCTCAGTCCAGTCATAATTTCCAAAAGAACGACACCAAATCCATAGACATCGCACTTTGCTGTGATGTGCCCTGCAACAGTATATGTGCACTCACTAAACAGGAGTATATAAAATATGTACCAAATGGTCCTAAATATCATCGGCAATTCCAAAGCACAATATTGTATCTCTTGTTATCATAATAAATTTCATTCAAGACTTCGGTAAGGCAGTAATTTATAGCATGATAGACATGGACCTCCCTAATTGATCTGTAAATTGGAATAATGCTTGTTCTTAGAAATTGTGAAGTCATGATAATCTCAATTTACAATAACATAGTGAATACTCCTTTATGCATTGCCCACACTAAAATTATAATGAAGTATGTAGATCAAGGAAAAAAATAGAAGATTAAAGTTTCAACTCTTAATCTCAACTGCCTTTTTAATGGCCTCAAAGTTAAAGTTTCTTGTCATAAATCATGTTTGGTTGGACTTTTGAGGAAAGTTTTTGGGAAAATAAGTTAAAGGGGTTTTTCAAAATGCAAATTGTGTTTGTTAAATTGTAATCTGAAAGTCCATTAAGAAATACCTTTGAGCAAAATAACATTTGGAGAGATTATATTTATGAAAGACTTTTATAATTAGAAAAAAGAAAAAATTCATCAACAAAAAAAATAAAAAAGCTGGCTGGTGAGGTAAGGCGGTGGCCGATGATCAAAATCTATTACCAACGGCCGACCTATGAGGTTGCAAGACTCCAAGTAGCCTCTAGAGACCACCGGCGAGGGCTGCTTGAGGTCGAGCAACCCTTGGCGAGGGTGCGACTAGACGGCCGGTGCCCAAATCTAGGTTGCCAAAGGCTGCGAACCTCGTGTGGGTCACAACCCGGTGACCTAGTAACCCAAATTTGGGTATCGCCCAACGAGGTTGAGTGACCTCAAGTGACCCAAATCTGGGTCATGATGAGGTCGCGCTAGGTTGCTGGAGGTGGGTCATGCTACCTCATGGGCCCTTCATGGAGGTAGCGCGACAGATCTAGGTCGCTGCAACTGTTGCCAAGAGTCACTCGATCGCTTGCCCTTCACCGACGACCACTCACAACATGCCGGTTCTATTCAACAGAGAAGAAGAAGATGAACAATAGCTCAACATGCCCAAAGGGCAAAAGCTCAAGGCACCCCCTCAGCTGCCTTGGGCTTTCAGCTTTGGAAGGCTTCCATTTGGGAAATGAGTTTCAAAAAAAAAAAAAAAATTGCCAAACACACTTTATTTGACCTAAAAGACTTTGGACGCCCAAGGGGCTTTGGAAAGCCATTCTCAAATGCACCCAATATACTACATATAGACCTAAAGCACGTAAAACAAAGAAACATATGATACCTAGTTTAGGTCTAAGTTTTTAGTAATAATATAGCGCGTAGGACGGACAACTACCACATTTAGTGGAAATTAATTGGCTATTGGAAAAAACATAGATACTACATTCAGAACTGAGAACCCTTTGGACACGTAGCGTTGAAGCACATAAAAACATATAAAGAAAGAGCTTTGATTAAGAATCAGTGTTTGGGTAAAAGCTGGTTGTGCATCCTATAAAAAATTACAACAACCGATGGGGATTAATCCAGTATTCGAAGGATGTAGCGGATATTCGGTCGTTAATTGAATAAAATAATATCAACCAAAGACGAAAAAGAATAATAATAAACAAGGTAAAACAAAAACAAAAAATTCACTTGCCAGCAATGCGAAATGTCCCGGAAGTTCAACCACGAAATATGCAAGTTAATCCATTCAATGATTGATTATGCGGTGGACTGGAAGGTAAGGGAATAACATCATTTGGGAGACTACATGCAGAACTCAAACAGAAAGAATGTGACTTTTTAGCATGATGTGCAAGAACTACAGCTGATTGTACCATTACTGCAAATTGTGACCATGTATGAGGACAGACCAGAGATAGGATGCACATAGTGAAAAGTAGGTTTATCAATGTATAACCAACCCTCTAATTTTTTAGTCTTTCATCGCGATTGATCTCTACCTAATTCAATTCAGTTCCTAATCATAACGGTGCACATGTTGTGCATGAGGTGTGTAGATTGGTGCTGTTCACTTGTTTTGACATGTAAAAAACATTGCTCAACCACTTTTGTGCAGATAACTTGGACAATTCTCATCCTCAAATTGCTTGTACTAGCATATACATACCAGTCGCTAAGTATTCTGGGGCAGCATAGCCAAATGTTCCGATGACACGGGTGACGTCAGAGTCATCTCCCTTGGGAACAATTTTTGCAAGTCCTAAACCAGAAAGCTTGACATTGAATTCCTAAAAAAGACAAGTTACGAAAAAGTCAAACAACATGATTAAAAAGGAAAAAGGAATGTCACGCAACTTTTGCTACATACGGCATCTAATAGGATCTTGGAAGTTTTAAAATCACGAAATATCACTTGCAGTTCTGTTTCCTCATGAAGAAAAGCAAGACCCTTTGCAGCACCCAGCGCTATTTTCATCCTGGAAGACCAAGGGAGAGGCAGAGTCCCTCCTACGCAGCCCAGGAAAGAACACAAGAATTAACTAATAAAATACTTGTCGTCACACATAAATCAATATTCCCTTTCTGAAGCCACCATTGTCAATGATAGTATGGTGAAGACTGATACCAACTTCTGAAAAGTAACTGTGAAGAGTTAGTAGGCAAGGCAAGAAAAAAGTAGAAACCACAGCAGGATTTCCTTTCTTTTCTTGTAGAAATAAAATTTTACGCTTATGCAAGGGAAAGCTCAGCGAAACCTGCTGAAACAAATCATTATGCCCTACTATTAAAAACATTTAGTATCTTTCAAGAGTCCTTCCATTGCCAAGCATGTACCTCCATTAAATATCATTACCAGCATACTTACAAGCTTGTACTAAGTTTCATTCTCAATATGGTATAACTGTGGTGTTCTTGCACATAAATGACCAATTTAAAGAGAATTGAGTCCAGGATTCCCTGAGATGTAGTACGGAGACACAAAGGTGATAAAATGATACTAAGATCATCACACGGAAGAAGCTGCTAAAAAGTGACATTTCATGACCAGTTCTGAGCTCCCGACATTTCTTTCCTTCCTTTTCCTGGCTTTGAACAAATAATGTCCTCTGAGAATGATAACAGTGAAAGTCTCTGATACTGCATCATTTGGTTCTCAGTGGCAGCAACAACGAACAACCAATTTACGTAAAAGCATTTCAATTAGAAGAACATTCAACAGAGGCTGAGCATTGTGGACATGACAATTTGTATGCAAATTGTTTAGGAAAATATGGTTCCGAACCCTACCATCTTTCGGAAAGACGTTGATTATAAGGACAAGTAAGATTCTTTCTTCTTAACATTATTATCCAGATGCTAGTAGCAATCATATAGTTTTCATGGGAGACATGACTTCCATATCCAGCTAAAGGTGGATTGTCTTACAGTGAGTACTTTTTTTTTTTTTTGGTCAAAACTGTGAGTACTTATATAGTATGAACATAATGCTAGACATGTCATTAAGAGCACCAAGCACATTATAAAGGACAACTGTGCATACTTTCAAAGAGGTGATTGTTCAAGCTCAATCGTTGCATATACTCATATATTAGCAGCCTCTTGTTGCCTTCCGCGCAATATCCAATTAACTTCACAAAATTTGGATGTACTAGATGACCAAGAATAATCACTTCAGTCTGCCACATGGAAAGTGCAACACATCAAAAGTCATACCAACAGTCAAACATGCATTAATCCAGAAATACAAGATCATTGGATGATATATTACCAGCCATTCTTTGTGACCCTGAAACCCCTCGTGATTCGAAACCTTAACGGCAACAGTCAGCCCAGTGCCAGGCCTCGCAGGAGCAGTCCCATTTTCTTCAATCCAACCCTTAAAGACACCGCCAAAACTGCCTTGACCGAGTAGACCCTCAGGACTAAACTTTCTTGTAGCTAACTTAAGATCCTTTAATGAAAATTTCCATAGCTGAGGAGAGATTATATTTTCCTCAATGACTTTAGAAGTCAAAGAGTTAATTGCTGTATTACTAGCGGTCGTAGATGAAACTGAGGAGTCGATCGCTTTACTAGTGGGTGTAAATAAAACCCCAGCAGGAGCAGGCTGCTCTCTGCTTGTATCATTTGTAAATCCACGTACACAGCCAAAACCGCCTTCACCAAGAAGACTTGCAGCACTAAAGTTTCTTGTAGCTAACTTAAGATCATTAAATAATAATTTCCAAAGCCGAGAAGCAACTTTAGGTTCCCTTTTGAGTTTAGAATTTGAAGGGCCTGCATTACCAGTGGTCGTAGATGAAACCACAGGAGGAGCAGGCTGCTCTCTGCTTGCATCATTTGGAATACTTTGTGCTGCTCAAATACAAAATTAGCATATTAGACAAAATGAGTAACCACTGATTTGGGTCACTTAGACGAACAACAAACACCAAGCCACTTCATCTAAACAGGAATTTAAAGATGAATTAGCTAATCTGCCAGTTGGTCTAGCACATGTTACTTTTTCAATAGAAGGAAACATCCACTTCCGAGTAGAGGAGGGTATGTCATACCCAGGTAGATATGTGGTTTACAATGGATAACTATGACAACATACTTCAACTTGCACTCAACGCAATGGAAAAAGATGAGCAGCAACAAATCTACCTCATCTCTTGATATAGACTAAAAAAATTCTATGCGATCAATTAGCTCCCCCGCGAGCTTTGCCACTTTCAGATCCAGTTCATCACATAACCCCACTCAATGCTTATTGAAACACCAGAACTTTCTTTAAGCAATTCAGAATGCCAAATTTCCCATCTACCTGATATACAACTTTCTTAACCTCTGAGGCACTGGACACTCACTTCTTGTGTTATCAGACACTCAACCTACTCTAGATCTGTCACAAACTTATGTCTTCCTATGAGATACATCGCTCTCATTACCCATTACTAGATGTCTACTGCATACAATAATTGAAAGTCACTTCCCAAAGCAACACTGCAAAATAAAACTCTGGGAACAAAGAGCACTCCTAAGGATGCTGGCAATCAAAGAGAGTCTCCGAGAGTAACTTGGCAAGTTCCAATTGGGCTATAGCCTGAGTTGATAAAGTGTGTTACAATTGCACAACAAATCCAACAAAAGAGTTACATAAACTAGGCATAATGGCACATTTAGAGAGCAAACAACTCCAACTTGACAAGTTTTAGTGGGGCCAAAGCATGAGTCATCAAAGCCCAAAACCAGAACTAGACTATAAATCCACGGTAACAAGTTAGACATGATGTTAAAATATCCCCCTTTGCATCTTTTGGGGTTTAATATGGTCCTATGGTCTACATCCACTTAATAACTAAAAAATTTCAGACTGGATTTTTAATTTGGTACTAGAGCCAACTTTCAATTTTTTGCGCCCTAAATGATATTTCATTTAGAGCGATTTCTCTGTCTTATTCCTAAAGTGCATTCGTCATGTGGTTTTATTTGGGTTTGCTCAAGAGAGGGGGATATTAAAGTATTGAACATCACTTGTTTACAGAACTCAAAACAACCATTGTTTTAAGTAAGCAGTTGATTGCAGTCGACAGGAATAAAATTCACACCAGTAGCAGCCGCTATCAGCCCTATTGTGGTGATAAACGTCCAAGAGGCTGATATGCCCGCATCTGTAATTATTGGAATGCAACCAGTAATACAATTTGAAATTTTGACAATGATCTTGTATGCATGTAGTCTCCCTCACCCTAATAGCTTAAGCCTTCGGTTGGACTTTGCAACATAAGCTGAACATTAAGTTCAAGTTTATTCCTTGACCAGACCACCCCCCAACGAAAAAAAGTATGTTTCTTTCCTTTGTCCCATATAGTACCTCCAATGTCTCTTTCCTTTTTCCCATATAGTACCTCCAACAAACACAAGCAGAATATCACGAAGTAAGATCTTCATACCACCAGAAAAAAAGTATAGTATTTCTACAGAATGTGAAACAGGAATTCCAATAACCTATCCACAGTTGACATCGATAATAACTCCCTAAGCACTCTAATGAAGAAATTCTCCCACCAATGGTAACTAAGCCAGCTATTGTTAAGTCACTCTACAAGCTTGGAGCATGTTTACAATGGCAAAAATAAACTAGCAATCCAAATCAGTGCACACTTATGCTGTGCTAACGTTTGGTTTCGTACACCTAAATATAATATGCATCAGAAGAAGTCATAGTTCTTAAGATAACATTAGAACGACCAGAATTTTGAGCAGTTAGCGGTCACTGCCTCATTCATAAACATTGCAAGGTAATAGATCAGATATCCAATGTGAAAGAAGATTAGAGTTCATTCAATTAAGTGTCGACTTTCCAATTTTCTCTTCATTAAAGCTGGGCCTGCAGCTTTTAATTTGTTCAATCAAATGAATAAAATGAAAGTGAAAGAAAAAGACATGCATCCTTTCGACAGAACAATGCTCCCTGCTGATTATTATCCTTACCTTTAGTCCCTCTCAGAAAATTGCAACAAATTCCATCAATTGAAGGACTCTTGAAATTCGGACAATCAGAAATGCTCATTCGTTCCAAGTTTGGTGCAATGCATAAGCCATCGGAAATGCTAATGAGTTCAGGCAATGAGAATAGGGATATCCTTTTTATGTTGGGGAGGAAGTGAGTACCCTCGTAAATTGAAGTATCTTCACATGTCACTAAACTTAAGACAAGGGGGCAGTCTTCGACTTTGAGCTCTTCTAAGCTATCAAGGTTTTTAAGGAGGCCAGGTGTGAATATAGTAGTCAACTGAGGACATGTGAGTAAGGCCAAGCATTTAAGATGACACAAGCATCCTTGGTGCATCGGCCCCTCATAAATGCCCCTCAAACTCTTCATACGATATACGTAGAGATATTCAAGTGATTGGAGAAACCTCCTGTCATCCTTCCATGTTTCTAATACAATTTCACTTCTATCAACTTCATCGTAGAAATCAATTCCATCAACAATAACCTGAATCTCATCACACTCCCCAATTATGCAGCATTTTAGTTGATCCATGTTCTCAATCCCAAAATCAGAAAGCTTAGTGACATCTCTATGGCGGTCTAAGAAAAATGCAGTAGTATGCTGAAGCATCTTCTGGATATCTATGGGTACTCCCAAACCATTTACATATTTCAGGGATCTATCCCAGTGTTCTAACTCAAACTCAAGATCCTCCGGGAGATAACACATGATGCGTTCAGCATGTTTGCCAACAACAAATTTGAAATGGGACAACGATTTAGACACCCTTGATGTGCCAAACCATTTCCTTAGATGTTCCACTTGGGGAAAGTACAATTTAAGTGTATCCAGTCTCATCAAGGCACAAACATCGTCAACAATAGCTTCCACAACACTCTCCCAACCCTCATCCTCTGGATGTATATCAATACTTAGCTCTTCTAATTGTGATAGGGTAGAAATAGTGCCTTGAGGAATCAATGCATTCACTTCTACAGACTTTGTGCCACAATTTGTGCGTGGACAAAAAGATACTTCTAAGCAAGTGAGCTTTGTTAGCTTCGCAACCTCCTTTGGCAGATCCATGATCTCAGTCCCTTCAAGATCAAGTACCTCAAGCTGCTGAAGTTCTCCAATTTTCGGAGGTAACTCCCTCAATAGCTCACAATGATTTAAGAATAGTCTTTTTAGGCACCTTAACCTGAATAGAGATTCTGGCATGGACTTGATCCGAGTTTGGGACAAATTCAGGATTTCGAGAGCAGGCATGAAATCAAAGAAAGGCGGACTAATCGTTCTGAGCTTGCAATTTCTATTTAGAAACAGTACCAAGAGTACTGGACACTGAGGATTCTCGGATAATTCAGTCAACTGATTTTCCATCAAGTATATCTCTGTCATACTCTGCCATTGCATGACCTCTGGAGGCTCCGTCAGTCCTAAACCCCACACATAAGGACCTTTCTACTACATCTGTCAAGTTCCTCTGCCAGGTGCGGTGGCTCAACTGACAGGATTCATCGGAGGTACCTGATGAGTAAAGATCCATTAGTGCTCCCCAGTGATGAATAATCCTACTAGGAAAATAAACAATTAAAGCATGTCTGTCAAGCAACAAATGAAGATCCCAGCCAAAAACCAAAAACAGAGCACAAAGTTGGAGGTCCAACACCTAGACCTTCTTACATAAACAGGAAAATTACGCTTTGCATCCTGTAATGGAAGGTATAATCATATTTTGAATCTTGAGAGCGACACCTCTTTCTCTAGGGTTTGGGACTTCTATTCTATTCTAACACAGAACTACACCTTAAGTAGCACCGACACACGATATGCAACACGACATGACATAATATGCTGACACGCCATTTCTCAAAAAACGGAAAATTCCAACACATTGAGACATATTGTATAATTATATATACATAATAAATTATCATTTTTATTATTATTTCAATTAAATTAATTTTATTCAAATTCATAAATAAATAAATAATAATAAAAGCCTAGAATAAATTTACACTAAAAATATTGATCCATTATTTATTAATGTCGTTCATTGTTTTAATTTGACAAATTCAAATCCATTCTAATAAGCCATAAAACTTAGTGAAAAATAAGCAATTCACATTTTGGACTATCATATTAGACATGTTGGAAGAGAAGATAAAATTTCGGGGGTGAATTGTGTATTACGAGAAGTAAAAATCATAAAAGAAGATAAGATTAGGTTTTTTTTTAATTATTTTTTTCGCATATATAGATCTCTCATTTATTGAAAATTTTTAAAATTGATGGAATCACATGTCAGAAACTCACGCTGTCGGATTTTTCGATACGTGTTGACTAAATGTCAAATAGTGTCTGATGGAGTGTTCGACACGACACTGAAGACTTCTGGAAAGTGTCGATGCTTTCTAGATTACACCTACACATTTATATCAACACTTGATAACATCCGGAGAAAAGAAAAATCTCGAAATAGGGTGAGTTTCTTATGGCCTATTTGGTTACCATATGTCGTGACCAAATTTTCGGGTGTGAACCACTTAGGGCTTAACTAATGAATTGTTAAGTCTAGACTTAACTCGGGCTCTCCCAAACCCATACTAATTTGCGACTTAAGTTCAAGTTTATAACATGCAAATGATTTTTCAATTAGGAGTCGCTATTAATCTATTTTTTGGTGGGTCAATTAGAAACCCAAGTAAAATAACGGAGATTTACTTTACTCCTATGAACCAGAGATTATGAGTTCGAAGACTTGGTTACGCTAGACTTTTCTAACGCCCTTTCGATAACTTTCTCTTTTATTTTCAAAAAAATGTTTGGCAAGCAACTTGAATTGATTTTAAATTTATTTCCCTAACATGTGAGGTGATCATACGAGTGTGCAAACCACTAATTTAACATCTAATTAAAGCAATAAATAAATTGCAAGAACTTACCTCAAAGTAACGAAAGCAACGAAAGCATTTGTAATGTTAAATCAGAATTCACATCGAAAATCCTAAATATGATTTCTAATTAACACGCAATTTCTTTTTTTTGTTTTCACTTAATTAATGGAAATCATGCAATATGCAATACAATATTAATTAAATGACCTAATTCTAATGACATGCAATTACTAATTGAATGGACCTAGCAACAATCATTAAATGGGATGCATTTCATAAATCTAATTCTAATGACATGCGCATGACATCTTTTATTTTCTTTTTCCTTAAAAGAATGCAATCTATCCTAGAGATTGAAACTAATTTATTCTAAGACATTTTTTGTATTTTTTATGAAATTCGAAATTAGGAAAATGTGAAAATTATCTAATTAAATTAAGATCCTATTCAATTTGTATTAGGAATAAGGTTGAGCTAAATCCTAATTTAAACTAAAATATTATCTTAACCCAAATAATCCTAAAATGCAATCTATTTAAGAAAATGCCTAAACTTATAATAAATTACGAAAAATATTATCTAAAATTAAACTAAGTGCAATTTAACCTAATATACAATGACGCACAAAATATGCCCTAATTCTACATGACAAGTGCATGATGATTTTTGTTGTTTTATTAATTTTCGAAATTTATAATTGCCAAATAATTAAACATGCAACTCAATTTAAAATCTAGCAACCTAAATTGATTTTTTGAAATTTTTTTAAAATTTGAAATAAAATTCCTATTCTAAACATGCAAACCCTAAAACATACAATATTTTAACTCAAACATATCTCAAGATAAACAAAGCAATTAAGACAAGACAACTCATTCAAAATCATCAAAATATCACACATCGTTCAGATCAAGGGATAATATTTCGCTAGTAAAATCGATAAATTAATTTTAAGCCTTAAAGATCAAAATATCAATTTTATTCCCACTGATTAATTATTTTATCTAAAGTTTCTATAGATGAAATAAAAAAAAAACCACGATTTACTTGGAATCGGGTGATATATTGAGATTTTCAATTATGCATAGATAAGGTATTTCAACGAAAGAGAACAACTTATAAAGATATAATAATAATAATAATAAATTAGGGAAAACCTAAACTTGCCTAATAAAGTAAAGCAAAAATACCTAATGAATCTTTTTCTTTTTTTTTTAAAGAAAAAGGAAAGAAAAAAGGAAATCTTGGCCGCTGGTTTTGGGGCTCCGGCGAGGGGAAGATCGCCGGCTAGGGTTCCGGCGAGGGCTCTGGCGAGTATGAAGACACGGGCCGGCACGGGGCTGACGTCGGATCTGGGTGCGGGCGTCGCGGATCGGCACGGGGCGGCGTCGGATCTGGGAGCGGGCGTCGCGGGGCTGTGAGACGAGGAGCTCTAGCGTCTGGATCTCGGCTCGGCAACGACGGCGACTTCGCGAGCGGAGCAGGAGCAACGAATCGGGCCTACTGGACGTCGTCGCAGAGGAGGATCGCGGGCCTGGCTACTGGATGCAGGCGCGAGATCTGCGGGTCGCGGATCTCGGGCGAGGCGGTGGCGGGGACAGAGCAAATCTGGGTCGTCGAAGCAGAGGACTCCGGGTGACAGCGTCGATCTATGGCGGAAGCGAGCAGCGGCGGTGCGGGCTATGGTGGCGTCAGATCGCGGCAGGGACAGCGACGCGACGTCAGGCGGAGGCGAGCCGGAGCGCTCGGGTCGCGGCTGCTGCAGGAGATCTCAGATCTGCCGGCGTCGGGGCTGGATCGCGACGACAGGGGGCGAGGCAGGGGCTTCGACGCGTTCCGGCGAGGCGGATCTGGGCAGATGCGGGTCGATCTGGAGCAACGACGTCGGGGAGCAACTCCGGTGCGGCGGATCGGGGTTGATGCGGCAAATCGGCGACGGCGGGGCAGCAGAAGCGTCAGATCGTCGCCGGATCTGGGAGTTGCAGGCGACGGGACCGATCTGTTGGGTCGACAGGCGCCGGGGTTCGCGAACGGAGATGCGGCGGCGAAACGTCGAGGGGGGCGCACGAGCTTCGGGCGCCGGGGCTCGCGGTCGGAGATGTGGCGCCGGTGCGGCGCCGGCGGGGTCGGGGGACCCTCGGGGAAGATGAACAGTCCACCGATTAGGGTTTCGCCCCTTTTTTTACTTTTTCTCTCTCTTACGTCACTCACTTTTCACTTTTTACTTTTTTTGTGTTCTTTTTTTACCCAACCGAAAAGAATCCCCCTGCTCCCCACCGTACGCGACTCCTTTTATACACCAAAAAAATTGTATCTCTTTGATATACTTCATTGCCAACTTTGCCAAGGAATCTACCGAATGCCCCATCTGAGGCCTCTGCTTGCGTGAGATGTCGGAAGTACGTGTTAACTCAACTTCACTATGATTTCCTTATTTGGCTCATCTATATTCATCAGCGTTGTTCCAAGCGGACACATTGCTATCTTTCAATCGCAAAGGAGGTAATTAAAAGAGGCAAACCTGGAAGCTCCTCGACCACTTGGGGGCGCCTTTGCTTTCAATTTCTCATCATCTTGGAGCCTATTGCTGACCGTCTCTTCAAATTGCCTGAAAGCTTTGTCTGTCTTCAAGATGAAATGTTTGATCAGCGCACATCTGCTGCAGCACATTTTTATATCTCGATATGAGCAACAACTTGCATCCCTTGCTCTCGTCTCCCGAAGGAATACCGACCCTCCTCAAATCAAGTTCATTCCACAGATTGTCCAATATTATGAGAACCTTCTCACTCGGATCCTTCTGTAATCTCTGAAGCAGAAGATCTCTTCTTCCGGATTCACTTTGAACCTCGTTCAGGTTCAGACTCAAGGTGCAAGCGATGTCGTCTTGGATTTTGTTTAAGTCCGGAGTCTGCGATACGTTTGCTGTCGCAATCACGTGGAACAATCTTGACTCGTTCCTCAGCTTCTTCTCGATTTCGTCCAACAGCATAGTCTTCCCCACACCTAGAGGCTCGTAGACCCCAATCACTTTGACCTTCTCATCATCCAGAGCATGCATTATTTCCGCTAAGATGGAAGCTCGAAACTTGATGATAGTGTCGCCCTGATCAATGGCCGAGAAATTCCCTTCGGGAGAGCTGGCAACAAGCGCCGGCGGAGCCCTCTCAATGTAGACCTTCTTGAATCTACCCCGCTCAATGAGTGCCTGGATGTCTTTGGCTATTATCCTCGCCTCCCTGCTGAGATGATAACGCAACCTCGGGTTGGGAGGCCGGGCGGATTTTCCCCCAGCAAGGTGTGCGCCTCGTTGGTGACGACCGCCACTTGTTTCATCCATTCCTCGACTTCAGGTCGGATACACTCCATGTTGTTTAGAGCTTGATCGACCGAATGCAGCACCCTCAGCCTCGCGGTTTCCAGATCCTTAACTTCATCCTTGAGTTGGCGAATGTAGCTGTCGTGGCAAATCACATAGCTGCAGCGACGATCGACAGTAGCCACCAGCTGCTTTCCCAATTTGGAAAGCAAATTCGAAGCTCCAGACGTAGCAAATTCCGCCATTTTCTCCCTTTTTGAATTCTATCTTTCAGGTTTTCTTCCCTTCTCCTTTGTGGAGAAATGAAAGATTAGAATCTATATATGCTGACGAAGGCGAAACAGATGGAACCCAGAAACGAAATGACTGAAGAAGAGGAAATATCCAATATTGCTAAATTGTCGAGTTTGAATAAATTACGTATATCTATCCCCTTGTTTAGAAGAAGAAGAAGAAGAAGATCTTGAAAATATGCAAGGTTGGACAGATGGAGTGCCTTCTTTAAATATCGATGGAAGACGTCTTCAACAAGTGCCAAAATATTGGACGCTACAAGAGTGCTCACATATTCTACAATTTATATTTATTTATTTGTGGGGGCAAAAACATCTTTGTGCAATAAAAGGAGCACGGGTTTCTTTATCTATTTCTGTGGCGAAACAGTGATCTTCTTTAAAGAGAGAGAAAGTGGAGCTGCACTCGCTGAAGCTGCATACGGTGGGGCCCAGATTACAGTTGTTCACTATGGCCACACGTATACAAACAGCTTGTTCTTCTATAGCGAGAGGAAGTGCCGCACAAGAAAAGAGCCGCACGGTGAAGCCCTCGAGAAACAGGTGCTGCGAAGAGAATATAGAACGTATGGACGTTCTAGTAAATCGTGCGAGAGCGTTTTGCTTGGGGCTAAATACCAGTGTTTTCGTGCCCTAAGTTCATGTCCAATTAAATTGTTCATTTGTAAATACTTTCAATTTAAGCTTAAATTTAAATGTGAAAACTACTCAATCATATAAGTGATTGTAATTCTGACTTTTCGATTATAGTAAATTATCTGCTAGTGACTCTTTATGAATGTAGATATTAATATTCAGACCGAATTACGTAAATCTATGATATTCTATTATTCCTCATTTATTTCTTTGATATTTACGCATTGATTTTATTTGTTAGGTCATGTCGTTTTCCTGTTAATATTACAACCACCATCATAAACACAGAACTATTCCATCTAAAAGAACAGCTACAAAAGATTTAGGCGAAAAGAGGGCATCTAGCTATGGCTGATAAGGGCGTGAATGATAAGTATTATGGTTAGAAATTGATTTCTAGAAGAGAAATAGATTTTTCTATTTCTATTCTTAAACAAGTTTTTAAGCAAAAATATGCGTTTGATCACGATACAAAATTTATATTCTAAGAATAGAAATTCATATGATAACAATACAAAATTTCTTCCTTCTAAAGCGGTAGTAGCGTGACATGAGTCCGACGACTAGGACCGACGGCGACGGACGACGGACGATGGCAAGTGACCCACAGCTTAACGGATGGTAGATGGCAACCAACGGCGGCAGATGGGCGATCGGCTAATAACGAGTTTTTATTTCTCATTTTTATTCTAGAAATAGAAAAGTAAAAAAATTTACTTGTAATTTCTATTTTAGATCTATTTCTTGAGTAAAAATCAATTTCATAAATAGAAAAATAAAATAATTTTACCAAATGGATTTCTATTTTAAAAATATGTTTGGAATAAAAAAATAGTTTTGAAATAAAAATAGTTAGTTAAGGCCTGTTTGCTAAAAAAAATTATGTTCCCAAGAACAAAAATTTATTTCTTTTGTTCCAAGTAACAAAAAAAAAGAATGGAAACGTGTTTGGTAAAATTTTTGTTTCCGGAAACAAAAAATCTATTTGTTTTTTTGTCCTCGGGAATAGATTTTGAATAAAAACAAGAAGTAGAAAAAAATAACTTCTTGTTTCCAGGAACACTTTTTAGAATCAATTTTTTCTGTCTTCTTTTTTCTTCTTCTCCTTCTTTCTTTTGGTTGGTGCGCGACCCGACGAGGGCCGGAGACCTTACGGTAGCGTCACCGAGGCCCTCGGAGACATCGAGCCACAATGAGGCTCGTCGGCCCAAGCCTTGTCGTGGCTAGGCTAGGCTTGACCTTGCCTAGATCTAGCAAGGCCGAGCCTCGCCGGTGGTTGGACGAGGTCAACCTCGCCCACCTCACCCAACCCAAGCGAGGCCGAGCCTCGCATGGCCACGGCGAGACTCGTTAGACGTTGCCCTGCCGATTGTCAGCCACGGCGATGTAGGTAGACGAGGCCAAAGAGAAAAAAAGAAAAATGAAAAAGAAAAAAGGAAAATAAAATAAAATAATTAAAAATTAAAAAAAAAATGTAAGAATTTTACAAAATGTATTTATATCCTAAGATTAGAAATTTTGGAAAATTATCAAATACGTTCTTTTGCTAAAAAATTATTCTCAAGAACAAGAACAGAAAAAATCATTTCTCATAAAAAATTATTTTTCGGAACATAATTATTACTAAATGAGCCCTTATGGAGAAAGAACTATTGGACTTCCTCCAAGATGCCCTTCTTCTTGGCATGAAGGGTCTCATGGCTGAAGCTCTGTTCAAACATTGTAATGAGGATGTTACAGTGGCATCTTGCCTCAGTGAGATTCTGAGGATGGCATCGCTAGTACAACCATATAATGAAGATCAAATGAAGGTATATAAAACAACACTCTGGAGATTTTCTAATATGATGAACTCACTCCTCTCTAGATAAAATTTTGTTCTTTCACAATTTCTTCAGTATGCATTCTTGGGCAGGAAATTTTTAAACTGATTGTGGAGGCTCTTTCCAAGTTATCTCAACTGTGGACACGGTGTTATGAAAAGGCCCTTTCTATACGTTGCAAGGGTGAAGGCATGCCTGCTAATGCTTGACCTTGATTGTGAGGCGCAAATTCTTCATGTGTGCCAAAATTTCTGGATATTTACTAGGTAATATTTTTATCAGTAACATTTTACGCTCTCTTCTTTTTCTTTTCACATGATAGTCTACCAGATATCATAAGAAAAGGATGGCTTTCTTAACCTTTGACCAATAACAGTAGTTAATGGAAATTGTTCTTTTGAGTTTCATTTTAGTTTTCGGGATTATCACAATTTCGCTTGTCTTGCTGTCTAGTAACCTTTCTCATGACTCAAAAAGATGGTATTTGTAGTTACTTAATCACGGATGAGTTTCCATGAAGATCAGTGTTCATTTAAAAGTTAGTTTGCCTTTCATGATTGGATGAATCTTTTGACCATTTCACGTTGGTTTTGTTTTGGTACTTTAAACCTTTCAATTTTGTTGAAGAATCTCCTGCTAAACTCAATGTTCTGCTTGGTGTAGCAAGGACTTTTTATGTAAGGTGTTACACTGCTACCTCTACAAGAGATTGGGATTTAGTGATATCCGTGCAAGCTCTTGGCATTAATTCTAGGGTAGGGAAAAATAACGGTACCTAAATGGCTTTGTGGTAGTTGGATTATAACTTGGCTTAACAGTTTTGTTACGACAGATTGCAACAACACTCTTATGACTTTAATAAATGATAGTTCTCAGCATCTTTTTATCTTTTGACAATTTAGCGTTTTACCTTTTGATGCTCTCTTATATTTTGATGGGTGCTTTTTTATTAAGTTCAAATCCATCTGCTGATGAATACTGGGCCATGGAACAAATAATGGCCAACATCCTCACTGAAAGTGAAGATATCAGCTCAGATTTTCTTATCCGTCTCCTGGCTAATGTGCTGGAGGAGAATGAGGTTACTGTCATTTTGTATATGTTTCTGCTGTTTTGACTTGGCTTTGATTTGTTCATTCTCTAATAAGGAATATACCATCTTGCAGAAAGCAGCACCTTCCGGTTGGAAATTGGGAGAGAAACTGATCTCGGATTTTGCAGCAAAGCTAAGACCTAATGGTTCTCCTAAACAAGGCATTGCTAATATCCTACACTCCAGGGATTCAATAATTCCCAGGAAAAGGGAACCAAAACCCAATTCACTCATGAGAACCGAGGAAGGATATGATCTTTCTTGGCTGTACAGAGAGGTTCTAAATACTAAAGAACCCCACCAAAGAAAGATCTCCCGAAGCAGAGCTGATCTTTCAGCTACGCCTACAGTTTCCAGAATAAACGGAAGAACTACAGTGCAGTCAAATGCGGAGTCTATGCGAGGTGAGGCAGCTCTGCTTCCCATTGATCTAGGAGACAAAAAAATGAAGCTGCAATCAAAGGAGAAAACAAAACTAGTAAAGGCACCTCAAGGTTATGATTGTAACTGTTGCAGTATACTTTTCGTACACTGATTGGATCTGATATTATAAATCTATTACATTCTTTGTCGCTATATTATTAAGTATGCCTTCTTCAATTTTTATTACTAACATTATCATTGTTATAAGACTGAAGCATCTACCCAAGCTCTGCTGAATCTCTTACTTTTTCCTAATTGCCGGGTGGCATAGCCTTTGCGCCTTTCATTTTCTTCAAGAAGTCATGTATTTTTTGAAACAATTTTCAGGAGTCTAGGGTGCTTGCCGATGGATTAATTGGTCGCAGAATAAAGGTCTGGTGACCACTGGATGAGATGTGAGCCTCACTTGGGATGCTTTGTTTCTGTCACAGTTGACCATGTCATTTTTCAATTCTCATCTCCTTCTTGCACTTGCTACTGCTGTTCCTTCAATGAGGGCCAGCTGCTACTGTTGCTTCAGTGATGGTCTACTGCAGCAAGGGTTGTTTATGTCATTTTCTTCCTATTCCTAATTGGTTGTTTTAGAGGTTCTATGATGGCCGAATTCAATCTTATGACCATATAACAGAAAAGCACGAGATTAGCCGACTATCATAGTCTTCAGAAGCTTTTGCAACTGTGACCTACCATTTGTTTTGATTAGCTCAGTTAGCTTCTTGGATGTATCTGCATTATGCAGATCAGTTCTTTTTTGTCCTTGAGTCCCATCCGATAGCTAACTCTTCAGAATTTTGTCATTGTTTGAGCAGGCGTCTCTTGCTCTATGTGCTACTACCTCTTATCCTTAACTCTGAGATCTTGCAACTGCACGTTCTTTGATATTGTGGTAAATATATGTGGCCTGATTGGGACTGTAGGTCTTGTACGATGACGAGAACAGAGAAACTTTAACCCGTCAGAAGGAACGGTGGGAGTTGGTTGAGGATGATTTGCCAAATGAAGTAAGTGTTCACGTCAATTTGTTGTCTTTCCGTGCTTATGTGCTTCTTGGATATCTTGAAGCATCGACAGGTGGCTGAAAATCTCAAACCCATTACTTCGCCTGTCATGTAAGTTTTGCCTTTTTCTGATATTTGTGCCTGCGTGTTTCATTTTTGTCCTAATGAAATTACCTGTCTTATTTGGTCCTAATCGTCGTATCAGACTGAGAAAGCAGAATGGGAATGGGAATGAAGTTTTCCGTTGATATTAAACTACAACAAATATGCTAAGAGGTTATATTTAGATATGCATTATCTTACAATTTTTATTGTTGGCTTGGCGGCAAGCTTATTTCTGGTTCCTTTCCAGGGCCAGAGCAGCCACCAGATTGCACGAAGTTGAAGAAGCTCCAAATTTGGGCAACCAAAATATAGGTGGAGATGAGTTCAGCCATGAAAACTATTAGGATACTGTCTTTGAGTTGTGCAACTCGAAAATCCTAGCATCAAGTTCGACAATTCCAAATGAACTAGGTGCCTTTGCCATTATATATTAGCCTTTTTATCTAATATATATGCATCGAATAATAATATTAGATTTATTGCAAATCTCATCATCAATAATTTAATTCCTAATTCACAATTGTCAAACTTGAGACTTCAATCCTCCATTTGCGTCTTGTTCTTACGTACCCTTACCTTAAATTATTAAAGGAGCATACTCGGTTTATTTAATTTAGCAAGTAGAAAAAATGGCTTATAATTTCTGAAAATTCTTAGATCTTTTTTTGAAATAGCAAAAAGAAAAAAAAAGATTTCTTTTTTGTCAAGAGCAAAAATACACGGACCCTAACTTTTTTACCAGTTCCTTTTGAGTTCTTTAATCTTGAGAAACAAATTCCAAATCATAATTTGTTATAATTTTCCAGGATTCTTTTATAAAATTCATCATTCTTACCTTTTAAAAGTTTAGTCGTTAATGAATGAGATTTTTACTCTTTTCTTTTTGTAGTGGTTTGTCACAATAAGGCTTTAGGTTGCAAGTGCACATCATTATGACTAATGGGAGACTTCAATCAACTGAAATTCATATGAATTTCCCTAATTCCCTATCTAAAATTAGTTGTTTTGTTCTTCGCCCAAAAGTAATATATGCCTTGGTTATTTAAAAATCATTTTTACGTATGGATTTCATACGTCAAGGTCATGGATCGCATACTGGCAAGCTAAGATCAAGCTAAGGTCATGGAGTTTTTGGGGTTAACATATCCACATATACAAGGCAAAAGTAATTATATTCTTTCACGGTGGAGAATATATATTTGGTAAACATAGGCTTTTTGAAAGATTTTCATGCGAAAATGTTGTGCAAGCATCTTCAACGTCGAGCAGCCTGTGAAGGTCGTTCAAAATCCAAAAACTGTCGGTCCTGTACAAGAAGAAGGTGTGCCTCGGTCTCGATATCTTTCCTATAGAAATCTTGTTTGGCCTTTGAGTTCAGTTCAGTTCAGAGTGGTTAACATTCCCATGGTTTTGATATTTAGATGAAGGATCAATGTACCCAGAACCCTTATCTAATGGAGAGATGATGGAGCTGGATCATTTTCTCCGCAACGGACGGCTGCATCGTGATGAAACTGACTAAAGGGGTCGTTGACCCTGAAGAGGACTCGAAGAGGAGAGGGCTGTATTGGATAATTCCTTTTCTCCCTGCAGATTGCTTAGCGCAAACTGAGTAAGGTTGTGCATCTAGGAAAAGAATTGAGGTAGATGCAAAATTCAATGGCCTCAAAGCCAGTTCCATTGGGAGATAATGGGAGATAATTTTGAAATGAAGGCAATCAAAGCCATGGGAGCCATGGAGGAAGGTGATGCAGTTTTTTGGCTTCACGTCACCAATTTTCTCTCGACTGGTTTTTCTCGGATAACCTGATCCCTGATCCTTTGTTCATGTGAATGCAGGGCTTATTGGTGGCATGATAAGTATCGAATCCAGAAAACCAAAATATTTCTAACCCTTGTCGACAGTGGGGATATGAGTGGAGTAAGCATGTAAGCATGTGTGACATTGTCCAAGTACTAAGGCCCAACATAGAAACAGTCATTTGAGATATTCAAAATTACTAAATAGACTATGTCCACAATTAAGAATTCAAAATCAATATCAAGCAATTCAGAATCAATATCAAGGGGATACGAGTGAAGTAAGCATGTAAGCATGTGCGACATTGTCCAAGTACTAAGGCCCAACATAAAAATAGTCAATTGAGATGGTTCAAAATTACTAAATGGACTATGTCCGCAATTCAGAATTTAGAATCAATATCAAGGGGATATGAGTGGAGTAAGCATGTAAGTATGTGCGACATTGTCCAAGTACTAAGGCCTAACATAAAAACAGTCATTTGAGATATTCAAAATTACTAAATAGTCTATGTGCACAATTCAGAATTCAGAATCAATATCAAGGGGATATGAGTGGAGTAAGCATGTAAGCATGTGCGACATTGTCCAAGTACTAAGGCGCAACATAGAAACAGTCATTTGTGATATTCAAAATTACTAAATAGACTATGTCCGCAATTTAGAATTCAGAATCAATATCAAGCAATTCAGAATCAATATCAAGGGGATATGAGTGGAGTAAGCATGTAAGCATGTATGACATTGTCCAAGTACTAAGGCCCAACATAAAAACAGTCAATTGAGATGGTTCAAAATTACTAAATGGACTATGTCCGCAATTCAGAATTCAGAATCAATATCAAGCAATTCAGAATCAATATCAAGGGGATATGAGTGGAGTAAGCATGTAAGCATGTGCGACATTGTCCAAGTACTAAGGCCTAACATAAAAACAGTCATTTTTTGAGATATTCAAAATTACTAAATAGTTTATGCGCACAATTCAGAATTCAGAATCAATATCAAGCAATTCAGAATCAATATCAAGGGGATATGAGTGGAGTAAGCATGTAAGCATGTGCAACATTGTCCAAGTACTAAGGCCCAACATAAAAACAGTCATTTGAGATGGTTCAAAATTACTAAATGGACTATGTCCGCAATTCAGAATTCAGAATCAATATCAAGCAATTCAGAATCAATATCAAGGGGATATGAGTGGAGTAAGCATGTAAGCATGTGCGACATTATCCAAGTACTAAGGCCTAACATAAAAACAGTCATTTGAAATATTCAAAATTACTATATAGTCTATGTGCGCAATTCAGAATTCAGAATCAATATCAAACAATTCAGAATCAATATCAAGGGGATATGAGTGGAGTAGCATGTGCGACATTGTCCAAGTACTAAGGCCTAACATAAAAACAGTCATTTGAGATATTCAAAATTACTAAATAGACTATGTCCACAATTCAGAATTCAAAATCAATATCAAGCACCATGATTGGCTGCACCCTGGTTGGCCCTCACGTTGCTGCTCCATGCTGTCCATGAACCAAATGCTTGTCGAATCTCCTTAGGTGACTTTTGTTTTGTCTCCGGCATTAACACGTAGAGAAAGACCCAGGCCACCATAGCGATCCCCATGAATAGGAAGGCGGCACCCCCAAAGCTGAGCTTTCTATACAAAATCATAAAAGTCATGGTCATCACACCACTTACCACCTGGCCCAATGCAATGCTAATTGCGCACCCCTGGGCACGCAACCTCATTGGGTAGATCTCGAAGCTGTCGACCAATGCCACCGGCCCTATCCCAATGGAAAAGGAGGCCGTGTAGCATAGCAATGAGATGATGCATATGGCATCTGCCCACTTGACCTCCTCGTGGTGGTGGATGATGGTGAGGGATACACCTAGGGAGGCGAGCGACAAAATCATCCCGCCAACGCTAATCAGCATCAACCTTCGCCACCCCACCCGATCAATGCTAATGGCGCAGATCGGGTGAATATGGTCTTCACAAGGTCCACTGCTATGAGGAGGAGGAGCTGCTCTGTGTGGTTCACAATGCTGGTCTGCTCAAATATGCGAGGGCCGTAGACAAACATGATGTCACCTCCAGAAGTTTGTTGGAAGAGGTAGATTAAAAACACACATATGCTCATGTGTAGGATTGATTGGGTTGGGTGGAGGAAAGCCTGCCACGCGCCCTCCCCACTTGTCTTGCTAATGACCTCATCCAGCCGACTTGCAGCCTTCTCCTCGGAGTCAGTGATCCGTAACAGGATCGCCTCGCCTTCTCCACGCGACCATGCTTGACAAGCCACCGGGGAGATTCTGGCATGACAAGAACCCCATAGAAGACCAAGGCAAAGGGGATTCCTCCCAACCCGAGCAGGTAAGACCGTGCGAATTTGGTCCGCATCCTGGATAAGAAATAGTGGGAGCTGTAGGCCAGGAGGGTGCCCACGTTCATCAAAACCTGAAACACCCGAACAAATATAAAAAAATAGTCAACTTCTTTAACTTAAATTTTCAAAGTTGATGATCAATTTTAAGAAATAAATATAACCTCAGGGAAGGACGTGAGGAGGCCGTGGTAAGAAGTGGGAGATATGTCCACAACGTAGACAGAAATTATAGTAAGTGTATAGCCTATGCCCATATTGATGATGAGGCGGCCCAATAGTAAGTAGAAGAGGGCTGGCCCAAAGACCATGAAGAGGAGGCCGAGGAAGAGAATGGCCGTAGCCAACACAAGCTTAAAACGACTGCTAAGTCGGTTGGAAGTCGACCCAGCTAGTGCGGAACCAAAGAGGGAGAACAGTTTAGATACTTCCAAAGACAAATCATCAGAAAGACTGCTCGACTGTTGGTCTGGCCTTAAGTATTGGGTGGCCTCACTCATCACTCCCAAATTTTGGCTCTACCAAAATAAGAAATCTTATTTGTTATACTAATATTTCAAGTAAATTTAATCATATATAATAAATTGAAAACATAAAAATGAAAAAGAAAATATTGTGTGAACCATTTTCTAGAATGATTTATCCCAAATTCACTAAAAGAAAGAAGGAAAAAGTGGATGAAACAGTCAGAAACAGTCTCATATCAATCTATGCACCTTGCATCCATTCCAAACCTTGTGGCCAACTGATTCAATAATTTCTGAATAAGCCTAATTAAGGCTCTGTGATCAAATTTCTCTATTTAATTTAACTGAAAATAAAAGGAGGGCTTGATTAAGCAAGCAGTGACCTCAAATATATCCTACATTCAGATCACTTAGGTACTTAAGCCTGTTGAGATGCCAATCAAAAAGACACAAATTTTGGATCCCTATAATGACTTAATACGCAAAATTCATTGGTGAACTATCACATGCACTCAAAGAGAATTTCGTATGTGTCAAACTAGGGAAAATGGGTAGTTATTGTTCAAGAAGACACGATCAAAAATTTAATCATACATAATTAATTGAAAACATAAAAATGAAAAAAAAATATTGTTTGAACCATTTTCCAGAATGATTTATCCCAAATTTGCTAAAAGAAAGAAGGAAAAGTGGATGAAACAGTCAGAAACAGATCTCATATCAATCTATGCACCTTGCATCCATTCCAAACCCCGTGGCCAACCGATTCAATAATTTTCGAATAAGCCTAATCAAGGCTCGTGATCAAATTTCTCTATTTAATTTAACTGAAAATAAAAAGAGGTCTTGATTCAGCAAGTAGTGACCTCAAATATATCCTACATTCAGATCACTTAGGTACTCAAGCCTGTTGAGATGCCAATCAAAAAGACACAAATTTTGGATCTCTATAGTGACTTAATACGCAAAATTCACTGGTGAACTATCACATGCACACGAAGAGAATTTAGTATGTGTCAAACTAAGACAAATAAGTAGTTATTGTTCAAGAAGACACGATCAAAAAGTAATGATAGATGCAATATTCGGCTAGAAAAGGGCATCAAATTTCCTTACCGCGGTGTGCAAATGAAAGGAGGCGAATCTATTTATTTTCGAATGAGAAAAAGCAAAATAGGGTAAACGAGTAAGTTTTCAAACCTTTCTTTTCATTTCATTTTACAGCAGTGAGTTACTTTGAAAGCCAGATTACAAGGCCAGTACAATAAAATAAAAAAAGAGAGAGACTTTCTCTATTACTGGACATTAGCAGAGAGAAAAACAAGGGCTTACCAATTGAAATGAATGGAGTATGGGTAATAAAGCTAGACAAAAAAAAAAAAAAGTGCAGCCAGATAACCAAATTATTGTTATGGATTTACAATGATTTACAATGAATTTTATGGAAAAATTTGATGGAATGCTGGGAAATGTGGAGCTAGAGAGAAGGAGGAGAGGGACACTAACCAAAAGCGAGGACAAGGCGAGGCTATAGATGCTGCAATGGCACGGGGAGGAAGCATACTTGTTGCGCGCCGTGGGTTCCCTTCCCCGCTTCCCGGAATAGCCGGAGTAAAAACCCAGCGTATGTGTCATCTTCGCCGAACGCAACATTATAACGGTCAACCATCTGCCGCGGGTTCCCTTCCCTGCTTCCCGGAATAGCTGGAGTAAAAACCCAGCGTATGTGTCATCCTCGCCGAACGCAACATGATAACGGTCAGCCATCTGCCATGTGAAATGGATGGGGAAAAAGAAGAACGAAAAGGACGTGATAATACGAGATAATACTCAATGCCTCAAGACTGCCTCGCCTCGACACACAAGCAGAAGAGAACCGACCCATGCCAGAATGAAAAAGATCAAATTAAGACAAGAGCTGAGCGGTCTCAACTCTCTTGAGCTTGCAAGCTGCACAAAGTCAAAGATAGGCGGAGCGACGGAGACGGAGGAGGAGGAGGAGGAGGAGGAGGAGGAGGAGGAGGAGAGATGCCCTCTTTCGTTTCTCTCTTCTCTTCTGTAGGTGTAGGAGGAGTGAAGTTTGAGGAGTGAGGAGAGGCTGATTTCGTTATGACGGAGAAAAGAGTCAGAGGAGCCGAGCGGACGAACCTAGAGGTCTCAACTCTCTCGAGCTCGCAAGCTGCACAAAGTCAAAGACAGACAGAGCGACAAAGACGGAGGAGGAGGAGGAGGAGGAGAGATGCCCTCTTTCGTTTCTCTCCTCTTCTGTATGACGAAGAAAAGATTCGGAGGAGGCGAGGGTACACACGCGCGTCGCTCTTTTCTCTCTCTCTCTCTCTCTCTCTCTCTCTCTCTCTCTCTCTCTCTCAGAGGTTAGAGACGCCCATTTTTAGCAACATGGTGATAGCATGACAGGAGGAATTAGCAGTCATGCATGTGCGCAGGGGCTTCTTTTCTTCTTTTTTCTCTCTTTGCATTTTTTTGTTTTTACAAAAATAAACTCCTAATAAACCTATGCCGATTCTTAAGTCCAAAATCCGAAGAAGCTTGGCATATCGAGGCTTCTAAACCTCCCTCTTGACGCTAATTTCACAAAATCATGATTTTAATTTTATGCTACTCAACCAAGATATTGAAATCTTGAAATCCTAAGCTAAAATGACAATGCAGCCACTACCCCCGCCTGCCAACTGTCGGCCACCTCTTGCCGCCTATGCCACCGTTGGTAGCCAACCGCCGGCGACCGGCCGCGATGGTCGCCACCGCCCGTAGCCCACCGATCGTTGCCTACAACCCACCGGCCGATGATCGCCACCATCGTCGGGTAGCCTATCATCGCCAACCGCCACATGGTTGCCGCCCATAGCCCATCGGCCACTATCCTCCTCCGCGGTTGATGGGCGGCAATCTTGTGGTGTCGATGGCGGCGATGGTCAGTGATCATGCGGTGGTCGTGCGGCGGTCGTGTGGTGGTTGCGCGATTGTCGTGCGGCGGTCGTACGGCGATCGTGCAAAGTGGACATTAGCTGAGAGAAACAGGGGCTTACCAATTGAAATGAATGGACTATGGGTAATAAAGCTAGAGACAAAAAAAAAAAAAAGTGCAGCCAGATAACCAAATTATTGTTATGGATTTACAAGGATTTACAATGAATTTTATGGAAAAATTTGATGGAATGCTGGGAAATATTGAGCTAGAGAGAGGGAGGAGAGGGACACTAACCAAAACCGAGGACAAGGCAGGCTATAGATGCTGCAATGGCACAGAGAAAGCATGCTTGTTCCACGCCGCGGGTTCCCTTCCCCGCTTCCCGGAATAGCCGGAGTAAAAACCCGGCGTATGTGTCATTCTCGCCGAACGCAACATTATAACGGTCGCCATCTCGCGGGTTCCCTTCCTCTGCTTCCCGAAATAGCTGAAGTAAAAACCCAGCGTATGTGTCATCCTCGCCGAACGCAACATGATAACGGTCAGCCATCCGCCATGTGAAATGGATGGGAAAAAAGAAGAACGAAAAAGACGTGATAATACAAGATAATACTCAATGCCTCAAGACTGTCTCGCCTCGACATACAAGCAGAAGAGAACCGACCCATGCCAGAATGAAGAAGATCAAATGAAGACAAGAGCCGAGCGGACGAACCTGGAGGTCTCAACTCTCTCGAGCTCACAAGCTGCACAAAGTCAAAGATAGACGGAGCGACGGAGACGGAGGAGGAGGAGGAGGAGGAGAGATGCCCTCTTTCGTTTCTCTCTTCTCTTCTGTATGACGGAGAAAAGAGTCAGAGGAGGCGAGGGTACACACGCGCGTCGCTCTTTTGTCTCTCTCTCTCTCTCTCTCTCTCTCTCAGAGGTTAGAGACGCCCATTTTTAGCAACATGGTGATAGCATGACAGGAGGAATTAGCAGTTGTGCATGTGGGCAGGGGCTTCTTTTCTTCTTTTTTTTCTCTCTCAGCATTTTTTTGTTTTTACAAAAATAAACTCCTAACAAACCTATGCCGATTCTTAAGTCCAAAATCCGAAGAAGCTTGGCATATCAGGCTTCTAAACCTCCCTCTTGACTGCTAATTCCACAAAATCATGATTTTAATTTTATGCTACTCAACCAAGATATTGAAATATTGAAATCCTAAGCTAAAATGACAATGCAGCCACTGCCCGCCGCCTGCCAACTATCGGCCACCTATTGCCGCCTACGGCCACTGTTGGTAGCCGACCGCTGGCGACTGTCAGCGATGGTCGCCATCGCCCGTAGCCCACCGACTGCTGCCTACAACCCACTGGCCGATGACTGCCACCATCCGTCTGCAGCCTATCATCGCCAACCGCCACATGGTTGTCGCCCATAGCCTATCGGCCACTATCCCCTCCTGCGGTTGATGGGAGGCAATCTTGTGGTGGCAGTTGGCGGCGATGGTCAGCGATCATGCGGTGGTCATGCGGCGGTCGTGCGGTGGTTGTGCGGTTGTCGTGCGGCGGTCGTATGGCGATCGTGCAGTGGACATTAGCCGAGAGAAACAGGGGCTTACCAATTGAAATGAATGGACTATGGGTAATAAAGCTAGACAAAAAAAAAAAGTACAGCTAGATAACCAAATTATTGTTATGGATTTACAAGGATTTACAAGGAATTACATGGAAAAATTTGATAGAATGCTGGGAAATATTGAGCTAGAGAGAGGGAGGAGAGGGACACTAACCAAAACCGAGGACAAGGCAGGCTATAGATGCTGCAATGGCACAGGAGGAAGTATACTTGTTGCAGCGCCGCGGGTTCCCTTCCCCTGTGTCATCCTCGCCGAACGCAACATTATAACGGTCAGCCATCTGCCGCAAGTTCCCTTCCCTTGCTTCCCAGAATAGCTATAGTAAAAACCCAGCGTATGTGTCATCCTTGCCGAACGCAACATGATAACGGTCACCATCTCGCCATGTGAAATGGATGGGGAAAAAGAAGAATGAAAAAGACGTGATAATACGAGATAATACTCAATGCCTCAAGACTGCCTCGCCTCGACACACAAGTAGAAGAGAACCGACCCATGCCAGAATGAAGAAGATCAAATGAAGACAAGAGTCGAGCGGACGAACCTGGAGGTCTCAACTCTCTCGAGCTCGCAAGCTGCACAAAGTCAAAGACAGACGGAGCGACGGAGACGGAGGAGGAGGAGAGATGCCCTCTTTCGTTTCTCTCTTCTCTTCTGTAGGTGTAGGAGGAGTGAGGAGAGGCTGATTTCGTTATGACGGAGAAAAGAGTCGGAGGAGCCGAGCGGACGAACCTGGAGGTCTCAACTCTCTCGAGCTCGTAAGCTGCACAAAGTCAAAGACAGACGGAGCGACGGAGACGGAGGAGGAGGAGGAGGAGGAGAGATGCCCTCTTTCGTTTCTCTCTTCTCTTCTGTATGACGGAGAAAAGAGTCGGAGGAGGCGAGGGTACACACGCGCATCGCTCTCTTTTCTCTCTCTCTCTCTCTCAGAGGTTACAGACGCCCATTTTTAGCAACATGGTGATAGCATGACAGGAGGAATTAGCAGTCGTGCATGTGGGCATGGGCTTCTTTTCTTCTTTTTTTCTCTCTCTGCATTTTTTTGTTTTTACAAAAATAAACTCCTAATAAACCTATGCGGATTCTTAAGTCCAAAATCCGAAGAAGCTTGGCATATCATGCTTCTAAACCTCCCTCTTAACTACTAATTCCACAAAATCATGATTTTAATTTTATGCTACTCAACCAAGATATTGAAATCTTGAAATCCTAAGCTAAAATGATAATGCAGCCACTGCCCGCCGCCTACCAACTGTCGGCCACCTCTTGCCGCCTACAGCCACCGTTGGTAGCCGACCACTGGCGACTGTCAGCGATGGTCGCCACCGCCCGTAGCCCACCTACTGCTGCCTACAACCCACTGGCCGATGACTGTTACCATCCGTCTGCAGCCTATCATTGCCAACCGCCACATGGTTGCCGCCCATGGCCCATCGGCCACTATCCCCTCCTGCGGTTGATGGACGGCAATCTTGTGGTGGCAGTTGGTGGCGATGGTCAGCGATCATGCGGTGGTCGCGCGGCGGCCGTGCAGTGGTTGCGCGGTTGTCGTGCGGCGGTCGTACGGCGATCGTGCAGTGGACATTAGCCGAGAGAAACAGGGGCTTACCAATTGAAATGAATGGACTATGGGTAATAAAGCTAGACAAAAAAAAAAAAAAGTGCAGCCAGATAACCAAATTATTGTTATGGATTTACAAGGATTTACAAGGAATTTTATGGAAAAATTTAATGGAATGCTGGGAAATATTGAGCTAGAGAGAGGGAGGAGAGGGACACTAACCAAAATCGAGGACAAGGCAGGCTATAGATGCTGCAATGGCACAGGAGGAAGCATACTTGTTGCAGCGCCGCGAGTTCCCTTCCCCTGCTTCCCGGAATAGCTGGAGTAAAAACCCAGCGTATGTGTCATCCTCGCCGAACGCAACATTATAACGGTCAGCCATCTGCCGCGGGTTCCCTTCCCCTGCTTCCCAGAATAGTTAGAGTAAAAACCCAGCGTATGTGTCATCCTCGCCGAACGCAACATGATAACGGTCAGCCATCTGCCATGTGAAATGGATGGGGAAAATGAAGAATGAAAAAGACGTGATAATACGAGATAATACTCAATGCCTCAAGACTGCCTCGCCTCAACACACAAGCAGAAGAGAACCGACCCATGCCAGAATGAAGAAGATCAAATGAAGACAAGAGCCAAGCGGACGAACCTGGAGGTCTCAACTCTCTCGAGCTCGCAAGCTGCACAAAGTCAAAGACAGACGGAGCAACGAAGACGGAGGAGGAGGAGAGATGCCCTCTTTTGTTTCTCTCTTCTCTTCTGTAGGTGTAGGAGGAGTGAAGTTTGAGGAGTGAGGAGAGGCTGATTTCGTTATGACGGAGAAAAGAGTCGGAGGAGCCAAGCGAACGAACCTGGAGGTCTCAACTCTCTCGAGCTCGCAAGCTGCACAGAGTCAAAGATAGACGGAGCAACGGAGACGGAGGAGGAGGAGGAGGAGGAGAGATGCCCTCTTTCGTTTCTCTCTTCTCTTCTGTAGGTGTAGGAGGAGTAAAGTTTGACGAGTGAGGAGAGGCTGATTTCGTTATGACGGAGAAAAGAGTCGGAGGAGCCGAGCGGACGAACCTGGAGGTCTCAACTCTCTCAAGCTCGCAAGCTGCACAAAGTCAAAGACAGACGGAGCGACGGAGACGGAGGAGGAGGAGGAGGAGGAGAGATGCCTTCTTTCGTTTCTCTCTTCTCTTCTGTAGGTGTAGGAGGAGTGAAGTTTGAGGAGTGAGGAGAGGCTGATTTCGTTATGACGGAGAAAAGAGTCGGAGGAGCTAACCGGACGAACCTGGAGGTCTCAACTCTCTCGAGCTCGCAAGCTGCACAAAATCAAAGACAGACGGAGCGACGGAGACGGAGGAGGAGGAGGAGGAGGAGAGATGCCCTCTTTCGTTTCTCTCTTCTCTTCTGTATGACGAAAAAAAGAGTCGGAGGAGGCGAGGGTACACACGCGCGTCGCTCTTCTCTCTCTCTCTCTCTCTCTCTCTTAGAGGTTACAGACGCCCATTTTTAGCGACATGGTGATAACATGACAGGAGGAATTAGCAGTCGTGCATGTGGGCAGGGGCTTCTTTTCTTCTTTTTTTCTCTCTCTGCATTTTTTTGTTTTTACAAAAATAAACTCCTAATAAACCTATGCCGATTCTTAAGTCCAAAATCCAAAGAAGCTTGGCATATCAGGCTTCTAAATCTCCCTCTTGACTACTAATTCCACAAAATCATGATTTTAATTTTATGCTACTCAACCAAGATATTGAAATCTTGAAATCCTAAGCTATTAGCTAGAAGCATATAAAGCAGCCCGGCTTACATATTTTTGTTCATCAAATATTTAAAATATCCCAAGAATAATAATTAAAAAAAAAAAAAAAAAAAAAAAAAAATGAAACCCAAGTGGTTAAAATGTGAAAAAATCAAGTTGGAATAATCCAACGTTGCAGTACTTAAAATCTAAATCCCCACTAATTTGTTAAGTATTTAAATTACATGAGATAAAACATCCGCGTCATCCCATCCCACATAAGCTTTCATTTGCCATCTAAGAGCCTCTTCATTCCCCTCATCGGAATTTCTAAATCTAAACAAGGAAGGGGGGGCGTTGAGCATTATTATGGACTCCGGAAATTTAATTCAACCAAAAATGGAGAGCTTACTTAGGGTGGTATATAAGAAATTAATACTAGAAACTAATCTTATTTCCGTACAAGATATATAATATATAATGCTCCTTCGGTTCTGTAGAGAGAAGCAAAGCAGAGGTAAAAGGAAACAGGAGAAGGGGAAGGTACGATTCGTACCGACAAACAACGCTACCCTGAAAAAGGCCCTAGAAGTTAGAACTGCTAATTTCCAACCAAATGAAAAAAAAAAATATATATATATATATATATATTTTCTTGCTCAAAAGAAAAAAGAACAAATGAAAAAAATAAAAATAAAAACAAAAAAGCAATAATAGCTTATACAAAACAAAAATTAAAATGCTATTAAAATGAGAACATGCGGTATGAGTAAGTATTATTCTGTTGATGTTGTAATAAGTAAACGATATGCTATGAGGAATAATAGGTATCTAGCTATATGGAAATTGAATCATTTTCTGAAGTTGAACCTAAAGCTTATGCTCCTACTCCTAGCTCCCAGATCAAAGTGACCAGTTCTAATACTAATACGTTGTTGTGTTTTGTTGTGTTGCGGACACAGGAATGAACAGAAAGTGGGGCACTTCCATATAGAATAGATGCTGTTAAAGCAGCTATTGAAGGGTGCCTCATTGCCCTACATATTGGTTCTAACCAAAAAGACAAAGGAAAAGGAAAAAAAAAAGACAACCTTCTGGGACTGTTGCCATTGATACCTCTCATGAGAAGGCTTCCCAATTGGTTTCCAGTAATTAGTTAATAGGTTTCCTTTCCATCTAAATTTGTCATTTAGCATTTATGTAAAGCATTTAGCAGAGAGAAGATGGCACTATGGAGTGGGCAGAGGATAAATTTGAATAGCCTAAGCCTAAGTTGTAATCATAAAAAGTTCACAATTTTAATAAGAGGAAAAGATTTCCTCTTAGAAAAGAAGTTGAACTTATTAGAAATTAATGTTTATAGAGAGAGTTATACACATAAAAAGTTCTCCAATTTGGCAGAACTCTTGTAATAAAAAGATAATTGGAAAGAAGAAACAATTATTATTAATGAAAGTGCCTTTTCTTATCATCTAGGTAGCACGGACACTCTCCAAGACCCTTTGTGTCGTGTCTGACACTCCAACACGTGTCCGACACGCTCCGACACGCGGTCAACGCGAGTCGGAAAAACCGACACGTGGTCAACTGTCTCCGACACGCGAGTCGAAAATTTCGACACGTGACTCCGACACGCACGTGGTTATTTTTATAAAATTTCAAAACTTTTGGGGTATAAATATAAATATATGAAAATAAAAAAAATAAAAAGGTAAAACCTTAGTCGACGCACGGGTTTCCTTCGGACTCTTCTCTTCCCTCTTCGATCGGACTCGCACGCACCGAGAGCGAGCACTCCAGTTCTCTTCTTTACCCGTGAGTGTCGCCGCTCGCCGGTGTCGCTTTGCCGGCTGCATGGCCCACCTCACCAATCGGCGTCGCCAACTCGCCGTAGCCCCCGCGCCTCAGCCCCACCCGTCGCCACAGTCCCCTCCGACCCTGCCTTCGTCTCTCTAGCAAGCATCGAGCCGTTGCCCCAACGGCGAGCCGTCGCCTCTACCTCTCAAGCGTTGTTGTGTTGGTCTTCTTCATCTTGCGATTTCGCTCATCTCAGGTTAGCATCTTGGATTTCTTTATAATGCGATTTGGGATTTTTCGGCAAACCCTAGAGTTTGTTGATGTCGAAAAATTGGAGCGGGAACCCTCTGTCTAATATTTTTTTTCTTTTCCGAAGAGGAAGCTCGTCGATTCGCTGAGGGCATTGTTTGGCGACAACTACATCTGTTGGTTTCAGGTGAGTGATCATTAGAGACGTCATTGTGGCTGTGGGTTGATTCGGTTAAGAAAGCGAGACATCTTTCCTTCAATCCCATCCTCTGCAGATCTCCATCTTCTCATATTGGGGTCATGCTTCGCAGGGTTGACATCCTATGATTAGGGGAACTTACTATGCTCTGGCATTCTCTGTTTTTTGTTCATAGTTATGTAGATAGGATGAAGTCCATCTTGTCCTGTTGGTTTAATCAGTGAAATAGAATTCGTCCCTATGATCTTTTGTGGTCAGCCACGCTTTGTTCATTCTACAATTCTTTGATAGAACACTGCTGGAGTCACCTCAAGTCGCCACAAACGGGTGATAGGATAGCTAGAGACACCCCATCGTAATATAGCATGTTATCGGGTTGATAAATGAACGCAAACCTTTTAAAGCTCTCGCCAATACTTTTATACCGTCTCTTCTTCAATGACATGTCTATTTTCTGATATTGAAATAGCAACAAGGTCTTCAGCCAGTGAAAGCGAGTAAAGTCATCTTCATGTTGAAATGGTATAGTTTGAAACATGGCAGGATTTTCCCGAGCAACATCTTTGTAGCATTTGTCACAGTAGATACTCAATTAGTTGCCAATGCTAGGTCGGTAGTAGAATAAATTACTTGAGCTAAAGTGAAAATAGTTACGTCATGTCATGCGTCATACCTTGAGTTTGTTGTGGCACCATTTGAGTAGATATATAGGCGGATACTAGTTTGCTCATTCTTGCTGCTGTTCTTTGCCATTTGCTGCTATATAGCTGTTGTTCTTTGCACACTGAATTGATAATCTACTCATTCTTGCTGCTGTTCTCTGCCATTTGCTATTGTATAGTTGCTGTATTGCTGCTATATTGTTGTTGTTCACTGCTGTTGGCTATTGTATTACTAAGAAACTTTATAGCAATTGATAATAACATGTTTATTTATTTATTTTTTTGCAAAATGTCTTCAAGTTCAAACATGACTAGTAGTACTTCAAGCACACAACAACCTACCTCTAGCAATGAAGTTGTAAAACAACCATTATGGAGGTATGTTACTAAGTTAGTTAATCATACTGATGCGGGGGGAAATTTGTCTTGGAGATGCAACTTTTGTCAAAAAGATTATAAGAGTTCATACACAAGAGTGAGAGGCCATTTGATGATAATAAGTGGAAAATGAATTGGAAAGTGTACAAAAGTAGAAAAAAAAAAGATCTTTTGGAGATGGAAAAATTAGAGGAAGAGGTCCATACTCAATTAATGAGTGTTGCAACTAGAAATGTACCTTTGCCTCTTGCTAGTTATTCACTTAGTGGTGGTGGTGGTGACGGAATGGATTTATCATTGAACTCCAAAAAAAGGAAAGGTGGAAGTGGTAGTGGAAAATCACTTGAAAATGCATTTAATATGACTCAACGAGAACGTCTGGATTGTGAGATTGCTAGGATGTTTTATTCGGCGGGCTTGCCGTTTAATCTAGCAAGGAATCCTTATTTTCAATCCGCTTTCACTTATTCTGCTAATCATAATATTGCGGGTTATGTACCACCAAAATATAATTTGTTGAGGACCACTTTATTGCAAAAAGAGAAGGCAAATATTGATAGGTTGTGTGCACCTATCAAAATCATGTGGAAGGAGAAGGGTGTTAGTATTGTGAGTGATGGATGGAGCGACTCACAAAGAAGACCGCTTATTAATTTCATGGCGGTATCGGATGGAGAACCGATGTTTATAAAATCAGTTGATTGCTCGGGAGAAACAAAAGATATGCATTTTATTTTTAACTTGCTGAAAGGAGTTATCAATGAAATTGGGCATGAGAATGTGGTCCAAGTAATTACGGATAATGCTTCAAATTGTAAGGGTGCGGGACAACTCATTGAGCAAGAATTTCCATCCATTATGTGGACGCCTTGTGTGTGCACACTCTTAATCTAGCTTTGAAGAATATTTGTGCTGCGAAAAATATGGAGATCAATCAAATAGTTTATGAGGAATGTAGTTGGATTTCAGATATTGTTAAGGAAGTTATGCAAATCAAGCATTTCATCATGAATCATTCTATGAGATTAGCAATATACCATGAGTTTGTTAGCTTGAAGTTGTTTTCTGTAACGGATACACGTTTTGCTTCGATGATTGTGATGCTTAGAAAATTCAAGTTGATAAAAAGTGGTCTTCAAAGTATGGTGATTTGTGACAAATTGAGTATTTATCGAGATGTTAATCAAGAGAAAGCTAAGTTTGTCAAGGAGAAGGTGTTTGATGATTTTTGGTGGGATTTGATTGATTATATACTTTACTTCACGGCTCTTATTTATGATATGCTTAGAACTTGTGACATTGATAAGCCTTGTCTTCACTTAGTTTATGATATGTGGGGTTCAATGATTGAAAAAGTGAAGAAAGCTATATATGCACATGAAGTGAAGAGGCTAGATGAGAAGTCCACATTTTATGAGGTGATTCACACAATTCTTGTAGATCGTTGGACAAAGAACAATACTCCACTTCATTGCTTGGCACATGCTTTAAATCCCAGGTAAGTTCTAAAATTATATTAGATTATTACTTTAGTAGTTATTCTTTCTTTAATATGATAATATAATACTCTTCTTCTTTATTGTTGTTTTCTAATTTTATTTTATTTTATTAAATAAATGTATTATAGTGATCAATGGCTTGATGAAGATCCTACTCGAATTTCTCCATATAAGAATAAGGAGATCAACCAAGAAAGACTGAAATACTTCAAGAAATACTTTCCTAACTTGGATGAGCGCAACAAGGCGAATTTGGAGTATGTAGATTTTGTGAGTAAAAATGGGGATTTTAGAGATTTTGATTTTATTAAAAATCGATATTCTATGAATCCTAAGGCTTGGTGGGTTAATCATGGTGCATGTTCACCGATGCTTCAAAGCATAGCCTTAAAACTTCTTGCATAACCTTCTTCTTCATCATGTGCTGAGAGAAATTGGAGTACTTACTCATTTGTGCATTCAGTGAGTAGAAATAAGATGACCCCAAAACGTGCAGAAGATTTGGTTGTTATTCATAGCAATCTTCGTCTTCTATTAAGAAAAAGCTCAAAATATGCAGAAGGAGAAACTAAAATGTGGGATATTGGCGGAGATGCATTTGACTCGTTTGAAGATGTTGGGGTGCTTGAAGTTGCAAATCTTTCACTTGATGAGTCGGATATGGAGTCTGTTTTTTTTTTTTTTTTTTTTTTTTTTTTTTTTCAGAAAAAGTGGATAATGTGGATGAATGACTTTTTGTTATATTACTTAATGTAGAGGAATGACATTTTGTTATATTACTTAATGGAATATTGATTGTTTTGTTGCTTATTGTTAAATTTTAAATTTAATAGTGGAATGTGGATTTCTTGTTTTTTCCTTCAAGTTTTATGGATTATTACAATGAAATATAGTTGCATTTGTCAAATTAAAAAAAAATGAATGATGTTATTATTATTATTATTATTATTTAGTTATTTATGCATTTATATATAAAAATATTTATTTAATATTTAACGTGTCGGAACGTGTCGGAATTCTCTACTTTTTGAGAAATAATGTGTCGCGTGTCGTGTCGCGGTCGTGTCGCGTGTCGGTACTACCTAGGTGACCACCCCATTGCCGGTGGGGCGGCGGCAAAGGTTGGTGACTTTCACCAACTAGAGGCGAGGTCGTTGTTTAGGCGTCGGCAACCCTCCCGGCCTTAGTTGCCAATCGGCTAAAATATTTTGCTGATCAATAATGTTAGATTCTTATTTGAAACATCTATAATCACATTAGTTCATTTTTTGAAATTAATATATATATATATATATTTTATATTTAAAACAAGATCTATTTTAAATTCTTATTTTGATATTTCGAATATTTCACAATAAAAATGATAAAAAAAAAAAGAATCCAATAATCATAACTAAAAGGTAATTGATCTGGTTACATTAGCGGCAAATTTGCAGGAGGAAAGCTTCAATGCCATCAAGCCGGTCGCTGTTGCCACGTCTACGTGGCCCGATCTCAAAGGGGCCTGTCCTCCATCGGCGCGGCAGCAACACCAGTCAGGTACGACCATTCGGTTGCAGGGGAGTGCAGAGAACGTCGCGCTTCGTCGTCTTCGTCTCCATCTTCTTCGTCTTCTTCGTCTCCCGCGGCGCCGCGACTCTCTCTCTCTCTCTTCCTCCTCCGTCCTTCCTGGAAACCCTCGAGAGACGTCGAGGATCGCGCAGGACGACGGTTGTAGCTGCCGGGGTGAGGGAGGCGGGGGAGCGGGGGGCTCTACCTCTGTTATGCTGCATTGCCTCCGCTACCTCAGGCAACCTTCCCCGCCTTTTTGGCTTTTCCGACGTTCTTGCGGGGAACGTGTCGGTTGAGCTTCGATCGGCAGCCGGTGTTTGCTCGTTGATCCTGACGTGTGCCCGGGGTTTAACTACTTTCTCCTATCGCCGGAGCTGGGAGTCGGTTGGCGAGGACGTTACGCACGCCGGAAAGGGGTTGGCTGGCTTCTTACCCGCTTCTGCCGACCCGCGTTCGAGCCCTGCTTGAGCGATCATTTTATCAGCTAATTCGCGTAATGTTCTCGTGTTTACAATATCCTGGTGACGCGTGTTCGTTTGGTTTGTGGGATAACGAAAAGACGGGAAAGAATGTTAGTAGGGGAAAAGGAAAATCACGAAAAATATGATCTTTTCTGAAATCGTGCATGCAGTTTTGAACCTCTACAGTCAAATGTGTTGAGGGGGTGATGGTTGTTTCCTCTGCTCTTCTTCTTTGCACGACAGGTTTCGGGCTGGCTAAGGATGGAGCCAAGCCAGAATTGCGGGAGCATCAGGAAGAGGCCTGCGGAGCAGGCGATGAATGATGGTGATATCGACAGGACATATAGATTCACCATATTGTTGCCTAATGGGACTACCGTGGGAATCGCGTTAAGGGAACCCAACCCGACGATGGCCTCCGGAGATTTCATGCTGATGGCCAAAGAAAGGTACGATCGAGCCAAAGCGCAAGATCCATCGCTAAGGTCCAAGCGTCCCATCGCATGGGAGAGTAATGAGTTGCATCTCGAAGATGCAAATGGCAACCGGATCAAAAGTCGAATTATTTTCGACAACTTTAAGCCTCACAAGCGCCACATCTTGCGTCTTCACGTGAGTATTGGGCAAAAGTCATATGTTGTTCGCTTGCTCTGTCTTCTAATTTACTGAGAGCGTGCATATTCACTTGAATGGCTGTACTCATTTTACTGTTCTTTTGTATGCATTATCTTTTTCCAATTAGGATGGCTCTGGCAACACAACTGATACTTTTGAGGTTAGTATTTTATTCCTTTCTTCATAATGGGTATCACTTGCCTTTTAGGAGTTCTCTTGTTGTGGATTTTGATAGTACCCTTTGGTGGGGGAGGTGTATCATGGCCTTTGAACACATGACGCATGCCATGATAGAGTTTCTCTAGTTCTCTGTGCTTCTTCAAGCGATTGCATTGATATATGCGTGAAATCTCTCACAGAATATGTGGGATTTAACGCCTGACACGGAATTGTTGAAGGAGCTACCTGAAGAATATACTTTTGAAACTGCTCTTGCAGATTTGATAGTAAGTTGTCCTGATGATTTTGGAAGTTATAATCCCTGTTTGATGCCAAACTGACTGCTGCTCCTTTCGCCAGGATAATTCCTTGCAAGCTGTATGGGCTAATCCCCTGAAATCTAAAAGATTGATTAGGTGATTTCTTGATCTTGTCACGTTACCATTAGGATTGGAACATCAACCCTTTTGTGGCTTAAGGCTGAGAATTTGTGGAACATTAGAATCCATATTGTGGCTTATGGTGGAAGCTGTACGAAGGATGATGCTTCTTTGCGTTGATCTAGTTGTTGAACTGGGTGCATCTTAGAACTTCTCCTATAAAAGGAACCTTTTCTTTTCAAATAGAAATTTTATACTAAGCAAATCTACAGGAGGTGGTTGATGACTTGTTTACTGGATAAATATGAACAGTTGTAAACATGCATTCTTGTTGTTTCAACTAAATTAGTGAACAATAAATGAGAGTAATGGAAAACAACATTGAAGCTTTTCCTTTGTTTGGAAGTATCACTGCCAGTTTGCTAATTGCCAACAAAACTCTTCTTTAAGTCTGAACCACGTAGGACTTCATCAATGCAGACACCTTTCAGCCATATATTATGAATCATAAGTTTAACATGGAGATTGTCGCATTTACTTCAACATGATGGGCGTTTGATGCCATACGATCATGGGCTAACTATATTTTAATCTTTCATCTTGATGCTTCTGCTAGTTGCATTCTTATTGAAATTTTGTTGGGTTTGAACTTTGGAGCCTGACTCACTACTGTTTTGAAATTGCAGCTTGGATATATCTGATGAAAAGATCTCCATCTTTGACACTGGCCCTGGAATGGATGACAGTGATGAGAACTCTATAGCAAAGTGGTATTGAGTACTCTAAAGCAATGTTTTTTCTTCCCTATTTAACCCGAACCCACACACGCACCCACACACTCACTTGTCCATGGCAACTTACACCATAAACCGTATCTTGGCTTGAGGGGACAGAATTTTAGGAGAGAATTCTGTGCTTTGGGTAAATTTTGGTTATCTAGTTGAAAATGAAGAAATAACATTGGCGACATGACTTTTTGAACATGCTTTGATAATGTGGAGTTACATCGTCTTCAGATGATTACTTGAGTCAATTATCTATTTCCAGAAAGAGGCTGGTGCTACTTAAATGCAAAATGATGGCTTCTTCATGGAGAAAACTGACTGTATCCTTTCCAGTTATTTCTAATAGAAATATACTTGATAGGACAGAACTTTTTTTATTTTTATTTTTAGAAACAGATATGCTTAACTACAAGATTAAATTCCATCCACTAGCAAGCCTTGGTTTCTGATTTCATTCTCTTTTTGTAACTTTTCGTGGATTTGTGTTCATTCTTTTTGTCTAGGGGAAAGATGGGTGCTTCACTTCACAGAAAGTATAAAGTTAAGGCAGTAGGTGGAAAACCTCCGTATCTAATGGTAATTCCTCTTCAAACACGTGACATTAATTTAATAGTGTAGTCTCTGCATGAAAAAGACATGCAAAATGTCCTTTTGCTAGTAGCAGGAATCCATTGGTATTTCCAGGAGATGTAAATTGATGCAAGCTAATATCACATGTGAATGATTGGTTGACTGCAATATATTAGGAGTGAATCGATTTCTCCGCTGCCATATTCATACACTGTCAAGTATGTCCTGGCATAATCAATGTTCTTAAAGAGTCAACTTCCTCTTCCTGAAAATGTTGCCGATACCTTCCACTTCTCATAGGCGGAATTAATTTTCAAAGCAACATTGCGCCATGCAGCATTAGCTTCGTTGAAATACAAAAAACATTTTTTCCCTATCCTCCCCCAATAAAAAGCAAACACAAACTTCTGTTTTCAATGAGTCGGAATTATATGAGAGAAGTCAACAGTATGTTCCTAACTAGCTGACAATTCACCTTTCCACGTCCTGGACATGGATTTGAATGGGGAAAATTAAACTGTGTTGAATCTCTAAAAGTTTAAATTGCTTCTATTTTCTGGATAATTTGTTGAGCGTGGTGCAGCCTTTCTTTGGCTTGTTTGGATTTGGAGGACCAATTGCCTCTATGCATTTGGGAAGGTACATTCCAGAGTATTGTAGTTGTAGAAACTGGTAGTCCATTATATTTTGTGGAGGTAATTTACACCTCTTTACCTTTTAACGAGTTACAGGCATGCCATGGTTTCTTCCAAGACTATGCAATCTAAAAGAGTATACACGTTACATCTGAAGAGAGAAGCTCTATTGAGCAGATCTGGTTCTCAACACTCTTGGAAAGTATGCAAGATCACTGATTTCTTCATTGTTGTCATATTTTTCTCTCGACTGGACTCCCTTAGGTTCCATACATAGATTTATTTAATCTGTCATCATTTTCTTTGTCGTTTATTCAGACTGATGGTGGCGTCAGGGTTCCTTTAGAAAATGAAAGCGCAAGAGCACCTCAAGGAAGCTTCACAAAGGTAGACTTCTTTTAAGAAATTCTTTCTATTGTGGTATTTCAGTGTCAATCGCATTGACTCATTGGACATTTCATGGTGCATATGCACGTCTTTTCTTTTTATATTTGCAACTAAATTTTTGCCTATGTGTGTTTTTTTTTTTTTTTTTTTTTTTCCTGGGAAGGTTTTACTCAGCTAATCTGTACAAACCTGGTAAAAACCATTGTCTAGGATGTTATCTGTCATGCTCTGACCCGGGCATCATCCATCGAAAGCATGTCTTTTTACGTAACCTCCATTGCTCTATAAATTTGTTTTTGGCTTGGCCACGGCACAGGACTTGGAAGTAGTCATAGGTCAGCCGTCTTGAGTGACTATTAGGCTCTAGATTCTCTGATTATGCCAGTCGAAGACTTCCTCAGGTCATGTCTTTACTTTGTTCTCAAGGCAAAGTCAATCTTCTTGAGGGAATCCTAGGCTTTAGATTGTCTATTATGTCACTTTAATATAGTGGTGATAAAATAGATATTTTTTTTGAGATATAGGATTGAAATATTTAAAGAAGATGTTAGGCAGTGGGAGGAGATAGGGAGAATTTAAAGTCTATAAGATGTGAGGCGAGTTGAGAACTATACGTGAGCGAGAGATGAAACACCCTCACAAGGATTATGAAACACATAAACTGGCGGCTACTGTGAGTTAAGACATAACTCTTTGAACAGTTTGAAGTTGATAAAGATTGATAGAACACCTCTTCATGCATGTCGGCGTCTGTTGATGGGGGAAAGCCTCTACTATGAAGTTTGAAGCAAATATTTTATTTCTTTCGTGTACTGCCTTGGGCATATATATGTAGTTAATGACTTTTATGTATTATTCTAAATACATTCTGCTGGTAAAATTTTCAGGTATTTCTTGATTTGTCACAAGGTGGTAAATATTGTGAATTCTCGATACCTAGACAATACATTGTGATGTTTTCATGCATTCTTGTTGTATAAAATCTGTACAGGTTGAGATTTTCAAGCCTAGAATGAAAAACGTGAATCTATATCAACTCTCGTGCAAGCTGAAGGACATCTATTTCCCATACATTCAGGTTCGCTGAAATCATATCTATTTTTGCTTAGGGTTTTGTTAAAGAGTGTCTGCAGGGCTCTTGTTAAGCCACAGATTGAGGAAAGTTCACCATTCTTTATGCACTGTTTTACTTTTGTTATGTGTAGTTAATGCTTTAGAAATTGAAACATTTCATACAAGTATGCTTAGTAAGTGCCTCGGGGCACTCTTCAACAAGACTTTTATAGAGATTTTATTTCATTACAAGTGGAGAAAGTCATGCTGGTCTTTTTCTCTTGGCTTTATGGGGTTCATCAGCTAAATTTGGGAAAGAGTCATATCACTTTTTTGAAATTTAAAATGATGTCTCAATTTTCTAACATTTTAAAGAGTTTTGCTAGATTTTTCAGACAGATCTGCGTTATGTCATCTTCGTTGCCTGGACTTGTGGTGGTGGAAAGTTTAAGTACTGCAGAAATTGGAGTAAATCAAACACTGCTGTTGATTTTGCCCAATAGAATATCAATACGGTATCATAATTACTGTGTTGCTCCTATGAAAAGTTACTGCTATGGCACATGCAATAATGCTATAATGCCATCACTGCACAATGTTCATAAATGCTGCTACTGACCACAAAGTTGGGTTCAGTTAGCATTGTGGCCAATGTGGGGTATGGCTTTGGTCAATATTTTTGAGAGTATTACCCCTGGCTATGATTTAAAACTATGCTAATGAGTTCTCCCTTCTGGTGAATTCATAACTGTTACTGACTTTCTGGATTACTGGGGATATCAAGGTAGAGCAATGTCTAAGATAGCAAGTAGTAGGTAAAATGGTTTTTCAGAGTTATGCAAGTTTGCTTCTTCTTTGTAAGGATTACATAGGATGCCTAATTTGATTTATATCTAATTAATTTGAATGTTTGCAGTGTGATGGTTTGTCGAATTTGAGGAGGACTATCAGACCAGTCCATTTCGAGGTATGGAATGCACCGTTAGTACGGTGGACTCTAAAACTCCTTTGGCCACATAATGCTTTTACTTTTTAGCTAGCCTCAATTAAGCTATGTAACTATGTTGTTCAGCTTTACAAACAATTTCAGATTTCCTTGTTCTTGCTATGCCTACAAATATATTAAGTAATTTGAGAAGGCTTGCTATTTATAGTGTATGGTTTGCAGAAACAATAATACGCATTATTGCTTTTGTCTTTTTTGTCCACTATGAACAGGCAGTTTTGTACATTCTTAATATTGGGATAGAAAAGGCACAATCCAGCTATGTAACTAGGTCGTTCAGATTTATGAACAATTTCGGATTTTGTGTTCTTGCTATGCCTACAAAATATATAAACTAATTTGAGAAGGTTTGCTATTTAGACGCTTATGATATGAGCGTGTCATAGTGTATGGTTTGTTGAAAAAATAGTACCCATTATGGCTTAATGGGATCTCAAAGTAAGCTTTTGCACCGTGAAATAAGTTTGTGCTTTGTCAGGTTAATGGTATTGATTTAGCTGAAATTGAAGGAGGGGAGGTTGCAATTACCAACTTGCATTCATGCAATGGTCCTGATTTTATAATTCAAGTTCATTTTTCGATCACAGAGGACACTGACGCAAATAGAATACTCGGTAAGTATCTTTAGTTCTCTGTCCCATTCTTTATAGAAGAGGAGACAGAGTTATATCATCTTTTATTCTAGGTTGTCCACCTTTTATCTTTCTTAGGCCCTTCTTTCATCTGTTGGCATCAATGCTTTTAGTACTAGTTTTACCTAAGAATGTCACTTAGATTGTGCTTTTCTCTAATATAAAAAGCTGCAATACTTTTCAGGTTCCACAGCAATTCACGAGGCTAATGCTTGCCTGAAGTGTGTCTACTTTCCTGTTGTTCAGGTATGGCAGTATATTCTTATAGTTTCTTTTCTTTTCAGTTTCTGCGGAGGAAGTTCTTAATATAAGTACTCCAGGGGAAGGAAAACATTGAGAGAATCTTAGAGAAGTTAGAAGCTGATGGATGCAGGCTGGCTGAAAGCTATGAATCTTTCAGTCGAGTGTCAATCCGACGTCTTGGCCGATCGCTTCCGGATGCTTGCTGGGTGAGTTGTGGATCTTTTTGGATATTATAATCAAACTAAGAAAAGCTGATGAAACGAAAAGCCCAGGCATCTCCCTTGCATTACATAAGATAAGGATAGTGAGTTGCAGGCTTAAATGCCTAGAAGCAATAGCACATTTAACGGTCCTTAAAACTTATGCTGCTCCAAAATAGTACAGCTTACATTGTTATTGATCACACATCTTCGAGCCTTTATCCTTTTGTATACGGCCCCCAGTTAACAGATGGATATTTAAACCTCTCTTTTGTCGCTATCTAGATCTAGTGGCCCAGTAGTCTTGCATAATCCATTTTCCACAAACCATCCAAGAAGCGAGGTTTAGACACCTGGCCCCATGGTTATCCTTTCGGAAGTTGGACGACTATGACTGCAATTGCTCATCTAATGGATACATCAAGAAAGCAAGCATTCTGCAAACCTGGAAAAAGTCTGATTAAAATATTCAACAGATGGAGTTTGTGTGATCCATATTTCTTGCCTCTAGTTGCCCTAATATGAAAGGTCAAACAGTCGTTGCTCATTCCTCACATGAATTTTAAGCAAACCCGGTCATGTTTAAAGCTAGTATTAAGTATAACTTCTTAGGCTGGTTTATAAGTTTTTTATTTTTGGCCAGGCTGGTTTATAGGTTTGATGAGACCATTTTCTTACCTCTATGTTGTGGCTGCTGTGCTGGGAATAGAAGACATCATGTAACCGGTTGTGTGCGTTGCATGTTAGAACAATGGTGAAATGACATCCCGACATTTCAAAACTTCTTTGCTGTTGTGCTTCAAAGTGCAACTCATGTTATCAACTCTAGTAAATTTTTCAAATGGTAACCCCACCAAATCATGCTCTTCCTCTTTCCTTGGTAGGCAATCTTGCCCAAAACTTATAGTCTATGTCTATGTGCTTTTACATCCAGCAAATGCCCGTGGCAACCCATTATGTCTATGACAACCACCAAAATGAACTTTTCTTGTTTCAGATCTTTGCCCACGTCAATTGCATTTTGATCATTTCTTATCCTCCCTTTTAGTGCATATATGCAAATGTTGACATCATCTTCTCCAAGCTAGTGAGTCAGCTAATAAGAACCATTTTGCAAGAAACATGCTTATACCTGTATTTTTCTCGATTTTCACTCTATTAACAGTCAAGGTTTTTTGTAATTCATTTCGTATATTGTGAAATATCATCAAACTTAAGATTTCTTCCAAAATGAAGGAATTTCTGACAAGATTCGCAAGAAAACACAAATATAAACATATTGTGGCTTATCTTATAAAAATTCCATGTGCACATTGAGAAGGTCCTGTCTGAGAAACTTGATCTAATTGAAAATTTTGGGTTAAATCAAGCGTCATTGTCAAGTATTTGATGCGTCCACTGTCTCTCTTTAACCGTGGTAAGTAATGTTCTCATAGTTGCTTTCTACTGTGGTTTGCTTCCATTCATGGAGAGACATAAGAAAGGAGATAAAGCTCACTTATTCAGGAGATCTTTCTTTAGAGTTAAATGTTTTATTGGTATGGTTATCACTGATTATTAGGACCTTTCTTATCTAGTGGGACTGCATTATCTTTAATTCTATACATCATGAGATGTCTTACTTATATTTTGATGATGCAGAGACCGATGCTGGATTTTCTCCAACACCTTCCAAGGTGAGGGGAACTCTACGCCTATTCATGGGCCATCAGGCTTTCATTATTAGAATACTTAGTGGTCCCAGTTCTGACATTTTTATGTAACTTAAGACTTTCAAATGCTTCGATCTACTGAAAACATATGGACTAGGAACTAGAGATTTCTCGTAGCAAGGCCAAACAGAGTGTGCGGTTTTGGAGGTGCAAACCAGAGCAGGAACACAAAAAAAAAAAATGTCTCCTGCTAATTCATGCCTTTCCATAGGGATTCTTCTGAAATTTCTTGATGTATGTTGGTAGGAATGTGCCTTATTTATGGATAAAATGGTAGCATTTTGAATGTTGCCAGAGGGATTCTTCTGAAATTTCTTGATGTGTGTTGGTAGGAATGTGGCTTCTTCATGGATAAAATGGTAGCATTTTGAATGTGGCTGTCATAAGTTTGATCAGAGTTGAGACCTCTTTATGTTGTCATATTAGCACATATGAATTCAGTGTTTTATTAGTTCCTTTAAGTGTTATATCTCAGGGCAAAACATGTTGTCATTCGTCTGTTATTTGTCAGTTGACAGTGATGTTTCCAATCTTTCTCATCGCTGTTACCTAGGTGGAGAGGAGGTTAGAAGTATGCATACACAGTAGCTGTAAGCCTTTGCAGTAAAATATTGTTCTTACTAAAATTTAAAGGTTTTTGAGTTGCCATTTGTAGATTTTAGGATGAGTACCTTTTCTATGACATCTTAAAATAATTTAATAAATTTTTTAAATTCAATTAATGGGAAATGACAAAAGTTTGATGATCAACATTTCAAAGACAGGTCTTCTTCACTTCCTTTTCTTTTGGTTCTTCATTTGTCTAGTATCTGTTGAGCTGACTCTTTGTTTGATAAGTAAATAATGTACTTTTGGAAAACATCGAAACCGAAACATGTCTATCTTATGTAAGTGGTTCATTACTTGAAATACTTTGCTTTAGCAAAAGAGTTTATGTGTGAGATTTTGTAAGACTGCCACCACCAATTGTTCTAAAAGCTTAAGCTAGTAGATAAATGCGTGTTTTAATATTTTAATATCCTATCACTCACCCTCATGCTTAGTTTGGTCTTTTTTGCCTAGTATTAAGCATGAAAAAATTTCATTGGGAGGCAAATAGGGGTTTGAAAAGATTCGGAATTAGGACCTCCTACTCTAATACCATGTGAGATTTTATAAGATCACTATCAACTGTTCTGAAAGCTTAAGCTAGTAGATGAATGCATGTTTTGATATTTCAATATTCTGTCAAATCAAAGGACCAAAAATAGGTTGAATGACGTATAGTCATCATCTAAATTGCTTGAGAAATGTTAATCGCTTATCTTCTTGTGGAACTTTTCATATAGAGGTGCTCAATGCTCCATTCTTTTGATGACAGAGATCGGCCCAAAGACAGCCCATTTACCAAAGTGCTCTTAGAAAAATTGGCAGGCCTCTTGATGGAGTAAAAGGTCATGCTTGTACATATTTCCACTATCTTCAACTTAAACTTACGTGGTTTTCACTCCAAAGTCCTTAATGAATTTTTGTCCATTATCTAGGAATAAATGTTAAAATCTACAGAGAAGAGAAGTTGTTGACTCCTTTGCAACTGGAAAAGGAGTATTCTGATTGGATTATCCAAATGCATGATCGTTATGATGAAGAGGTTGACAGCGGCGAGGACCAAGCTGTTTTCATAATCAACCCTGGAAACAAGAAGGCACTTGGTGTATCATCTAACAGTATGTAGAAGTGATATATATCATAATCTGGTGGATTACCGGTGAAGTTCTGCTATGTCACATGATAGTGGTTCGCTATTCAGTCTTTCCTGTCTTGCGAAAAATGTTTGATATTATTTGAAATTCTTTGACCACGCTATTTCCTGTTTTACCTATTATTTGTTTGCTTTGCTGCTCATGGTGCAATTAGTTAATATAAAAATTTATATCTTAGTTGTGAGAGTGCACCGTCGGATGAAAAGGAAGGGAGTGTCTTGGAGATCTGGCCAGAAAATCAAAATTCTCAAAGGAGCATGTGCCGGAGTGCACAAGAAGAATGTCTATGCTACTCTGGAATATTTTTTGCTTGAAGGACTTCAAGGAGATGGAGGTGGTAAGAAATGATATACCTGCGTTTATTTAATTGCTTTTACTTCGAGCTTTCTGCGAAAAGATACTTTTATTGTGGGCATGTTAGATTATCTCAGTATGTCTAACAGATAACGTTTATACTTAAACAGAATGGAATTTTTATTTGAGCATGCAATTTGAAGCATAAAGAGATACTCTGCATCTAATATGTACAGACATTGTAGCTTCTATGGTAACTCTAAATTTCAAACTAGTGCCTATTCCATAGTAGTCAAATGATTTTTCAGACAATTTATTTCACCATCAATGACTTGATTTTTATTATGTTTTCCAAGGAGACTTGGACAGAAAAGGAGGTTCCTTATAAGTGTCCCACATTGATCAGTGGAAGCATTTTGCATTCAAACCATCGGTCAAGTACTTATGTTCGCTAGGATTGAAATGAAAGAATTAGATCATGTATTAATTCGGAGAAAAATCTTGGGATCAAGTTTTAACCGTCTATCTGCTCATAGGGGATTTCCAGATCAAAAGATCCCTCAACTTGATTGAGAAAACAGTTTATACATTGTGACGATGTTTCTCTATTCTATTCAATGAAGTGTATTGGTCAATTGATCGACCGTCTTCTCTCGCGGGGGAAGCACGAATCATATGCAGGTGAGTCACTTTTCGATTTTCTCGTGGTTGAAGTGTTTTCAGTTTTCATCAACTGATTGGATACCTCAAGATTCTGCTAATAAGCTGTCCCTGCATTATTTTGCGTGAAAGGCCACTAGGGGTGCCTGATGAGAAAGGCTGCATCCTCAATAAGCATGATGGAAACGTTTGCTTGGAGGTTCAGAGTTCTGTATCTATACCTATTGGAGTAATTGACTCTGGAGAGGTATCTATTTGATTAATTGAATGTCATTTTACTTCTTTTTGTCATATAATGTCCAAAATCACGATTCTTTGTGGTCTCTACTCAATCTTGAGCTTCCAAATCCAGTTAGTAGCTGTTGGGAAATCCGAGTGGGAGTGCCAGTTGGAGAAGCAGCGCTTGAAAGCTCCATCTTCGATTGACTTGCTAGATGCCAACCAATGTGAAGAGTTAGGAATTCATGAGGTACGTGTCTAATTAGGGTTTTGTAAATCGATCTTCAATTCACGGTGACTGCAGAAAGTAGTTCTTGAAGCATCCTATATAACCTTGTTCGAGCATTTTATAGCATCTAGGTGAAATCTGTTGGTCTGAAAGGTTTAAGAGCTAAGGAGATTTTTTGCATGATGTTACATATTGTGTTCCTTCTCCTTAGAATAACTGCTGACCTGAGAATACTATTGAGATTTATCTGTCCTCCGTCTATATTACTAGCTGAAGAAAAGAATCTGTTTTCTTATTTTTCATAGAGTGATTACAATGAGTATAAATACATGAATAGAGAACCTAAATTAGGTAAGAAACCTATTTAGATAAAAATCCTAAGTTGCCTCTAATATCTATCAATATCTAATTTACAGCAATCAGAATAAAAAACAAATCACATAATATCACGTAATATAATCACGTAATATAATCAGGGAGAAATTCTAGAAGATTTCCTAATACATTCCAACACTCCCCCTCAAGCTGGCTTGAAGATGTCTTCCATAGACAGCTTGTTCACTAGACGAATGAATTGCCTTCTATGTAATCCCTTGGTCAGAATGTCAGCAGTCGATCATCACTTGAAATATACGGCATACAAATTAGTCCGCTATCAAGTTTTTCTTTGATGAAGTGTTTATCAACTTCCACATGCTTTGTCCGTTCATGTAACACGGGATTATGAGCAATTGCGATTGCTGCCTTATTGTCGCAATATACTTTCATTGGTATGGAACTTGGAATTTGTAGTTCATCTAAGATACCTTTAATCCACATAACTTCGCATACACCATGTGCTACTGATCGAAATTCAGCTTCAGCACTACTTCTTGCCACCACACTCTGCTTTTTACTCTTCCTAATAGACCTGTCTCTTTAAGCAGATCAAGAACATATTTGCGTTGGTTTATAAAAATGCCCTTTTTGGATCTCGCAAATTCTATTCCAAGAAAATATTTCAAGGCACCCAAATCCTTAACTTCAAACTCCTCAGCCAACTTCCCTTGCAAGCTTTTCAACTCAACTTTGTCATCACCAGTTAATATTATATCATCAACATAGACAATTAGAATTGCACGCTTACCTTCCTTTGAGTGTTTATAGAATAGAGTGTGATCTCCTTGACTTTGGTGATAGCCAAATCTTTTAACCACCTTCCCGAATCGTTCAAACCACGCTCTTGGAGATTGTTTAAGTCCATACAACGACTTTTTTAATATGCAAACTTTGCCTTCAGTTTCTGCAAAACCTGGTGGTAAATTCATAAACACTTCTTCCTCCAAGTCACCATTCAAGAATGCATTCTTCACGTCTAACTGATGTAAGGGCCAATCAAATGCAGCAGCCAAAGATAGTAAAATTCGAACAGAATTTATCTTGGCAACTGGGGCAAAAAGTCTCGATAGTCTACTCCATAAGTCCGAGTGAACCCTTTGCCACTAACCTTGCTTTATACCGCTCAACACTCCCATCGGGTTTACATTTTACAGTAAATACCCATTTACAGCCAACAATCTTTTTTTCTTCGGGGTGCATCAACCAACTCCCATGTGCCATTCTTCTTAAGTGCAAGCATTTCATCCTCAACAGCCATCTTCCACTTTGGATCATTCAAAGCTTCATGGATATTTCTAGGAATAGATATATGAGACAGATTTGACACAAATGCTCTATGATGATGAGATAACTTTTGGAATGACACATGTTTTGATATAGGATGCTTAGTACATGATCTAACTCCTTTTCTAAGAGCTATACGCATATCAAGATTAGAAGCATTAGTATCAGAATTTAAGATAGGAATGGAGGGAAAAAGAGTACTACTAGGATCACCTGATGACGAAGGCAAGAGATCATCTCTCGGGGTTGTAGATGGATGAGGCTCCAGGACAAAGTTCTGATCTGCAATATTTTGAAGAGTTTTCCTTCTAGTATAAACACGAAGCTCGGGCTTGTTGATCACATTGTGATCTTGAACTTTTTCTCCCCCTATCCTTGACACATCAAGATTTGGCAGAGGTGTTTTTGAAAATTCAAACAAAGGATTAGGAAGAACAGGAGAGTTAATCTCTTCACTAACTTCCCCATTCTCCCCCTGAAGAGATTTGTTAGAAAAAAACGGTTGTGACTCGATAAATGTTACATCCATAGTGATATGAGTTTTACCAGTATGTGGATTGTAACACTTGTAACCTCTTTGATTAGGTGCATACCCTATAAACACACACTTTTCAGCCCGAGGATCTAATTTAGATCGACACTGAATCGGGAGATGGACAAATGTAGTGCAACCAAACACCCTTAGAGGAATATCAGAAAAAATACGAGCTGTGGGGTACACTTTTTGAAACAATTTAAGGGAGTAGTGTAATTTAATACCCGAGTAGGCAACCTATTAATTAGATAAGATGCTGTTAGCACAGCTTCCCCCCATAAGTATTTAGGTACATGCATTGAAAAACAGAGGGCACGCGATACTTCAAGAAGATGGCGATTTTTGCGTTCAGCAATGCCATTCTGTTGGGGTGTAGTTCGGCAAGTTGACTGGTGAATGATGCCTTTTTCTGTCAAAAAACTCCCCAAAAATTGGTTATAATATTCAGTACCATTATCAGTACGAAGAATACTAATAGTAATACGGAATTGAATCATAACCATTTGATAAAAATTTTTGAACAATGACTCAACTTCAGATTTAGCGCTCATCAAGTATGTCCAACATAAACGGGTGTGATCATCTATAAAGGTAACAAACCATCGTTTTCCAGTTTTTGTTGGCATGGGTGAAGGACCCCAAACATCACTATGGATTAAGTAAAAAGGAGATGATGCACGATACTATTTTGGATTATAATGAGTACGATGACTTTTAGAAAAAAAGACAATTGTCACAATGTAGTGAAGAAACATCCACATCTTTGAACAAATGAGAAAACAAATGTTTCAAATATCCAAAGCTAGGATGGCCTAATCTATGATGCCAAACCATTATTTGTTCTTGAACGGGGAAGAACTGAAAGTTCCATACACCGAGCTTTTATATTAGAAACAAACTCTTCAAAATAGTAGAGACCATCCCTCATCCTAGCATTGCCAATCGTCTTCCCCGAGATCGATCCCGAAACTCACAATGGGAAGCAAAAAAGACAACACGGCAATTAGACTCTTTAGAAAGTTTACTAACGAGACAAGAGGCTGCAGGCTAACTTAGGAACATGCAGTACATTACGAAGTTTAATAGACTCAGAAAGTGGAACTAATCCTTTGCCTGCAATAGATGAAAAACTCCCATCGGCAATCCGAATTTTTTGGTTGCCGGGACAAGGAATATAGGATTTGAACAAATATGGAAGATTAGTCATATGATCGGATGCCCTGAATCAATGATCCAAGGTACAGATTGTGAACAACAAGAGAGGGCATTTAGATTTCTACCTTGGTGGGCAATCGGCGTAGGATTACCCGATACGGACCCGCCCTGAAGTAATTGCGAGAAGATGGTTTAGTTGTTCTTTGCTGAAAGAGAATGCAAAGTGGCCTCATTAGCTGTAGGAGGCATACGCTGAGAAGACTTATTATCACGGCTAAATGAAGTTGGTCTCCTTGCTTCACTAGTTGTAGAAGCTGGACGGCCATGAATCCTCCAACGGGTCTCTCGTGTATGACGGGGTTTGTTGCAAAAAATCACACCAAATACGAGGTTTCCCATCCGATCTTCGCAAGTTAATGGGGATCTTGCTTATATTTGCCTCGGAAACTATTGTTGTAGGAACATGGCCCTTCTTGTCTTCAAATATAGTTAATGCTGAACCTTCCAATGATCCATCCTTTCCGCCGGTAGCTGACTTGCCCAGCATTATTCCCCGTCTACTTTCTTCTCTCCGAACCTCTGAGAAGACCTCTCCAATAGGTGGAAGAGGCTGCTTCCCAAGTATTCTGCCCCGTACTTCATCAAACTCATCTCTAAGCCCCCTGCTAGGAAAGCATAAATACGTTCTGCTTCTACAATTTTCCTGTATCGATTACCATCTTCAATACACGTCCACTCATGATCATTGAATACATCCAATTCCTGCCACAAACGTTTCAAGGAGTGAAAGTATTTTGTGACAGTTTCCTCTCCTTGTCGCATCTTCCCCAGCTTCAAGGTTAACTCGTAGATTTGAGATTGATTACCCAAATCTGAATACATCTCACACACCGCATCCCAGAGTTCCTTTGCGGTATAATAGCCCAGATAATTTGCACCAATATCTTCTTCCATGGAGTTGGTCAGCCACGTCATAATCGCTGAATTCTCTGCATCCCAGACAGCCCAAGTGGGGTCATCTGTTGCTGGTTCTGCATTATCTCCAGTCAGATAGCCACTTTTTCCTCTACCCCGTATATACATTCGAACGGATTGAGACCACCGGAAAAAATTATCACCATTCAGCTTTATGGAAGTGATCTGAATGGGATGAGCTTCGGTGGATTTTGTAAGAAGTGATGGAGGGTTAGATTGGATGGTTGATGATTCGTCCGACATAGTGATCGAACGAAAAAAAAAAAATTACTCGAGGTGAATAGATGAAGGACCTTTGAGCTCTGATACCATGAAGAAAAGAATCTGTTTTCTTATTTTTCATAGAGTGATTACAATGAGTATAAATACATGAATAGAGAACCTAAATTAGGTAAGAAACCTATTTAGATAAAAATCCTAAGTTGCCTCTAATATCTATCAATATCTAATTTACAGCAATCAGAATAAAAAACAAATCACATAATATCACGTAATATAATCACGTAATATAATCAGGGAGAAATTCTAGAAGATTTCCTAATACATTCCAACACTAGCCTATTCATATTTTCTTTTTTGTCTTTTTGTTTTCAGGCGTTACCAGTTCATGCACCCATTCCTGCTGGACAAGATCCTCCAAAGGAAATTGTAGCCGTTGTTCGGCCAGCAAATTTCAGTTACTCCACTGCTCCAAAGAACTTGGATCAGAAGTACATTGTCAAAAATAAAATGGAAATGTCAATGGAAGTCAAATTCAGTGGCGATTCTGATTTTGGTCGAGAAAGTATTCTTTTATTCATCTCGAGTGACACCATCTTATTATAGAGGATATCATGGTCTATACATCTTTTCCTTGCAGCACAAGTGTCATGAACTATTTCAGAAATCCGGTATATATAAATTTCTGTTGCATATGGTAAGCAAGCATCTTTAACTCTTTTCTGCCAGCTAAAGAAACAGGGACAAACTTTATCACCAAATGCTCTTTTTATTGTGTAATACCTCTCAAACATTATTTTGTTGACATGTACTTTTGATCAGGATGAGACAAGCTGTAAAAACTATGAAAAAGAAGTGACAGTTCTTGCATCTGCTGAGGTTGGAAGGTGGCAACTTTTGGGCTATGATAAGAATGAGCATCTTAGAGTCAGGTAAGGATGGTAAGAAGTTTTTGATAGTACCAACTTTTTACTCTTTTGTTGTATATGTGGAGCTCCAGGTTTCTAATGTAATTTGTTGGCTATTTTGACAGGGTTGGATCTTGCTTTCCACCTTTAGATGTTGCATGTTATGACAAATATGGGAACCTCATTCCATTCCCATCAACTCCAAAAGTCAATTTGCAATTCAAGATGGGTAACGGCATGTTGATTTGTGTAAAGAAAATGAAGGCAGGCCTTTCATCTGACAAAAGGACTCTAAGAATTAAGGTGCCATGCGCATCTATTTAATATGTCCGGCCCATCTCAGATTTGCACACTTTACTAAAATTTAACTCTATCGAGATACAGTAGTATCTCAAGCATTGTTGTGGTAACTCAGATTTTCTGATTGTGTAGGATATACTAATCGAAAGTGGGGATTTAGACATCATCCGGCCAAACTATGAGGGCACAATGCTTTTATGTCCACCGGATGAATCTTTGTCCATTTCTATACCATGTAAAGGTATCGCATTCCGGATTAAATTCCTTTACAAGCATGAGCGTGAGATTTGTTAATTGTTTAGCTATTGATATGCCTGGAAATTATTTTCTCAACATTCTCATAGTTATTCCTGGACATGTGCGGCGAGTGTTGGCACATCCATCCATGCGAAGTATCCAAATGCTTCCTGGGTGCATAGTACAAGAACTCAAATTGGAGGTAAAAGCACATCCTCTCAAGCCTTGTGCTTAAGCCCAATTGTGAATGAAGTTTCTAGCACTATTTGTACAAGAAAATACTCAATCATGTGCAGACTGTTAATAGCGTGCACATATTGCATAGTCGTGGTTCTCAGTACATTTTCCTGACCGCAATGGCAATTATTTTACTTGCCATGTATAGTTCTTAGTCTTTCATAAGGTATTTTATTGGATGGAAATTGAAACCTGGTCTTTCTCTTTTCAATTGAAAAATAACAAGTATCTGAGACAGAACTTCTTTGAACTTTTTAATTGCGTACCTTGTAGAACTTCACCATACGACAGAAAAAGCAGTGTAAGATAAGTCTTGCAATAACTTTCACAAGCTATATCTAAATTTAATGAACATGGTAGAGTGATCATGTATTCACCATTTAGGGGGCAGGTGGTATGCTAAGACTTACTTTCAGGCATATTTCCTTCTCTTTTCGCAGTTTTGTAGCTCAGCTCATTATTACATATTAATTTGCTGATTGAGCCTCCAACCAAGAATGCTACTACTAGGCCTATGGCCATTTGAAAATGCGGCCCATTCATGGTCTTAATCATAATCCCAACCTTCTACCATTAAAATCACTTCGTAAACTATTATGGGATTCATCATCGATAGGGCATTTTCTTTTCTACGCAAAGCTCATTAATCTCTTGAAAAGTGCTAAATTTTGATTATCACAACTAACTTCTTAGTTCCTACATTGCCATTAAATCAATGCAGTTTATTTTGAACCGAGGGTGGACTTATCACTCTCAATATAATAAAGAAAGTTACAAGAAGCAAATAACTCAGAAATTCTATAGTAAAAGAAAAACATACTCAGCCTATCATTATTACCTTTTATTACTGAAAAGTTCCATCCTTATTCTAAACTAATCTATACCTGTTTTCATTCTTTCAAACTAATTCCTTTTCCTTGACGAGGGTTAAAAAAATCCTGCTAGTATAAACCTAAAACTCGTTCATTTTTTTTACTTTTTTTTTGGGAAATTTTTCGTGTATCTCTTGATGAAATTACTTTAACCTTGCTTGAATTGGGAATGGGAAGAATTTAGCGATTATGTAAAACATAAGAAACATTAGAGGTAGCATCATCGACACATATTGAGGTTTACTGTAATCACAACAAAGTTTGAGTTTCAATTTACCATAATACAACTAGTAGACTCGATGAATCAATATTTTAGAATAATTACATTGAGTCACCTTTTATTTCTTCAACTTATGAATTGACCATACAGTTTATTCAATTAGTATAGTTTTACACTCCAGGTCGATCAACTTTAGTTATTCATTGTAGCATTGATCGATTGAAGCTTAACACGACACCTATAAACAAAGATTTGGGTACTCCCAATTTATGAGGTAAAGAAGAGTCCTTTTTCTTGGAGTGCAGGCTTTCTGCGGTGTGGACTCAAAATCACAGAGTTTTATTTAAAAGGTGTTTTATTTTAATCTTGCTTCTGGGACATATCAGTTGATGATATTTATTGCTAGGAACTAAAATTATGGTGTTTGTATTTCATGTTCACACAGCATCTATCATAATAATTTTGCTAAAGATTTAATATGGAGTCAGTAATCAGATTTGTGGGTAGGGAGATGAGTAAGGATCTGAGAATGTAATGTTCCCTTAATAATAGTGATTCCAAATCTTTTGTCAAAGTCTATATTTGTGTATGTGTAAGAAAATGTTCTCATAATTTTAAACTATTATAATAAGGATTAGAAGTACCAGGCATCTAGAAAAGGTGCAATTTCTTTACCAACAACTATCTATTTCGTTAAGTTCATTGGAGGGTATGAATTCACATTTCACTATATTGAAGGAAACTCCAATAGATTCCATATGGTCATCACGTAGCAGCTGTGCTGAAAGTGAAGCTTCAATATTTGCACTATCAAGTGTTTTAAGTTTCAAACTTATAGCAACTACTGACTGTCTGGGGATAACTACATTCATTACCTGCATACAGTATTGCTGTCTGTTACAACCGGCGGTGAAGAAATATTCAAGGAAGAGCTCCAAACAGAAAAAAGGGAGCTCAGAGTTGCAGAACCAGTTAGTATAGTCTTCTGCTTCTAGTTGCACAATGATTTCAATTTCAGAAACTTGTTTTAATGTTGGCATGATTTACAGGTGCCTCAGCTTTGTGCGGCTGGTTCCCAACTAGAGAATTTCGTCTTCGAAATTGTGGATACAGAGGGTAATCTCGATGAGAATATCCACAATGATGAGGAAAATGGCCATTTTCATACACTTTCCATAAAACTGGACTCATCCGTTAGAAAAACAACCACTTTATATGCTTTCCGAAAGGGGCGATGCACTATTCCTTCACTTACTGTCCCTCGAGATGCTGGTTGCTTTAGCTTTTCTGCTGTTCATTCTCGTCACCGAGAGTTATCTTTGAGCATCAAGGTCGCAACGTTTTATTTCTGGTAATGTGTTGGTAATTTGCAGTGGTACATTTATTGAACTTGATTTGTATACGCAGATTGGCATTCAGCCTTCTTCAGATTTGCAGCAAGAGATTCAAACCTTATGTCCAAATACAAATATAATGATGCTACATGACAAATCAACCCCTAATAATATAGGGAATGTACTTTCCATCATCAAGAATGAGGTATTGTGTTAGATCTTTATTGCACATTACATCCCTCTCATAAATCTGGTTATTTGTGGCTTGTAAATTCCTATTGTAATCTTGAAGTCGTAACTATTCTTTAAGTACCTGGCTTTAAGATTCTAAATTTAAGCTTCTCATGTTCTAATGAGGTCAGTCGAAGCTAATGCCCATCATCCTCACATACTTATATGGTCAGTTGTGCCTTGTGACTTACAATTACTGCTCCTCACAGGTTCTTGAGGAAACTGCTTTGTGCATTGAACATCGGGAAAGGGTAAATTCCTATTGTAATCTTGAAGTCGTAATTATTCTTTAAGTACCTGGCTTTAAGATTCTAAATTTAAGCTTCTTTCATGTTCTAATGAGGTCAGTTAGTTGCAGCTAATGCCCATCATTCTCACATACTTATGTGGTCAGTTGTGCCTTGTGACTTACACTCACTGCCTCTCACAGGTTCTTGAGGAAACTGGTTTGCGCATTGAACATCGGGAAAGGGTACTGAAGTTGCTGCATGACCGGAAGGTTGAAATAGAGCAATCTTTGGTGGAGTTAGGAGGTGATTTGCCTTGGTTAATTCTATTACTGAATAATAATTGGTTTTTACAAATGCATGCAACACTGTTTTGCAATGACGCGCATTTCTTTGTCCTTGTGGTCTTGTCAATATCAGTGACCTATGGCTACTTAGTTTGGGAAGTTTAAAGAATATAAATCCATGTTTTGATTGTCATATTATGACTCTCTCATCATATTATCATCTTTGTCTCTAGATGAAGAAATGTGATGCTTTTTGAAAAAACGATTTGCCATTTACTCCAACATACAATATATATAGATCTGAATCAAGTTAGGACGAAAATGATTGCTCAGTTAATGGTTGCTTTTCACCAAAATCACCTGGGGTGCGATTATTCACTTTGCCTAGCAAATCCAGTTGTGACAAGTAGGACCTACATCACTAAGTTAGGTCTATGGGGATGACCAACTTTTGCAGTTTATGCAGGGCCTTCCCTTTTGAACATTGTGGACTGCTTTTTCGCCAAAGAGGAAATGACAGACATGATAGAAAACAGAGATGGCTCTGCGGCTTCCGTTCTCTGTGAACTGATCAGAAATTTTGCTTCAGAAGGACCACATGGAGGATCTAGAGATGGCATCATTGGTGTGGTTGCACTTCTTGGAACAATTTGCAATATTGAGCTTAGCAGGTAAACTATCACTGACCCTTCTATTTGACCCACTTGTTCAATGTTGCGAATACCCTTTTCACCTTTTAGACAAATTGATACTTAGAGCTGCATTTTCCATTTTGGAGGATCTTAGCCAAGTATCTGGGTGAAGATCAAATGCTCGGGATCGTGTGCACAAACTCCGAGACGGCATTTAGTCTCGAGACATATGACAAAAACGGAGAAGTTGATCTCCAAAATGCTGTTTATGCAAAAGCAGCTGAACTTGGCAAGTCTATTAGTGGTGAATTTCGTGTCATATGTCTTGAGGAAATAAGGTACATAAGTGGTATTTTTATAATTTTATAGCATTTACTGTTATGGAAGATCATATTCCTTGACCAACTTAATCGAGTTCTTGAAAGCATTTCCTCATTCATTTGCAATAAACCTTTGGTAGCCCATACAGAGGAGAGATTGAAGGCTGTGATCCTCAAAGGAAACTGGCTTTTCCTCATCCTACCTTACCTAGTGGAGAAATCCCTCCAGGCTTCATGGGATATGCAGTTAACATGGTCGACATAGACTTTGATCATTTGGCAACAAGAAAACTGAAGGCCTTGGTCTACGAGAAACACTATTTTATCGGCTTTTGGCAAGTTGCAGGTTTATGACACCAGAGAACACATGAAGCAGGCCTCTGTCTGCATAGATCACGGTGCTGTATCACTGCATGGTGGAATAATACGAGAGGACGGCTTGATTTCTCTAGGCTTCTGGTATCTCCGTTTCTCCCTCCAATTTTCCAGATGTCGTTAGTAACTATAAAATTTCTGTGACTAGGGTCTGACCTAACTGAAATTAAAAAAGAAAAGGAAGTTGGTTGCTATTCCTGATAGTCACTGATCAAGCTAAATATTCTTCTTTGCATTTTCTTTGAGATTGAGAAAAGGTAGAGAGACATTTTAGATGCGTAGTCAGTCATTCTTCAGATTGATCAAGGAAGTTGTTTCTTTGCTGTAAAAGCTGTTGCAGTAGCAAGAATAGCCTGTGGGTTGTTTTCTATTTGTTTCATAATCTTAAGCAAGTTTCACAACACCATACTATTACACATGCTCTGTTGATTATTACGGCTCCTGAGTTCTCGGTTGACCTGATTGCTAGTTCATGTTTAAGGAAGGATATCTCCATTAACTGCTATGAGTGACCTGGTTTACCATTTTGCCTCTTCAGGAAGCCAGACATAATCTTTCCTGTTGTCACATCTGAAATTCATATAAATACTTCGCCGGAGAGTACACAAGTAGGGATGCAGATTGCAGAGGCTATGTCGGAGTTGAGAGTGACCCCATGCAAGATACGTAAGATTACAAGAGCTTGCGAGGATGATAAGCGGCAATTTTTGGGGAAGACTAAGGACTTTGTCAGTTATGGACACAGCCGAGGCTTTAATGAAAAATCACTGTCCGAAGGTGGAATTCTGCCCGGATAATTATGTCTACCCCACGATTTCCTCGTGAATTATTTCAAGTTTTATATTTCCAGCCTTGGAAACATGGGATAATTGTCTATGCCGAGTAAATGAAAGAGAACGAGAGAATCACTAAGTGTGTTTTTTGCAGCTACCAATTTTTTGGAATTGAAACCATTACCCTAAGTTGAACATTTTTGTCCTCTTTATTGGATTGATGTTCCGGAATCATTAGTCAAGAGGCATCGCTTCATCTATCTATCCTCCTGAATCGTAAGTTTCAAAATCAATGCCAATAGGGTACATCGGATTGTGGAGAGGCCAAAGTGAAGGAGTGAACGGAGGCATGGAAAAGGGAGCAACTGAGGGAGTGCAGAGAAAAGAAACCTTTGGCGACGTCACGAGAAAAAAAAGTTTTGTTCTTTTCTAGCACACTTATAATCTTCAAAATTACGTGAGTATCGTTATTTTTTCTCGAATGTCTTTGTTGAGATCTTATTGATATCAAAGTTAGTAAAATAATGCACATCTTGTATTATGCATTTTGATTGTAGTATAAAAGCGTTGTCGATTTTGTGCCCTAAATTTGATTTCTAGGCAATAATTAGGTTCGGAAAAATTAAAGTAATTAATATATAATTGGATTTGATCAAGTCCAACTATATGAATAGATTGATTGTGAAATACAAAAGGAAAAGGTATTCTTACATGAAAAAAGCAAGAATATCTTTGATTAGATTTAAAGTAAAACAAAAGGAGCAGGAGAAAAAGAAAAAGGGAAAAAAGAAACAGAAATTTTATAAAAGGAATACACTTTATATTTTTTATGAAGAAGAAAAAAAAACTCAAAGAAAAAAGCTTGGAGGCGCCACGGCACCAGCATTCCAACCCGCGGTTAACGGACCCGTCACCCACTTGGGCCGGGCCCCCGGCCCATGACAAAACTTTTTCAAGTTGGGTCGCATAGGCTCAAATTTAAAAAAATAAAATTCGCCTACGTTGAATGTACTGTCTTTAATAAAGAAAATTCAATACCGGCTTCAACAATATATGCTGGCCCAAAAGAATTTCCAACAATTATCATGACTGATATCTGAAAGAGAACAACCGTATATTTTTACATAGCAAACCAATTAGCAAATTCAAATGAACGAACACCTCAGTTATATGAGAAATAAAATACAAAGGGATGATTATCGAGGATGAAAACATGTCTCAAATACATGCCACAATGTGGAAAAGCTCGATATATAATAAATTTCACAGGAAAATGTACGTCAAATAGACATCATCAAAGGTAATCATTATCATTAAGATATTGTAGAGTAGAGAAAAGGTATCAATGCCCAAGCGTACTTCTCAATTTTGGGCTTCACCTGACCACCTCTCGATGGATGACTTTATAAACGTAGTATAACTCACTATATTTTTCTCCGTCAACATTTCAATAATCAAGAGTGAATGTTTATATGGAAGCCAAAACTCTGGCACCTAAAAAGGAAAGAGGAGAAAAGGAGACAAATGAGGTTGAATGCCGGCTATGTATAGGCACATTGCCGTAGTTTATCACTAGCTTCCAAAGATTGGTGGTGTGGTGGCATGGATATGCGTTGGTCCCATCCGGAATTGAAGGACTTGCATTCCTTGAATTCACCATGGTTTGAGTTTGGATGTCATTCCACGGCTTGATTCACCATGGTTTGAGTTTGGATGTCATTCCACGGATAGCGCTTCCCTGTCTTGTCCTGAATATTTGATGTACTTGCTATGGGTGGAAGATCTTGGATAGTCTTCAAAACTTCGACAACTTCACTCATCCAGGGACGAGCATCCGGATCTGGTCTAAGGCAGCGAGCAGCCAACTGCAAAGCAATCTGGGCACCTTTTTCTGAGAATTGATTTCCGAGCCTTAAATCTATCAATTCGTACAACCTTCTTTCCTCTTCCAGAAGTGACTGAACGTCGCCGACAAGGAAGTCATAGGGTTTACTTCCGGTCAGGATTTCCAAAAGAACCACACCAAAACTATAAACATCACTCTTTACTGAGATGCACCCTGCAATAATATATGTGCAGTCACTAATCAGGAATACCTAAAATAAGTATCAGTCAGTCCTATTTGGATATAAATACAATCCATAAAGTACCCGCAAATATCCCAACCACCTCGAGCAACCAAAAACAGGTAAGTTTGAAATAATAACTTTATTCTCTGTCCTTCCATCGCTCCTTTTTTTCTTATGATAATACTACTTAAGCACCCCGGGCGTTGCTGTGGATGAATAGCTATTCAGTATTAGTGAAATTATCAAAGCAATTAGTGGAATAGAAGTGTACTTAAAGCCCAAATTGTGATATTATCGAACATGGCAATTCCAAAAACAATACTGAATCTCGTCATCATAATATATTTCATTCATGGACTGTCATGTCAAGGTATTTGCTTCTGCGAAGTAGTAATTTATGTCATGATAAATATGAACCAACTAATTAATCTATCAATTCAAAATGATGCCATTTATTAGAAATTGTCAAGTCATAATCATTAAAATTAACGATAACATAGTGAATGATTCTTACTGCATTGCCTTCACTGAAATTTATAAGGATGTATGCCAAAAAAAAAAAAAAAAAAAAAGAGAGAAAAAAGTCTCAACTCTTAATCAATAGATGTATAAGATAAAACCACCGCCTTTTTAATGATTTTAACGTAAAATTATGCTACTCTTAAATGATAAATAGGAAAGTAAAACAAAAAAAATACACAAATCATGATTACTACATTTAGCCCTAAACCACGCAAAACAAAGGAACAAATAATACCTAGTTTTAAAGTTAAAAATGCTACTCATAAATGATAATGAATACATTTTTTATTGGCTAATTATTTCAAGAAATACAAACGATTATTTTAGGAAAATATTTTACAAATCAACTGCCCTTTTAGTTTTAAAGTTAAATATGCTGCTCGTAAATGATAAATAGGAAATTATAATGAGAATAAACCCAAATCATGATCTACCGCATGTAGCCCTAAAGCACATGAAACAAAGAAACAAATAATACTTGGTATGGATTTACGTTTTTCGGTAATTATCTATTGCTTGTAGGACGGAAGACTACCACATTAACTGGCTACTCTAAGAAATCTAGATACTCCATTATGAACCAGGAACCCTTCAGACATGTAGCGTTGAAGCACATAAAAACTCATAGAGAAAGAACTTTAATTATGGATCAGTGTTCCTGTAATTACTGATTGTGCATCCTATCAAAAAGCACCATGGATTTATCGGGGGTTCGAAGGGCATAGCAGACATTCGGTCGTGAATTGAAAAGAACAATATAAACCAAAGACCAAAAGAAAAAACAGAGACTCACTCGCCAGCAATGCATGATTAACGTGGATTATGAACTCGCCTAATATGCACCCCCAAGATTCAATTTTCATGTACTTGTAATCAGTACTTATCATTCACAAAGCCTGCGCATACCACATAAAGTAAATCTAGATCACCTAGGAACGCTAACTCGCGATGGTCCAGCAAATTTTACAGGTTCCTCCCGGGCAAAAAAAAAATATGAGAAAGACACCAGACATTACACTCGGAGGAAACGACAGTTGAGAGATGCCTCCAACAAAGAAAAGGACTGCAGGTAGTGAGCAGCAATCAGTCATTCCACAAGCTACACTGCGCGTAATGTTCCAGAAGTTCAAGCAAGAAATATGCAATATATTCCATCCAATGATTAGATATCTAGTGGACTGAAAGTGAGGCAATAACATCATTTGGGAGACCACATGCAGGACTATAGCAGAAAAAAGTAACTTAACCTAATGTGCAAGAGCGACAGCTGATCATACCATTCCTGCAAATCGTGACAATATATGAGGACAGAGCAGAGACAGGATGCACAAAGAGAAAATTAGGTTATATCAGTATATGACCGTCCCCCTAATTTTCTTGTCTTTGGTCACAATTTATATCTACCTAATTCAATTCAGTTCTTTGTCAAAATTGGTGCACATGCTGTGAATGAGATGTGTAGATTGGGGCTGTTCTCTTCTTTTCTATGCCATAGGATAATTTGACATCTCAAAAATATACTCAACTACTTTTGTGCAGGTTATTAGGACATCTCTCATCGACAGATTGCTCGCGGAAACATACACATACCACTCGCCAAGTATTCTGGGGCCATATAGCCAACTGTTCCCGCGACAAGGCCGGAGTGAGAGCCATCTTTCTCGAGGACAATTGCAAGTCCAAAACCAGCAAGCTTGGCATTGTAGTCCTAAAAAAGACGAATGATGAAAAAGTCAAACATCATGATTAGAAAGGAAAAAATGTCACCACAGCTTTTGCTACATACGGCATCTAATAGGATCTTTGAAGGTTTAAAATCACGAAATATCACTGGCGGTTCTGTCTCCCCATGAAGAAAAGCGAGACTCTTTGCTCCATCCAGCGCTATTTTCATCCTGGTAGACCAAGGGAGAGCCAATCCCGCTACGCCCATAAAAGAACAGAAGAATTAACTAATAGAATATTCGTCATCACAGATAAATCAATATTCCCTTTCTGAAGCCACCGTGTAGTTTGGTTAAAACTGATACCAACTTTTGTTAAATAACTGCTGAGAATGAGAAGGCAGGGCAAGAAATGGTAGAAACTACAGCAGGACTCCCTTTCTTTTCTTGTGGAAATGAAAATAATGCTTATGCAAAGGATATGCCCTGCTATTAAAAAATTTACTGTCTTTCGAGAGTTGTTCAATCGGCAAGCATGTCCCTTCCATTAAATATCATTACTAGCATACTTGCAAGCTTTGTACTGAGTTTCATCCTCAATACGGTGCATCGCTGGTGTTCTTGCGCCTAAATGACCAAGTTAGAGAGAATTAAGTCTCAGGACTCCCTGAGATGTACTACTGAGAGACAAAGATGATAAAACGATACTAAAATCACTCACGGATGAAGCTGCTAGAAAGTGACATTTCATGACCATATCACATGATCTTCCGCTATTTCTTTCCTCTTTTTTTTTTTTTGTTTTTTACTGGCATCAAACTATAATGTCCTCTCCCTTACCAAAAAAAAAAAAAAAAAAAAAAAAACTATAATGTCCTGAGTATATGATAACATTGAAAGTCTCTGGTATTGCATCCCTTTGGTCGGTGGCACCAACGTTAAAAAAGCAATTTACATAAAAACATTTCAGGCAGAAGAACATTCAACAGAGTATGAGCATTGAAGAATTATCTAGGAAATTACGGTTCCGAACCCTACAATCTTCTGGAAAGACGTCCACAATAAGGAGAAGTAACATTTTTTTCTCCTTAAAATTATTATCCAGATTCTAGCAGCAATCAAATAGTTTTCTTGGGAGACATGACTTCCGTATCCAGCTATGGGTGGATTGTTTCACGTGAGTACTTATATACTACGAACATAATGTAGGACATGTAGGACAAGCCATTAAGGGCACCAAGCACGTATTAAAGGACAAGTGCGCATACTTTCAAAGAGGTGATTGTCCAAGCTCCCTCGTTGCATATACTCATATATAAGCAGCACTTGGTTGCCTTCCACGCAATATCCAATTAACTTTACCAAATTCGGATGCACTAGACGACTAAGAATACTCAATTCAGCCTGGCACGTGGAAAGTGCAACAGTTCAAAAGTCATACTAACTGTCAAACATGCATTAATCCAGAAAGAAAAGATCATCACATGAAATATTACCAGCCATCGTCCGTCAGTCAGCTGCCAACTTAGCTCGAAAATCTTAACAGCAACAGTCAGCCCAGTGCCAGGGCTCGCAGGAGCAGTCCCATTTTCTTCAATCCAACCCTTAAAGACTCGGTCAAAACGGCCTTGACCGAGCAGACCCTCGGGACTAAAGTTTCTTGTAGCTAACTTAAGATCCTCTAATGAAAATTTCCGCAGCTGAGGAGTGACTTTAACTACCTCATTCGTAAATCCACGTACAGAGCCAGAACCACCTTTACCAAGAGGACTTGCAGCACTAAATTTTCCAGCAGCTAACTTAAGATCATTAAATTTAAATTTCCGCAGCCAAGAAGCAACTTTAGGTTTTCTTTTGAGTTTAGAAGTTGAACTGTCTGCATTAACAGTGGTTGTAATTGTATACGAAACCACAGTAGGAGCAGGCTGCTCTCTGCTTGCATCATTTGGAATGCTTTGTGCTGCTCAAATACAAAATTAGCATATCAGACGAAACAAATGACCATCGATTTGGGTCACATTGGGGAACAACAAACACCAAGCCACTTCATCTAAACAGGAATTAAAAGATGAATCAACTAATCTGCCAGTCGGCCTAGCGACTGTTTCTTTTCCAATTGAAGAAAGTATCCGGTCCGAATAGAGGAGGGTATGTTGCCACCTAAGTGGATAGTTGTGGTTTATAAGAGAAAACTAGGACAACGTCTTCAACTTGCAATCAAAGCGATGGAAAAAGTTAAGCAGCAATAAATCTACCTGATCTCTTGATATAGACTAAAATAATTCTATGTAATCAATCTCTGACGTACTTTGCTCACTTCTTGTGATATCACACCCTCAACCTACTCTAGATCTGTCACAAACTTATGTCTTCCTATGAGATACATCGCTATCATCACCCATTACTAGATGACCTACAACACACCATAATTGTTAGTCACTTCCCAAACCAACTCTGCCAATAAAAAATCTCCGGGAACAGAGAGCACTCCTAAGGACACTTCAAAAAATCTCTGGGAACAGAGAGCACTCCTAAGGACACTGGCAATTAACTCCAACTTGACAGGCTTTACTGGGGCACATGCATAACCCATCAAAACGCAAAATCAGAATTAGAGTATAAATCCACAATAACAGCTACATATGATAGTAAAATATCCCACTTTGCTTCTTTTGGGGTTTATAATGGTCCTATGGTCTGCATCCAATTAATGCTTAAACTTTCAGATTTTGAACTTTTAATTTGGTACTAGAGCCAACTCTCAATTTTCCATGCCACTTTCATTTCAAGTGAGTTATTTTCTCTATCTTACTCGTTAAATGCATTTATCATATAATTTTTATCCAGGGTTGCATATGAGAGTGAGTATTAAAATGTTGAACATCACTTGTTTAGAGAGCTTATGATAACCTTCGTTTTAAGTAGCGGCAGATAGCAGTCAGCAAGAACGAAATTCATATCAATATCGGGCGCTGTTGGCCCTATTGTGGTGATGACACCTCCAATGAGGTTGATATGCCACATCCATGATTATTGCAAGGCAAACGGTAACACAATTAGAAAATTTTATATATATGTAATCTCTCTTGCCTTATAGCTTAAGCCTTTTGGTTGGACTTTGTAACATAAACCAAACATTAATTTCAAGTTCATTCTTACACCAGACCAATAATAAACAAAAAGTATGTTCCTTTCCTTTTTCCCTTATAGCACCTCCAACAAACACAAGCAGAATATCATGATAAAAAGTACGGTATTTCCACAGATTGTAAAACAGGAATTTCGATCAGCTATTCACAATTGACATTGATAATAACTCCCTCGGTACTGTAATGAAGAACTCTCCTACCAAAAAATAATAACTAAGTTAGCTAGTGTTACCTCAATCTACAACCTTGAAGCACATTTACAGCGGCAAAAATAGACTAGCAATCCAGATGACTGCACACTAATGCTGTGCCGATATTTGGTTTTGTACACTGAAAATATATGCATCAGAAGCAGTCCTAGTTCTGAAGCTAACATCAGAACGACGAGAATTTTGTACAGTTAGCTGCCGCTGCCTCATTCATAAATATTTGAAGGGTGATACCAGATATACGATTTGAAAGAAGATCAGATTTCATTCAGATAGGTGTTAACTTTCCAATTTTCTCTTCATTAAGGCTGGGCCCTGCAGCTTTTAACTTGTTCAACCAAATATATAAAATGGAAGGGAAAGAAAACGACAGGCACCATCTCAACAGAACAATGCTCTCCGCTGATAATTACTCTTACCTTTAGTCCCTGTCAGATGATTGCAACAGATTTCATCAGGTGATGGACTCTTGAGATTTGGACAATCGATAATGCTCATTCGTTCCAAGTTTGGTGCAATGCGTAAGCCACTGGAAATGCTAATGAGCTCTGGCAATGAGAATAGGGATATCCTTTTCATGTTGGCGAGAAAGTAAGTACTGTCGTCAATAGGAGTATCTTCACGCGTCACTAAACTTGAGACATGTGGGCAGTCTTCAACTTTGAGCTCTTCTAAGTTATCAAGGTTTTTCAGTAGGTCAGGTGTAAATATGGTAGTCAACTGAGGACATGTGACTAAGGCCAAGCATTTAAGATGAGACAAGGATCCTCGACGCGGCAGCCCCTCATAGATGCACCTCAAACTCTTCATATGATATACATAGAGATATTCAAGTGACTTGAGAAACCTCGTGTCATCCTCCCATGTTTCTGATACAATTTCACTTCTATCAGCTTCATCGTACATGTCAGTTCCATCAATAATAACCCGAATCTCATTACACTCCCCAATTATGCAGCATTTCAGTTGCTCCATGTTCGCAATCCCAAAATCAGATAGCTTAGTGACATCCGTATGGCGGTCTAAGAAAAATGCAGTAGCATGCCGAAGCATCTTCTGGATATCTATAGGCACCCCGACACCATTTACATATTTCAGGGATCTATCCCAGCGTTCTATTTCAAACTCAAGATCCACCGGGAGACAAGACATGATGCGTTCATCGTGACTGCCAACAATGAATTTGAAATGTGACAACAATCTACACACCATGGACGTACCAAACCATTTGAATTTCCTCAGATGTTCCACTCGTGGAAGGTACAGTTTAAGTGTATCCAGACTTATCAAGCCACAAACGTCGTCGATAATAGCTTCCACAACACTCTCCCACCTCTCATCCTCTGGATTTACATCAATACTTAATTCTTCTAGTTGAGATAGCGCGGAAAGAGTGCCTTGAGGAATCAATGCATTCGCTTTCGCAGATTTTGTGCCCCGATTTGCGCGTAGGCAAAAGGATAATTCTAGGCAAGTGAGCTTTGTTAGCTTGGCAACCTCCTGGGGCAGATCCATGATCTCGGTCCCTTCCAGATCAAGCACCTCAAGCTGCTGAAGTTCTCCAATTTTTGGAGGTAATACACTCAGCATCTCACAGTGAGCCAAGAATAGTCTTTTTAGGCGGCTTAACCCGAACAGAGACTCTGGCAAGGACTTGATCCGCGTTCTGGATAAATTCAGGATTTCAAGAGCAGGCATGTAATCGAAGAAAGACGGACTAATTGTTCTGAGCTTGTAATTTCTATTCAGAAACAAGACCAAGAGTACAGGACACCGAGGATCCTGGGGCAACTCAGTTAACCGGTTTTCCATCAAGTAGATCTCCGTGTAAGTCTGCCATTGTGTGACCTCCGGAGGCTCCATCAATCCTAGACTCCCAAGCATAAGCACCTTGCTGCTGCCATATTCAGGTGGAGCGCCTTCGATGTAGTCAGAACATATCTCAAGTTCCTCCACCGATTGTGGTGTACGTGATGATGAGAAAATTTGATGAACAATCTTTGTAATAGAGAGAGCAGTTGAAAATATCTCAAGAATCTGAGTCCGGAAAGAAAACTTGATCCAAGGAAAGTTACGTTACCTAGTTTCAGTAAGACTTTTTAATGAAGTGGTGTCTTCTCCTTTGGGCTATCTTTGACAATTCAGCAGGTTTGGCTAAGAATTTTCAGTTGGAAGAGTGGATATTGCCTGAACCATCCCCTCAACGGTCAACAATGCCAGCAGCTATGGACCATCCGCTTAAAAGTTCAGATATTAGAATGATGATTTTTCTTTTCTGGCCAAAAAGGAAAAAAAAGCTATATTCTCCCTTTCGTTTTTAGGCATAAAAATTGCTTGTGGACTTTCTTTTTCTGCCGAGATTTTTAAAAAAAAAAAGAAGAAGAAGATTTTGTCCTAATAATTTGAAAAACTGTTTAAACTTTACAAAATTAAAGAAGCAAAGAAAAAGTCAATGGACAGTATTCAAGCACGTAATGAAAGTTTGACAAGTGGGGGGAATTGCCCGGCTCGAAATATGACAAAATATGGCAGATGAAACCTTCTTATTTTTCCCTTGAAAACCGGTTAAGTAAAGTGGTCCGGTTCCATGGAATATTCTCCAGTAAGGAAAGCACCTGTTACTGGTGAAAAAATGATCGAGCCGTCACCATCTAAGTAGCGGCGACACTGACACACGACACGCGTCATGACACGACACGCTAATACGTCGTTTCTAAACAAAATAAAGAAACGTTTATATTAAATATATATTTTTATTTAACATAATAAATTATCATTTTTATTATTATTTCAATCAAATTCATAAATAAATAAATAAATAATTAAAAAAGCTTAAAATGAATATACACTAAAAACATTAATCCGTCATTTATTAATATTATTCATTGTTTCAATTTGATAAATTCAACTCTATTTCAATTATTCATAAAACTTGGAGAAAAAATAAGCAATTTATATTCTGGACTCACATGTTAGATATGTTGGAAGAAGAGGGAAAAACTTAAAGGGTGAATTGTGTATCACGGAAAGTGGAGTCGGAAGAGAAGAGAAGACTAGGGCTCCATTCGTTTCGCGGAAAATAATTTCTAGAAAAACATTTTTCGGATTTTTCGACGTTTCTTTCACGAAAAATGAATTTCCTTAGAAGTTCCACTCGCGGGAAGTATAATTAAGAGTATCCAGCCTCGTCAAGCCATAAACATCGTCAACAACAGTTTCCACAACACTCCTCCACCTCTCATCCTTTGGACTAACCTCAATACTAAGCTCTTCTAATTGAGTGAGCGCAGGAATGGTGCCCTAAGGAATCAATGCATTCACTTTCGCATATTTTGGGTTGGCAAAATGTTACTCCTAAGCAAGTGAGCTTTGTTAGCTTGGCGACCTCCTTCGGCAGATCCATGATCATAGTCCCTTCAAGATCAAGCACCTCAAGCTACTAAAGTTCTCCAATTTGTGGAGGTAACACCATCAAAAGATCACAATGAGTTAAAGAAAAGTCTTTTTAGGCAGGTCAACCTCAAAGACTCGGTAAGGACTTGATCGAGTTCGGGACAAATTCAGTTTTTGAGAGCTGGCATGTAATCAAAGAAAGGCGGACTGATCGTTTTGAGCTTGCAATTCCTATTTAGAAACAATACCAGGAGTGCAGGACAGCAAGGATTCTCGGGTAACTTAGTCAAGCGATTTTCCATTAAGTAAAGGCACGTTTGATAACGTTTCGTTCAAAAATTGTTCCTAGAAATCAATGAATAATTTTTGAATAAAAGAACGCGTTTGGTAACTGCGAAAAATTTATGTTCCCTAGAATAGAAAAAAAAAAACAAAAACACGTTTGGTAAACTTGTATAATTTTTTAATAATTTTATTATATTTTTCCTTTTTTTTTTTTTTTTTTTTTTTCCTTTTTTCTTTTTCCTTTTTCTTTTTTCTCTTTGGCTGGTCGTCAGCCATAGCGATGGCCGGTGAATGATCGGGCAATGTCGGCATGCTCGCGGAGCCTCGCCGAGCCGGGCGAGGCCCATCTCTCACCGGGCCATCGCCAGTGACGCCGTCTTAGAGGTGGCCCGACAAGGCTTGGCCTCGCCCTAGCCCCAAGCGAGGTCGAGCCTCACGCGGCCATGGCGAGGCTCGGGCCGACGAGCGTCGCCATAGCTCGGCCTCTTTGGGGGCTAGCGACGCTCTAGCAAGGTCGCCAGCCCTCGTTTGGCTGATCACCAGCGCCAGCCATGGCCAAGGCCAGTGATCGGCAAAAAGAAGAAGAAGAAGAAGAAGGAGGAAAGAAGAAGAAAAGAAACAGAAAAAAAAAGAAAAAAATGAGAAGAAAAAAAGTTTTCGGAAGTGTTTCTGGAAACAAGGAACAATTTTTTCTACTTTTTGTTTCTATTCCAAATCTGTTTTCGGAAACAAAAAAGTAGATATTTTGTTCCGAGGAATAAAAGTGTAAATAAACGTGTTTTTTTTTTTTTTGTTCCCCGGAACAAAAGAATAAAAAGTTGTGTTCCAGGAAACAGAAACACATTTAAACAAATTCACCCTAAATCTCTATGGAACTCTGCCATTGAATGACCCTCGGAGGCTCCATCAGTCCTGAACCCCCGCACAGAAGGACTATCTTTTTGTCTTCAGGTGGGCTGCATTTGACATCATTACGGCAAATCTCAAGTTCCTCAACCTGCTGGTGCGGCGGCTTGAACTGACGGAATTCGTCAAGGGTACCTGGCCATTAATTCTCTCCAATGATGAATAATTCTACTAGGCAAATAAACTATTGAAACATGTGTGTCAAATAACATATGAAGATCCCAGCCAAAAACCAAAAATAGCACACAAAGATGTAGGTCCAACACCTATACCCTCTTCTATTGAAGGGAAATTACCCCTTACATCCTATAATGGATGGTATAATCATAATTTGTATCTTAAGACCAACCCCACTACCTTCTCGGGGTGGAATATTTTTGTTTAGTCTAACCACAAAATTACACTTTATCTATATGTACCTGCACTTGAAAACATCCAGAGACGAGAGAAATAGCGAAAAGGAAAATTCTCAAATCAGAAGACTTCGAGTGTGTGATATGTGAGTTGAGTATGATGTTTTCATCATTTAGATTCTCTGTCTTGTCTAAACATTATTCTGCACGACGATGAAGTGAACTTTTACGTATCTCCTTTGACGACAATAGAAAAGCCCCCAAAAAAGGGCAAGTTTCTTATCATCTAAACCAACTAGTAACCCCGCAAAACAAACATCGTATCGGTTTGCTTGCATCAATGAAGGGTCCACCATCCCACCTTGTTGCTGCCCCCCGCTGCTTGCTTCCTCTTCCTCCTCCAAGTGCAGTCTCTCGTAAGTAGCATGCGACCAGTACGATAGGCCCCAAAGCCACGAGCGAGCCCACGACGCTTCTGCCGACCACTTGACCTCCGCCTCCAGCTAGGCTTATGGTCAATCCCGTTGACCCTGGCGGGGCAGGACCAGGGAAAAAGGACCCAGCGATGGAGAGAATCTTGAAGCGGCTGTGAAGGGCCACGACCGTCCCCAGGGCTGTGGGTTGCCGGAGCGTGACATTGGTGACCAGTATTTGGACAAGGATTGGTGAAAGAACTACATAGTTTCGACAAGTGATCTAATTCATTGTTTTTTCCTTCTCAGTTGATATATCCACTCGTGTGCCAGGAATTTGCAGCTCTTGAGATATTTGAGTTGGACCACACAAAAGTATATTTCTCTGGAAGAAACATTTGACATGACTTAGGGGTTGGTTTTTCCTTCGAACGAAAAAAGTGAGCTACTCAGTCATCTATCCTAAATTTGCACTAAGAAATACAAGCTATATGAACAAATGTATAGATATTCTGTAGTTGTTATGAGAAAATAACTTTTAATTTGAAGATCCTTCTTATTGCACTATTCGTTGGCTGTTTTTATGCATGTGAGAATTTTTTTAAGGCCTCAATGTCATAATGTAAAAATGGCTAATAATGGATATCAATTGGACTCTGTCATATGCTAATATAAGGTGATAATTGTTTACTTACAGGAATAAGGGCAGTGAGAGTAACAGGTGAGTTAGCTCCATCCCCTATTTTGATATGTTGAATGCACATTCAAAATTATCTAGCAAATGCTTTTTCATTGGAGTTTTGGCCCCAGTAGAAGTACCCTTTACAAATTACTGATCCCTTCTATTGCCTGGTGGGTTTTGGCAGGCGGGCACTGTCCTCTGTCTTAGGTACATTATCAGAGGTTATCATAATGGCCTACTTTACCTTGAGTATATCTGCTTTGGCTTGAAGGAAGATGGTAACATCCAATATAACGTTTAGTTATGTGTTTATACAAGAAAGATCTATCATCGAAAACGATGCAAGGATATGGCCAGTAAAGGACTTGAAACTGTGAGACCATTTTTGATGGACTGTGGAGCAAGCTTTTCTTGCTCTAAATGTAGATTGTTGCTTGAAGCTACTGTAGATTTACAACTCGGAGATGTAGTGCATGTTATAATGGGTAAAAATATGCGGATGATAACTTTAAGAAAAGACCTTGGGTTTGATGGGTTTCCATTTTAGTGGTGGGTGTTATTATTGTCTTTGTTGCAACCGAGTCTTACTTTCATTTGGCATTGGATAGCTCTTAAATATCTCTTCCATAGATGACTTTTCTTTGTGATATGTACCATTCTAGACCAGGAACATTGTTCATTTAACTATTTGTTTAGCTTGCTTGTCATGAAAATGAAAAGACTTATGTTAAAAGGAAGCTAAGGTTTTGATACAGTGCTTTATCTGTTCATAACCTTTAGACGACAAACCTCTCGGTGGTAAACCTTGAGAGTTGTAGCCGTGCAATTGTCCAAAGTTGGGCAGCTCTTCACAAAGGCACAACTTTCTGCCTAGTCAAGGTTGGTGCTATTTCCAGTTCATTATTATTTTCTTTGTCAACCTTCAGAGAAAAAAAAAAAAGATTGCTTTTCTTCTTCATACAGGAGAAGACAGAATAAAGTCCCGGAAATTCCACATGCTGAGAAATTGTCTACATAGTCATGTGCAGGTATTACAACTCAGCATCGTAGCCTATTTGTTGGCACCTCCAATGCAGTTTCTATTATGAATTTTTCATTGCTTTTCGCAAGAATCACTACTCCATTTCCTATTAAAGTGCTAGATGTAGCTCGGTGGCAACATATGCAATTTTCTTTATTAGTGTGGATCTGCAAATCATGCCATAATTAGGTAAGAGAATGGTAGTTGCTTGCTGTTCATTCAGCTGATTGAATGGAGGACCTCTGGGGCTCACGTGTGCCTAAGATGGCATGATGGTTGTCATTGTTGTGGCTCTGCATCTTTGTACGTTAAAATGGCCCATCAGATAAGCCGGTGCAGCTTCTGCAGTAGATATCCAATGATGAGGAGTTAGAGATTCACAACCTGAATACAAAATTTCTACCGTATAGCTGTAACAGTTTCTGTGATCTGGCTGGTGAAGGGTGCTTTGCTTCAATGAGAGAGAGCTAAAATTTTGACGAAATATTATGACTGTCAAATTATCTCCAACCAATATTTCTTAGTAGCTTCTGTCCCAAGATGCCCATGAAAAGGGTACTTTGTACTGTAGGACAATGGGAGAGAATAATCCACCAAAATAGTGATGCTTCAGATTTGTTCCTTGCAAGAATAATGTGCTAATTTGTTGTTTTCCCCATGCTTTGCTTGAGGCTATGCATATGCAGAGGATGTAAGAGGTGGCTCTGATTATCTTTATTTCTCAGAACAAACAGATCCATCTCTGCCACATGGGTGGCTCAGTTTTACCGTTGGATACTATGTGGATCGTCACTAATGCAGCATGGCGTTCAAGCAACTAGTCAGGCCAAGCTTTGTGGATGGATAGCTCATACTAGTGCAACAGAGTGCCTCTCATCATCAGTTTGGGTCTGACCATCCTTCGTTGGGATTCATTCAATCTTTCTGGTATTTTCCTATGTGCTTATATCCTCCTATCCAGTTGTTCTCATCAGCATGCTTCTGGACTTTTGAGTGAGGGTGTATTCTCTTAATGAGAATGATGTTAAGTTTGGTTTTAATATGGTATTTTATCGGATCTTCTCTATTTTAATATTATAATTTTTCATTTTAAATTTCCTTTGGTTGAGGAGCAATTTGTGCAGCAGGATTTACGTCAAGTTTCGACCATGTCTTGAAATCAAAGATTCTTATCTTATATGGTTTCACGTGAAGCTGTTGAATTTGATCGTGTAATGAGAGGACAAAGATAAGGAGATGACCCCTTGTGCGCATGCCCTTCGTGATGGTAAATACTTCTTCTCAAATGATAAGTACTTCACAGATGATTTGAATCGAGTCTAGCCAGGAGAAAAATTACTCACATCTAGACATGCTTGGGTTATATCTCATAGATCGTAAGAAATGAATCCTCAAAATCTTGGGGAATGGTTAAATCTTGTTACGTTTTAGAGGATCCCGTCCTTAAGGGTAACGGCATCAAGTTATAGGAGTTGGTTTTTCTCCTCAGGTAGCATAAAGGACTCCTCATAATTGATTATTTCACAAAGCCAAAAGAATAGTCCAAGCGCTTGCATTGTCATGTTTTCGCAGACTATTGCATTCTAAATTGCGATCATCTTCGAGAATGATCTACTTATAAAAAGCAATTATGACTTATTAGTACTTATGTCAATTTGGTGTTGATGCCTTTTAAATCGAAATTAGATGTTTTATGTTGGCATTGGAATATGCACATCATGCATGGCACACTTATTATATTTTAATATTACCTAGCGCTAGCAGCAATGTGCAAATTTAGAGAGCCAATGTATGTTCAAGAAGAAAAATGAACAGTAGCGCTAGCAGCAATGTGCAAATTTAGAGAGCCAATGTATGTTCAAGAAGAAAAATGAACAGCCCATGGTCTTGTCGTCGACAAGCTAGTAGGCCCCCAAAGTCTCCATGGGCGTCTCGAAGCAATGGATAAAGGTAAACAATTACATAAACACAATTAAAAGACAAACTACCATCATAATCAACAAACACTCAAACGATGATGAAAAATGGAATTAGTGACTCACTAAAAAAAATTACTAATTCATCAAACACCCAGAGCAAAAGCTAATATTCTCTCAAAAAATACAGGTCCAGTCCAATGTACAAATTTCATCACATGCCCGCTATCAGCATGGACGATGCCACACCGCCCCCGCAAAATGATGTCCACGGCGGCAGCGCTACAACTAAAAATTGCTAACGGAAGAAATCAATAGATCGAAACGCTTTCGAGCATGAAAGCACATGACATGACAAGCAGACATGCAAAAGTGAAACTCATAAAACCCTAGAAATGCAGGAACGAGTAGAGTACCTCGGATTGTGGGGAGGCCAAAGTGAAAGAGTGGATGCAGATGTGGCAAAGGCAGCAATCGAGGGAGTGCGGAGAAAAGAAACCTGGGCGATGTCGTGGGAAAAAAAGTTTTTTTCTTTTTTTTTTTGGCAACACACTATTAATTTTCAAAATTATGTGAGTATCGTTGTTCTTTCTCAGTTGAAAAACGTCTTTGTTGTCTTTGTTGACGTTTTACTGATATTAAAATTTATAAGATAATGCACATCCTCATGTATTATGCATTTTGATTGTAGTATAATGTTGATTGTGTGTGCCCAAAATTTTGTTTTCAAGGCAATAAGTAGGTTGGGAAATATCAAAGTGAATTGCATATAGTCGGATTTGATCAAGTCCAATTGTATGAATAGACTGATTGCAAAATACAAAAGGAAAAGGAAAAGGTATTATTACATATTTATAAAAAAAAGCAAGAATATATTTGATTAGATTTTAAAGAAAAAGAGGAGCAGAAAAAAGAAATATAAATTTTAGAAAAGAATATACTTTATATTTATTTATAGGAAAAATAAACCCAACAAAAAGAGATAAGAATATCTCGGAAAAAATAGAATAATATGAAAAAAAAAACTCAAAGAAGAAAGCTTGGAGGCGCCTCGGCAACAGCATTCCAACCTCTGTCCTAGGAGTGGTTAACCGGGCCGCACTCTCTTGGGCCGGGCCCACAGCCCATGAACAACTTTTTTAGGTTGGGCCGCATAGACCCAAACAAAAATACGATAAAAAATGGCCTACATTGAATGCTCAAACACCGGTTTCAACAATAAATACTGGCCCAAAAGAATTTCCTACAATTTATCGTGGCTGAAATATGAACGAGAAGAGCTGAGTATTTTTACACAGCAAACGAATTAGCAATTCAAATGAACGAGCGCCCCAGTGACACGAGAAATAGAAATACAACGAGATGATTATTGAGAACACAAACATGTGTCAAAGACATGTCACAACGTGAAAAATTTGATACAAAATAAATTTTACAGGAAAAGGTACATCAAATAGGCACCATCAAAGGTAATCATTATCATTAAAATGCTGTAGAGGAGAGATAAGGCATCAACGCGCAAGCATATTTCCCATTTTTAGGCTTCACCTTACCACTCTTCAAAGGATGCCTTTATAAATGCAACATAACTCAGATTATATTTTACTCCATCGATAATCCAGTGATCAGGAGCAGATGTTCAGATGGGAATCGAGACTCCGACATCAAAAGGGAGAAGAGGAGAAAAGGAAACAAATGGGGTTGAACAACGGCTATTTATAGACACATTATCCCAGTTTACCACTGGCTTCCAGAGATTGGTGGTGTGGTGGCATGGATATGCATTGGTCCACCCGGAATTGAAAGACTTGCATTCCTTGAATTCACCATGGTCCAAATCACGGCCAGCGCTTCCCTAGTCTTGTTCTGAATATTTGATGTTCCAGACTTGTATGGAAGATCTTCGATAGTCTTCAAAACTTCTACAACTTCACTCATCCGGGGACGAGCTTTTGGATCTTCGCTAAGGCAGCGAGCAGCCAACTTGAAAGCAATTTGGACACCTTTTTCCGAGAACTCTTCAAGCCTTGGATCCATCAATTTGTACAATTCTATTTTCCTTCCTAGATGAGGCTGAACGTATTCAAGAAGGTTAATTTCACGGGAAGGCCAACCTTGGTGTATGACTGTCCGTCTGGTCATAATTTCCAAAAGAACCACTCCAAAACTATAGACATCACACTTTGCTGTGAAGTGCTCTGCAACAGCATATGTGCACTCACTTTGCGTGGAAGCCGACCAAAGACTGCTAATATTTGAGTATATGCAACAAGGGAGCTTTAACAATCCCCTCTTTAAAAGTATGCGCAGCTGTCCTTTATAATGTGCTTGGTGCCCTTAATGACTTGTCCAGCATTATGTTCATACTATATAAGTACTCACGGTAAAACAAGCAAGTCCATCGGTCATTTGACAATGACAAAGGCATATAAGCTAGGATTGCTTCAACAAAATAAGCATGACAGAATTTCAGGTGTTACAGTCAAAGCTATAAGTACGTAAAATGGCAGTCAATGAGCAGTCGTCGTAGTGGTCTTCTTCAAGTCAATCTTATCGACCTTAACTTGCCCAGCAATGAGTTCATAAACACAAACCACCACGTGCAGGCCATCAATATCCATGAGCATAAAGCTAGGATTCACATCGTAAGTGATGCTGCTGTATGCACCAGTAGCAGAACCTGGGTTTATCACGACCCCTTTCTCATGCTTGTACGCAGTGAACTGGCGGGTGTGGCCCGTTCCAAGGATATCAACGTCCAGCTGCTTCTGGAGCATCGCTAGAAAGTCCAGATCTCCCCAAGGAATAACCTACAAAGCACCAAAGGAGAGGGAGTGAGATAATTAAGATCAATACAAGAAACTTTGGTGTCAACTAAATAAGACACTTCTCTTTTGTTGGGCTCCAATTTCCAAGTGCCTTTCAAACTACTATAGTACTGACACAATTACAGGAAGCGGAATTGACTTTGATCACTAGCAAGCAGCAATGAAGCTCCATGATAGGGCAGAGATAGGTTCCGCATAATGTCTTCCGAGGAGCAAGGAAGAAAGATAAACTTCCTCCCATGCACTGACTTGTAAAACTATTTGCCCATATCTAACTAATATAGTACTATGACACTAGAACAGGAAGCAGAATTGACTGTAATCACTAGCAAGCAGCAATGATGCTCCATGATGGGGCGCAGAATGTCTTCCAAGGAGCAAGGAAGTAAGATGGACTTCCTAATATGCACTATGACTCCTAAAACTATTTGTCCATCTCACTCTTAGTTAGCAATAAATTCACCAGATTAATGTCCTTACTGTCAAAACAAGTTTATATAGCTTCTGCGCTTGCCAACTTAAGCTTAAGTTTCCCAGGGACGATCAGTATAGAAAGGCAGTGAACTATCAACAACTTCCCGATGATTAATCTAGCAACGTAATCCCTTAAGCATTCTAAACTTTACTGATTGAACCATCTCCTCTGGTTTCATGCCACCCATCAGTTTTGCGATCAGTTGCATCGTTAGTGGTTGAATATCGAATAATGAAAAAGCTTCAGCCCCCAGGAACTAACACTTTCGGATTGCAGAATAAAAAAATCAAATAAAAATCTTTGGGGTTTAAAAAAAGTACAGATAGAGTGAAATAGTAGAAGCATCCAACCTGATGACCATGGCAAAGTCCAAGCTTGAATTGGCCAATAGTTAATGTCTTAGTCTCTGGATATCGAGTTTCCTCATCATACTCACCTCTAGTTATATGCAGGTCCGGGTGGAGAGTTTTCAGGTAATCATGAACTTCCTGAAGCACATTTCAGAGAGCAACTTTCAGCCGGTAACAATGAAGTGTGCCCAGCAAATGGAAAGATGATTTGCCCATGTTCCAACTCTAGACAGAGACCACTAAAAAAAATGTCAAAATCAGACTAAGAAATTGAGAATACACCATCTGAAAAGATAAGGAAACTCATCTGAAGACACAAGCAATAATTATTATGGCAATGCAAATGTCAGATTTCCCTGTCGACAGCAACAACCAGGATTTCCAGGAATTTGGAGAGTTAATGAAAGAAGGAGCACCACCTCAGCCAAGCATTCACATCTGAGGGGAAGTGGCTGGTCTATTCTAAAAGGGTTTACTAGCCAAACAGCTCATTGAGAAGGTACTTCTTGTGCTTCATTCGAGATCTAGGCAGCTCAATAACATATTTCTAGAATCCCAGGTCTTCATCCATAATCAAGCCACAACATACTAGAATTTCAGGTTACCATAGCTTATCTAAGTTCCTTATAATTCATACACCACCAAAAACGCAAGGCACGTGGTAACTTGGTAGTGAGATGCTTTTTGAAAGACAAAACCCTTTATCATAGACATTCTGCATGCAAGAATTCTTCATACTACAGGCAGCACCTGAGACCATTCTTTCCAAGGCGTTATTTTATTAGAATTCATTGGAAACAGTGGAGGCTATGACAGATAAGACACGTTCCTATCAAATAGCATGCCCAACAGAGCTCTCCTTGCAACTCGCATGTAAGTGAACTGTCATTTGCAACACAAGCAAGAAACTTTGACACAGCGATTGCACAGAAGGAGTGGTGAAGAGCATTGTCAATTTCCACAAATCAAAGAAACTTGCAGGACAACCAGTAATTGCACAATGCGGCAGTTGGCAATCTAAAAGCCTCCTCTCTCAGAAAGAAGACTGAATCCGGAAGCGCCAAGAACACGCCAATCTAGTGATTCAAACAACACTCTCGAATGCATCCATGAGCCAACAAGGTAAAGCCCCATAAGTGGGTAGAGTGATGAAACTAACAAGGTGTGAAGCGAGAGAGGAAGAGAGAGACGTTGACTCGTACATACTTTGGAACCGAAGTTAGGGGTGAGCAGTTCTAGATTCCACTTAAAACCTAGAACCCACCTTCAAGTATGAAGAATTTAGAGAAAAGAATTGTGATAATCCTCTATATTTCTGTACTAGGATTACAAAGCTATTTATAGGACTTCTACAAGTACTAACTAGGAAAAAGAACAAATCTGTAAAATACAGCTATAATCCCACAAATCAGGGGATACTAATAAATCATTTCCTAACTAATTATTTACAGCTATTTCCTAATAACTAGGACCCAAAAAATCAGGATTGAATATTCCTAATAATTAGATCCTAAAAATCAAGATAATTCAACACTCTCCCTCAAGCTGAGGAATAGATGTCTTCCATTCCCAGCTTGGAGATTATTTCGTGAAAGATCCCACCATTAAGTCCTTTGGTTAGCACATCAGCTAGTTGATCTCCGGAAGATATGTAGGACATGCAGATCAACCCCTCTTCTATCTTTTCTTTGATGAAATGCCTGTCAATTTCAATATGCTTCGTCCTATAATGCTGTACAAGATTATGAGCAATATTAATTGCTGATTTATTGTCACAATACAGCTTCATAGGACCCTCCCACTTGATTTTCAAGTCTTCTAAGATGATTTTAAGCCATAATAGCTCACATATTCCTTGGGCCATTGCTCGAAATTCTGATTCAGCACTTGATCTTGCAACTACATTATGTTTTTTACTCCGCCAAGTCACTAAATTTCCACCAAGAAATGTGCAATAACCAGATGTTGACCTTCTATCCACCATAGATCCTGCATAGTCAGCATCCGTATAAGCTTGTAGCATCAGTTTTTGATTTCTTTTGAATAGGACTCCTTTTCCGGGACTTCCTTTTAAATAATGTAGCACTCGATTGACGGCTTGTAAGTGTGATTCTCTTGGGTCATGCATAAATTGACTAATCACACTTACTGAATAGACAATATCAGGTCTAGTATGAGCCAAATAGATGAGTTTCCCAACTAATTTTTGATACATTTCTCGATCTACAGCAGGTTCTTCCTTTGCATCTCCAAGCCTTTTATTAGGCTCAATAGGTGTGGCTACTTGGTTTACAACCAAGTTTTCCAGTTTCGTTCAAGAGATCAGTCACATACTTCGTTGTGAGACAAAATTCCTTGTCTAGAGTAAGAAACTTCAATGCCAAGAAAGTATTTGAGTCTTCCTAGCTCTTTTATTTCAAACTCTTTAATCAAACACCGCTTTAGCTGCTGTTTCTCCTCATCATCATCACACCGTGACAATAATATCATCGACATATACTAGAAGTGCTGTCACTCTCCCTCTTGCCGAATGTTTAATGAAGAGAGTATGATCACCTTGGCTTTGTTTGTAGCCCGAAGCTTTCATAACTCGAAAATCTCCCAAACCAGGCTCTAGGTGATTGCTTGAGCCCATATAGTGCTTTCCGTAATCTACATGCTGTGTTTGTTGTTTTTTCTCCTTCAAATCCCGGTGGAATACTCATGTAAATCTCCTCTTCTAGGTCTCCATGTAAGAATGCATTCTTCACATCATACTGCTGAAGTTGCCAATTAAAATGAGCCGCCAAAGAGAGTAGAATTCTCACAAGTGTTCATCTTTGCCACCGTGAGCGAATGTCTCCCGATAATCTACTCCATAAGTCCGAGTATAACCCTTTGCCACCAATCATGCTTTATATCTCTCAAGAGAACCATCAGCTTTGTATTTCAAGGTAAAAACCCATTTGCAGCCCACAAGATTCTTTTCTTTAGGTTTTTCGACAATCTCCCAAGTCTGGTTTTTTTCTAGTGCATCCATTTCCTCTCTCATTGCATTCCTCCATTCTTCTTTAGACAATGCCTCAGATAAAGTATTTGGAATTGAAAAGGTGTTTAGACTCACAATGAAATTTTTTTGAGATGGTGATAGGCGGTCAAGTGACACATAGTGAGATAGTGGATATAAGGGTCGCTTTGTGCATTCTCTAGTACCTTTTCTAACAGCAATGGGAAGATGTGAGTCATTTTCAGGCATATCAATTGGCTGTTTATGCAAAGGAGAGTTAGAACTTACTGGAAATTCATTTGCAAAACTCGGATGTGAATCTTGAACTTGTGTTTGGTCTGGAACAGCTGTCTTTCTTGAGTATACCTGAGGAAATCTCATAGAGTCATAAATATGGGGAGATATGGGAGTGGACTCTTGCTCCGGAATAGGCTCAATCATAGAGAGTGAGTCCGGGATTGAAGTAGCACGAACTGAATCATCAGAAACTGATTCATGAGGAGCCCGTTGATCATAGTTGGAGGCTGATTGGTCAGGAGTTGATTGATTAGGGATTGGTTGATCAGAAGTGCGAGCTTGGATTGAAAGATTATTATGAGGTAAGTCAAGATTAAGGACCTCAAAATCTTTATCTTCAACTAATGACTTCTCCCCCTGAAGATAAGATTGTGAAAAGTAAGGTTTGTTTTCTACAAATGTAACATCAACTAATATATAGGTCTTTCGAGAAAGAGGATGATAACATTTATACCCCTTTTGTGTAGTGGAGTAACCAAGAAAGACACACTTGATTGCTCTAGGATCTAATTTTCCCCTTTGCTGATTATGAACATGTACAAAAGAGGTGCAACCGAAGACTCTAGGTATGAGATTATTTGTTGTCCTGAAATGGGGATAAAAGCTAGAAAGATTGCCATAGGAGTTTTGAAATCTAATACTCTTTATGGCAATCTATTAATCATGTATGTAGATGTAAGGACAGCTTCCCCCCAATAAGACTTAGGGACATTTCCATGAAACAACAATGCTCGAGTAGTGTTGAGCAAATGACCATTTTTCCTTTCAGCCACCCCATTTTGCTGTGGTGTGTTTACACAAGATGACTCATGGATTATCCCTTCCTTTTGGAAATAGGTTGACAAAATCTAATTAAAGTAGTCTCTAGCATTATCTCGATCTAAAGTTCTTAATTTTAACTCCAAACTGATTTTGAACCATAGAATTAAAATTAGGAACAATATTACTTGCATCAGATTTGTGTTTGAGTAAGAATATCCATGTGACCCTAGTGCAATCATCGATTAGAGAAACAAACCAGCGAGCCCCTGAGATATTTGGAATTGTGGAAGGACCCCAAATGTCACTGTGAATCAAATCAAAAGGATGAGAACTTCTTTTGTTGTTTATAGGAAAAGATACACGGGTGTGCTTAGCAAATTCACAAGTATCACATTGGAATTGACTCACATCTAATCCTTTAAACAGAGAAGGAAACATGATATTTAAGACACGAAAAGATGGATGACCAAAATGAAAATGGTAAAGCCAAATGACATCCTTATTTGAAGCACTAAGAAATGACAAGGGTGAATTGTTCATGACTTTTTTGAAATCCTCGGTGTCTCAAGATAGTACAACCCATTCTTTTCCTTAGCAAGTCCAATCTTCCTCTCCGAATCCGTTCCGAAAAACACAAAGAGGTAGGGTAAAAAATTGCATAACATTTGAGGTCATTGGTAAGCCTTTGTATGGAGACTAGGTTGGCTGATAGTTTTGGCACATGAAGGACATCTTTTAGAGTGAGAACAGCGTAATATGGATATCACCAACTCCCGCAACAAAGTGGCCAAAGAACCATCCGCCACCCCTATTTTTCTATTGCTTGGACAAGGGGTGTAGGTACTAAAAAAATGTGAAGTGTGAGTCATGTGATCAAGTGGCACGAGTCTATTATCCAAGCTTCACTTGAAAGTTTTTTTCGAGGCATTTAAACTAAAAGAGAATGGAGACTTACCCGAGAGTGCTAAGGAACATGCACTAGAGGGTTTATCAAGAGACCCTAAAAACCCTTTAATTCTTTCTATTTCCTCATTGCTTTGAAGGATTCTTTCACCGTCCTTCACCGTGACTCGATTTTGGCTGGTCTGTTCAATTAGATGAGCTTGGGGCCTTGGTTGTCCTCCTTTGTTTCCCCACTCTCGGCTTGAGGTTGCTGGTTTGCCATTCAGTTTCCAGCAACATTCCTTTGTATGCCTTGGCTTCTTACAGTAGGTACACCACAAACTGTCTCGATTATCCCTCCATGTAGACCTCGAAGCATCCACCTTTCCTCTTTCTTGTGTTGACGCATTACGAGTTACTAATGCGAGCCTTCCACAGCCTTGAGGCTCTAGCATTATTCCCTTTGACTTTCTTCTCGCCCGGATTAGGGAGATTGTCTCTTCCAAAGAAGGGATTTCTTCTTTTCCAAGTATCTGGATTCTGACTTGGTCAAATTCAGAGTTAAGACCTGCTAGGAAATCATATACTCGATCCTTTTCAATGAAGGTTTTTAGAGTTGCAGCATCATCTGCACACTTCATCTCAAATACTCGATAATGATCGAGTTCTTGCCATAGATTTTGAAGGGAATTGGCATATTCTGTCATTGTTTTGCTGCACTTGTCTTTACCTTGATTTCATATACTTGTGCTACATCTCGAGCCTTCGAATAAGTCCTGCGAATAGAATCCCAAATCTCCTTTGCAGTTTTGAGAAACATACATGTATCACTTATGGCCGGATCCATTGAATCCCAAAGCCATGACATGATCATTGAACTGTCTCATCCCATGCATTAAACGTGGGATCTTTTGGTATTGGACCCGTTCCAAGAAGATGGCTGAGTCTTCCTTTACCCTTCAAATAGGTCTTGACGAATTGTGACCATTTGAGATAATTCTTTTCATTCAGCCTATATGTTACTCTCACATTTTGTAGATCTCCGGTCATATGGTTGGTGTTGGCCTCCTCATTTTGACCCGAAGTATCTCCAATCAATTTTCTCTCAAACATGGATAATTCTAGGCACAAAGAAAGTACTTGGAAAGGAAGAGCAAAAGAAAACAGAAGCAATAAAGGCTGCTGCAAGTGAATGAGATTTTAGGGTAAAAGAAAAAAAAAATTGGGACAAGTTTAGAAGCGAAGAGGGAAAAATATAGCTAAAGGGATCACAACAATGATAGTTGCGATCAGATTGTTAAGGACAAAGACAAATCCAGCAATGAAGGTCATGGATGGAAGATTATTGCATCAATGAAGGATGCACTGCAACACTATCCCAGAAAAATGAGCCTAATGCTCTGATACCATGAAGAATTTAGAGAAAAGAATTGTGATAATCCTCTATATTTCTGTACCAGGATTACAAAGCTATTTATAGAACTTCCACAAGTACTAACTAGGAAAAGAACAGATCTGTAAAATACAGCTATAATCCCACAAATCGTGGGATACTAATAAATCATTTCCTAACTAATTATTTACAGCTATTTCCTAATAACTAGGACCCAAAAAATCAGGATTGAATATTCCTAACAATTAGTCCTAAAAATCAGGATAATTCAACAAAGTATAAATTCCTTATTTTTGGAAACCTAAAACCTACCCTTTGAAATCTAGAACCTACAACCTACCCTATCATAGGTCCAAGGTTCAATAGTTTCCTTTTTTTTTTAGTTAAATAAAAGGAAAATGAACGCAACAATAATGAACAAGCTTATGATAGAAGAGCGGCAAAAGAAATTCTTAAAAGAAATATACAAAAACCCTATTGATTATCAACTTCAAATATTTCTAGCATTTGGACAATCATTCATCTATGAGTTCTCCATGGCATTTCATTCATCCCACATTTTTTTAAGAGAAACCATAAGTAGGTTGTAGCCACAATCATAGAAAAAGCAAAGGAGACAGAACAAAGATGAATCTAGGTCCTTGTAGACTATCCAAATATCTTATTTAGAAAATACTTGCTTGGGGAAGAATGATAAAGTAACGGGAAGACAAAACAAATTAAACTCCCTAACACAACGAGTATCTCACTAAATTACATAACAAATTAGGGAAAATAAACTCGAATTCATCTCTTATTTGTCTTTACAAAGAACTCACTAAATTGACCCACAAATATGCATGACTCAATTAAACAAATGGATGGAGTCCATAAATGTTATGTTCTGTGAATTTAATGATGGAAATCCCGTAAAAACCAAAACGCATTCATAAAAGGCAAAAAGAAAAGCAAGAGGCATAAATAATTTTAGGTTTAGGAATTCCGGTCCAATTCTAGTTCCTATAAGAACCGGGAACCGTCGGTTCCGAAAAAAGAGGAATTAGGAACCAAAACCTCTCTCTCTAAAATAGGGAACCATGCTCATCCCTAACCAAGCCGGACATGGAAGAGAGACCTCCATCCCTCGTTCTTGTCGGGCTCTCTGAAAACTTTTCTCCCCTTTGTCCGGGTTCGTTTCTTTACTTTATTTTGACACCGACGCTAATGTATGGAACAGTAGCTTATTTTGTTCACGATACGACGTCGTGAAACTCTCCTTCTTTTTTTCATTTTTAACTTCATCACGAAAAGTCAACTGATAAGTTCCTTTCTTACTCAAACTCAAAATATTATTCAAATTTTAGAACCTTTTTATAAATAAAAAAAAATTAAAACTGAAACGCTAATATATATATAGATTGTAAAGAGTGTGAAATCAATATTTATATGTCTCGTAAGAATTAAACACTTAGAGATAAAAAGTCATTTCTAATTTTTTTTTCCAAGGTGTACTTGTCTTTTGGTGGCAGTATTTCTCCTTTTAATGCGTTAATGCGTCATGGTATTTCTACGAATGAAGATATACCGACAGCTGAAATGTGATTTGGAGTATGACTCAGAAGACAGAAAAAAGTGATTTGGACCATGAATCCCCAAATTTTTCAATTCTCCCATGGAAAATGGATGAAGCGAAGTCTAGTTCCACCCCAATTCAAAATTTTCCCTCTTGCATTGTTAACAAACAAATCAAAAGCTTTCAAATGCTGATCAGAGTACAGGATACAGAAAATGGGAAGGATGTACATTGCTGTTAACCGTGCGAGGTACAAAAGAATCAGCCATAGCTCTTCATTGACGAGGCGATCTCATGGCAGAGGGCAGAGTTCTCGGCATTATTAACGGGAACAATCCTCTCGGCTGTCAGGACAGACGCTAAAGTGCAGTTGCATTGCAACGGAGATTTCAGTCCTGGGGAGACGAGCCGAACTGCTGCACCTGTCTAGCAGTGGCCGTCAACTCTATTGGCATTGGGATCTTCTCTAGTCTCGCCAGGACCTTGGTCATTGAAGGTCGACGTTCGGCATCGCCAATACACTCGAAGGCAAGGACTGTGGCCATAAATGCTCCTTCGCGAGTATACTGTCCCGCCAATTTCCCGTCCATTATGCCGTATAGCATCCACTTATCGTGTAAATGTGGCTTAGCCCAGTCCACAAGATTTTGCTCCACCCCAAATTTTGATTTATCCACAGCACGACGTCCTGAGAGCAACTCCAGCAGCACAACACCGAAGCTGTACACATCACTCTGCGCAGTCAAGCGCCCTGTTCAACAGAAACAGCGTCTATCAGGACACAGAGAACGAGAAAAGTTGTTTCCATACAGTGAAATAACCATTCATCCCTCATTCTTTCAAGTTCCGAACTTCAATATTGATGACATTTACAATATAAGAAATGCCTCATAGGCCATGTTTGGATTGTGGAATTAGAGTGATGTATGACGTTATCTACCACTTCAAAAATTTGACAAAGAAGGATTTGCTAATGCATGCATTTCAAATGAAATGCATCAGCATGGTTGCCCTTTTGAATCCAGTTCAGTAAACGTCCAATCACCGTCCATGTTTGGATACCACAAACCCTATGTCAATTCAGATCTCATACTTTCTTCTGCAGTGATAGATATGCTGAGGCCATTTAAATCAGCCACTGTAAATATTCTGGTGGAGTCATCCTGGTGATATAGGAGGAATGGCCATTCAAAACCCAGGTTTGACTTCCAAGTATTTGCATATTGATGCCATTAAAGAACTAATGCCAAAACAATGACCATATCTTCTGGAATTAGTTGAAGTATGAGTTCCCGATGATTTATTAGTAAATGATTAGCTCACGAATACTACAAAAGACCATGACAATCGCACCTGTTGCTATATATTCGGGAGCAGCATAACCATGAGTACCCATCACTTGAGTCGAAAAATGAATCCCATCACCAGTGGGGCCTACCTTTGACAAGCCAAAGTCTGAAAGTTTTGCATTGTATTCCTGCATTACATGCAGAACCAATTTAGCCTATAGAACAGAAAAGAAGCAGATTTCTTAATCCAGAATAAGTGGATTGTTTACGCACATGCACGCAAGCATGTGCATGAGCACACGTTCATGACATGTACAAGACAAATAGACAGACAGAATCTCTCCATTTGATATGAAGTTCATTGGCAGTTGCTAGCCTTTGAGCGCACATACCCAATCCAGCAGAATATTGGAAGCCTTGAAATCACGGTATATTACACTTTGCTCTGCCTCGTGAAGGAAGGAGAGCCCCCGAGCAGCACCTATAGCAACTTTGATTCTTATTTCCCAGGAAAGTGGCTCGGCAACCCCTGCATCTATATATTTCACTCGATGAGCGCAAACGCATCTCCTTTTGCTGAGTAAGATATGAAGTACCAAAACCATTGACTCACTTCGGAATAGATGATTTTCAAGACTTCCCTTGGGCACATACTCATACACTAAAAGTCGATTATCAACATTGAAGCAGTACCCGAGAAGTCTGACCAGATTTGGATGTTGAAATCGACCGAGGTAATTCACTTCTGCCTGCAGCCAGGAGGCAACATCAGTGCTTAGAGTTTTACAAAGAGAAAACCTAGTCCAATAAATGAACTTACCAACCACTCTTTGAGACCCTGAAAAACCTCATCCCTAAGCTTCTTGATAGCAACCACCATTCCACATCCTGGCCTTGCAGGACTGAAGGTTCGCTCATCAATCCACCCTTTGTACACGTAACCAAAGCCCCCTTCCCCCATAAGGTTATCGTTATGGAGGTTTCCCGTGGAATTATTAAGCTCGCTATACGTGAAAACTTTTAAATTCGGAGATGATAGTATGTAACCTTCAGATCTTGGAGTGGGCAGACTTACAGGTCTGCACTTTTCACCTTGAGGTTGAACACTTGGACTCAAAGCAGTTGAAGAGTGGATACTGCTCTGAGTACGGTTTAAACCTCCTGAAAGAAAAATCTTTGTTACAATTCTATAGAGTTGAAAGCAGGCACAGTAAAAATGTAAAACCATTCACCCAGTGACACTCTATGGCTTCATGACTCCTTTGTCGGATGATTCACTCATAAATGAGCGCAGATTCGCCAGAAGAAGAGATGCAACTAAAGCAAAAGATGAAAAGAACAAACCAAAAGTTCCAGAACACCAAGTCTTATTCCAGTGACTTCTTCCAACTTTTTGCAATAAGCAGTCAATGCATCTGGGTGATCGCTACAAGAGGAGCAAATTTTTTTTCTTTTGTATTAAGAAAATTGCAGTCAATCACTAAACGTTGGTTCTAACAGAAAGCACCAACTTATCCACAATATGTCAAGGTAAAGTCTTTCTGGCTCGGACAGAATGACAGCTATTTGCCTGACGCAGACTTTCATGTCCATGCCAAAGCATGCGCAGCCCAAGGTCAACGAGCAGGTGACTGCGTATTTGTTCTAGTTGGCCAAGCAGCCCTGTCTTTTGTAGACAGAACTGACTCCGGCACCAGGGACAATCAGCGAATGTATTGAGAATTTGCACTTCGAAAATAAAACCGCGGGTTTAGAACATTTCTTTGTACAGAAGTACTAAAATCAACTCCAACATAAATGGAACAGCTAACTAAATTCATAGGAAAGTCATAAATCAGTCAATTATTTGCCTATCAAGCCACCTATTAATTTAGATCATTCTGGAAAAATTAAGGAAGTATCACAAAACAGGAGTAACAATTAAAATCTTTCCAATAAACAAGAATTGCCATAAATAGCTGCTAGCCTTTCAGATGCAAAAAAGTTACAAAACTGAATCTACAAAATCTATCACATGATCTCCTGAAGCACTCTCCACCATTTTCCTTTTCTCAAAGCAAGATAAATGATCCGTCACCTATGGTTAATATATCCTCCGTTTCCATACTCATCAACACCTCATGCTGTTATAGGTGCTTCAATTGTCGTACAACAAAGTACAAACATTAATCTAACACCAGTCTATGAAACAAAAAGACGACATCTGATTTTGTGCATTGAAATATATCATGCATCAGAAGAAGTCATAGTTCTGAAGATACAGTAGAATGGCCTGAGTTTTGTACAGTTAGCTGTCACTGACTCATTCATAAACATTTCAAGGGTAACAGATCAAATATCCAATTTCAAAGAAGATAAGAGTTCATTCAGATGAGTGTTGACATTCCAATTTTATCTTCATTAAGGCTGGGCCTGCAGCTTTTAACTTGTTCGATCAAATGTATAAAATGAAAGTGAAAGAAAACGACATGCATCAATTCAACAGAACAATGTTCTCTGCTGATTATTACCCTTACCTTTAGTTCCCCTTAGACGATTGTAATAGATTCCATCAGTTGAAGAACTCTCAAGATTCGGACAATCAGAAGTGCACATTCGTTCCAAGTTTGGTGCAATGCATAAGCCATTGAAAATGCTAATGAGTTCAGGCAATGAGAATAGGGATATCATTTTCAAGTTGGGGAGGAAGTAAGTACTCTCATAAATAGAATTATCTTCACACGTCACTAAACTTAAGATAAAGGGACAGTCTTCAACTTTAAATGCTCCTCAAACTCTTCATATGAGATACGTAGAGATACTCAAGTGATCCGAGAAAATTCTCACCATCCTCCCTTGATTCCAATACAATTTCACTTATATCAGCTTCATCATACATGTCGGTGCCATCAATAATAAGTTAATAACCTGAATCTCATTACACTCCCCAATTGTGCAGCATTTCATTTGCCCCATGTTGTCAATCCCAAAATCATATAGCTTCATGACATTTGTATGGCGGTCTAAGAAAAATGCAGTAGTACGCTAGAGCATCTTTTGGATATCTGCAGGCACACCTAGACCATTTACATATTTTAGGGATCTATCCCAGCGTTCTAACTCCAATTCAAGATCCATTGGGAGACGAGACATGATGCGTTCATCATGATTGCCAACAATGAATTTGAAATGTGACAACGATCTAGACACCTTTGACATATCAAACCATTTGAATCTTGTGACATCCGGATTTTTGAGTTCTAACTTCTATTAGATAAATTGGTCATTTTTGTTTAGTTGAAGCTAGGAATTAATTCTAGTTGTGAAATTGAGAAGAAAAAGGGATTCTTGGATGAGAAAAGTAATTAATTTGATGAGTGAAACATCAATTGATTTTATGAAAATCTTTTGAGAAAAAATTCAAGAGGGAAATTGGATACAAAAATGCAATAGGGGAATCAAGAACTCTAGTTTGGAATTTCCTTTGGGATTAAATAAGCTTATTCAAAAGAAATTGGATTAAAAGTTTTTTATTTGAGAAAATTCTTTCTTTTGAATTTATTCTTATTTCCCTTTTCTTTTTCCATTTTTGGCTAAACCTTCTTTTCCTTTTATTTCCGTTTTCTTTTCCGGCCCTACTCTCTCTCTCTCTCTCTCTCTCTCTTCCCTCGTGCGAATTCCCCTCCACCAAATGCCTTGCTGTTTTTCACTTCCTTCCCCCACTTTTACTTTTTGACTTTTCAACACACCCTCTCTCTTATCTCTATCTCCCTCTCTCGCGGTACTCTCTCTCCTCTTCTCCCTCTCCGTTCGTTCGAACTCAGCAAGAGCAGAAGCAGAGACAGCAGCTTGCCGTCGCAACCAGCAGCCGAACCAGAGTTGCCATCGCCGTCGTAGCCACCACCGGAACCAAGGCCGTCGTCGCCGACTCACGCCGCACGCCGTTGCAGCTCCACGGCCACCCTCACGCCCTCTGTCCTCCCCTCCGTCTGCTGTCCGAGGTCCCAGATCTGGGATGAACGCCGGAGCAGCCAGTGCCGCGTGCGACGCCACCGCGCTCCGCCATTCGCCGCCGTGCTGCACGCCGTCGCCTCATCGCCGCTCCGCACGCCTTGGCCGCCCTCTCGCCCAGCTCGCTGTTCCAGAGCTGCTGTCCAGCTCCGTTTTGGCCAGCTCAGGCCACGGTTCGGCCACCTCCGGCCACCGTACGGCCGCCACCTCGACCCACCGGAGCCCCCTCGCCCTCCGCCGGCCTTGCCTCACCGTCTCGGCCCCGAATCCAGCCCCATCCAGCAGTGAACCGAGAGGAAGAAAATGGGTATGGCTGCATCTATTTGGCCCGTTTTGGCCGTCTTCCCGAGTTCGGATGCTCGGCCCGCTTTGAGGAAAATCGATCTCCACGTCGATCTCGTCGTTTTGTGTGAGTTTTGCTCACTAATGCCTTTTTAATTTGCTAATTATACTTAAAGGTTGATTAGTGTTAGTTAAGTGTAATTAGGTGATTACATTAGAATTGATTAGCGATTATTAGTTAATTGCATTGCATATTAGTTGTTTGGTTTGTGTGCTTAGATAGAAAATTGCCTATAGTATTTATTAGATGCTTCGTGGGATTTTTCCTGACCCTTATCGGGTGTTAATTAGGCGATTCGGGCCTAATTGGAATTTTTAGAAATTAAATATTAATTTTTGAAATTAATTATTTAATTATTTATTTTCCGGAAATTCAACTGGGGATGGCGGGTGATTGGAATTTTATTACGATGATAGCGTAGTCGTTTATTTAATCGAGTTTTATATTGTGCAAGAATGAATTTATTGTATTTATTTATTTATTTTTTGAAATTAATTATTTAATTATTTATTTTCTGGAAATTTAACTAGGATGGCCAGTGACCGGAATTTTATGCGATGATCGTGGCGATAGTCCGTTTATTTAATTGAGCTTTATGTTGTGCTAGATTGAATTTATTGTATTTATTTATTTAATTTTCGAAATTAATTATTTAATTATTTATTTTCCGGAAATTCAATTGGGATGGCCGGTGACTGCAATTTTGTGCTGATTGTCGTGAAGCAGTCCGTTTATTTATTTGAGCTTTAATTCGTGTTAATTGATTTAATGATGCATTTTTAAGTTATATTCTTAAATAAGGCAATTTTGGCTATGTGATTAAGGACTGGTCGAGTGAAACCGTAAAGCCATTAAATTTTGATTGGTCGAGTGGGACCGTAAAGCCATTGAATCTTGAAGGGGTCGAGTGGGACCGTAAAGCCATTAAATCTTGAAAGGGTTGAGTGGGACCGTAAAGTCATTGAATCTTGATTGGTCAAGTAGGACCGTAAAGCCATTGAATCTTGAAAGAGTCAATTGGGACTATAAAGCCATTGAATCTTGAAAGGGTCGAGTAGGACTGTAAAGTCATTAAATATCGAAAGTGCCGAGTGGGGCCGTAAAGCCACTAAATCTAAGAAAGTTGCTTGGTGGAGCTATGATTACCACCTATAAATAAGTTGTGTCCTAAGGATCATGATTTATAATTGGGAATTTAGTTGGAATAGTTGAGATGACCGGAAATGTTCTTGTTGATACGTAATCGACTAAGTTTATTGATCATTGTCTTGTTTTGATGTTGTAACTTGATTGATTGAATGAGAATGACCACGAGTGGTCTTGTTGGCGTGTAATCGACTAGGTCGATTTGATCGATGTTTCGATCTGTGATGTGATTGCTTAGGTACCTATTTGAGCTGTGCTAAAATACAGATGGAATCTGAGACCAAGATAAATCCTCTGACTCATGTTGTGCATAGACAACCCTAAGGTGTATTAGTTTACTAATCGGGTCTTAGAGGGTAGAACTTGCTGAGACGTTGTCTCAGTGGTTATTAAATAACCATTTTAGGACTCCGATGAGGAGCCTAAGGAGGAGGAATCTGACGAGGAGATCCCTGTTGAGGAAACCGAAGAGGAGTATGTGGAGGAGGACCCCGAGGATGACCCCAAGTACGACCCGGATGAGAACTGAGATCTCGTTGTGTCTTGTCAGACCTGGTCTGCTCGTGAATAGATGTTAGATTAGACTTACGTATATATAGTATTGTAAAATACTATGAGATAGGTGTGGTTGTAAATTTTCAGTATGAAATATGGCCTGCTTTTCTATCTCATTGTTTTATTGTCTGGGAAATTATAACTGTTTCTGTATGTGCATATATAATTGAAAGGGTCGGCGATACATAGTCCTGAGATATCGCATTTTAAAATCGATCAAAAATAAGGAATGTGCGCGTACCTAAGGATTGGGGCATAACAAATCTCCTTAGATGTCTCACATGCGGAAAGTACAATCTTAGTGTATGCAGGCTCAACAAGCCACAAATATCGTCAACGATACCTTCCACAACATTCTCCCACTCTCATTCTCTGGATTTACATCAATACTTAATTCTTCTAATTGACATAGCGCGGAAATAGTGCCTTTAGGAATCAATGCATCCGCTCTTGCTGATATTGTGCCCCGATTTATGCGTTGGCAAAAGGATACTTCTAAGCAAGTGAGCTTTGTTAGCTTTGCCACCTCCTTTGGCAGATCCATGATCTCTGTCCCTTCAAGATCAAGTACCTCAAGTTGTTGAAGTTCTCCAATTTCTTGAGGTAACACCATCAATAGCTCACAATGATTTAAGAATAATCTTTTTAGGCTGCTTAACCTAAATAGAGACTCTGGCAAGGACTTGATCTAAGTTCTGGATAAATTCAGGATTTCAAGAGTCGGCATGTAATCAAAGAAAGATAGACTAATTGTTCTGAGTTTGTAATTTCTATTTAGAAACAAGACCAAGAGTACAGAACACTTAGGATCCTCAGGCAACTCAGTCAACTGATTTTCCATCAAGTAGATCTCTATGTAAATCTGCCATTCTGCGACCTCCGGAGGCTCCATCAATCCTAGACCCCCACGCATAAGCACCTTTCTGCTGCCATATTCAGGTGGACCGGCTTCGATGTCGTGAGAACATATCTCAAGTTCCTCCACCGGTTGCAGTGTATTTGATGATGAGTAAAGATGATGAACAATCCTACTGGAAAATAGTATATTCAAACACGTGAGTCAAACAACACATGAAGATTCCAGCCGAAAACCAAACACATATTAAAAAATCTTTGTCGGAATTGGATGCTTGAACAGAAGAACCTGAAACTGAAGCAGGACCTAAATGGAAGGCCTACGGTGGAGGACTCACACACTCCGGGGATCTGTCAGCCACCACCCCATGCTTTCCTTCTTCTAACAGGATTCATAATTCCTCACGCTTTTTGGCCATATGCTTGCTAAGATTTGCACGTGACCACAACCGAGCATTTCTCCAAGCATGCACGATCTCTTTCTTGTACTTGCTTTCCAATTTGAGTACTTGTTCGGCCACCTTGACCCTGTCAATCCAGGCTCCACATTCCTTGGTAACCCTCTTCATCTTGTTTTTGTTTATTTCTGCATTTACATCATCCCTTCTTGCATAGAGCATCTTTGCTTGGTCGGTCATCTTTTCAAAATTGACCTTGAAATAATCAGCAAGCTCAACTTTTTTACTGATATCGCCAAAAATGCCGCGTCCATCCTTGTACGCTTCGACTGCTACTTCTTCAAACATGACTATCACAAGAACAAAATCAATTTGAGAAAGCACTTCAAGAAAATGCAGATTACTTGAGTAGAAAAGAGCAAGTTATCCAGTTTAATCATGAGGCGTATACTTAGACAAAAGGAAAAACAAAAATATGACTTTACATTTGTCAAGCGGATGTACAGGAAACATCCTCAAATAAAGAGGAAGGAGATTAATTTATTGCAATGATTCAGAGACTTCAACAAAGATGTCACAACAACAAATAAGGTAGAACTTCTGCATTTGGCTCGATTACAGTCTTTGTGAATATGACCCATATGTCCAAACCTATGTTTTTGGGAAAGATCGGCACCTAAAATAGAACATGCTCATATGCTATTGTAATAAAAGAATAAGCCAAGTCAAAGAAATAAAAGAAGTCTCGGCAGCCACAATTATTCTTTTATTACAGTAGCATATGAGCATGTTCTAGTTTAGGTGCCGATCTTTACCAAAAACATAGGTTTTGACATATGGGTCATATTCACAAGGACTGTAACGCCAAATGCAGAAGTTCTACGTTATTTGTTGTTGTGACATCTTTGTTGAAGTCTCTGAATCATTGCAATAAATTAATCTCATTCCTCTTTATTTGAGGATGTTTCTCTATACGTCCGCTTGACAAATGTAAAGTCATATTTCTGTTTTTCTTTTTGACTAAGTATACGTCTCATGACTAAACTGGATAACTTGCTCTTTTTTACTCAAGTAATCTGCATTTTCTTGGAGTGCTTTCTCAAATTGATTTTGTTCTTGTGATAGTCATGGTTGAAGAAGCAGTAGTCAAAGTGTACGAGGATGGACGTGGCATTTTTGGCTACATCAGTAAAAAAGTTGAGCTTGCTAATCATTTCAATGTCAATTTTGAGAAGATGACCGACCAAGCAAAAATGCTCTATGCAAGAAGGGATGATGTAGAAGCAGAAATAAACAAAAACAAGATGAAGAGGGTTACCAAGGAATGTGAAGCCTAGATTTATATGGTCAAGGTGGCCAAACAAGAAGTATTCAAATTGGAAAGCAAGTACAGGAAAGAGATCATGCATGCTTGGAGATACGCTCGGTTGTGGTCACGTGCAAATCTTAGCGAGCATATGGCCAAAAAGCATAAGGAATTACAAGTCCTACTAGAAGAAGGAAAGCTTGATAATGGGGTGGTAACTGAAAGATCCCCAGAGCGCATGAGAGTCATTGATACTTTTAGGATTGAGGATAAGCCTTCACTAAACTGGGCTGTCGAAGAGATTTTGGGTAATCTGGGGGAGAGAAAAATCAAAAGGATCGGACTCTGGGGAATGGTGGGAAACGGGAAAACTACGGTGATGCAGAATCTGAATAATAATAAAGAAGTTAAGAAAATGTTTGATATTGTTATTTGGGTATCAGTGTCGAAGGCTTGGAGCATTGAGAAGGTGCAAGATGCAATCACGCAGCGTCTCAAGCTAAGATTGGAGGGCGGAGCGAATGCAGTTGAGACGGCTCAACTTATATCAAATGAGTTGGGTGGTATGAGGTATTTACTTCTCCTTGATGAAGTTTGGGATCCTTTTGATCTCCATGAGATAGGTGTTCCCAACAATGATAATGACAGCAAGGTGGTATTTGCTAGTAGATTCCGTGATGTGTGCTATGACATGGATGCTGACGAGCTTGTCAATATGAAGCGTTTATCCGATGCCGATGCATATAAAATGTTCGAAGAAAAAGTAGGTCGAAATATGAAAAATCCAAGTATTATACCAGTAGCACAACTTGTGGTTAGAGAATGTGCTGGTCTGCCAAATTGATAAGGTGGCAAGGGTTTTTAGAAAGAAGGACAACATTCACCTCTGGAGAGATGGATTGAAGAGCTTGCAGAGATGGCCTAGTATCAAAATTCAAGGCATGGATGAAGTGCTCGAATTCCTAAAGTTCTATTATGAGGATTTAGATGTGGAGGATAAAAAGGTTTGCTTTTTTTATGGAGCTTTGTTTCCTGAAGACCGTGACATATTTGTGGACTATTTGATGGAATGTTGGAAAGCAGAGGGTTTTCTCGATAGCATTGATGAGTTTCAAGATGCACGTGATAGAGGGCACAACATATTACATGATCTGATCAATGTGTCTTTGTTAGAAAGAAGTGCGATGAAGACACATGTCCGAATGAATAACGTTCTTCCCAATATGGCCCTTAAAATTTCATCAGGAGTCTCAGACCATAAAATCCTAGCAAGACCATGCGAGGGGCTAAAAAAGCCGCCAAAGGAAGAAGAATGGACTTCTGCAAGTCGAATTTCTTTGATGGATAATGACTTGTGCAGTTTACTGGCAACTTCCAATTGCACAAATCTTTCAACGTTACTCTTGCAAAGAAACAAGAATTTAATGATGATCCCAGAGAGCTTCTTCTTGTCTATGCAAAGACTCCGAGTCTTGGACTTACACGCTACGGCAATAACATCCCTTCCACCTTCTTTGCCTTGCTTGACTCATCTCAGGGCACTCTACTTGAATTCATGCAAGGGCTTAATAGAACTACCTTCAAGATCAGAGGCACTAGCGCATCTAGAGGTGCTTGACATTCGACACACCAGAATCATCTCTTTACCAAGTGGGAAGTTTAACGCAGATGAGATGTTTGCGCATGTCACTGTCAAATTTTGGTGCCGGAAACCCAATATCCAATGTCATTTCGAGCATTTCATCATTAGAAGAACTCAGGATTGATGTAGACCCAAACACTTTGTGGTCTGATCAGGTCATGAGGATTATCACGGAGGAGGTTTCGACCTTGACACGGTTGACTTCACTGACATTTTCCTTTCCTAAAGTAGAGTGCCTTTAAGCCCTCTATGGAAGGACCTGTGCTTCACATTTCAGTTTTCGGTCGGTATCTGCAATTCGGTCAACCATCATATTCTTGATTATTTTGAATATCAATTGTGCAAGTGCTTGAAGTATGCAAGCGATGAAGGCACAAATCCTGTGATCTCAGAAGTACTCATTGAGACCGAAGTATTTGAACTAATTGATCATAAGAATATACTGAGCTTGTCAGATTTTGGGACTGAGAACTTGAGTAAACTCAGAGCTTGTTCAGTGGAGGGCTGCAAGGACATCATATGCATCATCGACGGTAATGTAGCACCACCTTGTGCATTCGAATGGCTAGAGAGAATGGTCATAAACAATGCCCCAAGTTTGCATTGTATTTGGAAGGGTCCCGTGCCCGTGGGAAGCTTAGGCCAAATGACTAGTTTGACCTTGTACAATTGCCCCAAGCTCAAGAAGATATTCTCAAATGGATTGATCAAGCAAATATCTGAGCTAAAGCATTTGAGTGTCAAAGAGTGCCACGAAATTGAGGAGATCATCATTGAAACTGAGAATCCTTGCTTGGACCCGGAAACACTTCCAAGTCTTAAAAAGCTAGTAGTTCATGATCTCCCGAAATTAAGAAGCATTGCTCCAAATGATTTATTGATTTGGCCTTCTCTAGAGAGACTGGATATAGCTTCATGTCCATCCTTGTTGAAACTTCCTTTTACCGGGATAAATCCTATCAATTTAAGATCCATTGATGCTGAGGAATCATGGTGGTCTACATTGGGGTGGCAAGACGAAGCTATCGAGGAAAGATTACGGTCTTTTTGTAGCTTCACCTAGCCTTTCTCCGTAGCTCTTTGCTTCTTGTTCATCTTAGTTGTTGTGATTGGAATTATGTATTAACATAGGCTTTCGTTTTGTTTCTCTGCATGCACAATCTATTAAATGGCTATTAGTCACTAATGAGGTGATGAAAATGATAAAAAGAACGATTCCGGGTGTTTTTATTCTAGGATCCCTGGAGCTTCTTTTACACTGCAAACTGTAGTTGCTTCTTGTCAGGAAACAGTGAATTGAACATAGTTTCTTCTCAATATCATGCGAGTTATGTATTGCAAGTTTGTTTTCGGTGCTTATAATCTCTACTACATAACGTAAAAGTGATCTTTGAACATTTAATAGGTTTTAGTAATATCAAAGGAAAATTGCGTAGGGCGTGCATATTATGTGAATTGAGTTCCTAGTAGTTTGCCTGGCATCTTATATCTTATCCTGTATGCTCTATATTAAACGTGGGTTTTGAGAGGACATATGTCCTTCCCTCCCTTCATTCCTCTTCTCTTTTCCGTTTCTAATTTACTAAAGGTCTCTTCCACGTCACTCCCTACACATTTCTCTTCGTTTTTTCATTTCTATTATACAATATAATTATCTTCAGTTTTTTTAGTTTAAAGGTGTCAATTATGTTCTTCCATTATTTGTGCACCTTATGAGTTGGTGTCTTATTTTATCGAAACTACAGTGAATCGTCAGTCTATTTTACCCAACACAATCTACTATATTCCTCTGTAATGTATTCAAGTACATGCCATGTATTTATGATTTCATGTATATTCTTATTATTTCCTCTTTAAACATTCTTTTTTTTTCTTGAATATTTGTAATTACAATCACATTGTACATTGAAATCTTACACTTCAATTTTGTCCAAAAACTTATCAAATTATCATATTCAACAAACACCCAAACAATGATGATAAATGGAATTAGTAAAATATTACTAATTCATCAAACACCCAAAGCAAAAGCTAATATCCTCACATAAAACACAGGTCGAGTCCAATGTACAAATTTTATCACGTGCCCACTATCAGCACGGGCGAGCTACGCAATCACTCAAAACATTTTTGACTGACAGGAGATGAAAATGCCTCTTTTTTTTTTTTTTTTAAATGCCTCTTCCGAGAGCATTGCGTTTGAGCCAAGTTCATTTCCTGCCGACGCCACATCGCCCCCTGAAAATTGATATCCACGACAGTGGCAGCGCGACAACTAGAAATTGCCAATGGAAGAAATGAATAGATCGAAACGCTTTCAGGCATGAAAGCACATGACAAGCGCACACGCAAATCTCCCCACAATCCGATTGTGCAAATTACTCAACTAATTTGCACAATCACGAGAAAGGCAATGTGACTCGATGTCTCGCAATTACTTGTTAAGAAATTTTCGTATCTCGCCGAGTTGAAATCGACATCCAACCTTGCAAACAAACATGTATAATTTCTTATCGCTAATTATCTCAAGAGTTAGTTCGTGAGAAATTCATGCTAGCAATTTTTTTTTTTATTTGTTCACGGTTATCTTTGAACTTTTAGTACGTATTTAATTTAGTCTTTGGACAATATGAAAATTTATGATATCATCTTCAATTTTGAAATAATAGAAGGATTACGTCAAATATTTTCATATAATTCAAGGCACATTGAACATGTGTAAAAAGTTTATGGGTTATATTAAACAAACTAAAAGTTTATGAGCCATATTGAACATCGAACTAAAGCAACAAATTAAAAGTTCAGATACTACATTACACATTTGGTCAAATTTTATAGATCATTTGTATCATTATCCCCATAAAAATAATTACTAAGTAACTTTTTGATTTTGATTAATGAAATTATGCATTAGAAAAGAAAATTGTCTGTCCATCCGTTACTGGTAGTTTATTGAGAATATTAGTTAGCTCCAACGAGAAAAGTAATCCTCAAATTACACGACATTAGTTAATTTTGTCTTGTGGCTGAGCTGTTCATTTGATAATGTAGTGGGTACTCGGTCATTATCAACGACAACAACTATCGATGGATTAGTTTCATTGTAATAAGTAAATATTAACTTGGCGAAAAATGGTAGTTTCTTCATTTAAATATTAACTTTGCATACGAAATAAATTTATTGCACCATTATCGCACGTGTGGCGAGGAAATTTTTCAAATCGAAAAAAGGTAAGTAATTTGAGTCTAATACGAAGACTCAATGTGTATTTTTCATTGGGCATTACAGATGAGTGACATGTTGAGCCCAACCCTCAACAACGCCTGGTCATCACATCTACTTCTCACACCATTAGCAAGCTTTAGGGGTGGCAAATAGGTGGGTTGGATCGAATATGGGTCAACCCATATTTGACCCATTTAATCTGTTTTAACCTATATTCATGTAGTGTAAATCAAGTAACCTATACTCGATCCAACCAATACCTGACTCATACCCGCCCCAACATGTATTGCTAAAATCTATTAATATTCTAGAAAAACTCACTTCTACTATATGCTAATTGGATTAAAACTTCAAATTAAATTAAAATAGTAAATAAATAAAATAAAAAAGTTAAAAAAAAAACTATAAATTGAAATATTTATAAAGAATTAGACTATGCACACGCTTCCCTTATTTGAAGTGTGAACATATTATTGAATAACTAAAAACGTGACATGAATTTTTTTTAACTAAACTTAAAAAAAACTCATATGATTTTTTATTTAAAAAAAGTATTGTTAAAACATTATTATGCAATACAAATTTTGTAAACAGTTTTCATGCAATACAAATTAAATGGAAAATTTTTATAATTATTATAAATATAATTTTTTAAATCGAATTTTTAATTTTTTAGGATATAATTTTTAATTTTTAATAATTATTTTTCTTTTTTTCTTTTCTTTTTTTCTTCTTTTGCAGCCAGTTGCCGGCCACGACAACGACCGGCGACTGGCACAAGCGAGGCTCGAGCTCACCGACATCAAGCGGGGCTCGATCTCGCCGATCCGGCAAGGCGAGGCCCTACTCGACGCCGACGAGCTCGAGCATCGCTGGCCTATTGCCGGCCGTCACCTTGCCGTCCATCAACTAAGGAAGAAAAAAAAGAAAAAAGAAAAAAATTGAAATATGAAATTAATTGAAATTCGATTTTTCTTTTAAAAAATATTTTATAAAATTAAAGAAGGCCATGGCCCATGGATTCAAAGTGGGTCATAATATGGGTTTATTTTCTCAAACCCATTTAGACCCATTTCTTTTTGTGCTTTATTTTCTCAAACCCATTTTTGACCCATATTTAACTTTCACTTGACTCATATATAACCCATTTAACTAAAAATGGGTCATAATATGAGTTTATGACCCATTTTGCCAGCTCTAGCAAACTTCCACATGTAAAAAAAAAAGCAACTTTAATGATAATCTTGTCGGTAATTTGCTTATATAGTTAGTAACTTTCTCAATTGGAAAATAGAAGTCTACGCGTATCTAGCGACATATCCACCTAATTGATAAGTCCCAATATATATAAAAGAGAGAAAAAATCACGAAAAACCTTAAACTTTGCCAAAAGTGATAGATTTGTCCCAAACTTTTTTTTATGACTTGAAAAATCCTGAACTTTGTCAACTGTGACACATTTACCTCAAAATTTTTCTGTGATACAAAAAATCATAAACTTTTGTCGTATAACACATTTATCCTAAACTATAAGGCATTTTGGTCTTTTTAATTTTTTTTACTTTTTTTTCTTATTCTTCTCTCTTCCCTTTGCGAGCCATGGCGGAGCCGGCAAAGAGAAGCCAGCGTCCAATGAGGGCTGCCCTTGCCGGCATCGGGTGAGGGTTGCCCTCGCTTGGGCTGGCTAGGGCGGCCCTCGGCTGGGTCGGGGGAGGGAGGCCCTTGCCTAATGCTAGTGAGGGCGGCTCTAGCCAGCCCGAGTGAGGGCGACCCTCACCCGACGCCGACTTCCCTACGCCGGCTCCACCATGGCCGACTGGGTCAGGCAAGGGCCTCCCTTGTGCCCTTGCCCAGATTTGGTGAGGGCACCCCTCTGGCAAGGGCAACCCTCGCCCGACGCTAGCTTCCCTCCGTTGGCTCTGCCATAGCTGGCAGAGGGAAGAAGAAGAAAAAAAGAAAAGAAAAAACATATGAAAAGGACAAAAATGCCCTTAATGAGGTAAATGTGTCACTGTTTGAAAAGTTTTGGGTTTTTTAGTGACTTGACATCCGTATGTGATTAATAAATTTGATTTGACCATGGAAAATTAATTGTTAACATACTATGTGCTTCAATATTTCATAAAAGTTCGATGACCATTTTTCAAATGAATAGTCTTCAAATCATGCATCTGTCAGGTAGTACTGCCTCCCCCTAGAGACAATATTTGCAACGGATCTCCATTAATGCATCATATTGAATAGCTAAAAAAAGCCACAAAGTACTTTAAATTATGTTCACCGCAAAGACATTTACTTTGAATTTTCTTCCATTAAATCATAAACCCAAAGCTTATTTTGGTATCAAACATACATCCTAAATTATTTAAGTTAACAAATTATGTGGCTACCTGCATTTTGCGTTTTTGAGCATGCTTAGAGCCTTTAATCATGTCTCGATGAAAATATTGGAAATAACAGCCAAGGAATGAAATCTCGCTACTGATTATTATATATTGAACGATGGAAAGCAAAAGATACAAATGTGACGTTCACATGATAACAATATGTCAACCCACTGTATGTCTTATTTTTTTTGTTTTTGTTTTTAAAACTTCCTCCTTTGTTTTATTCCTTGGTTTAGCGGGAATGGTGGCAATGGCGATGATAAGGGTAGCGGCGATGAAAGAAAAAAACTGATGAAGAGTAAATGTGTGGCGTGAGTTTAATGTTGGGATTTTCAACATAGTTAAAATTAATGTTTGGATAAATGTGTCGTATGAATATAAGTTTGAAAATTTTTATATCACAAAAAAATTTAGGGTTAATGCCCGAAAAACCCCAAACTAGTACACCTATGACAAATTTACTCCAAATTATATTTTTGACCACCAAAAACCCCAAACCGGTATACCTTTGACAAATTTACCTCAAACTAATACACTTGTGACAAATTTACCCCAAACTAGTACACTTATGACAAATTTACCCTCTGTTAGTTTTTATTAAATTTTATTATCAAATTATTAAGTTAAATGATACGTGATGAGTTGATTAATATACAAATTTGGGTTTTACGCTCTGTTTGTCACAGTTTACATTTTTGTAATTTTTTTTATATTAATCCAATTTAGCGGAAGGTATATTTGTCACAAATTTACCAGTTTGGATTTTTTGCGGTCGAATAAATTAGTTTGGGGTAAACTTGTCATAAATGTACCAGTTTAGGGTTTTTTTTATGGTTAGTCGGGGTAAATTTATCATAGGTGTACCAGTTTGGGAATTTTCATGGTAAAAAAAATAGTTTTTGGTAAATTTATCACATGTATATCAGTTTTTGATTTTTCAAGGTATTAATCCAAAAATTTAAGATAAATGTGTAATGCGGGTATTTGGCCAAAAAAAAAAAGTGTAATGCAGGTACCCATTACCTTCGTATAAATTTGACTTTTTTTGTATAACAAAATTCTCTTGAGATAAAGGTGTTACGAGGATGGATTTTACCATGAGGCGACTTTTTGTTTTTCTACATAAAAAAATTCAGCAAAAAAAACTCCTAAAAACATTTAATTTTATTTTGGTACGAAACTAGTCACGACATTGACTCTCCACTTACAATGCAATATGTCACATGTGGTCCAACTCGAGTCGCTGCTTAAGAAAACGAATAAGAAGGCGAATGATTGCATTATTAACGGTTGCAATTAAACGCGATCATAAAAGCAAACTAATATATTAATGTGTTCAAAGGTAATATCTATTTGTTTTAATCTTCCATCAAACTAAACCAAACTAATAGACAAATATAAATATATATATATATATATATATATATATATATATATATATATAAAATTTATATCACAATAAAAAGGGAAAATTCTCAACAATGACCTAAAATGTCAATTTTTTTTTTTCAAATAAGGGTTTGAAGTGGGTATTTTTTTAAGCAATGGCCCAAAGTGCTATTGTTTTTTCAAATAAGGATTCAAAGTGCTCACATGAATTTAAAATAAGATATTGAAATGGACATTATTTCAAATAAGCGACGAAATGCTCTTATTTTATCAAATAAAAGCGAAGTGCCCATATCAATTTTAAAGAAGGGTTTGAACTCATTGGCTATGGAAGGCAATTTTGTCTTTTTCCTTTTTTATTTTCTTGAAAAAAAAACTGCAAAAAGGAGAAACATAGAGTCACCACCCCATTGCTGGTGGGGTGGCGGCAAAGGTTGGTGACTTTCACCAACTAGAGGCGAGGTCGTTGTTTAGGCATCCGCAACCCTCCCGGCCTTAGCTGGCAATCAGCTAAAATATTTTGCTGGTCAATAATGTTAGATTCTTATTTGAAACATCTATAATCACATTAGTTCATTTTTTGAAATTGATATAATGTTTTTAATTACAACAAGATCTATTTTAAATTCTTATTTTGATATTTCGAATATTTCACAATAAAAATGATAAAAAAAAAAAGAATCCAATATCATAACTAAAAGGTAATTGATCTGGTTACATTAGCGGCAAATTTGCAGGAGGAAAGCTTCATGCCATCAAGCCGTCGCTGTTGCCACGTCCACGTGGCGCGATCTCAAAGGGGCCTGTCCTCCATCGGCGCGGCAGCAACACCAGTCAGGTACGACCGTTCAGTTGCAGTGGAGTGCAGAGAACGTCGCGCTTCGTCGTCTTCGTCTCCATCTTCTTCGTCTTCTTCGTCTCCCGCAGCGCCGCGACTCTCTCTCTCTCTCTCTTCCTCCTCCGTCCTTCCTGGACACCCTCGAGAGAGGTCGAGGATCGCGCAGGACGACGGTTGTAGCTGCCGGGGTGAGGGAGGCGGGAGAGCGGGGGGCTCTGTTATGCTGCATTGCCTCTGGATCGCGCAGGACGACGGTTCCGCCTTTTTGGCTTTTCCGACGTTCTTGCGGGGAACGTGTCGGTTGAGCTTCGATCGGCAGCCGGTGTTTGCTCGTTGATCCTATCGCCGGAGCTGGGAGTCGGTTGGCGAGGACGTTACGCACGCCGGAAAGGGGTTGGCTGGCTTCTTACCCGCTTCTGCCGACCCGCGTTCGAGCCCTGCTTGAGCGATCATTTTATCAGCTAATTCGCGTAATGTTCTCGTGTTTACAATATCCTGGTGAACGCGTGTTCGTTTGGTTTGTGGGATAACGAAAAGACGGGAAAGAATTGTTAGTAGGGGAAAAGGAAAATCACGAAAAATATGATCTTTTCTGAAATCGTGCATTCAGTTTTGAACCTCTACAGTCAAATGTGTTGAGGGGGTGATGGTTGTTTCCTCTGTTCTCTTACTCGTGCTTTTCGACCCGTGTGATCTTTGTTACCGCTCTCTTCTTCTTTGCACGACAGGTTTCGGGCTGGCTAAGGATGGAGCCAAGCCAGAATTGCGGGAGCATCAGGAAGAGGCCTGCGGAGCAGGCGATGAATGATGGTGATATCGACAGGATATATAGATTCACCATATTGTTGCCTAATGGGACTACCGTGGGAATCGCGTTAAGGGAACCCAACCCGACGATGGCCTCCGGAGATTTCATGCTGATGGCCAAAGAAAGGTACGATCGAGCCAAAGCGCAAGATCCATCGCTAAGGTCCAAGCGTCCCATCGCATGGGAGAGTAATGAGTTGCATCTCGAAGATGCAAATGGCAACCGGATCAAAAGTCGAATTATTTTCGACAACTTTAAGCCTCACAAGCGCCACATCTTGCGTCTTCACGTGAGTATTGGGCAAAAGTCATATGTTGTTCGCTTGCTCTCTCTTCTAATTTACTGAGAGCGTGCATATTCACTTGAATGGCTGTACTTATTTTACTGTTCTTTTTTATGCATTATCTTTTTCCAATTAGGATGGCTCTGGCAACACAACTGATACTTTTGAGGTTAGTATTTTATTCCTTTCTTCATAATGGGTATCACTTGCCTTTTAGGAGTTCTCTTGTTGTGGATTTTGATAGTACCCTTTGGGGGGGGGGGAGGTGTATCATGGCCTTTGAACACATGACGCATGCTATGATAGAGTTTCTCTAGTTCTCTGTGCTTCTTCAAGCGATTGCATTGATATATGCGTGAAATCTCTCACAGAATATGTGGGATTTAACGCCTGACACGGAATTGTTGAAGGAGCTACCTGAAGAATATACTTTTGAAACTGCTCTTGCAGATTTGATAGTAAGTTGTCCTGATGATTTTGGAAGTTATAATCCCTGTTTGATGCCAAACTGACTGCTGCTCCTTTCGCCAGGATAATTCCTTGCAAGCTGTATGGGCTAATCCCCTGAAATCTAAAAGATTGATTAGGTGATTTCTTGATCTTGTCATGTTACCATTAGGATTGAAACATCAACCCTTTTGTGGCTTAAGGCTCAGAATTTGTGGAACATTAGAATCCATATTGTGGCTTATGGTGGAAGCTATGCCAGAAATGATGCTTCTTTTGTGTTGATGATCTAGCCGGGTGCATCTTAGAACTCCTATAAAAGGAACCTTTTTCCTTTGTTTGGAGGTATAACTGCCAGTTTGCTAATTGCCAACAGAATTCTTCTTTAAGTCTGAACCACATAGGACTTCATCGATGCAGACATCTTTCAGCCATATATGATGAATCATAAGTTTCACATGGAGATTTGTCGCATTAACTTCAACACGATAGGTGTTTGTTGCCATATGATCATGGGCTAACTATATTTTAATCTTTCATGTCGATTCTTCTGCTAGCTGCATTCCTATTGAAATTTTGTTGGGTTTGAACTTTGGAGCGTGACTCATTAAAGTTTTGAAATTGCAGCTTGGATATATCTGATGAAAAGATCTCAATCTTTGACACTGGCCCTGGGATGGATGACAGTGATGAGAACTCTATAGCAAAGTGGTATTGAGTACTCTAAAGCAATGTTTCTTCTTCCCTATTTAACCCAAACCCACACATGCACCTACACACTCACTTGGCCATGGCAACTTACACCATAAACCGTGTTTTGGCTTGAGGAGACAGAATTTTAGGAGAGAATTCTGTGCTTTGGGTAAATTTTGGTTATCTAGTTGAAAACGAAGAAATAACATTGGCAACATGACTTTTTGAACGTGCTTTGATAATGTGGAGTTACATCGTCTTCAGACGATTACTTGAGTCAATTATCTATTTCCAGAAAGAGGCTGGTGCTACTTAAATGCAAAATGATGGCTTCTTCATGGAGAAAACTGACTGTATCCTTTCCAGTTATTTCTAATAGAAATATACTTGATAGGACAGAACTTTTTTTTTTTTTAGAAACAGATATGCTTAACTACAAGATTAAATTCCATCCACTAGCAAGCCTTGGTTTCTGATTTCATTCTCTTTTTGTAACTTTTCGTGGATTTGTGTTCATTCTTTTTGTCTAGCGGAAAGATGGGTGCCTCACTTCACAGAAAGTATAAAGTTAAGGCAGTAGGTGGAAAACCTCCGTATCTAATGGTAATTTCTCTTTAAACACGTGACATTAATTGAATATTGTAGTCTCTGCATGAAAAAGACATGCAAAATGTCCTTTTGCTAGTAGCAGGAATCCATTGGTATTTCCAGGAGATGTAAACTGATGCAAGCTAATATCACATGTGAATGATTGGTTGACTGCAATATATTAGGAGTGAATCAATTTTTCCGCTGCCATATTCATACACTGTCAAGTATGTCCTGGCATAATCAATGTTCTTAAAGAATCAACTTCCTCTTCCCGAAAATGTTGCTGATACCTTCCACTTCTCATAGGTGGAATTAATTTTCAAAGCTACATTGCGCCATGCAGCATTAGCTTCGTTGAAATACAAAAAACATTTTTTCCCTATCCTCCCCCAATAAAAAGCAAACACAAACTTCTGTTTTCAATGAGTCGGAGTTATATGAGAGAAGTCAAGTCGACAGTATGTTCCTAACTCGCTGACAATTCACCATTCCATGTCCTGGACATGGATTTGAATCGGGAAAATTAAACTGTTTTGAATCCCTAAAAGTTTAAATTGCTTCTATTTTCTGGATAATTTATTGAGCATGGTGCAGCCTTTCTTTGACTTGTTTGGTTTTGGAGGACCAATTGCCTCTATGCATTTGGGAAGGTACGTTCCAGAGTATTGTAGTTGTAGAAACTGGTAGTCCATTATATTTTGTGGAGGTAATTTACACCTCTTTACCTTTTAACGAGTTACAGGCATGCTGTGGTTTCTTCCAAGACTATGCAATCTAAAAGAGTATACATGTTACATCTGAAGAGAGAAGCTCTATTGAGCAGATCTGGTTCTCAACACTCTTGGAAAGTATGCAAATTCACTGATTTCTTCATTGTTGTCATATTTTTCTCTGGACTGGACTCCCTTATGTTCCATACATAGATTTATTCAATCAGTCATCATTTTCTTTGTCATTTATTCAGACTGATGGTGGTGTCAGGGTTCCTTTAGAAAATGAAAGTGCCAGAGCACCTCAAGGAAGCTTCACGAAGGTAGACTTCTTTTTATAAATTCTTTCTATCGTGGTATTTGCCTTGACTCATTCTACCAGTGCATACGCCACATCTTTTCTTTTTATATTTGCAACTAGATTTTTGCCTATGTGTTTATTTATTTATTTATATATATTTCCTGGGAAGGTTTTACTCAGCTAATCTCTACAAACCTGGTAAAAACCATTGTCTAGGATGTTATCTATCATGCTCTGACCCGGGCATCATCCATTGAAAGCATGTCTTTTTAAGTAACCTCCATTGCTCTATAAATTTGTTTTTTGGCTTGGCCATGGCACAGGACATGGAAGTAGTCATAGGTCAGCTGTCTTGAGTGACTATTAGGCTCTAGATACTCTGATTATGCCAGTTGACGACTTCTCAGGTCATGTCTTTACTTTGTTCTCAAGGCAAAGTCAATCTTCTTGAGGGAATCCTAGGCTTTAGATTGTCTATTATGTCACTTTAATATAGTGGTGATAAAATAGGTATTTTTTTCGAGATATAGGATTGAAATATTTAAAGAAGAGTTAGGCAGTGGGAAGAGATAGGGAGAATTTAAAGTCTATAAGATGTGAGGTGAGTTAAGAAATGAAACACCCTCACAAGGATTATGAAACACATAAACTGGCAGCTACTGTGAGTTAAGACATAACTATTCGAACAGTTCGAAGTTGATAAAGATTGATAAAACACCTCTTCATGCATGTTGGCGTCTGTTGATGGGGGAAAGCCTCTACTATGTAGTTTGAAGCAAATATTTTCTTTCTTTTGTGTACTGCCTTGGGCATATATATGTAGTTAATGACTTATATGTATTATTTTAAATACATTCTGCCAGTAAAATTTTCAGGTATTTCTTGATTTGTCACAAGGTGGTAAATATTGTGAATTCTCCATACCTAGACAATATATTGTGACATTTTCATGCATTCTCGTGGTATAAAATCTGTACAGGTTGAGATTTTCAAGCCTAGAATGAAAAAGGTGAATCTATATCAACTCTCACGCAAGCTGAAGGACATCTATTTCCCATACGTTCAGGTTTGCTGAAATCATATCTATTTTTGTTTAGGGTTTTGTTAAAGAGTGCCTGCAGGGCCCTTGTTAAGCCACAGATTGAGGAAAGTTCACAATTTTTTGTGCACTGTTTTACTTTTGTTATGTGTAGTTAATACTTTAGAAATTGAAACATTTCATAGGACGTTATTTCATTACAAGTGGAGAAAGTCATGCCGGTCGTTTCCTCTTGGCTTTATGGGGTTCATCAGCTAAATTTGGGAAAGAGTCATATCACTTTTTTGAAATTTAAAATGATGTCTTAATTTTCTAACATTTTAAAGAGTTTTGCTAGATTTTTCAGACAGATCTGCATTATGTCATCTTCATTGCCTGGACTTGTGGTGATGGAAAGTTTAAGTACTGCTGAAATGGAGTAAATTAAACACTGCTGTTGATTTCTCCAAATAGAATATCGATGTGGTATCATAATTTCTGTGTCGCTTCTATGAAAAGTTACTGCTATGGCACATGCAATAATGCTATAATGCCATCACTGCACAATGTTCATAAATGCTGCTACCTGACCACAAAGTTGGGTTCAGTTAGCATTGCGGCCAATGTGGAGTATGGCTTTGGTCAATATTTTTGAGAGTATTACTCTTGGCTATGATTTAAAACTATGCTAATGAGTTCTCCCTTTCTGGTGAATTCATAACTGTTACTGACTTTCTGTATTACTGGGGATATCAAGGTAGAGCAATGTCTAAGATAGCAAGTAGTAGGTAAAATGATTTTTCAGAGTTATGCAAGTTTGCTTCTTCTTTGTAAGGATTACATAGGATACCTGAATTTGATTTATTTCTAATTAATTTGAATGTTTGCAGTGTGATGGTTTGTTGAATTTGAGGAGGACTATCAGACCAGTCCATTTTGAGGTATGGAATGCACCGTTGGTGGACTCTAATATTAACTCCTTCGGCCACATAATGCTTTTACTTTTTAGCTGGCCTCAATTAAGCTATGTAACTATGTTGTTCAGATTTACAAACAATTTCAGATTTCCTTGTTCTTGTTATGCCTACAAATATATTAAGTAATTTGAGAAGGTTTGCTATTTATAGTGTACGGTTTGCAGAAAAAATAGTACCCATTATTGCATTTGTCTTTTTTGTCCACTATGAACAGGCAGTGTTGTACATTCTTAATATTGGGATAGAAAAGGCACAATCCAGCTATGTAACTATGTCCTTCGGAACGATTTCGGAATTCATGTTCTTGCTATGCCTGCCTACAAATATATAAACTAATTTGAGAAGGTTTGCTATTTAGACACTTATGATATGAGCGTGTCATAGTGTATGCTTTGTTGAAAAAATAGTACCCATTATTGCTTAATGGGATCTCAAAGTAAGCTTTTTGCACCATGAAATAAGTTTGTGCTTTGTCAGGTTAATGGTATTGATTTAGCTGAAATTGAAGGAGGGGAGGTTGCAATTACCAACGTGCATTCATGCAATGGTCCTGATTTTATAATTCAAGTCCATTTTTCGATCACAGAGGACACTGAGGCAAATAGAACACTGGATAAGTGTGTAGTTCTCTGTCCCATTCTTTATAGAAGAGGAGACAGAGTTATATCATCTTTTATTCTAGGTTGTCCACCTTTTATCGTTCTTAGGCCCTTCTTTTATTTGTTGGCATCAATGCTTTTAGTACTAGTTTTACCTAAGAATGTCACTTAGATTGTGCTTTTCTCTAATATAAAAAGCTGCAATACTTTTCAGGTTCCACAGCAATTCACGAGGCTAATGCTTGCCTGAAGTGTGTCTACTTTCCTGTTGTTCAGGTATGGCAGTATATTCTTATAGTTTCTTTTCTTTTCAGTTTACTGCGAAAGAAGTTCTTAATATAAGTACTCCAGGGGAAGGAAAACATTGAGAGGATCTTAGAGAAGTTAGAAGCTGATCAATGCAGACTGGGTGAAACCTATGAATCTTTCAGTCGAGTGTCAATCCGACGTCTTGGCTGACTGCTTCCAGATGCTTGCTGGGTGAGTTGTGGATCTTTTTGGATATTATAATCAAACTAAGAAAAGCTGATGAAACAAAAAGCCCTGGCATCTCCCTTGCATTACATAAGATAAGGATAGTGAGATGCGGGCTTAAATGCCTAGAAGTGATAGCACATTTAAAGGTCCTTAAAACTTATGCTGCTCCAAAATAGTACAGCTTACATTGTTATCGATCACACATCTTCAGGCCTTCATCCTTTTGGATACAGCCCCCAGTTAACAGATGGATATTTAAACCTCTCTTTCGTCGCTATCTAATCTAGTGGCCCAGTAGTCTTGCATAATCCATTTTTCCCAAACCATCCAAGAAGCGAGGTTTAGACACCTGGCCCCATGGTTATCCTTTTGGAAGTTGGGCTATGACTGCGATTGCTAATCTAATGGATCCATCAAGAAAGCAAGCATTCTGCAAACCTAGAAAAGTCTGATTAAAATATTCAACAGATGGAGTTTGTGTGATCCATATTTCTCGCCTCTAGTTGCGCTAATATGAAAGGTCAAACAGTCGTTGCTCATTCCTTGCATGAATTTTAAGCAAACCCGGCATGTTTAAAGCTGGTATTAAGTATAACTTCTTAGGCTGGTTTATAAGTTTTTTATTTTTGGCCAGGCTGGTTTATAGGTTTGATGAGACCATTTTCTTACTTCTATGTTGTGGCTGCTGGGCTGGGAATAGAAGACATCATGTAATCGGTTGTGCACATTGCATGTTAGAACAATGGTGAAATGGCATCCTGACATTTCAAAATTTCTTCGCTGTTGTGCTTCAGTGCAACTCATGTTATCAACTCTAGTAAATTTTTCAAATGGTAACCCCACCAAATCATGCTCTACTACCTCTTTCCTTGGTAGGCAATCTTGCCAAAACTTATAAGTCTATGTCGATGAGCTTTTACATCCAGCAAATGCCCGTGGCAACCCATTTTGTCTATGACCACCACCATAATGAACTTTTCTTGTTTCAGATTTTTGCCCACGTCAATTGCATTTTGATCATTTCTTATCCTCCCTTTTAGTGCATATATGCAAATGTTGACATCATCTTCTTCAAGCTTTTGAGTCAGCTAATAAGACCCATTTTGCGGGAAACATGCTTATACATGTATTTTTCTCGATTTTCACTCTATTAACAGTCAAGGTTTTTTGTAATCTTCATTTCGTATTTTGTGAAATATCATCAAACTGAAGGTTTATTCCAAAATGAAGGAATTTCTGACAAGATTCACAAGAAAACACAAATACCAAACATATTGTGGCTTATCTTATAAAAATTTCATGTGCACATTGAGAAGGTCCTATCTGAGAAACTTGATCTAATTGAAAATTTTGGGTTAAATCAAGCGTCATTGTCAAGTGTTTGATGCTTCCATTGTCTCTCTTTAACTGGGGTAACTAATGTCCTCACGGTTGCTTTCTACTACAGGGTTTGCTTCCATTCATAGAGAGACATGAGAAAGGAGATAAAGCTCACTCATTCAGGAGATCTTTCTTTAGAGTTAAATGTTATATTGGTATGTGTCACAAAACTGATTAGAGAACCAGCAGCAAATAGTAAGAGAGAAAGAAGAAGGGAGAAGGAATAGAGAAGAGGAGAAGAAGAATGTAAAAGAAAGAAACAAAGAGGGGGCGGTAGATTTCTGTAGTAACAAAAACCCTACACCCATTGTATTTATATTGAATATAAATCGTATATGACAATAAAACCCTTATGTAAATAAAAAAAGAAATAAAACTCTGATAATAAAGGAAACTTAATTACAGTAACTTAACACTCCCCCTCAAGCTGGAGCATATAGGTTACCCATGTTCAGCTTGGAACAACCAGCAACAAAAGCAGGACGAAATAATGCTTTGGTAAACAGGCTCAGATAGTAGAGCCCAATCAGCAGTTGTAGTAGTAGTAGTCATAGCAGCAGCAGCAGCAGTAGGAGTAGCAGCAGGATTAGCAGCAGGAGCAATAGTAGGAGTAGCAGCATTAGCAATAATAGGAGTAGCAGCAGCAGTAGTAGTAGCAATAGTAGGAGTAGCAGTAGCAGCAATAGGATCAAGTAATCAGGTAGTTAGATCTGCTTTGATACCATGTCACAAACTGATTAGAGAACCAACAGCAAATAGTAAGAGAGAAAGAAGGGAGAAGGAATAGAGAAGAGGAGAAGAAGAATGTAAAAGAAAGAAACAAAGAGGGGGCTGTAGATTTCTTTAGTAACAGAAACTCTATGCCCATTGTATTTATATTGAATATAAATTGTATATGACAATAATACCCTTATGTAAGTAAAAAAGGAAATAAAATCTGATAATAAAGGAAACTTAATTAAAGTAACTTAACAGTATGGTTATCACTGATTATTAGGACCTTTCTTATCTAATGGGACTGCATTTTCTTTAATTCAATACATCATGAGATGTCTTATATTTTGATGATGCAGAGACTGATGCTGGATTTTCTCCAACACCTTCCAAGGTGAGGGGAACTCTATTGCCTATTCATGGGCCATCAGGCTTTCTTAGAATACTTAATGTTCCCAGTTCTGACATTTTTATGTAACTTAAGACTTTCAAATGCTTGGATCTACTGAAAACATATGGAATAGGAACTAGAGATTTCTGGTAGCAAGGCCAAACAAAGTGTGCTGTTTTGGTGGTGCAAACTAGAGCAGGAACACAAAAATAAAAAATGTCTCCAGCTAATTCATGTGTTTCCATAGGGATTCTTCTGAAATTTCTTGATGTATGTTGGTAGGAATGCCCCTTCTTTATGAATAAAATGGTAGCATTTTGAATGTTGCCAAAGGAATTCTTCTGAAATTTCTTGATGTGTGTTGGTAGGAATGTGCCTTCTTCATGGATAAATTCATTTTGAATGTGGCTGTCATAAGTTTGATCAGAGTTGAGACCTCTTTATGTTGTCATAATAGCACATATGAATTCAGTGTTTTATTAGTTCCTTTAAGTGTTATATCTCAGGGCAAAACATGTTGTCATTGGTCTGTTATTTGTCAGTTGACAGTGATGTTTCCAATCTTTCTCATTCTGTTACCTAGCTGGAGAGGAGGTTAGAAGTATGCATACACAGTAGCTGTAAGCCTTTGCAGTAAAATATTGTTCTTACTAAAATTTAAAGGTTTTTGAGTTGCCGTTTGTAGATTTTAGGATGAGTACCTTTTTGATGACATCTTATAATAATTTAATAAATCTTTTAAATTCAATTAATGGGAAATGACAAAAGTTTGATGATCAACATTTCAAATACAGGTCTTCTTCACTTCCTTTTCTTTTGGTTCTTCATTTGTCTAGTATCTGTTGAGCTGACTCTTTGCTTGATAAGTAAATAATGTACTTTCCGAAAACATCCAAACTGAAACATGTCTATCTTATGTAAGTGGTTCATTACTTGAAATAGTTTGCTTTAGCAAAAGAGTTTTTGTGTGAGATTTTGTAAGAGTGCCACCAACTATTGTTCTAAAAGCTTAAGCTAATAGATAAATGCATGTTTTAGTATTTTAATATCCTATCACTCACCCTTAGGGTTAGCTTGGTCTTTTTTGCCTAGTATTAAGCATGAAAAAATTTCATTGGGAGGCAAATAGGGCCTGAAAAGATTCGGAATTCTGATACCATGTGCAATTTTGTAAGAACAGTTGTTCTGAAAGCTTAAGCTAGTAGATAATATTTCAATATTCTATCAAATCAAAGGACCAAAAATAGGTTGAATGACATATAGTCATCATCTAAATTGCTTGAAAAATGAAAATTGCTCATCTTCTTGTGGAACTTTTCATATAGAGATGCTCAATTCTCCTTTCTTTTGACAGACAGATTTGGCCCAGCACAGCCCATTTACCAGTGCTCTTAAAGAAATTGGCAGGCCTCTTGATGGAGTAAAAGGTCATGCTTGTACATATTTCCACTATCTTCTACTTGAACTTACGTGGTTTTCACTCCAAAGTCCTTAATGAATTTTTGTCCATTATCTAGGAATAAATGTTAAAATCTACAGAGAAGAAAAGTTGTTGACTCCTTTGCAACTGGAAAAGGAGTATTCTAATTGGATTATCCAAATGCATGTTTGTCATGATGAAGAGGTTGACAATGGCGAGGACCAAGCTGTTTTCATAATCAACCCTGGAAACAAGAAGGAACTTGGTGTATCATCCGACGGTATGTAGAAGTGATATATATCATAATCTGGTGGATTATGGGTGAAGTTCTGCTATGTCACATGATAGTGGCTTGCTATTCAGTCTTTTCCTGTCTTGCGCAAAATGTTTGATATCTTTTGAACTTCTTTGATGGCACTGCTTCCAGTTTTACCTATTATTTGTTTGCTTTGCTGCTCATGGTGCAATTGGTTAATATAAAAAATTATATCTTAGTTGTGAGAGTGCACCGTCAGATGAAAAGGAAGGGAGTATCTTGGAGATGTGGCCAGAAAATCAAAATTCTTGCATGTGCCAGAGTGCACAAGAAGAATGTCTATGCTACTCTGGAATATTTTTTTGCTTGAAGGACTTGAAGGACTTGAAGGACGTGGCGGTGGTAAGAAATGATACACATGCGTGCATTTAGTTGCTTTTGCTTGGAGCTTTCTGGGAAAAGATACTTTTATTGTGGGCATGTTAGATTATCTCAGTATGTCTACAGATAACGTTTATACTTAAACAGAATGGATTTTTTTTTTTGAGCATGCGATTCGAAACATAAAGAGAGACACTGCATCTAATATGTACAGACGTTGTAGCTTCTATGATAACTCTCAAGTTTCAAATTGGTGCCTATTCCATAGTAGTCAAATGATTTTTCAGACAATCTCATTATTTCACCATCAATGACTTGATTTTTATTATGTTTTCCAAGGAGACTTGGATAGAAAAGTAGGTTCCTTAGAAGTGTCCTACATTGATCAGTGGAAGCATTTTGCATTCAAACCATCAGTCAGTACTTATGTTTGCTAGGATTGAAAATGAAAGAATTAGATCATGTATTAAATCGGAGAAAAATCTTGGGATCAAGTTTTAACCGTCTATCTGCTCATAGGGGATTTCTAGATCAGTAGATCCCTCAACTTGATTGAGAAAACAGTTTATTTAGTGCGACGATGTTTCTCTATTCTATTCAATGAAGTGTATTAGTCAATTGATCTGTCGTTCTTCTCTCTGTAGGGGAAGCACAAATCATTCAATCATATGCAGGTGAGTCACTTATCGATTTTCTGTGGTTGAAGTGTTAACAGTTTTCATCAACTGATTGGATACCTCAAGATTCTGCTAACAAGCTGTCCCTGCATTATTTTGTGTGAAAGGCCACTAGGAGTGCCTAATGAGAAAGGCTGCATCCTCAATAAGCATGATGGAAACGTTTGCTTGGAGGTTTAGAGTTCTGTATCTATACCTATTGGAGTAATTGGCTCTGGAGAGGTATCTATTTATTTATTTGAATGTCATTTTACTTCTTTATGTCGTATAATGTCTAAAATCACGATTCTTTGTGGTCTCTACTCAATCTTGAGCTTCCAAACCCAGTTAGTAGCTGTTGGGAAATCCGAGTGGGAGTACCAGTTGGAGAAGCAACGCTTGAAAGCTCCATCTTCGATTGACTTGCTAGATGCCAACCAATGTGAAGAGTTAGGTATTCATGAGGTACGTGTCTAATTGAGGTTTTGTAAATCGATCTTTAATTCACATGTAACTGCAGAAAGTATTTCTTGAAGCATCCTATATAAGCTTGTTCGAGTATTTTATGGCATTTAGGTGAAATCTGTCGGTCTGAAAGGTTTAAGAGCTAAGGAGATTTTCAGCATGATGTTACATATTGTGTTCCTTCTCCTTAGAATAACCGCTGACCTGAGAATACTATTGATTTATCTGTCCTCCGTCTATATTACTAGCCTATTTGTATTTTCTTTTTTGTCTTTTTGTTTTCAGGCACTACTAGTTCATGCACCCATTCTTGCTGGACAAGACCCTCCAAAGGAAATTGTAGCTGTTGTTCGGCCAGCAAATTTCAGTTACTCCACTGCTCCGAAGAACTTGGATCAAATGTACATTGTCAAAAATAAAATGGAAATGTCAATGGAAGTCAAATTCAGTGGCAATTCTGATAATAGTTGAGAACATTTTATACTATTCACTAGTGCTGATCGTTGATATTGGAAAATTTCTTTCCCTTTTTTTTCTACCGATGGTGATCTGAACGAGTTGCACATACACCCTAGTACATGTTCCTCGAGCTAAGGACATCCCCCAAGAGCGGGGGATTTCGTGACATTTCTGATTGGCTGTCTTGTGTTTTTAATAAATTGTTTAATAGTTGGCATGTTGAATCGTATACATAATAAATGGGCTAGTTTAGATTGATCCTAATCGGATGATTATGAATTACTTCTCTATTTAATAGATGAATAGAATATTATTAAATCCGGTAATAAGTAAGAAGAGAAAATCTCAAAGTGGCAATTTGCTTAAACTTACTGCTATTTTTTTTTTTTATTCAATCGCTACAAGATCAACAATTCCATGAGCTTGGGCTTCTGTTGCTAACATAAAAACATCCCTTTCCATATCTTCGGATACAACCCATAGGGGTTTGCCCATTCTTTGTACATAAACTCTTGTGATGGTTTCACGCAGTTTCAGCAGTTCTTCTGCTTCTAGGATAAATTCTCCCATTTGTGCCTCATAAAAAGAACTCATAGGTTGATGTATCATTACCCTGATAATATAACAAATGATTCATCTATCTCGCATGACGAGGTGAGGAGAAGAGATAAAGAATAATAATAAAAAAAAAAAAAAAAGATAGAATTGAGCAATCGTACAGCATCTTTTGCGCATTGCATACGGCTATACAATGGAATTCACTTTACTTTCCATTTCCATCAAAGAAAGAGAAAAAATATGGATAGAGGGTTTATCCGATTCAGATCAACAAATGATCCAATTACCATCCTTCCTTTCAAAGCAGTTAAAAAATACTATGATGGCTCCGTTGCTTTTTATATACGAAAGAAAAAATTAATTTTGATCCAAAGATGACCGGAGTTTGATAGTTTTGATCAACAAAATATTTTCCTTGATCAATACGTCTAATCATTGACTAGGTTTTTTTATTATTATTTTATTGTATGTATACATGTCTTTGGAGGGAATAAATAGATGCACAAGCTCCTTTGCCAAATTGATGAAAATCACATGCAAGTTAGATGAATTAAATTTTGTTGAGATTTTCCTCAATGGCTAATGAATTATGAAACCTTTTTTTTTTTTTTTATTATTATTTGCAATCACAAGATACGTTCCACTACTTTTTTTTAGTGTGATTAATATTTCAAAATGATAAATTGAAGCGGTGAGTTTTTTATTCACCAAAACACAGTGCAAAAATATAAAAATATAAAATTATAAGTATCTCGGTATGTGGTGTCTCATCCTAAAATGAAGCCCATCAAAACTGGAGTTGCTCGGGGAATTGCTTTGAAACAAGAAAGAAGAAAGCATCCTCTTTTTCCGAGAGGAATCGGAATGGAAGTAAAAGGAAGAGGAACGATGGGATGATTCAGAATCAGGATGGAAGCTAGACGAGCTCGATGGTCATTTTATAGAGGAAGAAATTGAGGTGTTGGGTGCAGTATTGGACTTTTGTTGATTTGATTTTCGTTGTTTTGTTTTGTAAAATTGATGATTATCACCTTTTCTTGAAGTGACTCTCATTTCAAGCTTGGTAGCTTTGAGATAATGGTTTTATGACGAGTAGAAAAATCATGTCCCCATTCCCATTTTCTTGATTTCTCTCTTTATATCACACTAGAAAGGGCATGCTGATGCTTGCCCTTTTCGGCATGAGCCTTCATTTCTTGCCCATTTTAAAATAGAGGGAACACAATTTTGATCTTATTTTTAGAATTGTGAGGAATTGTTTTTCACTCTATGGACAAGAGAAATAGGCTTTAGAGGCATGGTTAAGGAAATTTGTGCCTAAGGCCTAGGTTGAGCATGGTATCTCACGAAAAATATCAGGATGTTTGAGATGTGTTATCAATGTCAACAGATGTCTGCTATCTATTGCTATATTGTGAGGTGGAGATAAAAGTTCAAAGAGCTCTTTCGAAGAAAAAGAGACAGAAGGAAAGAATGGTATTAAAAAAGGGTTAAATTCTTTCACTAAAATTTGGTTTCTTCTTTTTCTTGTCGATACTTCTGTATGCTTGATATTTGGCTCATGGAAAAATGTGTGAAGTTATTTTTCATGCAAATAGTTACTTCTTCTTTTTTCCAAATTGACTAGTAATTATGAAGATAGGTCACATACACTACATAAAAGAGGAAGCCAAAAAAAAAAGTGGAAAGATTTCAAAAGTTTGAGAAGGTTCAATTATGAAGATAGGTCACATAGACTAGATAAGGAGCCATATTGCCTCCAAAGGTGGTATCCTGTAAATCTTTCTTTGAAATGATTACAATCCAAATACAAACTTCTTATGGGGAAATATATTGAACCAATTTGTCCTTTATGATTGCATCCTTTCAGATTTTTCCTAGATATCTACTTTTTTTATATTTTATTTTCCTGCCAATGGGTGAAAAATATACAGATCTATCTTTTTGATATGATTAGAGACTTTGAGTTTGTTTGTTTTTTCATGAATAGTCACAACCTTTTAGCTCTTGTTAAATCGGTAAAAGTAATATTTTCCCCCAAATGTTATCTGACGCATTTTTCACATGCATAGTGCTTGTAAATCATCATTATGTTAATTCTTTTGTTTGGATACTCTTTTTAATCTTCTCACAAAAATTGAATAAACAACCACCACACAAACTTGAAATGTCATAAATATGTGGTTGAAGATATATGGTTGTTGACATATATACACACATATATAGTTATTGAATTAAATTATAGATAAATTGTTTAAGCATAAAATTCTAAACATATGTTTTCTTACATAATTAGTATAAGGGTGTAAATACATCCATAATCTTTACATCAGTAACCTAAAAAAGTTTCTAGTGAAATCCTAAGATGTTGTGGATAGATGCAATAATATTACATGAATACGTGTTCATTACTATTTATGATAAAGGTTTTTTTTTTTTTTTTTTTTTTTGGTGATTAGGTTTAATTCAACCCTATCTTTCTAATAAATGCTCCTTTTTCTCAAACTCAAGCTAAATTATCTAGAGATTTTATGTTCTCATTACTATTTATGATAAAGTTTGTATTTTGTGATTATTTTTAATTCAACCTATTTGTCCAATAAAACTTCTTTTTCTCAAACTTGAGGTAAATTATCTAGGATTTTGGCTATTAAATTTGTGAGTTTGTCCCGAGATTTTCTATTATACATCAACATATTTATCAATTTTAATTTTAACTTAAGGTAAAAATAAGTAGAATTATATTCTTTCACAAACCACGGTGTCTTCTCATCTCCCACACGCCTACCACATTTCATATCCAAAGCAAACCAACCCCCCCCCCCCCCGGCGGGGGCGGTAGGGTATCTATTCATTCCAATTTTCCTCTTAGCCAGGTGATCTACTCTTGACAGGCGATGGAGCTCCATGTCGCATAAGCTATTTTCTCAATTTTCTGCTTTTTTTTTTTTTTCCGTGTACCCCCCCTCTCATCAACCTAACCGCCGTTTCTCTCAACTCATGGTCATGGACATGTCCGATTTCGTTTTTTTTCTTTTTTTTCATTATTATGACTCGTGTATAAAGTCATTACCCAAAAAGCAACGTTGTGAATGGCAAGTGAATGAATTTATTTTGTACACAGGTGCAAATAAAAACCTGAAGGCCAAGATTGAAGTAGCAGTCCTTTTTCGTTGATTCTACCTTACAGCTCATTTTGGGTCAGGCCAAAAATTTGGTATTGCCTAACTTGGATTCTTCAATTATTTTCTTTATTGGCTAACTTAACTAATTGACTACATTATTGAAATGAGCAACAAAAATCACAACATAAACTCAATAATGGCCCAAAATGAGCCAAAAAGTGGATTACGGTTTTTGAAAATAGTTGATACATAATAATTGTTTAACTTACTAATCATAGGAAAGATTCACATTTTTTAAACTTTAAAAGCGACATGTGTTGCCTTGAATTCTTTTAGTCCCAGCCTCAACCCTACAAAATAGCCCTCCAAAAGATAAGTAACGTCTATTCAGTTCAACCCAAAATTACAATCAAACTTACTTCTGAAATATGATTTTTTGGCCACAGTGAAGGCTAGCCCACCGCTGAAGGCAAGGGCCACTTGCCATTACATTGCGGGAGAAGAAGGTCAAGAGGAAGAAAAGGAAAAAGAAAAGGAAAAGAAAAAAAAGATAAATTTAATTAAAATGTCAAAAAATTATTTAAAAATTACCACATGGTGGAGGATGCCTCTAGTTATGGTGGAACATGATAAGAGAGGTTGGGGGATGCCTCTAATTATGGTGGACTTATCTTTTTGTTTGTAGTTTCTTATAACAGTTTGTCGGTAAGATTAGTCATGGTCTTAAAATTCTTGTGTAAATTATTTTATTAGAGATCATAATTTACCTTCAAATTATTTCCAACTATTCCCTTTGGGTCCCTCTTTAAGCTGTATCACTAGGGCAATTTGAGAAAAGAAACATCCTTAGTCAATGGAAATGAGGATATTTTTCCCCCATCATTCCTCCTAACCTCAGGAGATTCTTCCTTTTTTCTTCTTCCTTTTCTTTTCTTCCTTTTTTTGCCCTCCTTTTGATTGTTTCTCTTTTCAAAAATGGGTTAAGTTTTAGGTTTGAAATTGGAGTGCGTTTTAGCAAAGGTGGATTGGGGAACTATTGATTTATCCCTCCAAAAAAAGAAAAGAGACGGGAAAAAGAAGGAAGGAAGATAAAATAGAATGAATCCATGAGGAGTAAATGTGTAAATCCTTTGTTTCCCCTCGTGCGCTAGGAGGCTTCGAAATTGGGGCTAGATTTAGATCCAGATCCAATCGGATATGTGGTTTTTTTTTTTTTTTTTGAGACCTTCTCCCGATATATTGCCTTGAGCATACATGATCAGATATGACCATGGCAGTTTTGATCCAACTAGTCGAGCTTGCCTATCCATTTCGATTTTAGAATACACTGGTTCAAACTTCGAATGTACGGGTTGCACCCAGATCGATTTTAAAATTAGACTAAACTCCTATCAAACTTTTATAGTGTATGCTGGTTGATTTCCTATTATATAGAAAGCTTGTCACAATTTTGTACAATTATGGGTGGTATCAATTTGGGGGATATTTGAAATGAGTGATAGAGAGAGATATTATATAGAAAGCTTGTCACAATTTTGTACAATTATGGGTGGTATCAATTTGGGGGATATTTGAAATGAGAGAGAGAGAGAGAGAGAGAGAGAGAGAGAGAGAGAGAGAGAGAGATCGTTTGGATTCTTGTCGGGCCAATTCTTTTTGGTAGCCCTTGACCATAGCAACTTCTACTTTTGAGAGGGCTTATTTGGCAAGATACATCCAAGATAGTCTCTTCTGCCATATTTCAAAATCAACCAAACTCGGAAAAACCATTTTCATGAATAGTGATTGTCCAAAATTTAACATAGAAATGCCTTTTGGCACAACCCTTAAAATATTTTTTTGTCACTTAACTTGTTGCTCATAACTAGATCCGTTAAACAGGTGGGTCGAGTTGGGTTTGGGTTGGGTCATAAATGGTCCGATCTAAATCGACCAATTTAACCCATTTATGACATATTTATTGCAGTGAAAAAAATTTTACCCATACTCGACCCGACCTATACTTAACTCATACTCGACTCATTTAACTAAACTTAAAAAAGCTTATTTCTTATATTAAAAATGGTATTGCTAAAATAGTTTTATACAACACATTCAATGGACAATTTTTCTAAATTTTTAAAATAATTATTTTAAAAAAATTAATTATTTTTATTTTTTAGGAATATAATTTTTAATTTTCTTTTTCTCTTTTCTTTTTTTTTTTCTTCGAGCTTGCTCGGCTCGCCGACGCCGGCAAGCTCAAGGCTCGCTAGATCGGCAAGGCTCAAGCCTTATCGGACGTTGGCGAGGCCTCTACCTCGCTAGATTCGGCGAGCTCGAGCCTTGCCAAATCGCCGAGCTCGCCCCTCCTTGGATTTGGCGAGGCTCAAACCTCGCCCGATGCCGACGAGTTCCCGATCGGTGTCGGGCAAGACTCGAACCTCGCTAGATCTGGCGAGCTTGAGCTCACCTAACACCAGCAAGCTCAAGGCTTGCTTGGCCGGTTGCCAACCATCGCCGTGCCAGCCACTAGAAGGAGGAAGAAGAAGGAGAACAAAAAAAAAGAAAATTAAATTAAATTAAAAAATAATTATAGTTTTGATTTTATAAAAATATATTTTTGTAAAGTTAAAGAGGGAATAGAGAGAATGTGAGGTTTTGGTTGAAAATAGGTTCTAAATCCCACCTATTTAAGACCCACATAAGACTTAACTATCTTAAGTCTTTAATTGTTAAATCCATTTGACTAATTTCTTCAAAAAATAAGTGACCCATATATTACTCATTTATATTTAAATGGGTCATATATGAGTCTAAGACCCATTTTGCCACCTTTACTCATAGCACATGCTCGTGAGGCTTAAAGGGTATGGTTGAGTTAATTGGAGAGCATTGACTTGAGGTAGGCTTAGTCTTGGAAGATCATATGAGTCGGCAAGTCGTCGCATTGGGTTGATTTGAATGTAGTTGTGCACCTATTCCTATTAAATGAAAATAATACCAATGTCTATAATGTCTATAATGAATTTATGAACTAAGTTGATGCTATTATTATTTATGAGTTTTGCAATAAATAACTAACTCGTCAAAATTTTGGTATTAATAACAATTTCTAATCATGAATATCTAGTCCTTGCCAAACCTCAGCGAGTTGGAGCCAAAAAAAGTTAACTTTCCAAGGGCGTGAATATTATTTGTTAGCAAAAATTTATATTAAATAAAAATTAAAATAAAAAACTTCTATTCATGTCTTGTTGGATAAAATGAGAAGGGGATTTCCATGCATTAAATCAAATTTTCCAAGTGAGCGCGTTAAGAAAACCATTCCTACGTTAGACGGATTTTAGGACATAATGGAACCTATCAAAAAATGTATGAACGCTCGATTGGAATAACCTTTTTTAGTCATTTATATGTATTAATTAATTAAAAAAATTCTAAAATTCCGGTTGGAACGGTAATATCCACCGACTCCTCCCCAGTTACGAAAGTGAAAGGGAGGAAGGAGAAAGTGAGAGAGATAGAGAGAGAGAGAGAAGGAGAGAGACTCAGGGTGTCACCGTCGTGGACCCCACCCCATCGTGGCTTCAATTTCTTGTCCTTTCTTCGGGACATTTTTTTTTGGGATATGTTCAACAGAAGTCCTAAAACATGTGCAGAAAGTGCAATTGAGTCCTAAAACTTACAAAAAGTTCAATTAAGTCCTAAAACTTGTCCAGAAAGTGCAATTGAGTCCTAAAACTTACAAAGAGTTCAATCAAGTCCTAAAACTTGTCCAGAAAGTGCAATCGAGTCCTAAAATTAACACCGTTAAAAAAGTTAACGGAAATTGCTGACGTGGCGCTGACGTCATATTTAAATGATTTTTTTGGCTTTTTAAAATTATTTTTTATTCAAAATCTTTAAAAATTAGATTAAAAAATAAAAAAGAAAATATAAATTTATTTTAAAAAAGAAAAATCTAAATTTATTTAGAAAAAAAAACAATTGTTCAAAAAAAAAAAAAGGGGTGGACTTAACGCCGCCGCCCATCGCCGGAGGGGCCGGCGCCGTCGCCGGCCCCGGGCGGGGTGGCCGGCCCTCACCGGGGGCCGGCGACGGTCGCCGTCCCTCGCCTAGGGACGGCGGCCGTCGCCCGCCTGGCGCGGCCTCGTCGGCCCTCGCTCGGGCCGGAGAGGCTCGCCGGATCCGGGCGAGGCTCCCGGATCTGGCGAGCCTCGCCGCCCCCGAGCGAGGGCCGACGAGGCCGCGCCTGTGGCGGGCGACGGTCTCCGTCCTCGCTCGGGGCCGAGCGACCGTCGCCCGCCCGGGCGAGGCCTCGTCGGCCCGCTCGGGCCGGCGAGGCTCGCCGATCCGGGCGAGGCTCCCCAGATCCGGCGAGCCTCGCGGCCCCGAGCGAGGGCCGACGAGGCCGCGCCTGTGGCGAAGCGACGGCCGCGTCCCCGCCGAGGGCCGAGCGACCGTCGCCCGCCCTAGGCGAGGCCTCGTCGGCCCTCGCTCGGGGCCGGCGAGGCTCGCAGATCCGGGCGAGGCTCCCCAGATCTGGGCGAGCCTCGCCGGCCCCGAGCGAGGGCCGACGAGGCCGCGCCTGTGGCGGGCGACGGCCGCGTCCCCGCGCCCGGGCCGAGCGACGGTCGCCGGCCCCCGGTGAGGGCCGGCCACCCTCCCAGTGGCCGGCGACGGTCGCCGGCGATGGCGCGGCGGCGGAAGTCCACCGCCCTTTTTTTTTTTTGAACAAATTTTTTTTTTCTAAATAAATTTAGATTTTTCTTTTCTAAATAAATTTAGATTTTTCTTTTTTTAAATAAATTTATATTTTCTTTTTTTATTTTTTAATCTAATTTTTAAAGATTTTGAATAAAAATAATTTTAAAAAGCCATTTGAAAAATAAAAAAAAATCATTTAAAATATGACGCGCGCTACGCCAGCAATTTCCGTTAACTTTTTAACGGTGTTAACTTTAGGACTCGATTGCACTTTCGGACAAGTTTTAGGACTTGATTGAACTCTTTGTAAGTTTTAGGACTCAATGCACTTTCTCGGACAAGTTTTAGGACTTAATTGAACTTTTGTAAGTTTTAGGACTCAATTGCACTTTCTGCACAAGTTTTAGGACTTCTACTACACATATCCCTTTTTTTTTTTTTTTTGTCGGACTTCTCGAAGGATAAAAAATCAAATGCCCTTTTCCCAGCCTTTTTGAGGTGACGTGGCGAGGGTCAAATCGTCGGTTCCAACTTACGATGGAGGGGGCGTCGGTGTGATTAACGCGCATCTCGAGTAGGGGTGATCGGGTCCGGGGTGGGTAGGGTCTAGACCTGGACCCCGTACCCGACCCCGTTATAACCGGTTCTCTTTTTTGGAACCCGTACCCGACCCCCGTTTGCATTGGACCCCGTTCCCGACCCACCCCCGTTTTTCCGGTCTGGGAACAGGGTTAACCTGTTTATATTGGAACCTGTTTCTTTGTCTTGTACTACATTTCCTACTTCGAGTAAACATCAAAACTGAGCATGCAGAACCACACATATGCATCCACTCTTCATTCTTCGATCATTGAACTTTCATATGCTATGCCCAGCAAGCTTTTTACAAGATTTTCCGATTCAGTTTTATCCTCTGCTTCTGTTGGCGTGGGATGCTTCTTCACCTGGTCAGCCTTCGATTCGGAAGTCACATGATTATTGTAAATGGTGGTTGCCTGATTCGCATTTGGTGGGCTAGAAACCGTTTGCCACTTAGGCTTAATTTCCACAACTTTCTTGAGGAGAACTTGCTGCCTGCGTTAGATGGACAGTTAGAACTGTTAAGAGGAGGAAAAAACCTAAAAATTCCAACCTTGCACGTGCACTGAAAAGAGACAATACCTTATCCCAATCTTTGGTTTTGGTTCGACACGAAGAGGCAAAGGCACGGATGCAGATAATGAATCTGCTAAACTCGCAGCTCTGTGTCCTTCAATTAAGTAAAAAACTCGATGAAAGCACTGTGACAGGGCTTCCATTCTACCTCTTTTAATGACCTCTACATCTATAAGTTATCAGAACAATGACTGAAACATTTTGACACATTTTAAAGCCAAGAATTCGTGCATCAATGTCAAAAAACTATCCCAATCAAGGCTTCAAACATCAACAGAGTTGACCATCGTTCTCTCGTTCTCCCAATCAAGATCACTTAGGTGGCAACTTAATCATAATAATACAATAAAGAGATCCTAAACAAAATTTTCAATGCGCATGCCGGAAGAAACAATTAACCCAATATGTATACTTTGTTCCAGCAGATACACCTTTGTAACTATAACAAGAAACTGAGATCGCACCGCTACATTGCCTTGATATTAAACTACAATGATCGGCCAGCCAAGAAGACCCAAAAACATAGAAACCCCAGAACACCTAGGTAGAATCATGCACAATATCCCATGAAAGCCTCATACAAAGTCCGATCCCAAAGAGCACAAGTATGGAAATTTTCATTGCATTATTACCATATTTGCATAAAACCTAGACTAATCTTGTTAGCCAAAATCGACAGTGAAGTACACTCCTTCAAATGTAATGAAAACCTTAAAAAAACATCATCTTCACATTATTGACCTCACCAATCTAAAAACTTTCACCCAAAAACAAAAAGATAACCCAAACATTGAAGGATATTTTAAAAGCAGCAAATGCTCGTTTTTCAAAGTGCGGCGTAGAAGGCATTCTCGCATCCTCCTCGCTTCCATTTGTTCCTTGAGATATAGCAGATCATCACTGTCCAGGGCTGCACAATGAAGCCCAAACAAGGTTCTAGAAACTAAAGGCACGAAAAAAAAAAGGAAAGATATAAAACTGTAAAAAAAACCCAGGAAAGAGCTTTCCCATCACTTCGCTGGGTGCACCACAGCGAAAGTTTGTCTACGACTATGCCTACCTCCTCATCCATGAAGGTAACCTCCACGTTCTCTAGCAACCTCTTGCATCGCTAGCATCGCCCACCCGGTAAAGGCCAAGATCCCCGCCCCCGGCATGTTATCGAAAACCATCCTAATGCAAATGCTTAATGGAGATCGGGACCGAAGTAAAATTATATGGCGAAACAGACTCCTGGCCTCGACCCGCTAACTAAAAAACAGTCTTTACAATCTATCAAGTCAGTGGACAAACCGTAAATTGCGCTAACCAGTATATTTCTACATTTTATAACAAAGTTAAACCAAGAGTCGATTCACATATTCTTACATCAATACCACAGGCATGATCAGCGTAAAACGACAACCACCCAAAATTTCTGCAGACCCGTCTTAATCCAGAACACATGAACAGAGGAACCCAAGTTCCTAGCCTAGGACAGAACCTCAATGTGTAGTTCCTCGGGCACAAAGACACCTAAGTCCACTGGCGCTTTTCTTTCACTTAATCCCATCATCATCTATATTTTAAGTAACATCCTTAGAACATCATCCCACCACGAAAGCTAACCCAAATTGAACCATTGATACCATCTACCTGTTCTAAGCACTATGGAGGCTAGGAGCTGGCATACAACACACACACCAAACGAAACCGAGCTCGATCAAGTTCAGAAGAGACAGGAGACAGGGTGGGGTGGGAGATGGATGGGGCTAACCTTGGCGACCATGCGCTGGAATGTGATGTCCTCGTCGTCTATATTGTCCTTCCCCTTCCCCCATTTCTTATCTGTTCCGTAAATCACGACATGACCCAGAATCCCATTTCAACGCAAGCACTTTCAACTCAGAGAGAGAGAGAGAGAGAACCTCGGAGCGAGCAATGGTGAAGAGTGCCTGGGAAGTGTTCCTGTACGCCAGGAGGCACACGACTCTACCGTCGTTCGCTGCGCGAGTGCACGAACGAATCTGTATCAGCCCAAAGCAAACTCCAAAAACTCGACACAAGCCGGAAGCACCCGAGAGAGAGACCTTGGAACCAGGTGCAGACGACGTCGAGGGGGTGCGCGATAGCGATGGTGGCGAACCCGACGACGGCTCCGGCGGTGGCGTTCTCCCACTGACGAATCTGGCGTTCGCGCGACGAAGGAAAAGCAAGTCTGCAGGTTTGAGTCGTGACCGTGTGAGAGGTAAAGAAGATAGAAACGAATTAGGGTTTTTGATTTGGGGCTGCCTTAAAAACCGGTTCTCAAACCGGTTCCCAAACCGGTCCGGTCAATCCCGTTCCCGGGTGGGTAAGCCCTCGAAACCGATCCTGGACCGGTTCAAACAGGGTCTGAATTTTGGGAACCGATTCCCGGACCGGTTTCAACCGGAACCGGTTCCCGACCCTGTTTTCCGGGTGGGCCGGACCGGGAACCGGGTAAACCCGGTCCGGTTGCACACCCCTAATCTCGAGGGACTTCTTCTAACTCAAACTCCCGCCCAACCAAACCCCGTCCGCCCTAGCTCCCAGTCCACACCGCCCAACGAAATGAAAAAAATAAAAGAAATAAAAATCTATAATAATTTACTTGGCGCGTGCTTGATTTATCCATGGGTCGTGATATAAATGAAAAAGAAAAAGAAAAACTCTAATAATGTTAAGGTTTCTCAAAGCATAAGTCATAGACAGTACGAGTGATTATTTTAGTGCATATTTTAGGAAAAGCCACATTCCAATGTAAGGAAAGGAGGAAGAAAATTACAAATTATCTTCTTCGTTTTTTAACCAAATCGCACTGCTAATCCTTGCTAGTTTGATTATTTCATATTAAGCATGAGAAAAATACCAGTCTCTGTGATATTAAAGCATAAAAAGTTATAAACTAATCTTGGTATTGGTTTAATATCCTCATATAAAATTTAATTAGTCCGGCTATAAACTAACAATAATTCGCTCAAATTACTTCACTTTTCAAATTAATTGAACTTACTTACTCGGTTTATTTTTTTTCCCATTGTAATCAAAGATGGACGTTGCCTTGGATGACCTTTTTTCGTTAGAGGAGTCCGCCCATGATTTACTAAACTTATAAAAATTAGCGAACGGAGAAAAAAGCAAGCGTTCGTCACATGCACCTTAAGGGCCTGCATGTTTTTGTTCCTCGTTTCTATTTCGAACACTTTTTTTGTTTTTTTGTTCCCGGGAACAAAAAAAGAACAGAAATGCGTTTGGTTGCGTTTCTGTTCTTTTTTTGTTTTTTTGTTCCGGAACACAAAAAGAACAGAAATGAGAAACAAAAAAAAGTTATTTCTTGTTTTAGAAACGATTTTGAAGAAACGTTTTTTCCTCTCTCTCTTCTCTTTTCTTCTTCTTTTTTTCTTCTTTTTTCTTTGGTCGGTCACCGGCCTCAGCCATGGCCGGCGACCAGCCGTCAAAGGCCGACGATGCCGTCAAGGGTCGGCGACCTCGCCGGAGTGTCGCCGACCCCGGCGAGGTTGAGCCTTGCCTTGGCCGGGCGAGCTCGGCCTTGCTGGATCCGGGCGAGCTCGAGCTCGCCCGGCCATGGCGAGGCTCGGCCTCGCCGGATCTGGGTGAGCCCGAGCTCGCCCAGCCAAGGCGAGGCTCGGCCTCACCGTGCACCGGCGAGGCCGCCGGCCTCGCCTTAGCCGGGTGAGCTTGAGCTCGCCCAGCCATGGCGAGGCTCGGCCGGGCTCGGCCCGCCGTGGGCCGGGCGAGGCCGCACCCGTCGCCCGCCGCCGGAGGCCGGCGACCAGCCGAAAAAAAGAAAAAATAAAAAGAAAGGAAAAAATGAAAAATAAAATAAAAATATTTAAAAATTAAAAGAAACAAAAAAAGAATAAAATTTATCAAATGTGTTTTGTTCAATTTTTATTCCCGAACAAGTTTACCAAACGCGCTTTTTTATTCAAAAATTGTTTCCCGGAACATAAACACTTTTTTCTATTTCGTTCCTCGAGAATAGAAAAAGAACGTAAACATTTCCATGCAACCCCTAAGTGTCCGGAACAAACGGCCTCCACTGAAGCGATAACTCTTCCGATACCACCAAAACTTTGACTCGTTCCCCAAGATAAGCCCCACCAACACAAGAAAGGGACAAGTGTCAATTTTGTCCTACGTATCTCAATGTTATTGGTTCTTAATCTTTCTATAGAATTTCAAAATATCCCTCCTCGCTGCTGCACTGACAAATTTCAACAAAAATATAATTATTTTTTTAACACAAACTTCTATATTTCGAGAATCTTGTAGGTTTGCTAAGGTTACTTGCTAGCACTTTTGCTTTTTAAATCTTTTTATTAGGAATAAATGCCATCATTAGCTCGGTGTTATAGCAATTTTAGGTTCTGCACAGGAAATGCAATAACGTGACCACATGTTAATGTAAACACAAAAATCTACGTGTTAATTTGAAGAAATCATGTTTGCCCTAGCCTCTATCATATCTCTCTTGCAATTTAATTCAATACATTTTTTTTTGTCACTATTCAATTCTGTGAAAAAGTTAGGGAGCAAATTAAGGGTTGTTATCACTACTTCAACTAGATATATAAAGCACCGCACACACACTAATATGAATACATGGCACATTAAAAATTACAAAAAAAATTTCTTAATTAGATATTTAAGAATTTTTGGAGGTTCATTCAAGATATAAATTTCAGAGGTAGTTCCGTCCTCCCTCTCTCACGATACCTATTTATGGAGAAAATATTTCACAACCGCCACGTCACTCGGATCCATTAATAAAACGACACATGTCATTTGAAGTTAGAATAAAAAAATTATTATATGAACTCATCTTTCTCTCTCCTCTAGGGCTAGTTGCAGGTGGTAAGATTGAGCGGGCATTAATGGCTCCTCTGTCTCTCTCTTTCTCTCTGCTCCTCTCTCTCTCTACTCTTATCCTATTTATGAGATCCATGAGACCCACGGGCTCCATAGCCACCGTCCAAGTGAACCGGCTGGTGCGGGGCGCTGCCACATGGCTCTGCTGTCCCCTTACCATCGGAAGAGCTTCCACTTCCCAGTCTCGTTCTTTTCTCTCTCCACAAGCCGTGGCAAGGCAAGGAGAACCGCTCAATTCAATTGAAATGAAAAAAAAAAAAAATAGAGTAAAAATGAAAATAAAAAGCAACAATTGCTTGTATATAAAAAAAACCATTATTTATTATGTATAGAGCAGTAGTTGTGGTCTTGTGGAAATGTATTTGGAAGATGCCGCGATATACTAGGTGGAGGCGCTTATCGGGCGGGCTTTGGTGAAATATTAGGATCACACACTTTCATTCATCCTAATGTGAACGAATTCGTGGATAAGGTGACCTCTTCGACCAAATGTCATTGCTCGAGCCCGCCTAATAGTATCTTCAGTCCCTTGTGACTTTGACTAGGTCAGGATAAGTTTGGGGAATCAAACCTCCGTGATGCTATTACAATGAAAACGCGTGGTTCCAGGTTGTGGCATACATAAGTATTATTCATTGATGTGGTAACAATTAAATGTGCTATTTTCTATATATCATGTTGAGAATAGGAGTAATCCCAGAAATGAGGTAATCAAATCTATCATATCGCAGCCCTGAGCATTCATTGAGGATGTAGAAATTGAATGGTAACGGAATGGGAATCACGTTAAACTGATAAATAATAACTAAAAACAGCCACCAAGGCCCAAGAAGCACTCGCGAGAATTACTCTGGCCCATCGTAGACTTTGGATTTTGTATGATTTTTTTGTAGACTATGTGTGAGTATAGGTTGGGCAAGCGAATGAGTGATTGTTCATTGTCAGGATATAAGGCTCTCATCCGTCTATCTCTAAAGTATTATTAATCATGCTTATTTCAACATTTCATATAAATACATATTGGGTCTAATCAAAAAGGAAAAAAAGAAGAAAAAACTAAAACTTCAATGGTATTGTTGCGATGGATACCTCAGGCTTTGCAACTAAAAGCACAAGTGTCCTTAAGGGTGTGCATGGATTCGTGCCCAAAAAAGTGTTCCGGGCACACTTTTGTACGGAAAGTGTGCCCGGGAACAAAAAAGAAACAGAAACGTGTTTGGTTGCGTTTTATTCCTTTTTTGTTTTTTTGTTCCCGGCACAAAAAAGAAACAGAAAAAAGAAACATAAAAAAGTTGTTTCTTTGGAAAAGAAACACTTCTCGGATGGAAGAAAAGAACAAAAATCAAAAGAACAAAAGAACAAAATTGGAACAAATCTCTCCGGCGACTCCTTCGTTCTTCCTTCGTTCTTCCTTCGTGCTTCGTTCTTCCTTCGTCCGTGCTCGTCGTCGCTCCTCTCCTCGGCTCTCCTCTCCTCGGCTGAAGCTTCGTTCTTCCTTTTCCGGCGTCTCTCTCATCTCTCCGGCGGCTCCCACTCGGCCAAATCTCTCCGGCGACTCCAGGTACGTTTTTCTGGCACTCCTCCTCCGGTCGGCGATGCTCCTCCTTCGACGCTCCTTCTCCGGTCAGCCTTACTGGCCTTCGGCGCGACAGATCTGGGACGGCTCGCTCGAGCCTCGAGCGAGCGAGCCGTCCCAGATCTGCTGCACCGAAGGGGGTCTGCCGCGCCGAAGGGGGAGCTGCAGCTGCTCGAGCTCCCCCTTCGCTCGCTCGAGAGCGAGCTCGAGCTGCAGCAACTCTAGCGAGGTGGACAGGCTAATGATGTTGAATGGATAGGCTGGTGATGTGGTTTGGTTTCCTTCGATTGTTATTTTGTTGCTCATGATGATGTGGAATGGACAGGCTGGTGAAGCACGTGGCGAGGGCGTTCAAGGACGATTTCACCACCAAGGGGGAGATCCAGCCGAAGTCGGGGTGCAGTGTGGTTGTGCGGCATCATAAAAAGGTATAACCAACGGTAATGATGCCTTGTGTTGGCTGAATTTGATGGTGCATTCTATATGTAGCATTATTATGTACTTCTTGTAGCTGAAAGTGCAACTTATGATTAGTTTTACACAAATTAGTTCAACAATTTTCTGTTTTGTCATTATAGTATTATGTTATTGATTTAACTCATACCTCATATGTTGCTCAACTGATGAAAGATTAAATGGCATCTGAGAGACAGACATGCAATGCGAGGTGGACCGAGTCTTTAACGAACATATTCATTGGTTTGTTGGTGGATGAGGTCAAAAAAGGAAATCGGACCACTTCAACTTTCAATAAAGCAGGGTGGAGGAATATACATACTGAATTCGTTAGACAAACAGGATGCCAATATAGCATGATCCAGATGCGGAACAAGCTAAACAAACTGAGAAAACGGTATAGCAGTTTTCAAAAACTTATGTCTCAGTCTAGATTCGGTTGGGATAGTGTCAATAACAGAGTTTCTGTCGACGATCCAAGCATATGGGAAGATCACATCAAGGTATATTTTTTTAACTTTTTGGTCATTTTGATGTCATTATGTATATTAATTTTAAAATGTATGATTATATACCTCAAATGTCATTATTGTCAAAATTGTAGGAGAATGTAGAGTGGGCAAAATTCAGGAATGATGGATTTCCCCAATATCCTGAGCTATGTATTGTATTTGGTGGTACATATGCTACTGGGGAATATGGCATTGCAAATGCTGAAGATGGGCCGGGGTCGGAGGAAGATCACACTGGTGATGCCAATGTAGGTGCTGACAACAGTGGTTACAATGCATATGGTGACAACAGTGGTGGCAATGCCTATGGTGATGCTGGTGGTGGCCATACAGATGACTTCGGTGATCACCACACTGATGAGAGAGCCTTTACACCAGAAGATGCTGGAACTTCAGCTCGTAGAAAGCACAACTTGGATAGGACTCCAACTACTAAGAGGAGAAGGAGGAGTACCCAAAACAGTATTGATGACACTTGCAAAGCTATCCAAGACTTTTTTAAAGTTAAGTCCAGTCAATCTGGTAGTGCCTCTGCGACCTCTGGGGTTATGCCATCACCTGAGGATCCTTTCTCCGTCGCTGCTGTGATGGATATTCTGCTTACTATGCCGAAGATAGACCAAGATCTTTATAATAAAGCAGTGGATCGGGCATGCGATAGTGCCCCGTGGAGGGTGGCTTTCATTAAATCCACACCTGAAAGGAGAATTGGACTTCTTTATCATCTTTAAGTAGATTTATGAATTGAGTGGGTTAACGTAGAGATTGTATAACTTATGTTATCTTTTAATATGTCGTTTTAAGTGTTGAGACTCTTACTACTTATATGTAATGGCATCTTCAATTGGGACTATGACTTATGTTATTGATGTTTTTATATTTTTCTGATGATATAGGTACTATGGAAGAGGGATCAGATAGTATATGTAGTGAAGAGGTAGAACAAGTGCAACAATTCTTGGATGAGGATGATCTAGCCGTATTGCTAGTATGGTTGTGCACGGTTGCCATTGACGCGTCCGTGCATACAATAGAACCAATTAGGGACAGCCAATTATTAGGATCCGAATGGATAAGGGAGATTATTACTGGACATTCAGATAGGATATATGAAGCATTCAGGATGGAGAGGCATGTTTTTCTGAATTTATGTGATTTGATGAGAGTAAGAGGTTGGTTAAAAGATAGTCGATATATTAAAATAGACGAACAAGTTGGGATATTCTTATCTATGGTTTGTCATGGTAGCTCAAATAGAATTTTATGTGAGAGATTTCAACATTCTGGAGAAACGATCAGCAAGTATTTCAGCAAAGTGTTGAAAGCAATTATCAAACTTTCAAAAGAGATAATCAAACCACCGTCCTTTGATGTCATCCCTCAAGAAATTCTTATGGATCCTAGTCATAAGCGCTACTTCAAGGTATGATTTCTATATCAACTTTATACCATCAGATACATGTACTTGATAATCTTTTATAATCTTAGATTGGTATTAAATTGACAGGACTGCGTAGGTGCTCTGGATGGCACCCATATAAATGCTATTATCCCGGTGTCTCAGCAGGTTCGATTTAGAGGCAGGAGAGGGACTACCACACAGAACGTGTTGTGTGTTTGCTCATTTGATATGAAATTTACTTACGTGTATGCTGGATGGGAAGGATCTGCCAATGATTGTCGAGTGCTTTCGGCAGCACTCGAAACTCCTCAATTGCAATTTCCCCGACCACCACCCAGTATTTACTTTGTTTACATTGACATTTGGGATTATATTATGGTTTAATATCATAACAAATTTTTATATATCATGTTATAGGGAAATACTACGTGACAGATTCCGGTTATGCAGCACTTTCGGGATTTTTAACTCCTTTTAGAAGGGAACGGTATCATCTCAGCGAATATAGAGGGAGTGGGAGACGGCCAAGAACCGCAAAAGAGTTATTCAACTATAAGCACTCTTCACTAAGAAATGTAATTGAGAGGTCATTTGGGGCATTAAAGAATCGCTTCATCATTTTGAGACATATGCCTCCATTTACAATTCGGAAGCAAGCACTTGTTGTAATTGCATGTTGTGCTCTTCATAATTACATTCGTGATCAAGATAGGATGGACAGAAATTTTTCCATGTATGGAGATCCAGAGTATCCATTTGGACCTACAGGAGGGGAAGTTGCAGATAATACATCGGCTGAGCAGTCATCTGGGATGAACAACCTTAGGATAAGAATTGCAAATAAAATGGCAAGGGATCACAATATGAATGAGATTTGTTGACTTTTGTAATATTGCTTTTACGTATTCACTGTAGTGCAGTTGAACAATGAACTATATTACTTCATTATTGTGATGTTATGTATGGAAGGGTTCATGTTAAGATGTATGAAATTTTCATTTAAGGGCGCACATATGAGCATGTTGAAAATATTTTTCATTTCACACCCCATTTTTCAAAAATTAAATTTATAAGCATTTAATGAAAATGAGAAATCAATATAAAGTTTTTTTTCGTAAAAGAAATCAATATCAAGTTTATATGCTTTAAAACTAAAAAATAAAAAAAATGTATTAGAAATTTTTTTTTTTTTTTTTTTTTTTTTTGGTGCTGGAGGAACCGTTACTGGGCCGTTTGCCGTCCACGTAAACCCCCAGGCTCATGGGGCCCCCACCGCTGACCCCACTCGCAGTTAAGTCGCGCGTTATGCGTCCGGCAAGTCTCGAACTCCTCCCCTCTCTCGGAATAGGGTACTAAGCCTCAACCAACTCGGCCACCGCGGGCGGTGGTATGTATTAGAAAAATTTGATACAAACATTAATTACAAAATTTTCTACGAAATATGCCATATGATCATGCTAAAAATGTTTGTCTTCACTAACCATGAACAAAATAAAATTAATGAGCATTTCATAAGAATGACAATTCAATATCAATTTTAAACTTTATTAAAAAAAAAATTTTGAAAAATTAAAAAAATTAAAAAAAACAGAAATTTTTTTGTCGTTACCAAACGTGTTTTTGTTCTTTTTCTATTCTAGGAACAGAAATTGACCGCAGTTACCAAACATGTTTCTGTTCTTTTTTTATTCCAAGAACAGTTTTTTTTTACACTTACCAAACGTGTTCTTTTGTTCCAAAACCGTTCCCGGAACAAACACTTTTTTTTTGTTTTCGTCCCAGAACAAAAAAGGAAATGTAATTGTTTCCATGCGCTACCTAAGTAGTTGATAACCAAAAGGGGTTAATTAGTTCACACTTTTAACCTAAGAATTCTCTCCTCCCCAAATAAAGACGCCCGGATGCGGATGGGCCCCACGAGGAGAAAAGAGAGAAGTGGGGCCCAGCTAAAAATTGGAGAAATATACCAAAAAAAAAAAAAAAGAGATGTCCATTTTCTTGATTTCCATCTTTATTTCACATCACACTGGAGACGAGAGCTGGCCAGGAATAATAATGGCGGCTGGGGTCTGGTGCTTCCGAAGGTGAATTGCTGATTTTTGCTCTTTGGCTCGAGCCGCACGAGCCTATATTTTCTGGCCATTTTAAATGGGAAAAAAAACCATAAATTTTGATTTTATTTTTTGGTATCACTGAGAAATTATTTTCACTCCGTGATGGAGAAGAGGACTTATCCCCGTGCATTTTACTCTTGAAAGACCTAAACTTATATATCAATATATCATCTATTCTAGCACCATTTAAGGGCATATTAATCGCGTTAATATAAATTCAAGATTTTTTACGACACAAATTTTTTTAAATATGTGTCTCATAGTCAACAAGTTTGCAGTGAATTTAGTTTGGGATTTTTTTGGATACTAACCTTATATACCTAGGAAAAATGGAAAGTGTTGATGGTGCAAACTTCATAGCGAGACATGGCGCGCATGGATGTAGGCAATATGCCTGACCAAAATAATTTAGAAAGGCGAAGCAAAAGGAGGGAGAAAATTAAAAGGAGATGCGGGTCCCATCTTTGTTATGCATCCCCGGACAAAGAGTTGGCCCCCGGCCCTAATTTTTATTTCCATACTTTCTTCATTCATTTATGGTGGTGTGTTGTCATTTCATGCACTCTCCCTCTCCTTTCTATCTTTCCATGCGTCGGCTAAGCGACAGAAAAAAAAAATCACTTTTTCATTATTTATTCACGGGGCTTTGGTCACGCAAAAGGGTCTTGTTCCCAGCAAATTAGAAAATAAAAAATTTGTGCATTTCGCGAGCATGAACAAAAAGGGGAGCTCGGTCTGAATTAGTTCTGGTCTGCTCAAGCTATCGGTAAGGTGGCTAGTGCCTTGGGTAAGCCGCTCTATGTTGATCAAAAAACTGAAAAGATGTCCATGTTGACTTTTGCCTGAGTATGTGTAGAAATGACAACTCAGCAACCTCAATACGAAACCATTGATTTAACTACCAATGGATCAAAGGTCGTGGTGGAAGTTGAGTACGAATGGAAACCGATGATTTGTTCCAAATGTGAAATGTTTGGTCACACCTGTAAAAATGTTATTCCTGGTCCTTCTGCTAGACGATCTGAGGGAGCTTCAAAAAGTATTCAGAAGGTTAATCCGGTAGTTGAGGCCCACTCCTCTAAAGGAAAGGAGGTGGTTATGCAGCATCCTTCTGCGGAAGATGTAGATGTTCAAGTCTCCCATCGTTCTAAAGTGGGTGCATCAAAACCTGTATCTGGTGTGGCTGGTGACAGGCCTTCCTATGTTGGGGAATCAAGCTCGGGGAAGGCGGCTCCTCAGGGACCGGATGCTCTACCTGACCCACAATCAGTTGCTGAGGAGGAAGGATGGAAGCAAGTTAATAGGAAAAATAAGAAAAAGAAGATGAAGCAGGCAGCAAGGAAGGCTGCTGCTGCTGCTGCTACTGTTGCTATTGATGCAATTGCTATAGCACCTGCAAATATTGTTCAAGCGGAGGTTGAAAAGTTGTCTATGTTGAAACCAAACGACCCTTCAAAATCTCTTGATCCAGTGATTCATTCTCCGGCAAGATTATTATCCCCTTCTATAGCGGACCCTCCCGCTCAGGATGATCCCCTGGCTTTAATTGATACCTCCGACGAAATTAGTAATTCTAGTATCCAAGAGGACCCGATTGGAGTAGATTCTCAAGTTGGGGATATTCCCGAATCTAAAAGGCTCACCTCGCCGTTAATGGCAAACTTCCAGGAAAATCTTCGTATGCTCCTATCTGATGGTCCAGAAGATTTGAAGAAGGAAGTTGCAGCTTCGAGGGCCTCTAAAAAGAGGTAATTTTGCTCCTTGTTTTTTGATGATTGTTGGTTTTTGGAATATTAGAGGTATCTTAAATCCTCTTAGGCGTGCCGAAATTAGACGTTTTGTAGCGGTAAATAAGCTTTGCTTTATTGGCTTGCTTGAAACTAAAGTTCCTTTAGAGCTTTTTGATTCTATTTCAGCCACCCTCATTAAGGGGTGGAATTGGTGTGCTAATTATGATTATGCTCTGCGTGGGAGAATTTGGGTTGGATGGAACCCGGATCTCGTTGCCTTTTCTGCTATCTCTATTAATGATCAAGTGTTGCATGGCATTTTAAAATGCAATCTTTCTGGAAGGAGTTTTTGTATATCGGCTGTCTACGGAGAACATACGTTTGCCCGTCGTAGATCGTTATGGGAGAATCTCCAGCGCTGCAGTGAACTCTTCCTCGATTCACCATGGCTAGTTGCTGGTGATTTTAATGCTATCAAGGATCCTTCGGACCGTGTTGGAGGCGCCACCAATTGGATTCCGTATTTTGATGAATTCCGCCAGTGCTTGGACCAAACTGATCTTTCTGACCTCAGATTTGTCGGGCTTCGGTACACTTGGTCCACTTCATCTAGGACCGGGAGGAATATGAGAAAGATAGATCGTGTATTGGTTAACAGCAAGTGGAACCTTGATTTCTCGTATTCGGAGGCGTCCTTTTTGAATCCTGGCATATCTGACCACACGCCGATGGTTGTAAGAATTGTCCATCTGGCCCTGAGGAGGAAACCTTTCAAATACTTTGATTTCTGGACAGGTCATCCAGAGTTTAAGGCGATCGTGCAGCGTGTATGGAATACTCCGGTTAGAGGTGTCCCTATGTTTAAACGGGTTTCTAGATTGAAGATTTTGAAAGCTCAACTCAAAACCCTCAACCGAGATGCTTTCTCTAACATTTCGACTAGAGCTGCTGAGGCAAGAGAAGCTCTCAACGCCACTCAAGTTCAACTTCAATCAAACCCATCTAGCTTTGCTTTGGCTGATCAAGAAAGGTGCCAACGTCAGGTGTTTGTTGAATTGAGGAATCAAGAGGAATCTTATTATAGGCAAAAGTCCAGAATTAGATGGCTAAAGCAGGGTGACCGGAATACGAAGTTCTTCCACCAGTCTGTCAAGAGGAGACAGCTAATCAACAGAATCCTTTCGGTGAAGGATCCTACCGGCGCGCTGATCACTGACCCGGAGTTGGTTCCGCAGGTGTTCATTAGCTACTTCTCTTCGTTGTACTCCCCCCAGGATGCGTTAATCAGGCCGTCCGTCCAAGAGGTGGAGTGGGTTATTCGTCAACCTCTATCCGCTGATCAGATGTGCCTTCTCTCTAATCCGGTTTCTGATGCGGAGATCAAGTCTACGTTATTCTCATTAGCCAAAGGTAAGGCCCCTGGACCTGATGGATTCTCGGCTGAATTCTTCAAGTACAACTGGGAGATCGTTGGTCCATTGGTTCTGGAGGCGGTTCACGACTTCTTCCTCACCGGCCGGCTGCTGAGAGAGGTAAATGCAACCATCCTTGCTCTCGTCCCTAAAGTTCCTAACGCCAGTACTGTTTCGGATTTTAGGCCGATTGCTTGTTGTAATACTATATATAAGGTGATTACCAAGATCTTGGCCAATCGTATAGCGGCAGTTTTAAATGTATTGATAAATCCATCTCAGAATGCGTTTGTTAAAGGAAGGAGAATTAGGGATAACATCCTCTTGGCTCAGGAATTGTTTGCGGGGTTTCATCTCCCCCCATACCTGCCTAAATGTGCGGTTAAGGTTGATTTCCATAAGGCATATGATACGGTAGATTGGGAGTTTCTTGAACTTGTTCTCCTAGCCTTCCACTTCCCGGAGAATTTCATTAAGTTAGTCATGGCTTGTGTTCGTACTCCTAAATACTCCATTTCTATAAATGGCGATCTCCATGGCTTCTTTTCGGGAGGACGTGGTTTGAGACAGGGTGACCCTATGTCACCTTATCTCTTCACCCTAGTGATGGAAGTGTTTTCCGGTTTATTGGTGTCTCAAACTTCAAATCATGAATTCAGGTATTATTGGAGGTGTAAGCCGGTCCAACTAACGCATCTATTCTTTGCTTCGATGATGTTTTCCTTTTCTCTCAAGCTAACCGGCCGTCGGTATCCATGCTGAAAAGAGGCTTAGATATATTCTCATCCTGGAGTGGATCGGTTCCTAACAAAAACAAGAGCGAGATTTTTATTGCAGGTGGTGACCCTTCTATTTGAAACAGAATCCAGTCAGCATTTGGTTTTAAGGAAGGGAAACTCCATGTTCGCTATCTTGGGGTACCTATCATATCTACCAGATTGAATAAGGGGGATTGTATTGCATTAACGGAGCGTATTACGGCTAGGATTCAGTCTTGGACGCATCGTTTTCTGTCCTTTGCAGGGAGACTGCAGCTGATTCGGTCGGTTCTTTACTCGATTCAATCATTCTGGACAAGTGTCTTTATGCTTCCTGCTTCGGTGTTGTCAGACATCGAGAGAATTATGAGGCAATTTTTATGGAAGGGAACAGCTCTTGGTCGTGGAGGAGCAAAAGTAGCGTGGGAGGATGTATGTCTTCCGAAACTTGAAGGGGGTCTTGGCATTAGGAATATCAGGGATTGCAACAAAGCCTCTATGCTCAAATTCATATGGATCCTCTTCTCGGATAAGGAATCGATGTGGTGCCGGTGGATTCATTCCATTTTCTTGACAAGGAAAAATTTTTGGGTTTCATCTCAACTCGCGACTTGCTCCGGGCGTGGAAGAAAATCCTCCAGCTTAGAAAGCATTTCAGAACCTTGTTTAGGTGGAAAATTGGTAATGGCCTATCGGTATCCTTATGGCATGATTACTGGCTTCCATGTGGCCCTCTTGATGGATTCGTTCCGCCCTTGTTTAGGGACAATATGCGACTCCCTTATAATGCAGTAGTTGCTGACTTATATACCCCGTTAGGTGACTCGTTCTCTCGGATATTAATCAGATGGGGTGTAGCTTTACCAACTCTGGAGGATTATAATGATAAGTTTATTTGGTGTGGCGATCCATCAGCCTCCTTCTCGGTCGCATCTGCATGGAATGTCATTAGAACCAAGAGAGATTGGGTGGAGTGGGCTTCTTTGATTTGGGATATTGATATAGTCCCGCGCCATCAGTTTATTCTATGGCTTATATCTAGAAATCGTCTTCCCACTCAGGTGAGGTTGTTAAATCAAGGTCGAATTGATTTTAATCTATGTGCTTTTTGTAGTGAAGAACCGGACTCAATCGAACACTTATTCTTCCGGTGTCGCATCTCCGCCTCGTTGGCCTTTTTTTGGGCGGCCAGATGTAACCTGCCATGGAGGAATAGATGTTGGAGTGAGGCGCTCACTTGGGCCAAGAAATTCCTCATGGGGAAGGATTTTTACCACAGGATAGTTCGATTCTCCTTCGGTGCTTTGTGCCATCTCCTTTGGAAGAAGAGGAATGCGATTATCTTCGGGGGTGAATCCTTGGTAGTCCCTGCCCTTAAAAATCACCTAATCAAGGTGGTTAAAGACAAAGCACTCACATTCACGGAAGTTCTTCCTTCTCCGAGGAACGTAAGATCGCAAAGGGGGTGGGGATTCCACCCAATGATCTTTTCATCTATAGCTATTCCTCCTTAGGTTACCGGTGGTTCGGTCTGATCTTGTTCTTGTAGTTACAGGTTCCTTCCTCATCCGTTCTCCGCTTTCAGCTTTGAGGGCTTGAGGATGGGGACACTACGGGTTCCTGTCGTTACGGCTTGTTTGTTCGCTTCATAGCGTTTGTGTTCTTGCTGGCGCCCTCGGGCTTTTTGTCGGATCCCCGTCACTCTTGCTCCTTTGTTAAGAGTGCTTGTTTGGATCCGATCTTTTGTACATTTGTCCCCTCATTAATATTATTACCTTTACCAAAAAAAAAAAAACAAAAAGGGGAGCTCGAGAAATGTATGTTTGTCATGTGGCGGCTCCTTGATTGTCATTCATACGGGTGATCCTCCCAATCGTAAGGTGAGGGCCATGATTTATCATCCCTGTGTCCATGCTTCCTAATTTAGAGGATCAAGGCGCCCCGGCTATTTTTTTCTATGTTGTTGCCAGGGCCATGAAAATTATTGAGGAGGGCATATGTATCATTTTGGTTCTCTAGGAAATCTATTTTGGACTCTCTCTCTCTCTCTCTCTCTCTCTCTCTCTCTCTCTCTCTCTCTCTCTCTCTCTCTCTCTCTCTCTCTCTCTCTCTCTTCGTAGGTTGGGCTTTCATTGGCGTACCAATGCCATTCCATGTTTGCTTGTTCACGACACGACAAAGTAGCTTCCACTCCTTTCTTTTCCTCTCTCCTAACCATCACCGTCATCTCAAACCCCAATAATTCCCAATTCTTGTTTTTTTTATAAGTAAGTCTTACTTTATTTCTATTATAACTCTCACTATTAAATTTTAAATTTTTGCTATGTCTTTATTACAGGATGTGAGAATCGAAATCCATATTTGATACTAAATCGTCCCTATCTCAATCCCCATGAATGTGGAAATTCAAATCCCCTATCTTACTCTTCCGTATTAGAAGGGTGGCCATTGGGCAATCCCAATTATTCAAGAACTAAGAACTCCCACTTCTCTCTCTCCCCCTCGTTTGTATAATGGGAAGTTTCTTGCTCTTCCATTTTCCCGCACCCCAACTTTCTGAAGAAATCTAAAGTTGCAGCAAAAAGGACAAACCTTTTGCTATCAGAAACTCGAAACAGGAGGCAACTCTTGCTGATTCAATAACCTCAGAAAAAGAAGCGGAAAAAAAAAAAGAAGAATAAGAAAGAGAGGGGGAGAAAACAATATTTTATGTTGTACCAAATCTTTAGGGTTCTGTTCCAAAGCCACGCAGAGGGTGCGGACAATGGTTTCTGCTTATTCAACTGGTGTGAATTAGAATTGAATAATGGATGGGGAAAATGTTGAAACCCACTTCGTTTTTTTGCACGCATGAGATGCACCATTTGCATCGGGCTATATTCAAATGACACCTCAAGTGAATTTTCTTACATGATGAATGAAATGGACTTTTTTCAATCTAATAGACAAGGGTTATCAATATTTGTTATTTATTTATAAATATTTAAGATGAAATGGTGACTTGATTATTTTTTTAAATATGCATCCTTTTAAAGACAAGTTACAACACTTCAATCTACCACCAATGTCTTAAAAACATCGACCTTTACTTCGAACAACAAAACTAGAGTTAGAAACAGCCATGCAACATGCAAATTTGCATGTGTTAAAGGGAATGCAAAAGAAGCTCCACTTCGGGAATGTGACATAATGTGGGTAAAAAATGGTAAACAAGTCTCAAATATGTTAAACACAATCTTAAATTTTTTTAATTTGGTCAATTCTAATCTAAATCTTTCGATGACTAATTGGCCAAATCTTTTGTCAATTAATTGATCAAATTCAAAAATTTATGACTAAATTTGTGACCTTACAATAAATTTATGATTTTTGGGAGATTTATCCCTAGAATGTGGACAAGTTAATATCTAAGGTAAAAATCATAATTCAATGGCTTAAGTATTTAGTTAAGATTTATCTTATTATGTATATTCATAGAAGGAACTTTGGCTTCCTCTTAATGATTTTCCAAGTAAATGTCTAAAGCTTTCATTGTGAGTCCCCAACTCCCTCTCCCAATGCTTACCGTCGTTTGATGACATATCTCAAATCACGATTCTCTCATTTGACTCCTTAATCCAGATGACCCATGTTTTCCCCCCGACTCCCCACCAAGCTTGTCTAGGCCAAGAGAGTCAGGTGGATTCGAAAGGCAGATGTCATCCTCATTAGGATTTGCGAAACTTAAAGAGAGAAGAAAATTAGGGTTTGGGAGGCGAAGGCACCATAAAGGGTAAGCAATTTTAAAATTCTTTTTTTTTCTCCTTCTTTAGCACCGTAAACATTAAACAAATTTAAAAATCCACCTAGAGAGAGAGAGGGAGAGAAAGAGAGGGAGAGAGAGACCGACCTTGAATCTCTCCTCTTCCTACCCACCGCACGCCCATAAAGACGCCCCCAACCACCAAGGGGAAAAGAAAGAAGTGGGGCCAGCAAAAAAATTAGAGAAATATACAAAATAGAAAGATTCTATTTTCTTGATCTCAAGCTTTAGTAGATCCGAGATGATGCTTTTAGTACGAGTAGGATAAATCATGTTTCGATTCCCATTTTCTTGATTTCCATCTTTATATTGTAATAATGTGGCTGGATTTTTTATTTCTTGGCCATTTTAAATAGGCAAAAAACATAAATCTTGATCTTTATTTTTTTAGTATTATGAGGAATTATTTTCACTCTATGGACAATAGAAATAGGTTTTAGAGGCATATTAAGGAAATCTATCCCCAAGGTCAGGTTGAGTTATGGTGTGTCATGAAAAAGGCTTAAAATTGTTAAGGAATTGATGACATCACCAAGTGAGCAAAAGGAATTCTGTCTTTGATTTGGTTGATATTTGGAAGGAGGGTTTTTAATCTAATGGGTTCTTTCTATCGTGTATGGATTGAAAACTAGCCTTATGCATCTTTTCTTTTTTTCAGTAGTAACCCAAATTGTGAAACCTGTTATGCATTCTATTGGGGTGACATGATCACTTGGTGATGATTTGATGCTAACTATGCACATCTCTGATATAGTTTGATGCAGAACTAATCGAAGCACAATTAATTTCATTTTAGATCTAATGTTATTGCCAAATATGCTAGGATTATTGTAAAATGGAAGGGTCAACTAGAACCTTAGTGGATTTAGTTGTTATGCGGTAGTTCCCACTTGACACCTTCATATATTGATGGTAGTTATTCACATTTTGTAAATTTTAGTTTCCAGCTATTAAATCCCAATGGGTCTTGTTAGTCATTAGTTTTGGCAATAGTTATAGACGCTGATCTCACCTTACTCTCTCTTGTTTTAGGAATCAACTCTACAATAGTGCTACGTTAGTGCCTAGCCAACCATCACATTGGTGCTTGATGGTCATAGTAATTAAGTACTTGAGGCAAGGTATAACTCGTCCGTACCTTAAAATTCAAGATGAAACTTTAATTTTGTGAAGTTTGTGGTAGAATTGAGACAATTCTTTTGAGGTATTTTTGCTTTTAGTCTTCTGCTTTTCTTCGGTTATAAGCCAATCTCCAAAATCCTTGATCATGTGTTGAGCTTGCTGGAGAGCAAATGAATTAAATAAAAAGAGAGACAGAGAGAGAAAAATCAGCCAGCCTATCACTTTATGGACTAAGATTGTTATTGCTTCTTTTTCCCACCGTCCAGCTGCCAGTTACGAAACACATCTAGCTTACATACTTTTGCTTTGAGATTCATACCATGCATTTGATTGACCCTTACCGGTATCACTTTTTGCATGCGCACATGTGGGCCAATCGTGTCAAGATGTAATTGTCCTTTCCCAATGTTATTACTTTTATTATGTACCATTTGTAATAATAAACCGTTGCTGGTATTTCTTGCCTTCTATATTTTGGGATGCAGGCTAAACAAGAGAATTTTAGAATTGTTGTGTCCACGCTCTATGTAGCAAGAATATTACTTGCACCGCAGCATGGTACCTTTTTTCTTTTGAAAATTATATGTGGATGATGAACTCCTGCGAATAGTTTTATGTGTGGTAATTCTGGTGAATTTATTTAGTTAAGACACGCGGGTGCAGAAACGGATGATTGTTATGTTATACAATTCCGGCATCTAAAAATAGAGGGTCCATCGTCAAATTAGTATTTACAAGAGAACTCACCAAGCTCATATTAACAAAAAAAAAAAAAAAAAAAAGATGATAAAGCCCCGCTTCCATGGACTTAACCCCCGAGCATTCAACAAGAACATTGCATTTGGACTTACCCTGCTTTGGTTCAAGGCCTATGGGTACGTTTGGTTTAGCATTTTGAAAGCTCATTGGAAAAATGCAAAGAAGTTTAGCTTAAAGGACTTTATGCAAATGCAAAGACCATTGGGTAAACTATGTTTTGAGAAGCAACTTTGTGAAAAATACCATTTGGTAGAAAACACATTTGAAAAGATCTTTGAGTGATTAATATTAATTTTTTTAAAATTTTATTTGTTTAAAATTGAAAAAAAAATAATATATGCAACCTTTTAAATATAAATTTTGATAATAATACAAAAAAAAATCGAACACATATATAATTTTTTTTTTAAAAGACCAAACCCTTCATGGAATTTTTTAATTTTTATTTGCTTAAAATTGAAAAAAATGATGTATGCAACTTTTTTAATATAAATTTTCACAATAATGCTAAAAAAAAAAATTAAATACATATATATAATTTTTTTTAAAAGACCAAATCTTTCATCGAAATTTTTTAATTTTTATTTGTTTAAAATTGAAAAAAAAATAATGTATGCAACCTTTTAAATATAAATTTGAAAATAATGCTAAAAAGTCAAATACATACATACATATACATATATATATATATATATATATATATATATATATATATATATATATAAAAAAAAGACCAAACCTTTTGTCAGAATTTTTAATTTTTATTTGTTTAAAATTGAAAAAAATAATGTATGCAATTTTTTAAATATAAATTTTGACAATAATACTAAAAAAATAAAAAATATATAAATATTTTTTTAAAAGACCAAATATATTTAATTTTTTTAGCATTTATATATATTTGATTTTTTAGCATTATTTTGGTATTTTAAAAAATAATAACGAGGGAAAAATAAAAAAAAATTTGAAGAATGAGTGAGAATAGTTTTGGAAGAAAAAAAAAGTTTCGGTATTTGGCCAAATGCTGAAAGCTCAAAACTAGTCCCTACTAGCATTGGGCTTTCAGCTTTCCCATTGCTGATTTTCGCTTGAAAGCTACTTGAAAATGACTGCCAAACGGTCCAACATTTCCTCGAGGGGCTTTGGAGGCTGAAAGCCACATGAGAATGCTGAACCAAACGCACTCTATTATGCTTCGTTCTCTGGTCAGCCTGCTTACGAAGATTGGGATATGCCATTCTACAATTTATTCTTTATGACACTTCATGTCATAGCCCTCGAGATTAGATGTTTCTGCATGCCTTTGCCATGAGGTATGCAAATCTATCTATGAGTGGCGCTTATCATTTCAATTGTGAGGAATTGATCATTAGTACTGTCTGATCATGTACAATTTCCCAAGTGAGGAAGAACTTCGATTCTTTAGCGAAACTAATACCTCGGTGCAAATTTTTGCACTAATGATTTCCTAGAGATGACATAGAATGCTTTAGTCCTTGCTTAGGACATAGGCTAATGTTTTTGTTTAAGCAATCTATTCAACTTGCTTTCATTCGTTACCACCTTTTCAACTTGGGCGTTCAAGTTTGCTCCAAGCATTATCTCCAGCATTTTTATAGGAATCTAATTCTCATAATGATACCTAGGACGATATCCTAAGGTATATATAGTAGACTTAGACGGATAGATAGTGGGGCACATCCATTGAGCATGCTGTTAAAGCGGCAATTGAAGGAGGTGGTAGCCATTATTCAGTTGAGAATTGTGCATTTAAATTTCATGCCTCACTGCCCTGCATGATTGATTCTTATGGCATTTCTTTCAATCATCCAGTCTAAACAATGATGACCACCAAAGTCTAAGAAGCAGTCACGAGAATTACTCTGCAGACCATCTGAAGCTTTGGATTTTGTGTGGTTTTTCCGTACCCTCCATGTGTGTAGGGCATGTGAATCAGCATTGTTCATCCTCATCCGTCCATGCGAATGAAGAAAATAACGAATTATTAGACAATGCTTATTTCAATATTTAATTGAAGACATATTGGTTCTAATCAAAAAGGGAAAAAAGAAAAAAACAAACTTTAGTGGTATTGTTGCCATTGACACCTCTATGGGATCGCTTTGCAACTAAAAGCACTAGTTTCCGTGAGTAGTTGATAGACTTGTCCTTTCAATGTTTCCTTTCCATCTAAATTTGTCATTTAGCATTTATGTAAAGCATTTTGTTCTTAATAAAAAAATTTCGAGCAATGTCTAGGATGAGGTGAAGGGAGAGAAAATAGCACTATAGAAGTGTGATATGAAAATCATTATGTATAAGTCTCAAAAGGAGAAAAGGGAAGATTTCTTTCTAGAATGCTAAATATGGGTTCAAAAGTGGGTAGCAGATGAATTTGAATCTTGTTTGTAATCTTTATTAATTAGCACATCCAGAACCTAAGTTATAATCGTAAAAAGTTCACAATTTTAACCAAAGATTTCCACTTAGAAAAGAATTTGAACTTATTAGAAATTAATCTTTATAGGGAGATTGTATATAATTGTTCTAGACATCATTGCTTTGTGAGTATTCTTGTGCTTTTCCTCTTTCTTATCTATCTTATCATTACTTAGGCCCCGAAGATAGCTATTTTGAACCATTTAAATTATATGGTGTGTCTAAAGCTTTTTTTTTTTTTTTTTTTAATTTTTTTGTGGGATGCATAAAGTAATTTAAGTTGTTACAATTTTGTGAGTTTCCAGGCATTCATCGCCATACACCTAGAATTGTCATTTGAAGGATGTGCAGACTATATGTTCCTCAACGTTTGAAGAGATTATGGCTCAATTATTAATATTAAACAAGAAAGGAAGGGCTCGTGGTTTGTGACTTTGTTCTACTTGCTTACCATGCAATGCTCAACACTCTTGAAAATATATCGGCATTGAAAATTATAATATTTCCTTAATTAGTCACCCTTAGCAAATGTATGCTCATGTATTTAACAATGGACTGGAAAATGGTGCAGCAATTTTTTTCTTTCGACTTGTTTGGTAGCTATGGAAGTAAGAATGAGACACGAAAATTCAAGTTCGTTGAATTTTATCTTCTCTATTTTTCGTAAATGCAAGATAACGATTTGTAAAGTATTTGTTAATGGATTGACTTGATTTGAAGAGGCAAAATAAGTAAAAGTCAGTGGGATTAAGGACGGTCGGACCCATCCAATTGAATCTACCAAAATCCAAATTTTTATATGAATATTTTAAAGATATTTTATAGAGACATTGCAAAAAACTAATCATCTTCACCTATTCAAAATTGTAATTTACATCATAACTCATCTTAAAATCCTATCCTTTTCTCGACGTTTTTCCTATAAAATGTAGGTTCCTAGTGAAAAAGACACCAGATGCGGATCGGAGGCTGGAAATGATAAACAAATTTAAAATCCCACAAAGAGAGAAGAGAGAGGACAGAAGAGGGAGGGGGGGGGGACCTTTATCGCATAATAAACACACGACCAAAAAAGAAAATAACAAATAATAAAGACACTCAAATGGCGGTTGGGCCCACCAAGGGGAAAGGAAAGAGGTGGTGGGGCCCAGGAAAAAATAGAGAATATACAATAAAAGAAAAAAGAAAAAAAAGGGAAAAAGAAGAAGAAGAAGATGGAGCATGGAGCCGATGGGTAAAATTGTCCATTTCATTTTGTTCCCATTCCGAGAAGAGCAAAGAAGTATTCCTATTTCTCCATGTTTTCTTCAAATTTGCAAGTACATAAATAGCTATAAAAACTATCCTTTCTTTGTATTTTTAGTTTAAAAAAATAATTTATTGATATTACGAGATTTACTAGCTCCAAAAGAAAAAAAATTAACTATGATCCAAAGATAACCAAAGTTTGATAGTTTTTATCAAAAGAAATATTTTCCTTAATCAATAAATCTAATCTATTAATCATTGATTACTAGGATTTTATGAAAGAAAAAAAATGAGGCGCGCATTAATCCCTTAGGCTCGTCAAATTGGCAACACTTAAACATGGAGTGCTTAAACATGGAGGGTGGCGAGGCCCAAGTACTGCCCTATAGGGACGCTTGCCAACCATCTATCGGTCGAGGAAAAGAATTTTTTTTTTTTAAAAGAAAAAATAATTATAAATTACAATTTTTAAAAAATGAAAAAAAAAAAAAACAAAAAATGATCAAAACAAGTGATTTGAAGAAAATCAAATCATATACCAAATACAAAATGATACAAAATATTTTTCACTTTAAATTCATGTTTGAGTTGGAAATTGAAAAGAAAATATTTTTAGCCACATTTTGCCTAATTAAAGAGATGATTTATTTTCCTGGGCTTCACATTAGAAAAAGAAATTATATAAAAAAAATTATTTAGGAGCAAAGATTGGGAGCCTTTGTCGTCTATCCTTGCAACATCTTTACTTCAAATTGTCCCTGCCCCCTTAAAATGTGATTTTTCAACATAAAATTTACTAATTTCGGATAAAGCAGGCTGGTTGTGCTGAGGAATTAGAGTGACAAAGGTGAATTAGAGAGCACCATGGTATTGGATATATTAATATCAGAGGGGAATGCCATGTCTGATGAGGCTGTGTGGACATTGACCCAAAAATTTTCACCCTGCCTTTTAACCTAGTTAAGTGGGGCTTAATAAATCTAGTTTATTACTCTGAGCGATGCTTTTGCCTTTTTTGGAAGGCTAGCAATTGCGAAATAGCTCATGCTTTTTGTGCAATCTGAGGGCGAATTGGTGTACCTTAATACTTTCGTTAATGAATGGACTTGATTCCAGTTAACCGAATCTGAACCCATTTTTTGTTTCTTTCTACTTTGTGATTTGTCATTGTTAATGGTGATTTCTGGCAAGAGACTATCTGAGAATTGATTGTTCCGGCACCAAACAGTGGTGGCAATCCGATGATGGATTCAAGAAGTTTCTCAACATCAAAATTTCCTCCTTTAGTTTTCTCTGATCATCCGCAATTGGCATTAAGTTTCCATGGCAAGCCGCCTTACACACAATACATACATGAGAGAGAGAGAGAGAGAGAGAGAGAGAGAGAGCACCCGCAGAAAACTGATCCTCGAGGCTTGCTAGTTGTTGTCTCGGAGGTAGCCGGCCAATCGACGCGTTCATCAAGCAAAATTGAACCATGAATGGCAAGGGCACAGAACAAGCTTAATAAGGCCACCAACAACATCCGGAGTATGGTAATGGAACAATGGTTACTATTATCGAAATTAGACCAGCGATCCAAATTTAAGAAGCTGGCTTGACATCAGGTGAGAATCATCAACTGCAAACCTTCCAGGATCTCACCGGATTCCATTTGGTCGGAGGAGATGGATAAGTAAGGGCAAAAAGGTCTCAGCGATGGCGATGGCAATGGACGGCGATGAAGGCGACGCTTGTAAAGCTGGAGTCTTGCACCTTACTTTTCTTTAAATGTCAGTCGTCGAGGCTGCAATTGCCAAGACAAATACTAAGACTGAGTGGCAAAATTGATATAGCATGTGATGTAGTATTATAACATGTTATTACTGTTTGTTGCATTTTAAATGATAATGGTTTACTTTTTTTCCTTCTTCTTCTATGATTGATATGCACCTATAACGTAGAAATTATATAATTCCTCAAAGCTTGATCATTCTCACATTATCTTTCTTGAAATAAATATTTGTTCAAGGACATGCATCCTATTTGATAATCGGAAATGTTCTCTTGACTGAACAATTAACTTTCATTGATGGACAAAATTTTCACAAGATAAACACAAAATCTTAAAATTCTTTTTCTTTTTTAAATTGTGTAGCATTTTGTTATAAAGCTAAAAATTACAAAAACCACATGCTCTAATTTCAAAAAAATACTTCAACCCCAAGATTGGCACGGTTGGTTTGGCATTAGAGAATTTTGAGCTTGGGAATAGGATGTCATGTCTTCAAATCTTATAAATGGCATGAAAAAACTGCTTTTCAACATGATCACCTCTATAAATCAAGTCTTAAACTAAATCAGTTCATAAGACTTGTAAGATGTTGTGCTCGTGCCATTGGAAGAACCTTAGAAGAACGGTGTTGAAGAAAATTCATCAAATTAGGTCTCTAAGTGGTGTATAATAAATATGGACATTACTCAAATGGTGAAGTCCATGTCTATGTTTCATCAGTAAAGAATCTGGCTTGGACATTACTTTTTGATGGTTCTCGGTGGCACATGGCAGTGGCAGGGGCAATAACTTGACGAGTCAAAACCAGGCGTCCTGCAGAGAGAGAGAGAGAGAGAGCCAACGTCAACAATGGTTTGAATCAGTGTAATCTAAACGGGGAAAGGAACAGAGCGGGTTCGGCAAGAAACGCGGCCTCGGCACAGGGAGCAAGGACAATGTTCGGTCAGCAGCTGCTCAAGCCACAGAAGCAGCAACATCAACGGGGCTGGAAATCCCGCGGTGCAGGGCTGGAACAACGGCGCAAGGATGAGGAGCTGCTTGGCTCATCGCCGGTGCAATGGATCTCCGGGACGCACCAAGGGCTACACTCGCAAGGCTCAGTGAGGGTCGGCTGTTCATCATCTTGGCTCGGTGCAGTGGCCGTGACGGGCAATGCAGGGGCAGGTCGTCGGGGAGCTTGGCCGTGCCTTGGCTGGGCTGTGGTGGCTGCAGTGTTGAGTCGTCGAGCCAGAGTGCAGGAGTAGGCGGATGACGTGAAGCGCAGGGTCCATCATATCGTCGCCGGAGTCGTTGCCGTCGCTGGAACGTGTCTCGCCGTGCAAGGACAGCGGTGAGCGGCCAGGCATGGGCAAGCGATCAATGGCAGCAAATACGGTGTCAGTCGGAGCCCCAGCGGGACAGCATGGTTGTGTCTTAAATTACAAATAAACCTTATTTTCTCCTAAATTTATTTTTTTCATTTTAAGTTCGTAATTAGGAAATCAAGAAAATAAAATAATGAAAAACAAAAAAAAAAAATCTTCCCACAGATTATTATTATTTTTTATAAATGTGATTGAACTCTTTTCAATAAAAAAAAAATATATTAGATATAGCATTAGAATGAAAATGTACTGATGATGATAGAGAAAATATTGGCTAGGTTTTACCCTCCACGTAGGCGGTGGGTAAGACCACTCAGGAGTCGACACGTGGTTCCACGTAGGCGACGGCGTCAGACGTTCAAAAGCACTCCTGGGCCCACCACTCTGACGCCCCTCCATCTTCTACGCTTCTGTCTCTCTCCTCTCTCTTCTCGCTCTCTCCGAAATAAATGGCTGGTGGCTTGGCTCGGCTCGGCTGGCAGAAGAAAGGACGGATCAGAAGCGTAATAAATGCGCTGCGCTCCCGCTTAAATTTTCTCTCTCCTCGCTTTAATTTTTTTGGGTTTTGTCTTTCTCTCTTCGTCGAAGAGCAGACAGAGAACGAGCCGCACTTCCTTCTCAGCGCATCCCACCCCCTCCGCCTCCGCATCCGCCTCGCCGCTCATCTACCTCTGGCACGTCGCCTCCTCCAAGAGCCCCGCCAGTCGCAGCTGGTTCCCGACCGCCTTCGCCTCCCACTGTTTCCAACGCGTAAGGTTTGTGCTCGCGTTGGTCTCTCGGCAACTTCTGGGCCTCCGTCCCATTTCCTCCCTCCGACGAACTCGTCATCAACTCCGACTCCGAGCCACCGCCGCCGTCGGAATCCGCACGCTGTTCTGGAGGTCGAAGAAGTCTCTGGGGCCTCGCGAGACCGTCGATCTTTCCCTCGGCTATTATGCTCTGACGGCACCGGGCGCCGAGGTTTGTTCTTAGTCACGTTCGCGATGGTTCTGTTTCCGGGATGTACGGAATGAATAGGTTCGTGTTCTGTCCCGCAGGATGTCGCGGCGGCGGACTCGAGGCCGAAGCACATATCGCCCTCGGACGTGAGCCTAATCGAGTTCACAGACGAGTCCGTGGAGGAGATAGAGCCTCGGTTCCAGGCCGCGTTCAAGGTGATGGAGGAGCTGGGGAAGGGCGCGATCGCAAACCCTGCCCAGACGAGGGCCGCATGGTCGGGCACTACTGGTTGAGGAAGTCAGAACTCGCGCCGGTCCGGTTCCTGAAGGCGCAGATTGAGAGCACGCTTGACGCCGTCTGCAATTTCACTGCCGACGTGTGAGCAGTAAGGTCAGTTCTGGAATTCCGGTTGTTGTTGCTCTGTGTGGTAAGAGAGTCTGTAGTTCCCTGCGTTTTTTTTTTCTTGGGAATCGGTTTGCTGTCGTAGATGCCTGTGTCTGTTTTTTAGTAAATGCTAGCATTGTCTTAGTCGCTCGAGGAAGCGTGAGCCGAGGATAAATTGAATCAGTTTCTGGTCGAAGAGATGGAGAGCCCGTTTACATATTATTCACTTGAAATGACCATGTATGGAAATTTCCGACTCCAAGATGCAGTAATTTCAAAATTTTCTTCAGGTTTTCCGATTAATGTCAGCATGAAATTCAGTTTCTGATCATTGGTTTTCGTTTAGTGTGCTTAACTGATTGCATTGGACACGGACGGATTGATTGACTTGATTATGTTTGACGCTTAATTTGCAGATTAGGCCCCCTTCTACTTCTCCCGTGGATCGCTTTACGCAAGTACTTTCAGTTGGAATTAGATGTTCAGCTCTTGGGCCACGGTTTGTTGCAGAGGCATTGGCCAAGTGTAAGGAGTGCTACAAGACCAGGAAGATCTTTGTTTCTGTATGTGTTTGCCTCTCTGTACATGGGCTAACATTTTAGTCTAACAGTCATGGATATTGAGTACACTAAGGATTGCAGTTGTGTCTGAAGATTTTATACTGGGTAAATGTGTTGATGCTAAGTGGCAACTGGGCAGGTTGAGTTGCGATAAACTGCTTGTGATGTTAAATTAACAGATTGATCTTTGTTTTCTTGTGATAGGAAGCAAGATGCATGGCTTTTCTATTTATCTGGTTTAATTATGTTGTGCTGCTGATGCTTCCTGACCCTTTGCTATTGATTAAATAAGGTTTTGTCTTTTCTTTTTGCCAGCTCGATAAGCTTAGTGACACACAATGCCAGCCGGATTCACAGTTGAAGTTCATCATAGAGGCCTGGCAACAGGTTTTATTATTTAATTCGACTTAAATATGATTTATGTGATTTTCAGTTTGGAATGTAAATACAGCTGTTATATATGTTAAAATCTGATGGAGTGTTTTTGATTTATTATCCTGACCTGCTTCTGTGAAACTAAATTGGGCTCCTTTGATGTTTGCAGATAGTTGAGTGTAGGCGAGTGCTCCAAGTGGACATATGCATATGGTTATTATCTACCAGAATATGATCATGCTAAGAAACAATTTGAGTATTTGCAAGGTTTGTATTGGAGAGTAGGATTGTGGATAGACAGTGGCCATGCATATTTTTGGAATGTGTTATTGCACGTCACATGTAAATATAGACTTCCCAGTAAAATATCTCTATGGTTGTCACCTTATAGGATATTGCTCACTTTAGGCCTGATATGAAGTTGCTTATTTTAAGTGCCAAACTAGATGCAGAGAAGTTCAGTGATTTTTTTCACTCCAGCCTGATATTTAGATATGCAGTAAGGCGGTATCCAATTGAAATTCTTCACACCAGTGCACCTGAAGCAGATTACTTGGATGCAGCTATTCAAAGTGTAAATAAGACAAGTGTACCTTTTTTTTTTTTTTTTTTTTATAAGACAAATGCACTTTGGCCAATCAACTAACACTATTTTACCTTCATATCATTTCAATTTGGGTGCATCTAAAACAGGTTCATTTCCTTTTTATTTTTTTTTTGTTTCTGACTTGAATCGCTGCACAATATTGTTAAGCTCTGTCATCTGGAGAATATGTTGGAAAGAATGACAGCAAGTATCTGCCTTTTTTCCTTTTTTCCATAGGTATAGCAGCATGTATCCATTAGACTAGTTATTGAAGAAAGCATGTATCTGTTGGCATGTGCTTATGCTTACCAGTAATCCCTTCAAATTATCAAATACTCTACAAAACCATCTGTTGTCCCTTTCATTTGCTGAGTGGCCATCCCTTATTCTTCTGTTTACTTGTCATTTATTGCTGTCCATCGGATTCTCATCGTGAGAGTATAAAAGTTCACATTTGTAATACAGTTGACCCCAGTCAAGCTACTGGAAATTGTACTTAGCTTTTTGTTTGTTTCTGCATGTTGGTTGTGCAACTGTTGGATGAATTCATCAGGAATGTAACCTCGAAGAAATCTCCGATGATGATGAACCCCCAATAAAAGGTTCCAAGGATAAAAAATCAAATGGTCCAGACTCTGGAAAAGGACCTGGTCTTGTCTTCAAGATAACTAGCAAGGTTCCTTACAAGACAGTACTGAAAGGTACTTATTCTTTCATACATTATGTCTTTTATTTTTAGGATTTTGACTATCCCTTCAAACTGCCAATTGGATGTCCTGCTTCCATTTTGTAGCTCACAGTGCGGTGGTATTGAAGGCTGAGACTATGGCAGAGAAGGTTGAGTGGTTGAACAAATTAAGAAATGTTGTCCTGCCTTCTACTGGAGGTCAAATGAAGGGAGAATCTGGGCTCCCCCTCCGGCAAAGCCTCTCCGATGGTTCTTTGGTGAGTCATCTAATGGTATTGCTTGGTAACAAATTCCCTTCCTTTCCCTTCTTCCGCAAGGGGGAAAAAAGAAACAACCATCAACCCCTAAAGGGAGATAGAAAATCAATGGGTTTGTTTTATCTTTAGCGACTGCAAGCAAGATCCATCTGTTTCACTTTCCACTCTTCCAACTGTCCAGTGTTCCTGTAGGAGTTCTTTGAAGATAGAACTTCAGTGGATGTCCCAAGAAGTTCGTGGTTATGTCGAAGCAGTTCTCAACAGCCTTGGTGCTAACGTTCCAAAAGTCAGTTTTCTTTACTTGGTGCTGTTGTTCTTATGTTTGCTGAGACGGTGGCATTGCTTTTTATTTCACTAGCTTCTTATGTCCCTGAGCAAGCCGTGGTACTTTGCCAAGTAGAGAAAGCCAAAGAGGACACGCTCAATCAATTATACAGTTCGATCAGGTTAGCTTGAAGATCACATTGATTGTTTGTGTTTTTGGTGAATCGATTATTTTTTTTTCTTTTGAATTTTTCATAGTATGCTCGTGTTCCTTACTACATGGTGCAAATGCAAGGTATTCGAAGCATTCCTTTTTGGAGTGGTGGTTTGTTAAGACCACTGCAAGTAGCATCTATTGCATCTGACCATATGTTGTTGGAAATGGTTCCCTATAATGAAAACATATATTAGAATATTGCATTGACCACATATCTATTGTGTTCTGTTTTGTAGCTACAGTTTCCAATTCGAAAGCACTAATATGCTTCATATGTAACCTTTTTTACACTATTTTATATCATTAATGAAGGTTTATTCTTGAATGATTAGTCATCCTTTTTTGTTTATATTGGATTGTAGTGCTCAAAGCACAGCAAGAATTGAAGAACTGCTTCTAGAGGATTAGAATGTAAAACGTACGAGGGAAAAATGCCAGAAACAGGCCTCCCTCCTGTTGAAACTCACAAGGCAATTCAGCATTCACGATAATCGAGCATCTGCTGCCTCTAGCTGGTCTGATAGCAGCAGTCCTGCAGGTAATAGCTAGTGCGGTTTTAGTTAAATGTGCAGTGCATCTTTAAAATCTGAACAGCTTATGGAGTAGGACTTGTGTGCCATGGCAGTATAATTCTTATAAGTTGTGTCTGAAGGGTTAAGAAAACTAATTTCTTAAAGGACTTTCTGTTTCCAAATTGATTTCTCTCTGCTAGTATGCCTTTGGCTGTTGCTTATGCTGTAAAGTTTAATGGAGCTTACCCTTTGGGAGAAGTTCTTTTTTTCTTCCCTGGTTTATAGTGATAAAATGGTGTGCCCAGTGCTTCAGAATTTAATCTCCAACTGGCGGTCTCAAGTGGTTTAAATGCTGAAAGTTTCTCAAATCTTATGTTTCTGGAAATGCGGAATTGTGATGTTAGAAATCACTGACTGGTAAAAGCCTCTCCAATCAGCATGAAACTTCAAATTGGGAATGAAAAGGATACTGGTCTTTTTTGTGATTTAAATGGTGAAAATTTCTCGAATCTAATAATTTCTCTGTATGTGGAAGAATGGTGTTGTGATTTTAGAAAAGGTAAGCTTTTGCAATTTGCATCAAAATTCAAATTGGGAACTGAGAAAACGCTAGCTGCGGACTAAAGTGCAGTTTAAATTAGGTTTCTTGAATCTGAATTTTCATGTATTTATCTTGGAAAAGCGAATTTGTGATTTTGGAAACCATTGGTTGGTAGAATCCTTCCCATGATCCTTTAGTACTTTGTGACGTGAACCTCTTCCTCTTCCTCTTTGAGATGTATCAAAGACTTGACTGCAGTGCTTCCTATATTGCACTTATTTCCTGGTAATTGAAAAAAGAAGGAAGAAAAATCTACCTCAGTTGCTGAGGTTATCCATATCTATATTGCGCAGAAAGCCCAAGAAGTAATGGACCCTCATCTGGTGATGACTGGAGGAGCGCATTGATTCATCTCGGTTTGGGACGAGCCACAGTCGGCGGAACAGTGACCCTGCTCAAAGTGGTGATGTCAGCTCGGCATCAAATCCCGGTGGCCGGCGTACACCGAATCCATTACCGCCCGCACCCCCACAGTCAGGTTCGACTTACGGATACTAGATGTTTGAAGATCATGATGGATAATGACTCTCAAGGCATTCTTGTTGGATGGGTGTCTTTGCTTCTGGTGGTTTGAGTATTTAAATTGAATCACATGTCACTGTATATGCTTCATAGAGGTGAGAATGAGTATTAGGTGGTCATGTATAAAAATTACGCGATTAATATCGGAGCCTGCCCATCTGACTGTCTGTCATCCGGAGCTTCATTAGTTCCTTTCATCGGAAGGATTGGTTTGTTAATTTTTTTTAGTAGGGCTGTTGGGGGGGGGGGGGGGGGGGGTGGGGGGCGGGGCAGGGGCAGGGTGGGGATAGGTTACAATTTTGGCTCGCAGTTACATGCTTTGGATGGAGGATTGTATACCATGTTTTGCTGGTGAAGTGCATTATCCGCTTCGGAGTACAAACCTATTATTCTGAAATATAAGCTTATGAGTTTCGATTAAAGTGATGCTCATGCCTTTCTTAACTTTTATTGACTGAATCAAACGTGTTCCATGGAGTTTGAGCCTTTTTAATCTAGACTTCTTGTTACCTCGAAATTGTAAGCCCAATTTGTGTCATTTTCCATCTTATTTAAAATTTTGAAAAGGTTGTAATATTATGGATGCAAAATTTCGTAATATCATCATAGCAAAATTATGTATCATTGAATGATTACTTTTCTTTTTTTTTTTCTCAAAGAAACTATCGTTATGTTGTATCGCGCCAATCTTTTCTAGAGCTATGGTACAATGTAATACTACAACTCATTTGTTCAGGAAGCTTGAAATATATATTTTTTGTATCATTTATAAAAATAAATAAATAAAAATATTTTTATTATTCACGAAAACATTTAAATATAAATTATAATGAATAATTATAAAAATTATATACTAATTAATAAAAGGGGTAAAAAAATTACTATTAAGAAAGTATTTTATGATCATTTATCTTTAGCAAAATAAATGCAACTTAAATATACAATCCATTTATTTTTATCTTATTTGGGAACTTTAGGTTAGCAATTGCAATCCTTTGTTGGCATCAATTTTTTCCGTTGGAGGCACCCATGTATGGGGCAAACCTTATTTTTAACAAGTCAAGTAGAGAACAATCCAAGTGAAGAAATGGCCGATCGTCAGCCTTCTGCAATTGGAGAACTTTGGAAGCTTGGCTGACGATTTTACTGATGATGTCATGCACTGATGATGTTATGCCTCTTTAAGATCATCAGGAGCTTCGAGATCAAGTAGGGAGGGTCTCCATATCGACATCGCACCAAGGTGGCCAGATCGCAAAAACCCACAAGCGTTGTTTCTATAGCAACTCTTTTACTAGAATGAAATGGTCGACTAACGGATCTGTACATTAGAAATGGATAGATCTTTCCTTCATCAAGATGTACATGCCACAACCATACAGACATGGACTTCCTACCTGCATGTGTCTACTGTATGCCTTCTTTAAAGGGTCCAGAATTGCGGATCAAATTCATCACAAGTTTGACTGCAGATAAGGCAAATGTTCGATTACGCCGACGGGAGATTTCAGATCATACGTGGTTTAATGTTCCGTTTCTTTTAACTAAGAGTTAGAGGTGATATCCAATATAGTGGCGCAATGGAGTTATCCGCTATACAGGAAGAAGAAACTCCTTTTAGAAAAGCAAACCTAAGTCCTAAAACATTGTCCAACTTCACTGCTGGGACCTTCCTTATATCTACTTTGCTAAAATGCATTAGGGAATGAAGTGCGGTGGAACAGATAATGAAAATAAGAAGGCAAGGGTTCGGCATCAACAGTGATCATCTACGACACAGATAGTTCAGTTGAATACAATGTCTCTTTGCTACCTCCTTTGTGACTGCATCTTTGGGCCAACCACACAATAAACATAGGAAGCGAAAAATGTTCTTGCGTTCGCAACATATGAGAAGGATCGAATGTTCACCACAACATGATGATAGTGCTATTAATAAATGAGTTGTTCTCGCTTTGATGACATTTTAGTAACATACCGAGTTGCCTCGCGCACTAGAAATTCTTCTATGGCCTTGCTGAATTCCTCATCAAAAGGTAGTGGTAGCTATAAGTGGGTACAGGCATATAACCTCGCTGAATTTTGTGCTCACCCCGAGCCCCGCCTCCACTTTGTTTTCAAATTAAGCTCTATAGCAGCTTCTATTGCTTGTTATGTAGATAAAAGTAAATAGTTATATTGTTCCAAACATGACAAGCGCATGCTTCCATATCACAAGAACTATTATCCTCACATAGCAAATCTGCTTTTCGCTAATATTAGTTGATCTACCACTTCCTCTTCCTCTTTGTTTTTGCAACTCCACTGCAAATTCCTTGATGGGAAATTTTTCATTAGCATATGAGGACTATTATAATGTAGAGAAAAGCTTTGTCAACTTCTGGAATGACATTTCTAGATATGCCCACGCCTTTACAGCAGCTAAAGTCCCCATTTAGAGCAGAAGATAATCATGGTAGTAGGCCTGAACAATGACATTTATCTTAGCTGCTGTACCTGTCACATAGACCCATGGATAATCATCACCTAACGCTACCCTTTTATTACAACAAAATAGGTCCCCAATTCTTCAAAGAACAAAATTATACGCAAGCAGATTCCAAAACCAAATGAATGATATTTACTTCATGATTTGAAGTATATTCACACATTCTAGTATTCTTACTTGGGAAGAATTTACATAATCTTAGAGAATCGGTTGCCACTTTAAATTGACAATCTCTTCCTCTATTTAGCTTGCACTTACATTTGATATCTTGTTCACGCTTTTACTATACTTAAGTCTCAAGGTACAACACATGGGTTAGCAAATCCATACCATGCAATTAAGTCCATTAGTTCACCCTTGTCAACATAAGGTTAAACGAATCTCACTTTTTAAAATAGGCAATAAGCACCCAAGAAAGAACTTCCATATCAAGTATATATCGAACTCACAGGAGTTTTGCATGTTAAATAGAGACAAACCTGGTAATAACAAGCTTCAAAATATAAGTTGGGATAATAAGCTTTTGGGTGACAGCCCCAAAGGCGCCCATATATAGTATCTCCGCCTATAAGATTAAGGGCTCCCGCAACAAGTTCATCCCCTTCTTCAGCTACAACCAGTAACACTTGGTCTCCCATTTTTGATCCCATGTTATGAAAAAACTCTCTTGTCAAATAAGGGCTGCCCCACCTAAATAAACATAAGCAGCAAGACATGATCTACTTAAAGCTCTCATATCAAATAAAGATGCCTTTGAATATACACAAAGGCAGGCAAAACAATCAACAATATCATATTTTCTGCAAAGGAAAGACAACCGATCACTGGACCCATACTTGTTATCGGTGGTGTTCTGTAGAACGTATAGAAAGAATCCCAGTGCTTAGCCTGCACACACAATCAAAACCAAGAAGCTCAAGTCCTTCATGTTTCACAAAGTGAAGGTATTAATTTAGGAGTAAGTTGTAAGAGAACAGGAGTCACATGTGGATGATCACATCTAAGGACTACTCATCTAAAAGCTCAAACCAGTGGACAGAAAGTTGCTACTAGCATCTAAATTCAAATTAATAGTATTCTTTGGGAAGTTGCGACATGATATACTTATTTATACTTCTCTGTACAGTTAACCAACTAGTCTCTATTCACATTGATATTAAATTGAACCGGCTGGATTACATATATTATTAAACCTCACATATTTTGGGTAGGATTGGCTTAAAATCTTCCCCGAGACACTTTTGCCATGATATTTGTACTCATTACCTTTATTTCATTCCCTCGAAGCCGCTTCATTGTCAAGTTTTGGGCAGAAATCTGCAGAAAGGATTCGATCCAATGAGTAAAAGCTTGTGTGCCCAAAAAGATGCAATGTAAACTGGCACTATGAGACTATAAGATGCAACAGATAAAAATGCAAACTGATTTTTGAGAAGATACCGTAGTGCACCAGCAATGAATTCTGATAACTTAATGGGGAATTTAATATTCTGTCTGTGCTATTAGCAAAATTGATTTTAATAGGCAAAAAGGAAATTAGTACTACCTGAAAGTTTGTGTGTGTGTTTTTTTCCCCATTAGTATAGGTACAAATACAGTTGATACACTGCCATTGATATATTTGCATTAAACATTTGTAGAATGTAACAGTGATAGGTTGTAAAGATCAGTTCATATAATACTTCCCCATAACTCATGTCATCATAAAGAACGACCAATTCGTTACTCAACTGTTCATATTTTACTACTTTGAAGCATCTTCAGCAATTAGTCAGTTTTCCAGTTGTCCAAGAAGCTCAACTACCAGTATAACACTTTACTTCAGCAGAGTGAATTTCAGCAAATGCATAAGGTCAGTCAGCATTATATCCGAAATTGGGAATGCAATCCCCATTAAGCATCAGTCTCAGAGTGTTAGTAAAAAGTTCTACGAGCATTTAGTGAAGATTGCAGTAACATATATCGTTCCATAATAACTACTTTCTTCATTTCCCCTATGACAAGCATATGTATCAACACAATTTACTAAAAAAATTTATCAAATTTTCAACCATATATTTAAGGAATAAAGAACTAAGAGCAAGATTTAAAAGAATTTCTAGGTGGGAGTATCTTCCCAAAATAAAGGAAATTCCCAAATAAAATAACATTTGGAAAAACTAACCTTCTTGCGCTCGTGATGTATATTTTTCCTTTTGTTCTGCTTCATGTCCATCAAAAAGTCATCAAAACTGTGGCACAGACAATGAAACTTGAAGCATGTACCTTTTGCATGCAAGATAAACACAAGAAACGTAAAAAGATCAAAAGTTGGCAATCCAAGTAAATTTAAGACCCCACTCATTCAGAGAAGTAATGCTGCAATCATATGCTAACTGGCGGGACTATTGCAAAGGAAAGCGATGCATGCACAATATCAAATGGAGAAAATTGACAGCAGCATTATGTCCAAGTATATTTTTAAGCAAAAGCCGCATTTGACCTAGATAACATTGTGAGGCATATACCCCTTGACATGCTATCTAGATCAAAAAGAGACAACTCCATTCAACTCCCAAATACTTTCAATCCTCACTGACAATCAAGAAAAGGGGTCAAAGGTGTATGATAGCTATGATGTAATTGAGTGAGTCTTATGAAATTTCAAACTTGGTCAAATAATACTTTGACGAGAACCTAGAAATATCACAGACGCCTATTTTCATTAACATTGAGTCTAAAGTTTCAGCACTTGTCTGCTTAATGCTTTACTTGATGTGTCTTTGTTTCCCTACTCCTATTATGAAAGAAGATATAACAAATACTTATCTTGACCATTAAGAAATAAGCAAATTGCTAGAGGTTTGTCACCATGTTATATGATTTTTAATTCAGATGGCTTTGGCTGGAGCCCACAAGGAGCTCAATCATGAAAGTCTACAACTCATTGCATTAAACAGGGGCGAGAAAGTACTCCCAAGGTTTTGTTAAATTGTAAAATCACCCTTCATAACCTTTTCTGAATCTACTAATACACTTCAGATGGAGATGAGTCTCCTGGGTTGTTTTACTGCTGAAGGGGAAAGTGAATAGGGAAAAACCAAAAGTTATTGTCAATGTATCCAGCAGCGGTAACATCGGGCCTAATCGTAATTTCAGCACTCATTTTGCCACTCACCATGTATAGTTTCGATTGGTCCAATGGTACGCATTCCTATCCTCTGTAGAAAACCCTCGTCCTTGTGGTTTTGCCATTCATTCTCAGAAGAAAATGTGATGTGGACTGACGAAACCTGGGACTGTTGTCAAGGATATAAAGCAAATTCAGAACTACTACAAATTGAAACATCAGATTCACAGTTCAGGAATTTTCATCTTTAAGTAAGCCACAGCTAGCCACAACTTCCCCACTTGTTTGGCGAATAACCAAGTTATTTATTGTTTTCCATGAGACCATACATATAGAGATCAGCCCTGAAAACATTTTAACTCTACTGCAACTCCAGCCAAGGGAAAAGGTCCAAACAATTGATGGAGTGTAAAAAAAAGCCCAATGATGAAAGAAAAGTGTGATAAAATTCTGGCTATTTCATGGATGTAGCATCATATTCACTATGGACAGTCACACATCTGTTATCACGTACCTTAGCTTTCAAAATTTTCTTAAGGCATCTACTACAATGTCAAAAACTTGATCCTTATATAAGGAATCACAAAGCAGAATCCGAGGACTAGTTACGGGGTAAAAGGCACACAACACTGGTACTTTGGATAGTATCTTGAACCATAACTGTAGTAAGCGTCCGCCCAAGAATGGTCAAAGACAAATTCACCATACAAGTGACTGCACATCAACATGAAAAATGAGTGAAACCATCTCCATAAAGCTCCTCGAAGATTGTAAAAATTGCTCAATATATAGCTATTTACAAGGAGCATAGAAGAAACTATCTATTTGAAGTTTCAGAGAAAATAAATCTAATCCTGAGAACAAAGAAGAGGATAAACCTTTTCAGATAAAGTGGAACAACACCTACAACAGTCCTGTATTCATCCTTAGCACCAATGTGCCACAGCATCCATCCTGTTCCCTAAAAGCAATTAAATAGATCAACAGAGTATCCAAGAGAAGCTATTCAGCTTAGCAGCATAGTAAAACTGAAAGAACTCCGTTCAGGAACAATAGGAAGAGAAGCCAAAACCTAAAGGTACCGAGAGGGTGCCAATCCATTAAAAAAACTATTTCACTAGGTAGACATCAAATTCTACAAAACTCAATAGTCCCTCTTCATTCAAAGAGAAACTTCGCGGCATATACCAGAAATAAAAGTAACTTCTTTTTTCCCCGTCTGTTAGAGCATCAGAAGGAGAGACATCTCTCTAGAGACAGAAACCTATCGGGCCGACAAACTGTCGGACGTAAAAGCATCAAGGACACCCCACAAGCAGCAGTGTGCAACCAACTTATCAGTGAAAGCTTATGCACGAAGGAACCCAGGGATAATTACGCCAAGGACTCCAATATCAAGGAAGCAAATACCAATCATCCAATCCTCCTCTCATAAGAACGCAAAAATTACGTTGATGAACAACAATCTCAACCCCTAGAACGCGAAATCTCACCTTCACAGCAAAATTAGACTCCTCCAAACTCGAAAGGAACCCGTGCTAGAGAAACGGATTATACTTCTCAGGGCCAGTAGCATCAAGAGCACACGCATCCCAATCATCCGCCGAAACCTCGGAGATGGAATTAACAACCGAGGGCGATATGTGCTTCGGCCTTCGACTCCGCCGCCGCGACATCTGCGCGACGAACACGAACCTATTCATTCCGTACATCCCGGAAATAGAACCATCGCGAACGTGACTAAGAACAAACCTCGGCGCCCGGCGCCGTCGAGCATAATAGCCGAGGGAAAGATCGACGGTCTCGCGAGGCCCGAGACTTCTTCGACCTCCGAACAGCGCGTGGATTCCGGCGGCGGCAGTGGCTCGGAGTCGGAGTTGATGACGAGTTCGTCGGAGGGAGGAAATCGGACGGAGGCCCAGAAGTTGCTGAGAGACCAACGCAAGCACAAACCTTACGCGTTGGAAACAGTGGGAGGCGAAGGCGGTCAAGAACCAGCTGCGACTGGCGGGGCTCTTGGAGGAGGCGACGTGCCAGAGGTAGATGAGCGGCGAGGTGGAGGCGGAGGCGGAGGCGGAGGGATGGGATGTGCTGAGAAGGAAGTGCGGCTCGTTCTCTGTCTGCTCTTCGACAAAGAGAGAGAGAAACGAAACCCAAAAAAATTAAAGCGAGGAGAGAGAAAATTTAAGCGGGAGCGCAGCGCATTCATTACGCTTCTGATCCGTCCTTTCTTCTGCCAGCCGAGCCGAGCCAAGCCACCAGCCATTTATTTCGGAGAGGAGAGAGACAGAAGCACAAAAGATGGAGGGGCGTCAGAGTGGTGGGCCCCTGGAGCGCTTTTGAACGTCTGACGCCGTCGCTTACGTGGAGCCACGTGTCGACTCCTCAGAGGTCTTACCCACCGCCTATGTGGAGGGTAAAACGCAACCAATATTTTGTGGATGATGATAACAATCCTTTTTTCTTGGGTGTCTGTTTTCACTAGCCTCCAGGCATCTTATTTGACAAAAGTACAAATTGGATAATCTTTCTTGAAAAAAAAAAAAGTAAATTATCCACGTGGCACGGAAAGGGAAGTTGTGGGGCCTCTGTAGAGAAAGCAAGCGACCATTCGCTGAGTTACACGTGGACAAGTCGGGTGGTGGATTCCCCAGGTTTGATGCATGAATATTCATTTAAAAAGACATTTCATGTACTTCTTCTCTCGCAGCTCGACAAGTTAATATTCCTTCTCTTTTCGCAACTATTCGAGTTAAGTTCTTCACCTTCATTTTATTAATTGTTATCGGGTAAACAGCATGATTTCTGTGTCTTATAATCAAAGATTATCTCACCAAAGATCGAATGGTTTGGTGTGTGCTCCTCTGTGAAAAAGTGAGTTGCTAAAAAACGAATTAATCTTTATCTATGACTGCAAAATATAAAAAGAAAAAATAGACATATAACTTATAAATTCACATCCCTTAGTTGTATTCCTCACTCCATGATGGAGACATACGCTCCTCTTCAAGCTGAAATTTCACGATAAATTGCAAGATGCTTTCTCTCTCATGCCAACTTGCACCATTATATAAATTCATGACAACGGATGTAGCTTAAGCTTGAGATCGAATCCAAGTAAAAATTCCATTCGAGTTTATCTTAATAACCAACGGCATTTATTGACACCATAAGAAGGTCGAAACTGGTGATTTAATTCAGTGCCTTGATTTTTGCCTTCTTTTTTCTTTTAGCTTATTCACAAAAACGTGCATACCCCCTTTTTCTTGTCCTTCATCTCTTTCTTCTTTCGTGAAAATCGTTCCCCTCTCTGTATCTGCTTCTCCACGAATTCTTCCTTCTTCTATGAAATCCTCCTATATTTTATATATTTTTCTTTTCCCTAACCAAAAGAATGTATCCTCACATCTCATTTTAATATCATTAAAACTCCCAAGGATAACATCTTTTCATTGCCCCCAAAATTCGATCAAAAGAATGTATCCTCACATCTCATTTTAACACCTTTAAAATGTATCCTCACATCTCATTTTAATACCATTAAAACTCTTAAGGATAATATCTTTTTATTGCCCCCCAACATTCGATCAAATTCTGTAATCTTTCCAAGCTCAGCACCCCGCATGCATATCATAGGAAAAATTCCAGCCATGATAAAGAATGGGCTTAGCCGAATTTATTTATTTTGAATTCATGGACAAAGTAATTAATCCAATTGAGCTCAAAACTATTGACTTGGCCTATGGGCCACCGATAAGATTAACATGCAAATGAATGGGCTTAGACTTGATGATGGGTCCAACAGCTTGCAAATCCATCTAAGCCCGGCCTAAGCCACAAGGATGAAAGCACTTTATGATGGATCCCGACGGGGGCTTAAAGTTATAGGGGTGGACTTTGCTTGATTGAGCATCAAAAGCATTTTGTAATTTTAGCATGATACAAAGACACATTGTGATCCAAACCATCTGATCAATCACCTCTAGTATGGTTTGTTTAAAAACTGCCCCTGGATAAAGAAATCAATACTATTAGTATGTATATCTGAGTGTGCCCTCCATATACACAAGCCATGTGTGGCGTTGATTATAGGATGTGAAGTAGCAAAAAGCTTTGTCTCCTCGAAAGAAAATGAAATTATTGGATAGAAATTATGTCTAAGTCTGAAAAAGATATATGTAAAAGGGGAAGGAGCTATAAATTAAGGGGTTGTTCTTGGATGGATTAATAGTAGATGAACGGTCAATTGATCAGGATACATGAGGGGATATCCATTTGCTTGGAAGAACCATCTTGCAAAATGTGAACATACCAAACAAGAACTTATTAAAAAAAAATCCGAAATAATTGTTTTATAGAAACAAAACACGCTACGGATGAAATGGATGATCCCACATACGTGTTTTTATGATCTTGGTGAGAAGGCTCCACTCTATATCAAATTGATCTCGAATTTTATTATATTATATTTTTGATATTCCAAAACTTAGTCTAATAAAATAAAAACGAGAAATTTACTCATTCCAAATTTAACAAGGAACATATAGGCACATCATTGAAAAGTATTATTATTTCTGGTCTTTTTTTGAATTTTAAATTTTAAAAGTATTTTTTCTAATTTTCTTTCATAACATCAAAAAAAATTAGGGCACATCAAATTACTATAATATGATAAAGGGCGATAACTGAAAATGGAAAATCAAGTAAGTAACATGATCGAATTTGAAAAAAAAAGTTTAAGGATATAATTATAAAAAATATCTCAACAAGGGCTAAGGCTATATCCCAAAAATTGCAGTCGCTTGCTTTGCTGCGTACATGTTACAAGAAGCCTCTTCAATTACCAGCAATCCCGTAAAGTCTGGGAAGAAGATCCCACTGTTCGGGAACTCCATCGCGTCACTCGAGGAGCAGAGCTCAAGAAGGCATAGGTCAGCGTTTCTCCCTCTTCTTCATTTTATCCGTTTGAGTGCAATGTAGGTTTCTTTAGCTCTTTCCCCTGCTTTGGGGCTCAAATAGGATCACTTGTTGAATACATGTCCCGGTCAGTTCCTTTATTTCTGCCCCAGGTTCCTTTTCTACTCATTGTATATATACTATCCTTTTTTCTGACCACAAGTTTGTTAGATATTTTGTCTGGAGATATGCCAAAGGCTATAAAAGTTCAACCAAAGCATCTTGAGGCCCTGATCGAGTTACACAACATAATAGGGAGTTTTGCGAGGAATATTCAGCACCTATTTTCGGAGTGAGATCTCTGTGTACTGATGGACACATCGAAGGCAGTTCACCTTCTTTCTGAGAGTACATATCTGCAGTGTGGAAGCTTTAACTATGGGTCGTAGGAAATTCCCTTAAAGTATTGAATTTGACTGATACTAACACAATGGAATCACTAGAATGAAAGAATACGTAAAGGAAGCAAGGAGCATAGGGAAGAGAGAAAATTTGGAGAGAAATCTTATTCTATTCCTTCGATTGTAATCGATGTACAATGCTTTGTAATTATAATACAAAGATGTATATGAAAAAAAGGAAATAAAAAAATCTACAAATATTCTACAAATCAATTCAATTATGTCCAATCTCTAATTGATCAAATCAAATCGACAAATTTTCTTTGCAAGTAATCTTGTCAGATTTAAAGTGGGCTTGTAGTTTTCTCTCTCGATTATGTTAGAGTTTTCTCTCGCGTGATGCTCGAGCTTTTTCACCATGTCTTCGTTTTCCTCAGCTCCTTCTCTGATCTTTGAGGTCTTTCTGCATCACCGTCGTTCTTCGCCCATTTCACCTTAACTGCTTCTCCTCCTCTTTCATCCTTCTGCATGCGCAAATTCTTCTACCCCCTTAAACTATCACCGTTCCCTGGTTCCGCCGTTCTTCCGCTATCTTTCAATTACCCGCCATTCCTGCTTTGCATGTTGCCGATTTGTAACATGCAATCCTTGCAACTCTTACTTTCAGTCATCTGCTCTTTAAATTCTCCATATTAATGTATTTCTGTTTACTTTACTAATGGAAGACAGTGATAATACCTCACGAATTGCTTCCCTATGCAATCGCCTGGGACGTTTATGCTCAGAACAGGAGTTGGAGGTTTGGGATGACATCCCTGCATCGGCCAAACTAAAGGATTGTCGCCTCATTCTGGTAGGCAATATATTTACCAATCCTTCTGTGAATTTATCCGCCTTTCAAGTTGCGATGAAGAAAGCCTGGCGAGTGGATCATGTAGACATTACTTCGGCAGATACAGGGCTATATATAATCAAATTTACAATTGAAGTGGAAAAACGTCGCATTCTGGATGGTAGCCCTTGGTTATTTTCTGGTCACTTAGTTAACCTACGACCATGGCAACCTAATACTCCCTTGCAACACTATGATTTTGGCAAATGTATGTTTTGGGTGCATGTTATTGGCTTACCTTTGGAGTGGACTTCTCCACCTATTTTGCGTCGAGCTGCATCCCAGATAGGTAAAGTACTGGAGGTGAAAACAAATATTTCTGCAAGAATACGGATTGAGTTAGATTTGAAAGATCCTTTGAAAAATGGTAAACTTATCAGTATTGAAGGTAAAACCGTATGGCTTGATTTTAGGTATGAGAGATTGTCCCATTATTGCTACTCCTGTGGACGGCTTGGTCACTATGCAGCTTCCTGTCCCGAGTTTCCATATGTTGAAACACAATTTGATGGCCGTGACACGATGATTTATGGACCTTGGCTCAGAGCAGAGCTTAAACAATTTAGCCCTTACTGGGATGCCTTTTACAATCCTAAAATACAAGTTGAGTCCATGGAAGAGACAGTACCTGAAACTCCTCCTCAAATGCAGCCTGCTCTCCCAGCTCTCTCTCCTATCCCTGCTACAGAGGTTGTTACTTCGAACCCTGAATTACCTCAAGGGGCTTCCAAGCAATGGCATCCGGTTACCTCCACGGCTCTCACTACTGATTTAGTACCTGCAGCAGCAAAGATGAAAAACACTCAGACTTTTCCAGTGGATACTCAACAGCAGAAGAGGCCGAAGATTCCTCGGCCAATGCCACATGGGGGTTCCAATAAGAAAACAAAAAGATACACACCATATGAACTCAAAGTTCCATACTCAACAGCTCTTGATGAGTCCCTCCTTTTTTGATACTCCGGTTGTGGAGGCAGATATCCTTGATCCTTGGGCTTTGGCGGCTGGCCCTCAACAGCCACCGTGTTCCAAATGAAGCTCCTCAGTTGGAATTGTCAGGGGTTGGGCAATCCCCTAACAATTCAAGCCCTAAAGGCGATGGTAGCCTGTGATAAGCCCGATTTTGTGTTTTTAATGGAAACGAAGAAGGATAAACACTTCGTATCTAAGATTCAGTGTAAGTTTAAATTTTCTAACTCTTTTGTGAAGGATCCTGTTGGTTTAAAGGGTGGTCTTGCTCTGTTCTGGAATGATAATTTCGAAGTTACCTTGGTATACTCGGATGATCAGTTTGTTGATTTTGTTGCACTTGATCCTAGGACGAACTCTTCCATGCATATCACTTGCCTGCACGCACCTCCAATATATCAGCTACGTCAGGAATTCTAGAATACCATTAGAGTTATTCATGCTGCAAATCATTTACCGTGGCTATGTATAGGTGATTTGAATGACTTCTTTTCTCCTTGGGAAAAAATGGGCAAGCGACCAGCAATCACTTCGCGTATGACCTCCTTTCGAAATGTAATCAATGATTGTGCATTATTAGAACTACAAAGTAAAGGTTGTGAATTCACCTGGTCCAATAATCGCGAAGGGGATGCTCTAGTAAAGGAGAAGCTGGATCGTGTATTTTGTTCACTGGAATGGCTGACGTCTTACCCTTCTGCAGAAGCATTTGCTCTTCCATCTGTTGGTTCGGATCATTGTCCTATATTGCTGCAAGCTCGGCCATCATCTGTCAAGCGTGCAAAGACTTTTCAATATGAAGCTTTCTGGAACCAAGATAAAGAGTGTAAAGACATGGTTCAACAGGCATGGGAAAATAGTAGTACCTCATTGATGTCCAAATTATAGGCAGTTGCAACACGATTAACAAGATGGAGTAGAGCACGGTTCAGCAATTGTCATCAACGAATCTATCACTTGCAATCTCAACTGCAGATGATTATAAATAGAACATCCTATCAGGAAGGGGATAAGGAGTATGCCAATGCAATACGATGTGAAATTCAGAAACTATGGACTCAAGATGAACAGTTCTGGGCTATGCGTTCTCGTATTCAATGGTTGAAGTGGGGCGATCATAACTCAAAGTTCTTCCATGCATACACTATGCAAAGGAGACAACGGAATCGAATTACTATGCTAGTGGATACTCACCAGCAATGGATCAGAGAACCAGAACAGCTAAAAGAACTCACTCAGGGATTCTTCTCTCAGCTATACCGATCTGTGGGCTACAGGGATTTTAGGCCTTTCCTAGATCAATGTCCACTGGTGGTAACTCCTGAAATGAATACACAGTTGATGAGCGGGGTAACAGAGGAGGAGATTTACCAGGCTACTTTCCAGTTGGGAGCGTCAAAGGCTCCTGGTCCTGATGGTCTTCCAGGCCTCTTCTATCGGCATCACTGGCATGTTATCAAAGCAACCGTAATTCAAACAGTACAAGATTTCTTTACCACAGGTTGTATGCCCCCTACTCTAAACTAAACAATCATTGCCCTAGTCCCTAAAGTCCAGCATCCAGAAAGTATTGAACAATACCGACCCATAAGTCTTTGCAACTTCGCTTATAAGATCATTTCAAAAATTATGGCCAACAGACTTAAACCTCTGCTGTCTATTTTGATTTCCAAAGAGCAAGTGGCTTTTATTAGCGATAGACAGATACAGGACAATATTATGGTGGTTCAAGAAGTCATGCATCAATTTAAAGTGCGAGCATGCAAGAAACGCTTCAATCTTATTCTCAAAACAGACATGCATAAAGCTTACGATAGGGTTGAATGGGACTTTTTGGAAGCCTACTTGAAGCAATTGGGATTCAATGACAGTTGGGTTACTCAGGTAATGGCTTGCGTTACTACAGTCTCTTTTAGTATTCGTTTTAATGGTGAACAGCTCCCTTATTTTAAGCCTACTAGAGGGATTCGCCAAGGAGATCCCCTCTCTCCATATCTCTTCATTTTAATTGCCAATGCCCTATCCACTACTCTCACTCAAGCTGTCGCTATTGGCCATATAAAGGGGATTCAATTCAATAGAGACTGTCCTAAGTTATCTCACCTATTTTTTGCTGATGATTTAGTATTTTTCCTTAAAGCCACTCTTTCTGAATGCCATAACCTTGCCAATCTCCTAAACCAATATTGTTTCGCTACAGGCCAGCTCATTAATAGAAACAAATCTGGTGTGTTTTTAGCAACTATCTTTGTCTATTTCATTACAACAAAATCTTGCACAAGAATTAAGAGTCCCTATTCTTAGTAAGTATGGTAAATACCGGGCATTCCCTCGGATTGGGGCCATTCCAAAAAGGAGATGTTTTCCTGGATCCTAGCAAGAGTAAATGCTAAGTTAGCAGGTTGGCAGGAAAAATTTTTATCGAAAGGTGGCAAGGAAATCTTACTGAAATCAGTAATTCAAGCCTTACCGCAGTATGCCATGTCTATCTTCAAGCTTCCGCTGTCTCTCTGCAGATTGATCGAAAGGAAAATCTCAGCATTCTGGTGGAGTAAACAAAATAGTCAATCTGGAATTCACTGGAAACATTGGTTAGAATTAAAGCTCTCGAAAGTTTCAGGGGGGATGGGATTCAGAGATTTAATCAACTTTAACAATGCAATGCTTGGAAAGCAAGCGTGGCGTCTTTTTCAGCAACCTCAAGCTATATGGAGTCAGCTCTTTAAGGGTTTATATTTTCGATATTCCTCTTTTCAATCTGCTCCCTCAGGACATCGTCCTTCTTGGGGATGGCAGAGTTTATTAAAAGGTCGTCAAGCAATTACTCCTAAACTACGTTGGTTAGTCGGGGATGGCTCGCAGATACATATCAGAGAAGATAATTGGCTACCATTAGGTCCGATAGGAGGCTTACCAGAGGAGGGGGAACTGATCGAGTTCTGACCTCATTGATTTACAGCATTCTGAATGGAAGTCCTCCCTTGTTACTGCATTCTTTGATGATCAGGTCAGTACGGCAATACTCAATACCCCCATCAATCCGTCTCTCCTTCAGGATCAACTAGTTTGGACAAAAACACCTTTTGGTACCTACACAGTAAAGAGTTGTTATCATTCTCTATCTAAACAATCTCAGCAACCAATACATCAACCCTCATCCTCTTATACTAACCCACCCATGTTATGGAGGAAAATTTGGCATATGTGTACAGCCCCAAAGCTTAAGGTTTTTCTCTGGTTAGCTTGCAAAAATGCAATTGCTACAAAACTCAATCTTTATCAACGCCATATCACCCCGCATCCCTCTTTTGTTCTCTATGCAATAATTCTGTTCCGAATCAATAGAGCATCTCTTTTTTTTTTTCGCCCATGGACAAATGAAATTTGGAATCACGAAGACATTGGCGTCAAAATTTTACCTACCTCGGTTAGCAGATTTGATGCATGGTTAGTAGAAAGAGCTTCCCTCCCACACGCATCTCCCGAGTTTGCCGTGATCGCTCATCTTCGTGGGAGATGCGGAGACAACGGAATAATGCTATCTTTCGTCGATCCCTCGATCCCCTCCAAGCCATCAATGATGCCCTCACCCAAAACACCATCTTCAAGTTTTACGGTCCTCGCCACGAGAAGATGGAAAAGACATGGTCGTTTACGAACAGAGATGGCAACCACCAGCGGAGGGTATATTAAGTGTAATATTGATGGGGCTTTTCGGCAAGAATCGGAGAAAGGGTCAATCGCTTGTGTTTTCAGAGATAGTAGAGTCATCTTAACAGATATGCTTACCCAATCTGTGCCTGCCCAATCGGCGTTCCAAGCTGAGATTTACGCCCTCATAGTTGCTATTCAACGGCTGCTCCAGAAGAATATCCATCCTCAGCATGTTGTGATCGAATCTGACTGCTCAAAACTGGTGGAGATCATTCGGATGAACCAGCCGCCGCCATGGATGGAACGCCATCTATTTGTGACCCTAGCGATCTTCTTCAGCGATGCCTAACCTTTCGCTTCAACACGTTCGTCGACAGGCAAATGGTGCAGTGGATTTGGGCCGCTAAGGCCCACGGGGATCAAGGCCCACCAACAAGCGGCTTCTTTCCCCCTTCTAATTTCCTCAATATTATCTCTTCGGATGCTTCGGCTCTTCTTTGTAATGTTACCTAATATATTACAAGTTATCTTTTTACCAAAAAAAAAAAAAAAATCAGATCAATTAGATCAAATCCGGCAAATCTTCAGGCATATCTTCCAACACTCCCCCTCAAGCTGGTAGCTTGTAGATATCCAAGATGCCTAGCTTGCTTAGTAGATATGCATGCTGTCTTGAACATAGAGGTTTAGTGAAAATGTCCATCGATTGTTTAGCGGTTCCAATCCCTCTTGTTTCAATTACCCCTTCTTGGATTTTCTCTCGTGTGAAGTGACATTCCACTTCTATATGCTTGGTTCTTTCATGCATTATGGGTTTGGCTGCAAGTTTCAGTGCCGACTCGTTGTCACAAAATAGTTTTGTTGGCCCCTTTATTTGTACTCCGAGATCTCCAAGTAAACCTCGTATCCACACAATCTCACATGTGGTTTTCGCCTTGGCTCGATATTCCGCTTCGGCTGAAGATAAAGAAACCGTTGCCTGCTTCTTGGTTTTCCATGAAAGAAGTGATTCTCCTAGTTTAATGCAAAAACCAAAGACAGATCTTCGACTCATAGGGCTAGTCACATAATCTGCATCACAATATACTGTCATTTCCATGTTGCATTTTCCAGATATAAGTATTCCCTAACCTGGACAACTTTTCAAATACTTTACAACTTTCAGAGCAGCATTCATGTGAGATTCCTTCGGTTTGTGCATAAATTGGCTGAGATTTTGCATTGCATACGATATATTAGGTCTGGTCATAGTCAAGTATATGAGTTTTCCAATGAGCTTCTGATAACTCGTTGGATCTCTAAGAACAGGATCATCTTGAGATGTTCCCCTAACATGATCTACTACAGTTTGGTATTCTGCTTGATTGGAATAATTGCTGGTTTGTATCATGATAAACCTGCTTCTGATATGATTTCCAATACAAATTTTCTCTAATTAAGAGAAATTCCTTGGTGAGATGTGGTAATCTCAATTCCAAGAACACATTGTGGTGCTCCCAAGTTTTTTATATGGAATGTGGTATGCAAATATTTCTTAAGATTCTCTATTGCAGCTTCATCATTTCCCATAATGAGAATGTCATCTACATATATCATTAGGTAAATAGATGACGTACCTTTAGTCCATGTGAACAATGCATAATCATATTTGGATTGTTTGAAGTCTGCAGTTGTGAAAGCCTTGGCAAATTTTGCGTACCATTGCCTGGAGGCTTGCTTCAATCCATAAAGGGATTTGCGGAGACAACATTCTTTATTCTCCCCTTGTCTCCACAAGCCGTGAGGATTATCCATGTAGATTTCTTCATCCAAGTTGCCATGGAGAAAAGCGTTGTTGACGTCCATTTGATGTAATGACCAATCATGGATTGCTGCAACTGATAAGAAGGAGCAAACTGTGACATCTTTAGCAACAGGAGAAAAAGTTTCATGATAATTGAAACTTTCTCGCTGGCTATATCCCTTGGCCACCAATCGAGCCTTGTAACGCTCAACGGATCTATCAGCTTTATATTTGATTTTATAGACCCATTTGCATCCTATAGACTGTCGATTTGGAGGAAGCTGGACCAGTTCCAAGGTATAATTATCACTCAATGCCTGTAATTCTGCTACCATGGCCTATTGCCACCGTGGATCTCTGGATGCCTCATCATAACTAGAAGGTTCCCTTTCATTGTATATGTGACTAATACAACATATATGCTCCGACGAAAGCTTATCAAAAGAGACATATGAGGATATTGGATAGTTGATACCTGGCGAATTAAGAGATGCACAGATATAACGCTTTGTCCATGTTGGTGGTCGTGTGGCTTGTCCCGAACGATGTGGAGGATCCGCTGGTGGTGAAGAAGATGATTCTTCAATATTTGTTTATGTCAAAACATCATAAATATTTTCCATATTGAGTTGAGTTGTAGGCATATTTTCCATTGCTTCTTGAGGTTGCAACTGATTAGGTGGAGTGGATGATGAAGGTGAGGGAATGACTGGATCTGGAGATCCTGTAAGAAAATATTTAGGAGGTACATCTTCCTAGTGTAAGAAATTATGAGAATTGTTTGAGATGGTCAAATCCTCCCTGGTTTCCTGGAATGGGAAGATATTTTCATGAAAAATTACGTCTCTACTCACGAAAAAATCTCATGTTGATGGATCAAGAACATGGTATCCTTACTGCAGGTTGGGGTAACCCATAAATACGCATCGTCTAGCACGTGGACTCATTTTGTCCCGAGGTCCCACAGTTGCGGTGTAGCATAGACAACCGAAAACTCTTAAATGATCAACTGCTGGTTTTTGCCATAAAGTAATTTGAAAGGTGATTTACCAGTGAGTATTCGAGTGGGCATCCGTTGATGAGATAGGCTGCAATAAAAATACAATCTCCCCAATAATTATCGGAATGGATCCCTGAAACTTCGGTGCTCTTGCGATACCTCCAACATGATGACGATGTTTGCGTTTTACCACCCCATTTTGTTGTGGAGTGTAAACGCATGAGCTTTCATGTAGAATCCCATGAGATAAGAAAAGTGAGCTGCATTCATGGTTAAAATATTCTTTTCCATTATCAATGCGGATCCGTCTGTTGACACCTAAATTTTGGCGACCCGCTTAGTCATTTATTGCATTAAAAAATTAGGGGTTAATTTTATTCCTAAAAAAAAAAAATAGTTAATCACATAGCATATAGTTTTAGGTGCATTTATTTTGGGCTAGTGACGGATGGATTCGAATTGATGGTTCAGAAACTTTAAGTTGATGAGTAAGGCTAAGCCCACGAAGAAAGCAAATCAGTCCAAGCCCGTATTCTTGAAGATATTTTAAGGATTTATCTTTGTGAGATTTCAATTCAAAAGCAAATATTACGTTTGAAAAAAAAAAAACAAATATTGCGTTTCGAAAAGAAATCATCGTGGATATGGATTTGGAAAATTTAAAAATCCTAATCCGTGCCCTATAAATAAGTAAACATATGTAGGGTTTAAGGGGGGCCACTCAATAGAATACACGGCCATTGATAAAAACACATCAAGGGATACACACGTGAGAGAGAAAGTTGGCAGAGCCTCCCCATAATCCATTGATCCCCTTGCCGTCCATCGATCGTGACGCCTACCATTGCGCCGGTGTTGCCTTGTTTGATGATATCGATCAACGACTTTGCTTGATAGTCAACACCTCCGTCCATCGCATCGTGAAGCGGAAGCATCGCGTCGATCCGCTGCACCTCACCAGTTGAGGCCACGCATATTGATACATATGGCCACAAAAAGAGAGTATTTTTCTATTCTTTCTTTCTTGCAGGTTCTAAAGGTACAAGGAGAAAACTCGCTAACCTCGTTGGAGAGTACGACAAAAGGGGGCCAAAAATTCGGAAAGAGTAAAACTTGATTCTGAGAACGCAAGAGAGAAATCACGTGAGGAGGGGCTGGCTTTCTCTTTGCGATGGCCTTTACATTTACATGACACATGCCGCATGTTGTGTTCCATGTGTTCCGTCAATCTTTGACTCTACTTGTGCCGTTTTTTTATTTTGCTTTTGTCGTTGAATATCTCGGCGCAATTTCAAGCAATTCTCAGCAATAGCCGCCGCAATCCAGGCGAGTCTTCGGTCCTCACAGCATTCTTGCCGCTGCACCCGTGCTGTTAGCAGACTTTGCTGTCTCAGAGCTTCATCATCGATCTAAACCAGCCCGAGCGAGCTACTAAATTCTCTAACATTCAGTAGAAGCCTAGCGAGTTTTCCCTTTCCCTCCAGGTCCATCGACGACGCCGCTCGCGTTTCAGTCTCCCTCACGGATCCGGTTAAATTTTGCTGCAGAACATACACCTCCCTCTCCATGCTGGCCTGGAGTTGCTGCACCATGAGCGACAGGAGGCTGAGCGCACTGTGAGCTGAGCCGTGTCCTCACTGAAACCGAACAGCAAAGTTTCTACTTTTGCAGGGCTCCCATGATTTCTCGGTGTTCCGAGAAGCTCACCTAGCCGACCCTCACTCGGGGTACACTACCAGTGCCACCACCGCAGCCTTTCCTTGGTCGATCACCACAACGTTGGTCCATTGGTCGGGAATCCTTATTGGCCGAGAAACCTTTGAGCTGTCATCGTGAGTCCAGGAGATGAATTTTGTTCCATTATCACAACGTGTCGGCCAAAATAAGGAGCTTCAACTGAAATTCATGGCCACGTGATCCAGAGCAGTGAATTCCAAAGAAAAAGACAGCATCAAGGAAGGTGGAAATTGGAGATCTCAGTTGCATTAAGCAACGTGACGTCTGCAAATCAAGAGCACGTCCGTCGCCAAATCAATTATCAGGTTTTATTCACAAGTCCAGATCCCACGTTGGCGGTTCTCTCTCTCCGACGATAATGAAGCAAAACCCACCTCACACCCGATCTCCGCCATGACGTCCCCGATGTGAGCCGTTTCGCTCACTGCTGGTCATGCCGCATCATGGAGCTGGTTTCGATCCTGGTCACTGCCTGCAAACCTTCTGTCATTCAAATTTGGAAACGGTATCCGTGTGATATTGCAATTTAGGTAATAATTTTCATCAGATTGATCTTCATATATTTTTATTGTCTAATTTGTGAAATCGCTATCTCGTATGAATCATTAAATGATGCTATCGTATCCACAAAATATTGAGTATCATTTTAAATTAGGGATCAATCCTTAATTCCCAAGCGTGCATATGATTGACGGTCGATTTCATGCTCGAAATATGACCGCAATCGCACGGAAAAATCACCAATCCGATCTCACGCTCGAGATTCGATTAGCGATTTATTTAGAAATTGGCCAACCCGATCTCATGCGCGAGATATGGTTCGCCAATTTGTGGATATCAATCATATCTTATCTGATTTGCTGTCATGTTGGTTGAATCAATTTTATTTTTGTAAAAGGAAAAATCCAAAAAATATTTGAATTAGGATTGGGTTGGTTTTAGAATATCTCTTGTTATCTTGCATATTTAGAATAGGGATTTTATTTTGAATTTGTTAACAAATAAAAAATAAAAAATGCATGCATTTAGGATATTAGTTTTAAATTTGAATTGCACGTTTAATTATTTGGCAATTTTTAATTTCGAATTTCATAAAAGAAAAAGAAAAAAAATTAGAATTAGGGAATTCTTTGCACGTCATTGCATATTAGGGTAGATTGCATACTTATTAAGAAAATACAAAAATCATGTGCACGTCATATAGAATTAGGTTCATGAAATGCACGTTATTTAGTGATTGTTGCTAGGTTCTTTTAATTAGAAGTTGCCCGTCATTAGGATTAGGTCATTTTGGTTAATTTAGATTGCATATTTAATTATTGCATGTTCATTAAGAAAACAAAAAAAATTACTTTACTTATTTATATAGTTTAGGTCATATTGTCATGCCATATCGTTTCATGTTAAATTAGTAACATTGCATTACATATTGCATGATTTTCATTAATTAAGTAAAAACAAAACAAAAATTGCGTGTTAATTAGAAACCATATCTAGGGTTGTTGATGTGGATTTTAATTTAACATTGCAGATGCTTTCGATGCTTTGAGGTAAGTCCTGCAATTTATTTACCACTTTAATTGGATGTTAAATTGGTGGTTTGCGCACCCGTATGACCACCTTACATGTTAGTGAAATAGATTTAAAATCAATCCAAACTGCTTGCCAAACATTTTTTAAAATAAAAAGAAAGGTACCGAAAGGGCGTTAGAGAATTCTAGCGTAACCAAGTCCCGTACCCATAGTCTCCTGGTTCGTAGGAGTAAAATAATTCTCCCGTTATTTTACTTGGGTTTCTAATCGACCCACCAAAAATAGATTAGTGGCGACTCTAATTGAAAATCAATTGCATGTTAAAAACTTAAATCTAAGTCGCGAATTGGTATGGGCTTGGGAGAGCCCGCGTTAAGTCTAGGCTTAACAATCCATTAGCCAAACTCTAGGTGGTCTAAACCCCGAAAAATTGGTCGCGACACCGTCGTATTGACTTCTTGAACTGATTTTTGGTCAGAATGATAAAGGATTTTAGATTAGAAGGAACTTGACCTTTGGACTGCATTAGAAATATCCAGGTGGCACGAGAGTAATAATCCAGAATAGTAAGAAAATAACGCGAACCATCATGATGTGCCGTGTGATGAGGCCCCCAAACATCCACATGGATTAGCGAAAAAATATCACTGGAATGACTTTTATTGGTGGGAAAGGGTGTGCGAGATTGTTTTGCCATAGGGCATAAATAACATTTAGAGCAGAGAAAAAACGTACTATGACCCATCCTTGAATGTAAAAGAAAGTTCTTATCATTGGTAGTAGCATTACACAATGATATTTTATTCGAGACAACTAGTGAAAAATCAAAGTTATTTGGAAAGGCAATCCAAAAAAATAATACTTCTGAGAGATTACCCAAGCCCATCAGCTTGCCAGTCGAAAGGGCCTGGAAAAAACAGGTGTCAAAATCAAAGAATACTCGACAGGAATTTTCCATGTAGACTTTGGACACAGAGATAAGATTGAATTGAAATTGTGGGACATAGAGGACATTTCGAAGGGTAATTTGAGGACTCAGATGAACAGTGCTTGTCAAGGTGACATTAGTGATATTTCCATTCGGTAGTTGCATAGAAATAGATATATCCAATTTCTTATGCATAGCAGAAAAAAAAAACTTTTATCACAAATAATATGATCACTTGCTCTTGAGTTGACTATCCAAGCCTTTCTTGAAATAGAATTTATCAGGCAATGAGATATACCTGAAACACTTCCTCCTTTGTTTGCGATGTCTGCCTTTTGTAAAGCCTGCATCAACTGTTCATATTGCCCAGAGGTAATTGGCCGATCATTACTGAGACCAATAACTTGGTAAGCTGCAGAATATTCTTTCTTTTTTTCTTTTTTTCCTGGCTTCCCATGCAATTTCCAACAATTATCTATAGTATGATGTGGGCGTTTGCAGTACTCGCAATACAATTTACCTCTTCCTTTCAAATTTTGGCCAAAATTCCTTGAAGATACGGAAAAGATCTAGCCGTCCGATGCCTTTTTCGCAGAATTATATCCGCTGTCCGATTCAGCGGAAAGATCAGACTCCTGAACACTGTCAGATCGTCGTGGAAGATCTGGACCGTTGGCACCTCCCCTTTTAAACACCCTTTCGCCGCTGCCTTACAACTTTAACGCCTCTCGGTTTTCTCTCTCTCGCGCTAGGGTTTTGAACCCCGAATCTTGCCACTCCCCACGAAGCGTGAGAGTGACACTGTCGCTTCCTTGCGCATGCCCCGAAGCCACGAGTCGCTAGTTTTCTTCTTGGATAGCTAGTTGAAAAATCCTTCCGAGAGGATGGACCGAGATCCATCGCCGGGATCGTGGAACGGAACGTCGGGTAATTCTCGTTCAAAATCAAAAGGAAATGAGTGGTTTTCTCCCTCTCCTTTATAGATCTATACTGTTTGAGGGTTTCCGCCGGTCCCTTGAGTTTTTCTTTTGCGGCCTCGAGCTCGTTCCAGAGCAACGATAGCTTGTTGTAACAAGCCGTTGCCATCATATTTCCTTGCTTGAGTTCGTTGAGTTCTTGCATGAGGACAAAATCTTGGCTCGATTTAATTTTCCATACATTTCTTTGATGTTGTCCCACATTTTCTTCGAGTCCTCTGCCGCTGGGAGACCGGCCGCGACATCTGGAGAGACGCAGTTGCCGATCCACGTTCGGATGAGATGGTTGCATTTTCTCCAGTGTCAGGCCAGTCGCTCGTCTGAAGGAACGGGTACGGTTTCGTCGAGGAAACCGTCCTTGTCCTTTGTCACGAGGGCTCGCCAAAAGTCTACAACCATCTGGAGTAGTTTTCTGGCTCGGTCAATTGCAAGGTGATCAGTCGCAATTCTGGACCATTGGCAGTTGACACATATAGGGGGTCGCCAAGCTCCAATCAGCTGGTGACGGGCACGATCGAAAAAGGCAGAAAGTTGGGTGCGAAATTCGGGTAGGGATTCGTCCCTATGCCCGACCCGCCAGATCCGATTCCATGCCCTACATTATGAAATCCCGGGTAGGGATTTGTGCCTAGACTCGTTTCGTCCGACCTGCCAATTTGTTCTGCTCCAGCAATTGGGCTTGCCCCACTCGTGGCTAGTGGGCCCCCGTCGGGCTGGACGCTACTTTGGTAGCTTGCAATCCCCGGCAATGATATATTTGGGCCTGGCCCAACATACCATGGATAAGGTACCCATAGGTAAGGATGGCCCGCAATGGGCAGCCCCACGCTTGACTAGGGATGCTTGATGAATTGTTGATTAGGGATGCTTGATGAATCGTTTGGAACTCGTTTATGAACAATCTATCGAGAGTTTTTGAGAAGATAAATACCGTCATGCTTTGATCTTTCCATGGAATGCCAGTTATTTTGGAGCAGAGTATTTGTTTAAAAATTCTTTGTTTTTTATTGAATCAATTACAAATGAGAAGATCACTCGTAGGAATTTTTAAACCATTTAGCAGGAGTGGAATCACCATCTAACTTTAATAAATTTTCACTCTCAGCCTAAATTTATGGGCAAACCATAGAAAAACTCCCACCACAAAATCACTCTCGATAGAAAAGCGATATATATATTACCACAAAAATCCCTAAACTTAACCTAATATGACCAGAACAACTCAATTTTTTTCAAACCCATCTCTATTTTCCTAAAATGTATTTACAAAGGAGAACGTACCAACTATTGGCCGACGATCGAATCTGCTTACCCGAAACAATATCAGCTTGTCGACACCTATATTTCTCTGTTAATATTGGCCTTTTTCGTCCATCACCACCGGTCGTCCGATGATGATGGAAACTTCAATATCAATGAACGTACTCATAGTGCCAACAACTCCCGAGGCTAATGTAAGGCTTTCGGGACATTACCAGAATATTCAATGAACATGCCTACCGGTGATCTTCGCTCAACTTCCTCATGGAGGACCACCGCGAGAAGACAGCCCAGTACAGAGAATAAAGCAAATGCACTAGCACAGGGAAACAAAAAATATGTAAACACTATGCACTTACAAAAATTAGCCTATAATCAGCAATTTCATATCAATATTAGATCTTGTGATATCGTTGACCATTTTTTAGTTGAGACTTCAAGGCATTTTATCAAATAGTGTATGCATGCAACCAAGGCATTGACTCTAACCATGAATCTAAGTTGTGTTTTTGGTTTAAAAATAAAAGAAGAAAAAGAGATAAAGTTTCAAAATTTTGAAATAAAATTAAAAATTTGTAAACATCCAACGCCGACTATGATACGTAAAACGGCTAATGTTGATTAAACTGTTACGTCAACGATTTCTAGTTAAAATTGAAATACCTGTTACTAAAATGACAAGTCATAAGAGGGTTTTAAATTAGATAAGTCACCGTACAATAAATTTTGGATTTATGAATAATTATCCTGGTTATTATCTTACGAACTTTCACCTTTAACTCGAGCTGGACCGCACGACCACGGTCAATGTTATTCGAATTTTTTATATGTGCCTTTTTCAACGTGAAAAGTCTGGGATTAGATTGATTGAATCCTTCGCGGGTCCCGGTTGAATTGGGTGGCGTGGAAGTGGATGACATCCCCGTTCGGGCAAGAGGGCAAGTCAACCTGGTGGTCCTCCAATGGTCTATATTTAGACATGCGAGGTGGGCCCAGATCATGGCTTCCCAGGAGTCGGATAAAGCTGTCGATCAGTGGGAATGCTAGGGAATATATAATCTGACACAACAATTTCAACATGCAATTATTATTTGCACAAGCTGGCGTAAGTATTTTTCTTTACAACGAGTAAAGCCCATGTTGTGTGTGTGTATCTATATAATTTAATGGGTGATCTTTCCTCGCTATTAGAATTTTATTAAAAATAAATGCGTGTAGAATTTATTAAAAGTTCGAAGGTACTAGGCTGGAAAATGAAAGAGAACGCCTTGTCATTGATTAAATTGTTCAATTTGACACTAATAATAAGTTTAGGGTTTTTTGAACAATTTTCCTGTATAATGTATTTCTCTGCAATGCAGTAAAGTTTATGTGCTATTTGTTTTTTGTTTCCACTTAATTTTTTTTTTCTGTCTTGTTTCCCATTTTTCTCGTCTTAATAATTAGGATCACATCCTACATTGAAAAAAATAAACATCAATCTTGTCTGTACGCATATCGAACTATGATGAGATAATGTCATTTCTTTTTTTAATTTTCATATTATACCATAAAAGTTCGACGCTAGAGAATGATTGAACGCGCATCGAGCTGTCAAATAGGTTAAGACAAGTTCCTAATTTTTTTTTTTTTAACCTAGAGACCGGTCCCCATTTAAATCAGCCTAAAATTATCCGGGCTGATTACATTGTGATGAGAGCAAGGGGACAGAAGGTAGAATTTTTCCTACCCTTTTATGGGATGATTACATTGTGATTTTTCTTTTTTCTTTTTGAGGAGAACCTGGGTTTTAGCTTATTGCCTTGTAGGACTTCATAATTTTTCTCTACGGAGCTTTCAATTTCTTAAGACAATGTTTCCGCAAAAGGAGTTATTCCAACATTCCATTTAAAAGGCCAACTAAAAGCATAATAACTTCACAAGATTAAAAGTATTTTCTTTTTGGTTGAACAAGAGTAAAAGCATAAATACATGAAATAAAATTCCTCCGTCATACTAAAGTGACATTCACTCAAAAGGAAAATAGAACAATAAATTTTGAAATACTTCTATAATTTAATTCTGAATTGTTCCGACAATATAGATATTATCAAAAGAAAAAATTGTAAGCTATTTCTGCTTATTACTAATGACATAGCCATCACATGGTGTTTATGCCACGGTACAATGTCCCAAAAAAAAATGATTGCCTAAAATAATTAGTCGATAAAAAAAATTCATTATCAAGAAAAACTCGTGTCTAGACATATTCATTGGTGATATGAAAATAATTTTAGTTCATTCATTTTTTTAAGTGATGCAAGCAATGATTTTTAAGAAAATGTTTTTGAACTATTTATTTTCCATGAAACAAAGGATTATTGTGGATATATCTTATGGATATGTATTATTATCCAAATACCTACTTAAAGTTTACCAAGCTACTGTTCTATATTGTTTTTCCCAAAAATAAAATGATTATTGTGGGCCAATGTTTGTCTAGGGTGCATTTATTTCACCAAAAAAAAAAAAAAACCTTTTTATGAGAAAACGTTTTCCTCAATTTTCGGCATTTGATTCACTTAATAAAATGAGCCAATGAAAAATATTTTCCTTGTTAATGAAAAAAAAAATTCCTATCAAAGCTTAAATTCAAGAAGATAATTTCCCTTTTGAAAAAATCGTAATTTTTTCCCTAGTTTTAAGCTCCTTGGTTAATGAAAAGTTTATTGTTATAAAAATAATTTTAAACAATCCAATTTTTAATTATTTTTAAAAAGGAGGATAGAGGTGTGGAATTTTGGGTCGGGTGCGTCCAATGTGAAGGGGAGGGAGGGTTGGGATTTTCTGTAGTTTGGTTCGCATATTCCAACCAACGCCGGGGGTTTGGTATCGTACGAGCCAGGGGCACACAGGAGTGTCATAGCGTGTGGAGCAAATTGATAATTTGAGGGTGTTTTTCCTTTCTGTATGGTTCCTTTTTCTGTAGGAAAAAAAAAAAAAAAAGAACAAGGAGACGATTATGAGTTTTTATTTATTTATTATATAATCTTCTTTGCTGTTTATTTGATACACTCTCGAAGGCGATCGAAACAAAATTGAGGTGTTTGGTTTAGCATTTTAGAAACCTTTCAAACCAAAATTAGCGTCTTTAGAGTTTCTTTAATTCCATGTAAATCTTTACTAAAAGACCCCTTTTTCGATGACTGAAATAGTTACTAGCCAATCAAAAATCTTTATTTGAGATGATTTAGCCACTTTAAGTCCTTATTTAAGAAAATAAAAGTACTTTGAAATATTATTTGAATTTTTCCCTTTCTTTTATAATAACAAATTATGAATTTTGCCAATGAAGTGAAATTTGAAGGAAAATCTTCTCAACTTACAAAAAAAAGTTTAGTTTAGTTTTGTTATTATTTTATTAGGCAATAAAGTTGACTATTTATAATAGTTATGAGGTAGGAAACATCCACTTATGAACATGCGGACCCCTCAAGTGCCACAACTTTGGTCAAAGGTGAGAGTGCTAGTATGAACAAAATAAAGGAGTTAGGGAAGAGAATAAGAACACAATATTTATAGTGGTTCGGCTTAATCCAAGCCTACATCCACTCTCCCACGCTAACAGCCTTCTTGGCTGGATTCCACTATGCAATCAACAAGAGATTACAACTTCGAGTGCAAACACTTAGTAGTAGATCACACTATCTCACTAAGACACTCTTTTGATATTTCTCTCACGATTACAAACGTTTAAGCTCTCCAAAGACAAGTATATGATCGAAGGTCGCTCAGACTTTGGAATTATAAATTCTACGCTCCGTCTCTTACTTGCTCATCGGTCCTTCACCTCCTTAAATACTCCTCCACTTCCAAACTAGCCGTTGGACAGCATCCCGGAGAATCGTCTTCCAATATACCCATTGGACAGCTCTGTATTTAGAAGATTTAGTAGCCGTTGAGTGACAAAGGTAGAATCCCAAATTGATTCCGATCGCCCATACAAACGAAATCTTGGTTTCCATAAGTAAAGCTTCTTCGTGTAGAAAGTTCTTGTCTTCAATCAAATCAATCTTGATGTGGAATCCAAACCAGATCACTAGCCGTTGTATGATTGGGCTTGAGTTACGATTCATCGTAATATGGATGTAAAGTCTGAGTCTTTAGACTTTACGATATGAGTCTTGAGACTTTACAATCTGGGTGCGTAGACTTTACAATATGAGTCTTGAGTCGACGGTCTTCAGACTTTGAGTCTTGAGTCTTGAGTCTTGAGACTTTGACACGAAGTCTGGAAATCTTCAGAATATACTGACTGGACATATGTTACGTTCAGTCTTCTGGTCATCTTCTGACTTTGATAAAATCCTTTAGATGTTTTATCATCTGCATGGTCTATTACTCAACCATCAAACATGTTAGTAGCCTTTGATTTATTTTGTCATCTTCAAAACATCATAAGGGATTTCCCTAACAATCTCCCCTTTTTGATGATGACAAAACAATCTCTGAATATGCAGATTTGTAAACATACTTTTAAATCAAAGGATATCAGAAGATAACAAATAGATTGAGCATAATAATATATAGAAAAATAATCGCAGCTCAATATTATGCAATAAATAATATCAACCAATCAGCACATATGCATATTCATATATTCTCCCCCTTTTTGTCATAATCAAAAAGCGATAATAATGGATTCACGTAGAGAATGATAACAAATATTTTGCATGAATCACAATTTCCAAAAATCAGCTTTTATCGAATATTAAAGATATGCAATATAGCTCACTTCGATTATATCAGCAAATATCCAATAAAAATCACCGATGCATCATGAAATTCACGTACACTTTTTGTCATAATAAAATGATAATATCAATAAGAGTTTGTTAATGACAAAAGGTAATATAAGATGCACTAACCGGATTTTTATAATAAATACTGACACATTTACCTTTCCTTCCATTCATAATAAGATCACGATCGATTCAAAAAGATTCTTCCAAAATTAATCAAAGCTCCCCCTCAATTTGTTGCCTTTTTGAGATGATCACGATTCTTTTCCTTTTCTTTGGATTTGATTTCTCCCCCTGGATAGAATATATCTTCAATTGTCGCAGGAGATATTTGCTGATTGCACCAAAGTTTGCGTAGATTCACAATCATCATTCCCTTAAAGAATTTCCTGCAACTCATTTCCCTTTTTGGTATCCATCAATTTGGATCCTTCCTTGACGTTAGAGTAAAATATAAAACCTCCATAATCAAATATTCTTTCTTAATTCATCGTAACAGAGTATTCAAAGAAAGAATATTATGCACAATGATATTTGAAAAAATAAATTCTCACTTAGTTATAGTGCGATAAAAACAGGGAGAATAAAATTTTTGAATATCTAAGAATATCTTGCATCATCACGTAAAACGGATTTTCACTTTGCAGAATATGATTAAATCTGAGAGTATAAAATTAGACAAAATAATCCGAATTATTTCAAATAATTGTACGTACTAAATCAAATCTCAACTCACAAATCACAAAAAATAAATCATACGATTCTTTCTTCCATAAAGCAAAATATGATCATTATAAAATCTCAATTAACCAAGGATATATCGAATATCAAGCATAATGAGAAATTGAGAATAAAAAATTCCTTACCAAATCCTCTTTCTTCTTTATATCCTGCAAGAATAACTTATCTTTTCTTTGGTACCCATTTTTTCTTGATAGGTCTCCAGACTTTAGGACAATCCTCGATTTCTTCATCGGATTCCGAGTCTGTGTCTAAGTCAGACTCTAATTCTGAGTCTATGTCTGAGTTAGACTCTGATTCTGAGTCTGTGTCTGAGTGAGACTCTGATTCTGAGTCTGTGTCTGAGTGAGACTCAGATTCTGAATGTGCCGTCAAGCATATATTTTCTTGCTCATCATCTTCTTTCATGATTCTTTTCTGGCCATTCTGCTTGTATTGATTTCTTCCATCGAATTTCCTTCCATTCCTACTCAGTTTTTTAAATTTCTTGACCATAAAGGCAAGTTCTTCATCGTCAAGTCATTTTCTGAGTCTGTTTCATCAAAAACAGTATTAGATATTAAAGCAATGGACTTTTTACCTTCAGGATCTTCGTCGTTGAGTTGTTCAACTTCATAGGATTGAAGAGTGCCAATCAATTCATCAACGGAGAGTGGCATAATCCTTTGAGTCTCCCGGATTGAGGTCTTGACATGATTCCAATCTTTTGAGAGACCTCGCAAAGTTTGTTGACCTTCATTTGGGAAGAAATTGGATGACCTTGATATGCCAAACCGTTTACAATTTCAGTAAAACGATCGAACATATCTCCAATCGACTCTCCTTGCTTCATCTTGAAGGATTCATAATTGCCGAGCAAGAAGTTTACTTTTGTCTCTTTTACACGATCGGTCCCTTCATATGTAACATGAAGTTTATCCCAAACTTCTTTTGCTGTTTCACATGAAGAGATTCTGTTATATTCAGCAAGAGATAAAGCACAATATAAAGAATAAATTGCTTTCGCATCAAAAGCTTCTCTTTTGGACATCTCCGTCCGAGACATAGGAGCGGGGTTTGCTTTCTTTGTCTTTGCCATTCTTATTTGATGTAGACGTAGCAATGGGGTTGATTCCTCTTTCCACAACATCCCATTGTAAGAGATCTTTGGATCTTAGGAATGCTTTCATTTTGTTCTTCCATACGTCGTATTCCTTTCCATCAAAATATGGTGGCCTTGTGTTGCTTTGCCCTTCCATAAGTCCGGTGCCAACATACTAGCCATGGATCTTTTACTCGAAGTAAAACACTTCAAACAAAGTAAGAACACGAGCTCTGATACCAATTGAGAGTGCTAGTATGAACAAAATAAAGGAGTTAGGGAAGAGAATAAGAACACAATATTTATAGTGGTTCGGCTTAATCCAAGCCTACATCCACTCTCCCACGCTAACAGCCTTCTTGGCTGGATTCCACTATGCAATCAACAAGAGATTACAACCGAGTGCAAACACTTAGTAGTAGATCACACTATCTCACTAAGACACTCTTTTGATATTTCTCTCACGATTACAAACGTTTAAGCTCTCCAAAGACAAGTATATGATCGAAGGTCGCTCAGACTTTGGAATTATAAATTCTACGCTCCGTCTCTTACTTGCTCATCGGTCCTTCACCTCCTTAAATACTCCTCCACTTCCAAACTAGCCGTTGGACAGCATCCGGAGAATCGTCTTCCAATATACCCATTGGACAGCTCTGTATTTAGAAGATTTAGTAGCCGTTGAGTGACAAGGTAGAATCCCAAATTGATTCCGATCGCCCATACAAACGAAATCTTGGTTTCCATAAGTAAAGCTTCTTCGTGTAGAAAGTTCTTGTCTTCAATCAAATCAATCTTGATGTGGAATCCAAACCAGATCACTAGCCGTTGTATGATTGGGCTTGAGTTACGATTCATCGTAATATGGATGTAAAGTCGAGTCTTTAGACTTTACGATATGAGTCTTGAGACTTTACAATCTGGGTGCGTAGACTTTACAATATGAGTCTTGAGTCGACGGTCTTCAGACTTTGAGTCTTGAGTCTTGAGTCTTGAGACTTTGACACGAGAAGTCTGGAAATCTTGAGAATATACTGGACATATGTTACGTTCAGTCTTACGGTCATCTTCGACTTTGATAAAATCCTTTAGATGTTTTATCATCTGCATGGTCTATTACTCAACCATCAAACATGTTAGTAGCCTTTGATTTATTTTGTCATCTTCAAAACATCATAAGGGATTTCCCTAACAAAAGGGACACTTAAGTGCCATAACTTACGAAATGTACACTTAAGTGCCAAAATCGGAGTAAAATGGATCACTTGAGTGCCACTCCGGCCAAAATCCGGCCAAAACGCCAACGTGGCATTTTTCCGGCGAAGCACGCCCAAAACGACGCCGTTTTGCACGCTGATGTGGTCAAAACGGCATCGTTTTGGATTGACGTGGAACAAAAATAAAGAAAAAATTAATTAAATTAAAATTAAATTTAGTTAAAATATTTAAAAATAATAATTTTAAAATTAAATTTAGTCAAAATATTAAAAAAACTTTAAATTTTTTTTTTTTAAAGCTATGTGGGGGCGAAATTTGAGGATCGGCCACGAGCCTTGCCCGCCGCCGGGAAGGGCCGGTGATGGTGGGGGAGGGTCGGCCGGGGTCGTAGGGCCCTAGCCGGGGTCGGCGACCTCGGCCCGGCGGTGGCGAGGGCTCGTGAGCCCTCGCCGCGGATCTGGGCGAGGGCCGCGAGCCCTCGCCGCATTTGGATCTAGGGGGGCTCGTGGCCCTCGCCCAAATCCGGTGAGGGCTCGCGAATCCTCGCCGCTGGATCTAGGCGAGGGCCACGAGCCCTTGCCATTGGATCCGGGGGTTCGCGGCCCTCGCCCGGGTCGGCGAGGGCTCGCAAGCCCTCGTCGCCGGTTGGGCGGGGTCGCCGGCCCTAGCGGGGGCCGGCGACCCCGGACCGTCCCCACCATTGCCGGCCCTTTCCGGCGCGCGGGGCGGCGACGGCGGCGGCGAGGGCTCTCAGTTGCCTCCCCGTTCCCTTTTTTTTTTTTTTTTTTTTTTTTTTTTTTTTTTTTTTTTTTTTTTTTTTTTTTTTTTTAAATATTAAAATTTTAATTTTTTTAAAAAATTTGTTAAAGTTTTTTAAAATTTTAAATTATTATATTTAAAAATATTTTAACTAAATTTAATTTAATTAATTTTGTAATTTTTTTTTACCACGTCGGCCCAAAACGACGCCGTTTTGGGCGTCTTCATGAGAAAAACGCCACGTTGGCATTTTGGCCGGTGTAGACTCCAAGTGATCCGGTAGTTTTTTCTTCGATTGTGGCACTTAAGTGTACCTCTCGTAAGTTATGGTTATGGCACTTGAAGCATTCTTTTGCCTCCACTTATGCCATAATTCATATATGCCTAATAAGACTAATTTGGCTATGCAAACTACATCATGACTCATATAAGCGTGATAAAATCAATTCGGCTGAAGCAACAAAGTGTCTAGTTCGATTATCTTTGTAAGAGTGCACCTTGTTGCTCCCTCTCTGAGCAACTCCACATGCAACTTTTGCAGTAGGCTGACTAGAAATGTTGCATGCCTCATCTCCATCAAGCTCGCATTCTCTGCTGACAGAAAAAGCTCTCTCGCTGCGCATTCAACTCGAGCCGAAACCTCATGCAGTCATGTTTTTACAAGAGCAAGAACAGAGGATTCACCATTTGGGTACTCACCTCTCGTCCATAGGACCACAGAGACATCAAGTCACCGACGAAAGCTCAAAAATGTGGCCGGCAGTCGCCCATTTCGCGATGTCTCAGGCAATGTGCTCGCACTTACTCATGTGCTGCAGCAGAGAATAGGCTTTCCTCTGGCCTCTGTTAGTCCCATTTCGGTTGATCTCCACCAGATGTTCGTATACTCCATACTGAAGCGAGGCCAGCACGAAGGACGAGTTGTGCAGCCCCAGCTCCAGCAGCACTGATGTCGCGCACTCCTTGTTCCTGGGTGTCCCGTTCCTGATGATCTCCACCAGTGTCTTGATTAAAGATAGCCGCCCCAACTCGCCTCGCCCCTCGGGGTGCGAGGCGAGAAGCCACAAGAGCGAGAGCGCCTTATCGATCATTCCCAAATTCTGGTCCTCGAGCAAATCGAGCAACGGCGGTATGGCGCCCGCCTTGATGGCCCTGGACTTGTTCGCTTGGTGCAAGGATAAGTTGACAAGCGCGGTAGCCGCGTCCTTCTTACCTTGAACTGTTCCATTTTTCAGAAGATCCACTAATGGAGGAATTCCATTCGCGGAGCCCACAAGCACCTTGTTCTCGTCAAGCATCGATATGCTAAACAAGGCTGCTGCAGAGTTCTCTTGTTCGCGTTGTTGAGGGACAAGTTTAGGAGTGCAGTCACGGCGTGTTCTTGGATTTTAGAGTCTGGAAACGACAGGAGCTGAACTAGAGGGGTGACTCCTCCCATGTTGGCTATCAGGATTCTGTTATCAGGGTTATCCTTGGAGAGAGTCCGGAGTTCCAGAATCGCGTGCCTTCGAGCATTCAGCTGAGAAGAGGACAGATCTTGTACAAGGCAAGATATCTGCTTCACGAGTTCGCTCGAAGAGCCATCAGAATCAACGGAAATGGCCTTTCTTGGGAGCTCAAAGTCATTCTTCTCGCACCATTCCAAAATAAGGTTGCGGAGAGCGTAATTGGGCACCACCAACAAGTGACGCAAGATTTGTCCGGTCTTTGGGCATGTCCGATGATTCGAATCCAGCCACTTCTGTATGCTCTCTCTTTCATAGGTCTTATATAAGACAGAAAAGGATATCTCAGCTTACAAATCAATCTTATGCACTACTTATATCGATGCTCTGAACTGCAACTGTTGTATGAACATCAATGTCTAGAAAAATTTGCGGAGGATTGAGCTTCAACTATCTCGCAATGCGTGCTGAGACTAGAAGATGAAGCGTGATGCTTCACTTGAAATCTGTCCTTTAAACTCACCGTTTCTCAGTTAAACTACTTGCGTTTTAGTTTCTGCAAGAATGCAATGTGTTCTGGTGTTGATTAGTGGAATTACCTGTCCGGTGGCGACAATAACAGGATCCGTCATTATCTCGAGCGTGATCGGACATAAGAATTCATGAGGGATGGAGAGAGACGGCAACTTTTCCAGAGTCCTCGAGGAAACAGAAAAATCCTGCGCGCTTGGCTCCTCGAACCCGATGATCCGTTTGAACTTACCAAATAAGCCCATTATTTGCCGGATGTTCTGCGCATCTTTTCCAAACTGCTTCACGAGTTCACTGATGGCAACTGTTTCTGCTTTCAGATCGCAGAAGGTCCGTAGTTCCAATCTGTTCGCAAGGCGCTGTAGGATGGCATTGTCCACATTCCGGTCGTCCTTCTCGGATAGTACCGCCATCAGATCCATCGCCAACTCAATGTCCTGCGTGTCCCTCCTCTTTTGAGCCTTTTTGGGTTGCATCCAAATTAGCTCGACCTTCATATACATGAGACCCATCAGTGTCGGCGAACGATCGACGGAACAATACACAAAATTTATCTAAATTTACTAATTTGAGCTCATGAATTCACTCAGCCAGTTGAACTCCTCTTGATTCTGCGAAACCGAATCCGAGAACTTGCTCTGAAGGAAACGCCAATGTCATTAAACTAAAGAGTCTGCTGCAAACTTACTTGGTCCTGGACTTCAACCGAGACCCCGAGCTCGTCGTAAGGCATATCATCCAAGGCCTCGTTTAGCTTGTCGTAAACAGCATGGAATCTACTCATGACCGCCTCGCTCTCCAACACCTGCATATTTTTTTTTTATCGAAACCCAGTTCAGAAGATCGAAAACGAGGAACCCAAATGAGCACACGACCGGGTAAACAATTAGCGAACCAGATAAATCTTGCTTCCACAGTGACATTGCTTCAACAGCTTCTTAGCCGCAACCACCGCTTGCCTCAGGCGAACCAGGGTAGCGTCCAAACCATCACCGGCAGGGGAATCTGCGGCGCCGTGGGCCTCTCCGATCTCTTCCAAAAGCGGGACCAGAAGCTTCAACCTCCCCGCCAGATTCAGGCACTCCTTCCTCTGCGTCTTCCTGTAACCGCCGTAAGACCCAGCCTTCTCGATCACTCCGATCAAGTACTCAACAACGCCACCGCCTCCATTACCGTCCGCGCCGCCGCACGGCAAGCTAGGTGAGCTAGAGACGGAGGAGCTCTCTCCCGCTTCTCCCTCTGGGATCACCCACCGGGCGGGACTATTCCCCAGAAGGGTACCTCGAGGCCGGTCGCTTTTCCGGGGAAGACGAACGGTTCTGTCCCTAGAGCGACTGGGGAGGTTGCGTTGGGGTCGGATGATGATGATGATGATGATGGTGGTGGGACGGGTACTTCTAGGCTTGTAGCATGGGCATGAATTTCTCTCCTCTCTTATCCCTTTCCGAGCTCTCCGAATCGGTTCCGGAATGTCAAAAATGATTCGTTGTGTAATCTCGCGGATTCCGGGGCATCTACAGAGGGAGGAAGGAGATGGACAGGAACTTTCGAAAATCAGTTAAAGTCAGTCAGTCGTGTTACGTGGGGGCGGTTTACGGTTCACGCGGTTTTTTGACTTTCGCGACGGTTCCGCGGTGGCGTTGTGCATATCGTTTGTAGACCGTCGGACCCCACCACGAGCTTTCTGTTTTCGGGCAAGTGGTGGGTCCCGAATAGTGCTCTCTGTCTTTATTTTTCTTTTTCTTTTTCTTTTTCTTTTTCTTTTCGGTTGCCTATTTTTGGGTGTGCCTACCATGATCCGCGGGACACGGGATATCTTGGGGCCAGTGCCTTTTGTTTCGTGATGGGATAATTGATTTGATTAATGGATCATACCCCCATGTATTATACCTATCAAAATGAATCACACACTCATTTCTCGGCCCCGTGTGTATTCGATGAGTTGAGTTATTAAGTGAGTTAATTATATTCAATAAATAAGTCATAAATGGAAGAACTCATTAGATAAAATTCATTTCTATAAGTTTATTTTCACCATTCCTCGTTCACACTCAATCTTTTATTCGCTTGCCCTGTCCTCTTACCTCAACTTGAGTACGAGTTTTCCTAAATTGGGTTCAATATATGCATTTTAGCAACATGGGTTGAGTGTGAGTTGGGTTAAATATGGATCGCTAGATTTATATATTATGGAAATAGGCTAAAAACGGGTTAATTGTGTTTGGTAACCATTCCATTCCCAATAACAATTTGTGCTAGAAAATAATTATTTTTGGATTTTGTTATTCGGTCAAGTAAAAAATAAATCATAGGTCTCGCCTTAAATTTTACTTCATTTTCAAGCTTGAATTTTGAGATGGCGCATATTATTTTCGTAGTGGCTCGATTAAAATTGCCGATAACCAAGTCTTTTTCCCTAATCTTTGTAAAAATCTCCGAACAAAAGTCAAGTTTGCCCAAGTTTATATCTTGAACGTATATTAGTATAATAGGACTTTTTAAATAATGGAATAATCTTGCAAAATAAAATTTCTCACCATTCTTGGCCCCCAAATTCTCCATCGCCTCGAGATCAATTGCCTCCCACCACAGTGATATACATAGTAAGTAAGGATGATCATTATATCAGTACGAGAGAATCTCACCTTTTCTTTGTATTAGGAAAGGACGCTGAAAAAAAAAGGGTAATCCTTCACACAACAGGATAAGACAATGCTTCTAGCTCTTTCTAATTTACACACACACATATATATATATATATATATACCGTATAAACGATTCTTTTAGCATTAGTAAAACAAAGAAGCGGTCTCAAAGGTAGTGCCGCGAAAAGAAAAATAGCAAAGTCCATGTATCGTTCTTCGCTTTTGATCATCCACTTGCAATTCCAATACCGAGAATTGCTCGAAGGAAACAACTCCATGCATGAGGCCTGTCGTTCATGGAGAAAAGTGCTTGGTATTGAAGTTCTTTATTAGATATTTTTTCTCAAAAATAGTTATTTATGTATATTCTCGTGAGATTTCTATACTTCAATATAATTATTTGAGTAAGCGCTATAACTTATGTCCAATACTCGGTGGCTTGATCAAACCAAGCCTTTGCAATTTGAGAATCTCCTGAAAGTGGCGTGTTATCCCTGATCGGACTCCTCAATTTACACAAAAAATGGAATTGTGATGCTGGAACCTTGGTTAGAGGAGGGTGATGTTTAGTAAGTAAATTATGTCAATACCATTTTCCATGCCACTTAGCAAAAAAGTGATCTCCTTTTGCTTATCCCGGTAAAAACCACCGGAGTCATTGTTAGCCATTGGTATGCAACTTGTTATTTGAGGAGCAAAACGATCGATGTTTGATCACTAATCTTTCTTGTTTGGCGACAATTTTTGGAATATATTTATACTTCAGAAATAGATTTGCAACAAAAATTAGAAGTAATTCCAGTGGGCTAGGCCATTTCTGCTTCTTTTGGGTCAAAAAGCCCATTCGAGTTGCATAGGATTAAGAAGCATTAAAGCTATTTCGCATTTTTATGTAAATTTCTTGAAGTCCAGTGAAAAAATTTCGACTTCAAGGAGAAAGATGTTAGATTCGTTTTCGGCCATAAGAGAAAAGTGCCGCATTTTAATTGTTTATCAAATAACAAAATAGAAATATGGAGGATTGTTCTATTTTTTTTCTGGTCGATAAGGATTGTTCTTTATATCATGCTTTATATTCATATTTCTTAATATTATTATTTGAAGGAGTGTATTTTCTTCCATCACGAATTGGAGGAAACTTTCCTTTGCCTATGCCTTTAATTCAAGGGTTGCAAGTTATGAATATTATCCTATCTAGATTAGACTAAAATTAAAAGTGGGCGATATCCATATTTATAACCCATCAATAAAATGTATGATTGAAGGAAGATATGACATTTATTTAAAACATCTAAATGTAGCAACATGTCAAGGAAAAAATTGAGTGCATTTTTTTTATCCCAAACAGTCTAGAATAAGTCTACCTCTCCAGTCAAATCAGAAGCAAACCATCCATATCAAAATTAGAGAATTCACAAAGAATTACTTCTTTGGAGAATTATTTCACTGTGTTCTTGGCACAATGACCCAAAAGGCTCGTGCCAAGTAAAAGCAGAACATGAAACCTCGCTCTAATTGTGGTGCTATACCTCGGTCATTTTACCTCAACTAATCCTTTGGGTTACCTTGGGTACCATCTACTGCTACTTAATCTCAAAAGCAATTTCGACTTCAACATTTTATTAGTAAATTCCATAAAATTTGATAAGTATTGTCAAGAAGAATTGCGATCCAAAACTATGAGATAAGGAACCAAACCCAATTCTAGAGTTGTCAAGACAGCAAAAAGTTGATTGCTTAAATCTTTATCACTTTCCAATTGGATGTGTTCCACAAGTTTAAGTTCAATTTGCAGAATAAACACAATGTTCAACCCTTCATCTTTTCACTTCTCTTGTCACAGAAACTGCCTCCATGGGCTGCGGGTGCGGCCTGACTACGAAGGTTATCACTTCGTAGCTCCACGCGCAGGTCACTTTTTTATCTCTTCGGAGATCACCGCTGCCGAAGTTGCTGGTCGGACTCCTCCGTCGGAAACACCAAAAACTGCTTTGGCCGAGGCTGCTCTTACTTTCCTCGTGAAACCCAGCAGCGGCCGGCAGAGATTCCCTGCAATTGAAGCTTCCGAGGAGCTATCGACCAACGGATCCATCAACATTCAGCTTCAAGGAGCCCTCCTCCGGCGGCGTCCACCCTTCCGGTGAGAAACAAACCTTTTCTTTGCAGAGTTCTTAGGAGCTCGAGACCGAATCGCTAAGCTCCTCCTGTTCATTGCGAAGATCATCGCCCGCAATCGGTTCAGGAGTTGGCTTGCGTGCTTGAAGAAACGAAGGAATTTCGGGCTTCCCAGATCAACCGGTGCGTCAATTCCCTCGGAGTTTCGGGCTTCCCACATCTTCGTCTTCTACCCCTACAGCCTCATGAACCTTGCCGGCACCCTTTGCGTCTATGCCGCCATCTGCAAGCACAAGGGCGTCCCGCTTATGTTCCACGGGACCAAGGACGGCCGGGAGTGCTAGCTACTCCATCGAAGGCAATGGCGACCTCATTGCCGAGCAGCAGATTGGGGCAGCGGTCGATCCGTATGCACAGAACGAGGCTTTCAACTGCAGCAACGGCTACGTTTTCGAGTGGGAGCACTTCCGGTAATTGCTGGCGCTGGCGGAGCAGTTTGGGATCGAGGAGTACGGGTTTGACGAGGTCGGCAAGCGGCCATCTGCTAGACCGAGCCCGGCCCCACCACACCACACCACATGGGCGCCGGCCCACTCATTGATCGACACATGGCTCTGGGACCCACTGCTCAAATAAAACAGCTCACCCTTCAACTTCTTTAAGAGAAAGTAATACTTTACAATTACCAGGGAATTAACGTACCGGTTGATGTGGGAAGCCCGAAATTCCTTCGTTTCTTCAAGCGCGCAAGCCAACTCCTCGGCCCAAGCAATTGTTGGTGTTTCCGACTGAGTAGTCCGGCCAGCGACTCAGCACCGGTGATCTCCGAAGAGATAAAAAGTGATCTGCGCGTGAAGCTACAAAGTGATAACCTTCGTTGTCAGGCCGCACCCACAGCCCATGGAGGCAGTTTCTGTGACAAGAGAAGTGAAAAGATGAAGGGTTAAACATTGTGTTTACTCGGCAAATTGAACTTTAACTTGTGTAACGCATCCAATTGGAAAGCGATAAAGATTTAAGCAATCAACTTTTTGCTGTCTTGACCACTTTAGAATTGGGTTTGGTTCCTTATCTCATAGTTTTAGATCGCAATTCTTCTTGACAATACTTATCAAATTTTATGGAATTCACCAATAAAATGTTGAAGTCGAAATTGCTTTCGTGATCAATTGACAAGTAGCTGATACACAAGGTAACCCAAAGGACTAGTCGAGGTCAAATGACCGAGGTATAGCACCACAATTAGAGTGAGGTTTCGTGTTCAGCTTTTACTTGGCATGAGCCTTTTGGGTCATTGTGCCAAGAACACAGTGAAATAATTCTCCAAAGAAGTAATTCTTTGTGAATTCTCTAATTTTGATATGGATGGTTTGCTTCTGATTTGATTGGAGAGGTAGACTTATTCTAGATTGTTTGGGATAAAAAAAAATGCACTCAATTTTTTCCTTGACATGTTGCTACATTTAGATGTTTTAAATAAATTTCATATCTTCCTTCAATCATACATTTTATTGATGGGTTATAAATATGGATATCACCCACTTTTAATTTTAGTCTAGTATGCATAAGATGATATTAACAACTTGCATCCCTCGAATTAAAGGCATGGCCGGTGGAAAGTTTCCTCCAATCTGTGATGGAAGAAAATACACTCCTTCAAATAATAATATTAAGATATACAATTGTAAAGCGAGATATAAAGAATAATCGTTATTGACCCAAAAATGAAACAGAACGGTCCTCCATGTTTCTATTATGTTATTTGATAAACAATTAAAAGGAGACACTTTTCTCTTATGGCCAAAAAAGAATCTAACATCTTCCTTCTTGAACTCGAAAATCTATTTTGCAAGAAAATTCCATTATTTAGATACATCGTATTATATAATATAAGTTTAAGATATAAACTTGGGTAAGCTTGACTTCTGTTCAGAAATTTTTACAAAAATTAAGGGAAAAGAGTTGGTTATCGTCAATTTTGATCAAGCCACTCCGAAAAGAATATGTGTCATCTCAAAATTTGAGCTCGAAAATGAACTAAAATTTAAGGTGAGACCTATGATTTAATTTTTTACTTGACTGAAAAACTTGAGATCATAACACAAGGAAGCATTTCCAAGTCCTAATGTGAATGACCTACTCATGATCAAAGAAGGTGAACTAAATTTGGCGGATATCAAATCCGATTAAATACGTCAAGTTGACTCACTGATCGTTTGAAAGGTAAAATGTTCTAGCACTCAGTCTCCCAAATACAAATAACTTGCTTTTGCTCAAAAGAGATGGACTCAATTTGATGGATATCAAACCCGACAAATAAAAGTCAAGTTGACCCGATGCCCACTTGAAAAGTAAAATGGTTCGCCACCTGCTTTCCTCCACGGGAGATTCAGAATGTGATATGACTTGCCTAGAATCAAATTCATCACTTTGACAAACAATGCCTATTGCATTCGTGCGTACATATGACCAATTCCTACTTGCACTTCTTGTACACGTGTGTAGCTTCCAATGACGGATGGTGCTAAATTATGAACGATTATGGATGTCCCACTTCCACTCCATGTAAAATCATGGTTCTCAATGCAGCTGTTTGCCACATTTCGACGTGACCCGAATTACTAAGAGTTCGGATTAACAATGATAGTCATTTATGACAAAATATCGTTACTATATATATGTATTGAATTTATGATGAGTATTGTTTATATTGTGACATGAGCTTTGAATTTTATTTTTGTAAAAGCGAAATGGTTTTCTTCGTGTCATATTTATGAATGGTTGATGAGTCATAGAAAATATATGAATTTCTTCACTTTTCACTTTTCTTCATTGCAATTGATGAAGTTTGTCGTTCAATTTTCTTCAAATGACAAAGCTAAAGCTCTAGAAATTTTCTTGAATCTTGGTTACGTATTGATGATGCGAGGGACAGTAGTTGTGCAACAAATGATTCCATTATAAACAAATGCTCAAAACATCTTTCTTCTCTAGCTTCCAATTTTGTATCGATTTTAGTTTACGTCCAAGTCTAATCTTTTTTATTTGTAATTGAAATGATTTTCCCGAGGCAAAGTAAGTTATATGTCGATTCAGTAATTTTTTCGACCATTAAGATTATAATCCTTATACTAGCTAACAGATAGGGATAAAGCTACGTTTAATACTTGTGTAGTTCTTGCAACCGGGTCCTAAAAGTTCATCCCTTAGTTCATCGCCTCCCAATGAAATTTGAATTATTAATTAAACCTCGGCTTAAGCTTGGACAAATCCTCTTTAATATACAACCCTTTATCGTTTCTTTTATTTTATTTTTCCAAAATCAACTTTAAGCACCCTTCGGCAAAAGCTAAAATGATAATGCAGCCATTGCCCGCCACCTGCCAACTGTCGGCCACCTCTTGCCGCCTACGGCCATCGTTGGTAGCCGACCGTTGGCGACTGCCGGCGATGGTCGCCACCGCCCGTAGCCCACCGACTGCTGCCTACAACCCATTGGCCGATGACTGCCACCATCCGTTGGCAGCCTATCATCGCCAACCGCCACATGGTTGCCGCCCATAGCCCATCGGCCACTATCCCCTCCTGCGGTTGATGGGTGGCAATCTTGTGGTGGCAGTTGGCGGCGATGGTCAGCGATCGTGCGGTGGTCGTGCGGCGGTCGTGCGGCGGTTGCGCGGTTGTCGTGCGGCGGTCGTACGGCGATTGTGATCAAATTTCTCTATTTAATTTAATTGAAAATAAAAAGAGGGCTTGATTCAGCAAGCAGTGACCTCAAATATATCTTACATTCAGATCACTCAGGTACTCAAGCCTGTTGAGATGCCAATTAAAAAGACACAAAATTTGGATCTCTATAGTGACTTAATATGCAAAATTCACTGGTGAACTATCACATGCACACGAAGAGAATTTAGTATGTGTCAAACTAGGGCAAATGGGTAGTTATTGTTCAAGAAGACACGATCAAAAAGTAATGACAGATGCAATATTCGGCTAGAAAATGGCATCAAATTTCCTTACCACGGTGTGCAAATGAAAGGAGGCAAATCTATTTATTTTCGAATGAGAAAAACCAAAATAGGGTAAACGAGTGAGTTTTCAAACATTTCTTTTCATTTCATTTTACAGCAGCAAGTTACTTTGAAAGCAAGATTACAAGGCCAGTAAAAAAAAAAAAAAGGCAATACAATTATAAAAAAAAAAAAAAATTCTCTGTTACTAGACATTAGCCGAGAGAAACAGGGACTTACCAATTGAAATGAATTGACTATGGGTAATAAAGCTAGATAAAAAAAAAAAAAGTGCAGCCAGATAACCAAATTATTGTTATGGATTTACAAGGATTTACAAGGAATATTATGGAAAAAATTGATGGAATGCTGGGAAATATTGAGCTAGAGAGAGGGAGGAGAGGGACACTAACCAAAACCGAGGAAAGGCAGACTATAGATGCTGCAATGGCACAGGAGGAAGCATACTTATTGCAGCGCCGCGGGTTCCCTTCCCCTGCTTCCCGGAATAAAAACCCAACGTATGTGTCATTCTCGCCGAACGCAACATTATAACGGTCAGCCATCTGCCACGGGTTCCCTTCCCCTGCTTCCCAGAATAGCTGGAGTAAAAACCCAGCGTATGTGTCATCCTCGCCGAACGCAACGTGATAACGGTCAGCCATCTGTCATGTGAAATGGATGGGGAAAAAGAATAATGAAAAAGACGTAATAATACGAGATAATACTCAATGCCTCAAGACTGCCTCGTCTCGACACACAAGTAGAAAAAAACTGACCCATGCCAAAATGAAGAAGATCAAATGAAGACAAGAGCCGAGCGGACGAACCTGGAGGTCTCAACTCTCTCGAGCTCGCAAGCTGCACAAAGTCAAAGACAGACGGGCTTCCAATTGAAAAGAATGGACTATGGTTAATAAAGATAAACAAAAAAAAAAAAAGTGCAGCCAGATAATCAAATTATTGTTATGGATTTACAAGGATTTACAAGGAATTTTATGGAAAAAATTGTTGGAATGCTGGGAAATATTGAGCTAGAGAGAGGGAGGAGAGGGACACTAACCAAACCGAGGACAAGGCAGGTAATAGATGCTGCAATGGCAAAGGAGGAAACATACTTGTTGCAGCGCCACGAGTTCCCTTCCCCTGCTTCCCGGAATAGCTAGAGTAAAAACCCAGCGTATGTGTCATCCTCGCCGAACGCAACATTATAACGGTCAGCCATCTGCCGCGGGTTCCCTTCCCCTGCTTCCCGGAATAGCTGGAGTAAAAACCCAACGTATGTGTCATCCTCGCGCAAACGCAACATGATAACGGTCAGCCATCTGCCATGTGAAATGGATGGGGAAAAAGAAGAATGAAAAAGACGTGATAATACGAGATAATACTCAATGCCTCAAGACTACCTCGCCTCCACACACAACCAGAAGAGAACCGACCCATGCCAGAATGAAGAAGATCAAATGAAGACAAAAGCCGAGCGGACGAACTTGGAGGTCTCAACTCTCTCGAGCTTACAAGTTGCACAAAGTCAAAGACAAACAGGCTTACCAATTGAAATGAATGGACTATGGGTAATAAAGCTAGACAAAAAAAAAAAAAGTGCAGCCAGATAACCAAATTATTGTTATGGATTTAAAAGGATTTACAAGGAATTTTATGGAAAAAATTGATGGAATTCAGGGAAATATTGAGTTAGAGAGAGGGAGGAGAGGGACACTAACCAAAACCAAGGACAAGGCATGCTATAGATGTTGCAATGGCACAGGAGGAAGCATACTTGTTGCAACGCCGCGGGTTCCCTTCCCCTGCTTTCCGGAATAGCTGGAGTAAAAACCCAGCATATGTGTCATCCTCGCCGAACGCAACATTATAACGGTCAGCCATCTGCCGCGGGTTCCCTTCCCCTGCTTCCCGGAATAACTGGAGTAAAAACCCAGCGTATGTGTCATCCTCGCCGAATGCAACATGATAACGGTCAGCCATCTGTCATGTGAAATGGATGGGGAAAAAAAAGAATGAAAAAAAACGTGATAATACGAGATAATACTCAATGTCTCAAGACTGCCTCGCCTCGACACACAAGCAGAAGAGAACCGACTCATGCTAGAATGAAGAAGATCAAATGAAGACAAGAGCTGAGCGGACGAACCTGGAGTTCTCAACTCTCTCGAGCTCGCAAGCTGCACAAAGTCAAAGATAGACGGGCTTACCAATTGAAATCAATGGATTTTCGGTAATAAAGCTAGACAAAAAAAAATTGCAGCAAGATAATCAAATTATTGTTATGCATTTACAAGGATTTACAAGGAATTTTTTGGAAAAAAATTGATGGAATGCTGGGAAATTTTGAGCTAGAGAGAGGGAGGAGAGGGACACTAACTAAAACCAAGGACAAGGCAGGCTATAGATGCTGCAATGGCACAGGAGGAAGCATACTTGTTGCAGCACCGCGGGTTCCCTTCCCCTGCTTCCCGGAATAGCTGGAGTAAAAACTCAGCGTATGTGTCATCCTCACCGAACGCAACATTATAACGGTCAGCCACTTGCCGCGGGTTCCTTTCCCCTGATTTCCGGAATAGCTGGAGTAAAAACCCATCGTATATGTCATCATCGCCGAACGCAACATGATAACTGTCAGCCATCTGCCATGTGAAATGGATGGGGAAAAAGAAAAATGAAAAAGACGTGATAATACGAGATAATACTCAATGCCTCAAGACTACCTCGCATCGACACACAAGCAGAAGAGAACCGACCCATGCCAGAATGAAGAAGATCAAATGAAGACAAGAGCCGAGCGAACGAACCTGGAGGTCTCAACTCTCTCGAGCTCGCAAGCTGCACAAAGTCAAAGACATACGGGCCTACGAATTGAAATGAATGGACTATGGGTAATAAAACTAGACAAAAAAAAAAGTGCAGTCAGATAACCAAATTATTGTTATGGATTTACAAGGATTTACAAGGAATTTTATGGAAAAAATTGATGAAATGCTGGGAAATATTGAGCTAGAGAGAGGGAGGAGAGGGACACTAACCAAAACCGAGGACAATGTAGGCTATAGATGCCGTAATGGCACAGGAGGAAACATACTTGTTGCAACGACATGGGTTCCCTTCCCCTGCTTCCCGGAATAGCTGGAGTAAAAATCCAACGTATGTGTCATCCTTGCCGAACGCAACATTATAACAGTCAGCCATCTGCTGCGGGTTCCCTTCCCCTACTTCTCGGAATAGCTGGAGTAAAAATCCAGCGTATGTGTCATCCTCGCCGAACGGAACATGATAACGGTCAGCCATCTGCCATGTGAAATGGATGGGAAAAAAGAAGAATGAAAAAGACGTGATAATACGAGATAATACTCACTGCCTCAAGACTGCCTCGCCTCGACACACAAGCAGAAGAGAACCAATCCATGCCAGAATGAAGAATATCAAATGAAAACAAAAGCCGAGCGGATGAACCTGGAGGTCTCAACTCTCTCGAGCTCGCAAGCTGCACAAAGTCAAAGACAGATGGGCTTACCAATTGAAATGAATGGACTATGGGTAATAAAAATAGACAAAAAAAAAAACATAGTGCAGCCAGATAACCAAATTATTGTTATGGATTTACAAGGATTTATAAGGAATTTTATGGAAAAAATTGATGGAATGCTGGGAAATATTGAGCTAGAGAGAGGGTGGAGAGGGACACTAACCAAAACTGAGAAAAAGGCAGGCTATAGATGTTGCAATGGCACAGGAGGAAGCATACTTGTTGCAGCACCGCGGGTTCCCTTCCCCTGCTTCCGGGAATAGCTGGAGTAAAAACCCAGCGTATGTTTTATCCTCGCCGAACGCAACATTATAATGGTCAGCCATCTGCCGCGGGTTTCCTTCCCCTGCTTCTTGGAATAGCTGGAGCAAAAACCCAGCGTATGTGTCATCCTTGCCGAACGCAACGTGATAACGGTCAGTCATCTGCCATGTGAAATGAATAGGGAAAAAGAAGAATGAAAAAGACGTGATAATACGAGATAATACTCACTGCTTCAAGACCGCCTCGCCTCGACACACAAGCAGAAGAGAACCGATCCATGCCAGAATGAAGAAGATCAAATGAAAACAAAAGCCGAGCGGACGAACCTGGAGGTCTCAACTCTCTCGAGCTTGCAAGCTGCACAAAGTCAAAGACAGACGGGCTTACCAATTGAAATGAATGGACTATGGGTAATAAAGCTAGACAAAAAAAAAAAGTGCTGTCAGATAACCAAATTATTGTTATGGATTTACAAGGATTTACAAGGAATTTAATGGAAAAAATTGATGGAATGCTGGGAAATATTGAGCTAGAGAGAGGGAGGAGAGAGACACTAACCAAAATTGAGGAAAAGGCAGGCTATAGATAATGCAAAGGCACAGAAGGAAGCATTCTTGTTGCAGCACCGCGGGTTCCCTTCCCCTGCTTCCCTGAATAGCGGGAGTAAAAACCCAGCGTATGTGTTGTCCTCGCCGAACATAACATTATATCGGTCAGCCATCTGCCGCGGATTCCCTTCCCCTGCTTCCCAGAATAGCTGGAATAAAAACCCAGCGTATGTGTCATCCTCGCCGAACGCAACGTGATAACGGTCAACCATCTCCCATGTGAAATGGAAGGGGAAAAAGAAGAATGAAAAAGATGTGATAATACGAGATAATACTCAATGCCTCAAGACTACCTCGCCTCGACACACAAGTAGAAAAGAACCGACCCATGCCAGAATGAAGAAGATCAAATGAAGATAAGAGCCGAGCGGACAAACCTGGAGGTCTCAACTCTCTTGAGCTCGCAAGCTACACAAAGTCAAAGACAGACAGGCTTACCAATTGAAATGAATGGACTATGGGTAATAAAGCTAGACAAAAAAAAAATAGTGCAGTCAGATAACGAAATTATTGTTATGGATTTACAAAGAATTTTATGGAAAAATTGATGGAATGCTGGGAAATATTGAGCTAGAGAGAGGGAGGAGAGGGACACTAACCAAAATTGAGGACAATGCAGGCTATAGATGCTGCAAAGGCACAGGAGGAAGCATACTTGTTCAAGCGCCGCGGGTTCCCTTCCTCTGCTTCCCGGAATAGCTGGAGTAAAAACCCAGCGTATGTGACATCATCGCCAAACGCAACATTATAACAGTCAGCCATCTACCGCGGGTTCCATTCCGCTGCTTTCCGGAATAGCCGGAGTAAAAACCCAGCGTATGTGTCATCCTCGCCGAACGCAACATGATAACGGTCAGCCATTTGCCATGTGAAATCGATAGGGAAAAAGATGAATGAAAAAGACGTGATAATACGAGATAATACTCAATGCCTCAAGACGGCCTCGCCTCGACACAGAAGCAGAAGAGAACCGATCCATGCTAGAATGAAGAAGATAAAATGAAGACAAGAGCCGAGCGGACGAACCTAGAGGTCTCAACTCTCTCGAGCTCGCAAGCTGCACAAAGTCAAAGACAGACGGGCTTACCAATTGAAATGAATGGACTATGGGTAATAAAGCTAGACAAAAAAAAAAGTGTAGCCAGATAACCAAATTATTGTTAAGGATTTAAAAGGATTTACAAGGAATTTTATGGAAAAAATTAATGGGATGCTGGGAAATTTTGAGCTAGAGAGAGGGAGGAGAAGGACACTAACCAAAACCGAGGACAAGGCAGGCTATAGATGCTGCAATGGCACAGAAGGAAGCATACTTGTTGCAGCGCCGCGGGTTCCCTTCCTCTGCTTCCCGGAATAACTTAAGTAAAAACCCAACGTATATGTCATCATCGCCGATCGCAACATTATAACGGTCAGCCATCCGCCGCGGGATCCCTTCCCCTGCTTCCCGGAATAGCTGGAGTAAAAACCCAGCGTATGTGTCATCCTCGCCGAACGCAACATGATAACGGTCAGCAATCTGCCATGTGAAATGGATGGGAAAAAAAGAGAATGAAAAAAACGTGATAATACGAGATAATACTTAATGCCTCAAGACTGCCTCGCCTCGACACACGAGCAGAAGAGAACCGACCCATGCTAGAACGAAGAAGATCAAATGAAGACAAGAGCCGAGCGGACGAACCTGGAGGTCTCAACTCTCTCGAGCTCGCAAGCTGCACAAAGTCAAAGACAGACGGGCTTACCAATTGAAATGAATGGATTTTGGGTAATAAAGCTAGACAAAAAAAAAAAGTGCAGCAAGATAACCAAATTATTGTTATGGATTTACAAGGATTTACAAGGAATTTTTTGTAAAAAAATTGATGGAATGTTAGGAAATTTTGAGCTAGAGAGAGGGAGGAGAGGGACACTAACTAAAACCGAGGACAAGGCAGGCTATAGATGCTACAATGGCACAGGAGGAAGCATACTTGTTGCAGCGCCGCGGGTTCCCTTCCCCCGCTTCCCGGAATAGCTGGAGTAAAAATCCAGCGTATGTGTCATCCTCGCCGAACGCAACATTATAACAGTTAGCCATCTGCCGCGGGTTCCCTTCTCCTGCTTCCCGGAATAGCTGGAGTAAAAACCCAGCGTATGTGTCATCCTCGCCGAACGCAACATGATAACGGTCAGCCATCTGCCATGTGAAATGGATGGGAAAAAAGAAGAATGAAAAAGACGTGATAATACGAGATAATACTTAATGCCTCAAGACTGCCTCGCCTCGACACACGAGCAGAAGAGAACCGACCCATGCTAGACTGAAGAAGATCAAATGAAGACAAGAGCCGAGCGAACGAACCTGGAGGTCTCAACTCTCTCAAGCTCGCAAGCTGCACAAAGTCAAAGACAAACGAGTTTACCAATTGAAATGAATGGACTATGGGTAATAAAGCTAGACCAAAAAAAAAGTGCAGCCAGATAACCAAATTATTGTTATGGATTTAAAAGGTTTTACATGGAATTTTATGGAAAAAATTGATGGAATGCAGGGAAATATTGAGCTAGAGAGAGGGAGGAGAGGGACACTAACCAAAACCGAGGACAAGGTAGGCTATAGATGTTGCAATGGCACAGGAGGAAGCATACTTGTTGCAACGCCACGGGTTTCCTTCCCCTGCTTTCCGGAATAGCTTGAGTAAAAACCCAGCATATGTGTCATCCTCGCCGAACGTAACATTATAACGGTCAGCCATCTGCCGCGGGTTCCCTTCCCCTGCTTCCCGGAATAACTGGAGTAAAAATCCAGCGTATGTGTCATCCTCACCGAACGCAACATGATAACGGTCAGCTATCTGCCATGTGAAATGGATGGGGAAAAAAAAGAATGAAAAAAACGTGATAATACGAGATAATACTCAATGCCTCAAGACTGCCTCGCCTCGACACACAAGCAGAAGAGAACCGACTCATGCTAGAATGAAGAAGATCAAATGAAGACAAGAGCTGAGCGGACGAACCTGGAGTTCTCAACACTCTCGAGCTCGCAAGCTGCACAAAGTCAAAGATAGACGGGCTTACCAATTGAAATCAATGGATTTTGGGTAATAAAGCTAGACAAAAAAAAAAGTGTAGCAAGATAACCAAATTATTGTTATGCATTTACAAGGATTTACAAGGAATTTTTTGTAAAAAAATTGATGGAATGCTGGGAAATTTTGAGCTAGAGAGAGGGAGGAGAGGGACACTAACTAAAACCAAGGACAAGGCAGGCTATAGATGCTGCAATGGCACAGGAGGAAGCATACTTGTTGCAGCGCCGCGGGTTCCCTTCCCCTACTTCCCGGAATAGCTGGAGTAAAAACTCAGCGTATGTGTCATCCTCACCGAACGCAACATTATAACGGTCAGGCACTTGCCGCGGGTTCCTTTCCCTTGATTTCCGGAATAGCTGGAGTAAAAACCCAGCGTATGTGTCATCCTCGCCGAACGCAACATGATAACGGTCAGCCATCTGCCATGTGAAATGGATGGGGAAAAAGAAAAAAGAAAAAAATGTAATAATACGTGATAATACTCAATGCCTCAAGATTACCTCACCTCGACACAGAAGCAGAAGAGAACCGACCCATGCCAGAATGAAGAAGATCAAATGAAGACAAGAGCCGAGCGAACGAACCTGGAGGTCTCAATTCTCTCGAGCTCGCAAGCTGCACAAAGTCAAAGACATACGGGCTTACCAATTGAAATGAATGGATTATGGGTAATAAAGCTAGACAAAAAAAAGTGCAGCCGAGATAACCAAATTATTGTTATGGATTTACAAGTTTTTACAAGGAATTTTATGGAAAAAAATTGGTGGAATGCTAGGAAATATTGAGCTAGAGAAAGGGAGGAGAAGGACACTAACCAAAACTGAGGAAAAGACAGGCTATAGATGCTGCAATGGCACAGGAGGAACCATACTTGTTGCAGCGCCGCGGGTTCCCTTCCCCTGCTTACGGGAATAGCTGGAGTAAAAACCCAGCGTATGTGTCATCCTCGCCGAACGTAACATTATAACGGTCAGCCATTTGCCGCGGGTTCCCTTCCCCTGCTTCCCGGAATAGCTGGAGTAAAAATCCAGCGTATGTGTCATCCTCGCCGAACGCAACGTGATAACGGTCAGCTATCTGCCATGTGAAATGGATGTGGAAAAAAAAGAATGAAAAAGACGTGATAATACGAGATAATACTAAATGCCTCAAGACTGCCTCGCCTCAATAGACAAGCAGAAGAGAATAGACCAATGCCAGTATGAAGAAGATCAAATGAAGACAAGAACCGAGCGGACGAACCTGGAGGTCTCAACTCTCTCGAGCTCGCAAGCTGCACAAAGTCAAAGACAGACGGGCTTACCAATTGAAATGAATGGACTATGGGTAATAAAGCTAGACAAAAAAAAAAAGTGCAGCCAGATAACCAAATTATTGTTATGGATTTACAAGGGTTTACAAGGAATTTTATGAAAAAAATTGATGGAATGCTGGGAAATATTCAGCTAGAGAGAGGGAGAAGAGGGACACTAACCAAAACCGAGAAAAAGGCAGGCTATAGATGCAATAATGGCACAGGAGGAAGCATACTTTTTGCAGCGCCGCGGGTTCCCTTCCCCTGCTTCCGGGAATAGCTGGAGTAAAAACCCAGCGTATGTGTCATCCTCGCCGAACGCAACATTATCACGGTCAGCCATCTGCCGCGGGTTCCCTTCCCCTACTTCCCGGAATAGCTTAAGTAAAAATCCAGCGTATGTGTCATCCTCGCCGAACGCAACGTGATAACGGTCAGCTATCTGCCATGTGAAATGGATGTGGAAAAAAAAAGAATGAAAAAGATATGATAGTACGAGAGAATACTTAATGCCTCAAGATTGTCTCGCCTCGACACACAAGCAGAAGAGAACCAATACATGTAAGAATGAAGAAGATCAAATGAAGACAAGAGCCGAGCGGACGAACCTGGAGGTCTCAACTCTCTCGAGCTCGCAAGCTGCACAAAGTCAAAGACAGACGGGCTTACCAATTGAAATGAATGGATTATGGGTAATAAAGCTAGACAAAAAAAAAAAAAAAAAAAAACATAGTGCAGCCAAATAACCAAATTATTGTTATGGATTTACAAGGATTTACAAGGAATTTTATGGAAAAAATTGATGGAATGCTAGGAAATATTGAGCTAGAGAAAGGGAGGAGAGGGACACTAACCAAAACTGAGGAAAAGACAGGCTATAGATGCTGCAATGGCACAGGAGGAACCATACTTGTTGCAGCGCCGCGAGTTCCCTTCCCCTGCTTTCGAGAATAGCTGGAGTAAAAACCCAGCGTATGTGTCATCCTCGCCGAACGTAACATTATAACGGTCAGCCATCTGCCGCGGGTTCCTTTCCCCTACTTCCCGGAATAACTGGAGTAAAAACCCAGCGTATGTGTCATCCTCGCCGAACGCAACGTGATAACGGTCAGCTATCTGCCATGTGAAATGGATGGGGAAAAAAAAGAATGAAAAAGACGTGATAATACGATATAATACTCAATGCCTCAAGACTGCCTCGCCTTGACACACAAGCAGAAGAGAACCAATACATGCCAGAATGAAAAAGATCAAATGAAGACAAGAGCCGAGCTGACGAACCTGGAGGTCTCAACTCTCTCGAGCTCGCAAGCTGCACAAAATCAAAGACAGACGGGCTTACCAATTGAAATGAATGGATTATGGGTAATAAAGCTAGACAAAAAAAAAAAGTAAAATGGTTCGCCACCTGCTTTCCTCCACGGGAGATTCAGAATGTGATATGACTTGCCTAGAATCAAATTCATCACTTTGACAAACAATGCCTATTGCATTCGTGCGTACATATGACCAATTCCTACTTGCACTTCTTGTACACGTGTGTAGCTTCCAATGACGGATGGTGCTAAATTATGAACGATTACGGATGTCCCACTTCTACTCCATGTAAAATCATTGTTTGCCACATTTCGACGAGACCCGAATTACTAAGAGTTCGGAGTAACAATAATAGTAATTTATAACAAAATATCGTTACTATATATATGTTAAATTTTCGATGAGTATTGTTTATATTGTGACATGTGCTTCGAATTTTATTTTTGTAAAAGCAAAATGGTTTTCTTCGTGTCATATTTATGAATGGTTGATGAGTCATAGAAAATATATGAATTTCTTCACTTTTCTTCATTGCAATTGATGAAGTTTGTTGTTCAATTTTCTTCAAATGACAAAGCTAAAGCTCTAGACATTTTCTTGAATCTTGGTTACGTATTGATGATGCGAGGGACAGTAGTTGTGCAACAAATGATTCCGTTATAAACAAATGCTCAAAACATCTCTCTTCTCTAGCTTCCAATTTTGTATCGATTTTAGTTTACGTCCAAGTCTAATCTTTTTTATTTGTAATTGAAATGATTTTCCCGAGGCAAAGTAAGTTATATGTCGATTCAGTAATTTTTTAGACCATTAAGATTATAATCCTTATACTAGCTAACGAGATAGGGATAAAGCTACCATTAATACTTGTGTTGTTCTTGCAACCGGGTCCTAAAAGTTCATCCCTTAATTCATCGCCTCCCAATGAAATTTGAATTATTAATTGAACCTCGGCTTAAGCTTGGACAAATCCTCTTTAATATACAACCCTTTATCGTTTCTTTTATATTATTTTTCCAAAATCAACTTTAAGCACCCTTCGGCAAAAGCTAAAATGACAATGCTGCAAGCTAAAATGACAATGTAGCCACGCCCATTTGCCGCTAACCTTGTCAACCACCTCTTGCCGCCTACGGCCATCGTTGGTAGCCGACCGCTAGCGACTGCCCGCGATGGTCGCCATCGCCTGTAGCCCACCGGCTGCTACCTACAACCCACTGGCCGATGACCGCCACCATCCGTTGGCAGCCTATCATCGCCAACCGCCACATGGTTGCCGCCCATAGCCCATTAGCCACTATCCCCTCCTGCGGTCGATGGACGGCAATCTTGTGGTGGCAGTTGGCGGCGATGGTCAGCGATCGTGCGGTGGTTGCGCGGTTGTCATGCGGCGGTCGTACGGCGATCGTGCAGTGGTTGCGCGGATGTCGTGCGGCAGTCGTGCGGCGGTCGTGCGGTGGTCATGTGGCAGTCGCACAACGGTCATGCAGCAGCAAGCAATGGTTGGTGACCGTGAGTAAGAAGAAAAAACAAATAAATACAAAAACTTATAAATCTTTACCAAACACATTTCTATTCTTTTTCTATTCCAAGAATATAAATTTTGTATGATTACCAAACACCTTATTTTACTCAAAAATTGTTCCCGGAGTAGAAATAGAAAAAAAACTATTTCTGAAAAGGAATAGTTCCCCAGAATAGAAACGTTGCCATGCGCACCCTTGGTAGCCGCAATTATTGTAATGTCTATGCCGGGGAGCTCATCGCCATTGTAGCAATTGTATCTCTGATCCGTGCGGTCAAGAGGTTTTGCATCTTGCCTCGCCACCACAGGCGAGTAAATGCAGCTCCCTCTTTGCCGTCCGGCCGCTGGAAGGTAAGAATCCCATCTCTGTCTTATGAATCCTCGTCGCGCTCGCTTTCCAAAGTCTCCCCTCATCCTGATCGATTCTTCTTCTCTGGACTTCCCAGCCTCCTCCTCTACCGTGTCCTAGGGAAGGTATCATCGGCCGACCGCACCACGGAGTATGATCTCCTGCTGTTCAATCCATTAGGAGTCTCGGCCTCGCCTTGGCGTTTGTTCAGTTTTTTTTTTTTTTTTAACATGTAAGACTTTCCCTAAGCCGCCATTGTCATAGCCTGAGTCGACTCGACTCGGCTCAACTCTTTACTTTTGTATATACGCATGCTGCTAGTTCCCTTGTTCTAATTAGTGGTTGATTGCTGCGTGATTATTGATTAGCGATCGGTAACGACGAAATCACGGCTTCCATTAACGTCGTCGTAGTTTAGATTTAACCAAGCAAAGTCCGATGTCAACTCGTGGATATTCGAGCACCAAGGCCATCTTTGACATTTCTGTCGAACAAATTGAGAGAAGGGTTTCCATTTACCTAGGACAATGACTGCTCAGCTGGCCTAATCCACTCCATTTTGACACTGTTCATAACTAGAGCTACACCAATTTAGGGGTGAGTAATAATGTACTCTGGACATGTCCACAATTCAGAATTCAGAATCAATATCAAGGGGATACGAGTTGAGTAAGCATGTAAGCATGTGCGACATTGTCCAAGTACTAAGGCCCAACATAAAAACAGTCAATTGAGATGGTTTAAAATTACTAAATGGACTATGTCCGCAATTCAGAATTCAGAATCAATATCAAGGGGATATGAGTGGAGTAAGCATGTAAGCATGTGCGACATTGTCCAAGTACTAAGACCTAACATAAAAACAGTCATTTGAGATATTCAAAATTACTAAATAGTCTATGTGCGCAATTCATAATTCAGAATCAATATCAAGGGGATATGAGTGGAGTAAGCATGTAAGCATGTGCGACATTATCCAAGTACTAAGGCCCAACATAGAAACAGTCATTTGAGATATTCAAAATTACTAAATAGACTATGTCCGCAATTCAGAATTCAGAATCAATATCAAGCAATTCAGAATCAATATCAAGGGGATATGAGTGGAGTAAGCATATAAGCATGTGTGACATTGTCCAAGTACTAAGGCCCAACATAAAAACAGTCAATTGAGATGGTTCAAAATTACTAAATGGATTATGTCCACAATTCAGAATTCAGAATCAATATCAAGCAATTCAGAATCAATATCAAGGGGATATGAGTGGAGTAAGCATGTAAGCATGTGCGACATTGTCCAAGTACTAAGGCCCAACATAAAAACAGTCATTTTTTGAGATATTCAAAATTACTAAATAGACTATGTCTGCAATTCAGAATTCATAATCAATATCAAGCAATTCATAATCAATATCAAGGGGATATGAGTGAAGTAAGCATGTAAGCATGTGCGACATTGTCCAAGTACTAAGGCCCAACATAAAAACAGTCATTTGAGATGATTCAAAATTACTAAATGGACTATGTCTGTAATTCAGAATTCAGAATCAATATCAAGCAATTCAGAATCAATATCAAGGGGATATGAGTGGAGTAAGCATGTAAGCATGTGCGACATTGTCCAAGTACTATGGCCTAACATAAAAATAGTCATTTGAGATATTCAAAATTACTATATAGTCTATGTGCGCAATTCAGAATTCATAATCAATATCAAGGGGATATGAGTGGAGTAAGCATGTAAGCATGTGCGACATTGTCCAAGTACTAAGGCCTAACATAAAAATAGTCATTTGAGATATTCAAAATTACTATATAGTCTATGTGCGCAATTCAGAATTCATAATCAATATCAAGGGGATATGAGTGGAGTAAGCATGTAAGCATGTGCGACATTGTCCAAGTACTAAGGCCCAACATAAAAACAATCATTTGAGATATTCAAAATTATTAAATAGACTATGTCCACAATTCAGAATTCAGAATCAATATCAAGCACCCTGGTTGGCTACACCCTAGTTGGCTGCCCCCTGGTTGGCCCTCACGTTGCTGCTCCATGCTGTCCATGAACCAAATGATTGTCTAATCTCCTCAGGTGACTTTTGTTTTGTCTCCGACATTAACACGTAGACAAAGACCCAGGCCACCATAGCGATCCCCATGAATAGTAAGGCGGCACCCCCGAAGCTAAGCTTTCTATACAAAATCATAAAAGTCATGGTCATCACACCACTTACCACCTGGCCCAATGCAATGCTAATTGCGCACCCCTGGGCACGCAACCTCATTGGGTAGATCTCGGAGCTGTAGACCAATGCCACCGGCCCTATCCCAATGGAAAAGGAGGCCGTGTAGCACAACAATGAGATGATGCATATGGCATCCGCCCACTTGACCTCCTCGTGGTGGTGGATGATGGTGAGGGATACACCTAGGGAGCCGAGTGACAAAATCATCCCGCTAACGCTAATCAGCATCAACCTTCGCTGCCCCACCCGATCAATGCTAATGGCGCAGACCAGGGTGAATATGGTCTTCACAAGGTCCACTGCTATGAGGAGGAGGAGCTGCTCTGTGTGGTTCACAATGTTGGTCTGCTCAAATATGTGAGGGTCGTAGACAAACATGGTGTCACATCCAAAAGCTTGTTGGAAGAGGTAGATTAAAAACACACAAATGCTCATGTGTAGGATTGATTGGGTTGGGTGGAGGAAAGCCTGCCACGCGCCCTCCCCACTTGTCTCGCTAATGACCTCATCCAGCCGACTTGCAGCCTCCTCCTCGAAGTCAGTGATCCGTAATAGGATCTCCCTCGCCTTCTCCACGCGACCATGCTTGACAAGCCACCGGAGAGATTCTGGCATGACAAGAACCCCATAAAAGACTAAGGCAAAGGGGATTCCTCCCAACCTGAGCAAGTAAGACCGTGCGAATTATTGTTATGGATTTACAAGGATTTACAAGGAATTTTATGGAAATATTTGATGGAATGCTGGGAAATATTGAGCTAGAGAGAGGGAGGAGAGGAACACTAACCAAAATCGAGGACAAGGCAGGCTATAGATGCTGCAATAGCACAGGAGGAAGCATACTTGTTGCAGCGCCGCGGGTTCCCTTCCCTTGCTTCCGGGAATAGCTGGAGTAAAAACCCAACGTATGTGTCATCCTCGCCGAACGCAACATCATAACGGTCAGCCATCTGCCGCGGGTTCCCTTCCCCTGCTTCCCGAAATAGCTAGAGTAAAAACCCAGCATATGTGTCATCCTTGCCAAACGCAACATGATAACGGTCAGCCATCTGCCATGTGAAATGGACGGGGAAAAAAAAAAGAATGAAAAAGACGTGATAATACGAGATAATACTCAATGTCCTCAAGACTGCCTCGCCTCGATACACAAGCAGAAGAGAACCAACCCATGCCAGAATAAAGAAGATCAAATGAAGACAAGAGCCGAGCGGACGAACCTAGAGGTCTCAACTCTCTCGAGCTGTCGAGCTAAGCTGCATAAAGTCAAAGACAGACGGAGAGACGGAGACGGAGGAGGAGGAGGAGAGATGCCCTCTTTCTTTTCTCTTCTTCTCTTCTGTAGGTGTAGGAGGAGTGAAGTTTGAGGAGTAAGAAGAGGCTGATTTTGTTATGACGAAGAAAAGAGTCGGAGGAGGCGAGGTTACACAAGGCGCGTCACTCTTTTCTCTCTCTCTCTCTCTCTCTCTCTCTCTTAGAGGTTACAGAGGCCTATTTTTAACAACATGGTGAGAGCATGACAGAAGGAATTACTAGTCGTGCATGTGCGCAGGGGCTTCTTTTCTTCTTCTTTTTCTCTCTCTGCATTTTTTTGTTTTTACAAAATAAACTCCTATAAAACTCGGGCAACTCCTGCACTATTCTTGCGAATCTTGAGTTGTTGTTTCCGCGGGTGTTGACTGTTGTTTGAAGACGGAACTTGGTGGCAAGGGGCACCTTCTACTGCTCTTCAAACCCCTCTAAGGTGTAGCTTGGTACGTCTTCTTCTTTTGGGCTTTCTGAGTTGCGATGGGTTAGGGTTTCTCGACCCTCTGCTGCTCGCATCTTGCTGATATGGATCACGAAGTGGTTCAGGCCCGTTCCAATGATGAAGGGCAGAGCAAGCGAACTCCCTCATCTCCTAGTATGGGACGAACTCTGTTGGATGATCCTTCGTTGAATGTTCAAAACCGCAAGCCCCCAATTCCTTCGGGCGGAGCTACTAAGCCTCGACATCCTTCTGTGCCTACGAGGGGCCGCTATAATAGTCAAGGTAGGTCCAGAACGAAGCGGCCTTAATCCAGAGATGTCTCCAAAAAACCTATAGCTCGCTCTTGGGCTGCTGTTGCTAGTAGTGCGAATAGGGGTTATGATATGGATTTCACTCCTCTGCATGTTCAGAGTAGTAAGCCTGTTATACAGATGGATGAATTTGATTTAGAAGCTGCTGACCCTAAGCTATTTGATTGCCTTGTGGGTTATTTTATCGGGAAGAAATTGCCGTTTAAAGTTGTTGAGGAGGCCCTTAGGAAAGCTTGGGGTCCGAGCCTTTTGGAAGTAATGTCTAATGGGCGTGGACTATTTTTGTTGCGTATTACTGATGGAGAAGTCAGACGGAAAATCTTAGAAGGGGGCACTGTCACAGTTGCGAGGCTTCCGTTAATTCTTCAACAATGGAAACTAGGAATTGAGCTGAATAAAGACTCTCACCAATCTATTCCGGTTTGGGTCAGGCTACGAAACCTACCTTTCTCCTTCTAGTCTGCACATTCCATTGGAAAGGTGGCTAGTGCGTTAGGAAGACCATTATATGTGGATCAAAGAACAGAGTAGATGTCGATGCTGACCTTTGCTCGAGTATGCGTTGAAATAACGATTCAGCAGCCGATCTACGAAACTATTGAATTGATTATCATGGGTAATTCGGTTGTTGTAGAAGTTGAATATGAGTGGAAGCCATTGGCTTGTTTGAAATGCAACATATTTGGTCACAACTGCAAGACTTCTACTCCTGCATCTGCTCCTAACCGAATTGTAGATGGTGCTAAGGAAGCAGAACCCGTTTAAGGGGTGAACTCTAAAGATGTTGATGTTTTGGCTAAAGGTAAAGGAGTGGTTATCCCGCCTTCATCTGATGGGGATGACCTTTCTCCCCTAAAGTGTCGATCTATGGCTGCTGATGAGGACCCTACGCCTCGTTTGGAAGAGAATAGATGTACTCATATTAGTGAATCGAGTTTGCCAAAAGGGGCATTACAGGAACCGAGGGAACCAATCATCGCAGCCTGCCAATGGTTATACCCTTGCTGAATCTAAATTTGGGCGGATACGGGATTACAAGAAAAAAAAGATGAAAAGAAGGGAGGTGCACACTCATCAATATGCATTTGGATCCTCCTTCTAATGAAGGTCAAGTTCTAAAGTTTAAAGATTCTGAACCAGAGGTACCTCCTCAAATCCCTAAGCCTACTCTTGAGAAGAAGGATCCGCCAAGGGTAATCGTTCCTACTACTACGGTTCATTTGGCTTTGTTTGAGAGCTCTAATGAGATTAGCAACTCAAGTGTTCATGAGGACTTCTTGAGTGATGATGATACTCAATCGGTTCGAAGGCCAATGCCGAAAGGCCCTCTCCCTGCGAGAGTTGGTAATCTTCAAGACCAGCTTCTAAGGCTCCGCTCTCATCCCCCTCCTTCAGTGGCTTCAAAAAGGCCTGGTGCGGGCAAGAAGACTGCTAGAAAGAGGTAATTCGTGTCCCTCCTTTTTGTTTTTTGATGATTATCGGCTTTTGGAATATTTGAGGCATGTGTGACCCTCTTAGGCGAGTTGAGATCAGGCGCTTTGTTGCTGTAAATAAGCTTTGTTTTATTGGTCTGTTTGAGACTAAAGTGCCTGAGGAGTCTTTTGAAGCAGTCTCGTCCACCCTCATTAAGGATTGGAAGTGGCTTGCTAACTACGATTTCTCGCCTCGTGGTAGAATTTGGGTCGAGTGGAACCCGGATCAGGTTTCTTTTTTGCCTATATCTATTAATGACCAGGCTGTGCATGGTAGCCTTAGTTTTAATCTGACTGGTATGGACCGTTGTATCTCTGCTGTCTATGGTGAGCATTCATTTTCTCGCCGTAGACCTCTTTGGAAAGATCTCCAGCATTACAACGAGCTTTTTCAAGACTCTGCATGGCTGGTTGCTGGTGATTTTAACGCAATTAAAGACCCCTCGGACCGGGTCGGTAGCTCCAACAATTGGATCCCTTATTTTGATGAATTTGCTCAATGTTTGGTGCAAACTGAGCTGATGGATCTCAGATAAGTCGATCTTCGCTACACTTGGTCTACCTTAGTTGGAAATGCAAGGAAGTTGAGAAAGATAGACCATGTTTTAGTTAATAACAAGTGGAATCTTGAGTTTTCTTATTCAGAGGCAGCGTTTCTTAATCCAGGCATTTCTGATCATACACCGATGACTGTTAGGGTTCTTCAGCCGATCCGCAGGACAAAACCATTCAAGTATTTCAAGTTATGGGTCAAGCATCCAAATTTTAAGTCAATCATTCAACAGGCGTGGGCCAGTCCGGTTAGGGGTGTTCCTATGTTCAAGCTTGTTTCCAAGTTGAAGATGTTGAAAGCTCGTTTGAAGCTTCTTAACAAAGATGCTTTCTCTGATATTTCGGTTAAAGCAGCAGAGGCTAGAGAGGCCCTTGGCAGAATCCAATCAGACCTTCAGTCGGATCCGGAAAACTTTGCTCTTGCTGATTTGGAAAGACAACACCTCCATATGTTTGTCGATCTTAAAAATCAAGAAGAATCCTTCTATAGGCAGAAATCTAGAATCAATGGTTGAAAGAAGGAGATAAAAACACAAAATTCTTCCACCACTCGGTGAAGAGAAGACAGTTATCTAATCGGATCCTTTCTGTAAAAGATCTATGGGTGCTGTAATCATTGATCCAGTCTTGGTGCCACAAGTATTCGTCACTTTTTTCTCAGATTTGTTATCCCCTCAAGATGCCTTAGTTGGGCCGTCAATTCAAGAGCTGGATAGGGTTATTCGCCGGCCGCTCTCTCAAGATCAGATTTGCTCCCTTAGTGAACCGGTTACTGATTCTAAAATAAAGAACACACTATTCTCATTGGCCATAGGCAAGGTCCCCGGGCCGGATGGATTTTCGGTATAATTTTATAAAACCAACTGGAAAATAGTTGGGTCGTTGGTGCTGCAGTCGGTTCGGGACTTCTTTCTAATCGGTCGTCTTCTGAAAGAGGTAAACACCACTATCTTAGCGCTTGTTCCTAAAGTCCCGAATGCTAGTGCCGTTGCTGATTTTGGACCGATAGCTTGCCGTAACACTATTTATAAAGTGATCAAAAGATTATTGCTAATCGAATAGCAGCGGTTCTAAATGATCTTATTAACCCTTCCCAAAATGCTTTTGTCAAGGGAAGAAGAATAAGAGACAATATCCTCTTAGCTCAGGAATTATTTGCTGGCTTTCACCTTAATCCTTACCTGCCTAAATGTGCTGTCAAAGTTGATTTCCATAAGGCTTACAACACTGTTGATTGTGAGTTTTTAGAGCTTGTCTTGGTGGCGTTCCGATTCCCTGAGTGGCTTATCAAGTTAATCATGGCATGTGTTCGAACGCCTAAATTTTCCATATCGATTAATGGTGATCTCCACGGTTTCTTCTCGAGTGGGCGTGGTCTCAGGCAAGGGGACCCTATGTCCTCTTACCTCTTTACACTGGTAATGGAAGTGTTTTATGGTATCTTGATATCCCGAACTGCCAATCAAAATTTTAAGTATTATTGGAGATGCAAGCCGATTAAGCTATCACATTTGTTTTTTGCCGACGATGTATTTCTGTTTTGTCAAGCGGACTGGTCCTCAGTCTCTATGCTGAAAAGAGGATTAGATATCTTCTCCTCTTGGAGTGGCTTATCCCAACAAAAATAAAAGCGAGGTATTTATCCCTGGAGGGGACAAGTCTATATGAAACAAAATTCTCTGGGCGTTCGGCTTTCAGGAGGGAAAATTACCGGTCCGCTACTTAGGTGTTCCTATTATCTCCTCAAGACTGAGAAGGGTGGACTATATTGCTTTGACGGATCGTATTACCGCTAAGATTCAATCCTGGGCGCATTGGTTTCTATCATTTGCAGGTAGAATGCAACTTATAAGATCGGTACCGCACTCCATCCAAGCATTTTGGGCGAGTGTCTTCACCCTTCCTGCCTCCGTTTTGGCTGATATCGAACGCATCATGAGACAGTTCTTATGGAAAGGAGCGGGTCTTGGTCGAGGCGGAGCAAAAGTGGCGTGGGGTGATGTTTGTTGGCCAAAATCTGAAGAAGGCCTTGGCTTTCGGAATCTCAAAAACTGTAATAGAGCATCTATGGTTAAATTCATCTGGATCCTTTTCTCAGATAAGGAATCCTTGTGGTGCCGGTGGGTTCATTTAGTCTTCTTGAACAAGAGGAATTTCTGGATTTCTAACTAGCCTGTGATTTGCTCGTGGACTTGGAAGAAAATTCTCCAACTTAGGAGTCATTTTCGATCATCTTTTAGGTAGTCGGTTGGCAACGGACTAACTGTTTCTTTATGGCATGATTACTGGTTGCCTTGTGGCCCCCTTGATGGCTTTATACCTCGTTCATTCAAGGATGGAGTACACATTCCCGACTATGCGGTGGTCGCTGACCTCTTCAACCCTTTGGGCGATACGTTAAAGAATTTCTTGATCAGATGGGGAATAACTCTCCCATCCTTATCGATGGAGTGTGACAGGTTCATTTGGTGCTGCGATACCTCTGGATCCTTCACGGTTGCATCGGCATGGGAGTCCATCAGAGCTAGAAAACCGTGTGTTGATTGGGTTTCTCTAGTCTGGGACAATGCTATAACCCCTCGATACCTGTTTCTTCTGTGACTCATATCCAAAAATCGTCTTCCCACTCAGGTGATGCTTCTATCCTATGGTAGAATTGATTTTAACGTGTGTGCTTTTTGTAATGAAGTTCCAGACTCCATCGATCATTTATTTTTCGGGTGCGGCATCTCGGCTTCTCTAGCCTTCTTTTGGGCCGCCAAGTGTAATCTTCCTTGGAGGAATAGATGCTGGAAAGAGGTGCTCCTTTGGGCCAAGAAATTCTTATCTGGGATGGATTTCTACCATAAGATTGCACGCTTCTCTTTTGGAGCTTTGTGTCATCTTATATGGAAAAAGAGGAATGCAATCATCTTTCGTGGTGAATCTTTGGTGATTCCGGCTCTCAAAAACCACCTTCTCAAGGTGGTTAGAGATAGAGCCATCACTTTCAGCAAGGTTCCTCCATCTCCGAGAAATAGAAGACTTCAAAGAGGCTAGGGTCTTGATCCGGCGATCTTCTCTCCTTAAGCTGTCTTTGTCTTTGTTTCGCCTTGTGGCTGTTTTTTGTGGCTTCTTTGTTTCTTTGCTTTGGCGTTAGGACTAAGGTTCGCCTTGGCTGTTCTATGTTTGTCTGGTTTCTGGTTGTCTTCCTTGTACCCTTGTGGTTGCTCCTCTAGCTGGTTTTTGTTTTGCATCGGATCCCCTTCACTCTTACTTTGTTCATGAGAGTGTAGGTTTTGGGACCGATCTTTTGTACATTTGTCCTTGCTCTATATATTTATTACCATTACCAAAAAAAATAAAAAAATCCTATAAACCTATACCGATTCTTAAGTCCAAAATCCGAAGAAGCTTGGCATATCAGGCTTCTAAACCTCCCTCTTGATTGCTAATTCTACAAAATCATGATTTTAATTTTATGCTACTCAACCAAGATATTGAAATCTTGAAATCCTAAGCTATTAGCTAGAAGCATATAAAGCAGCCCGGCTTACATATTTTTGTTCATCAAATATTTAAAATATCCCAAAAAAAAAAAAAAAATGAAACCCAAGTGGTTAAAACTGAAAAAATCAAGTTGGAATAATCCAACGTTGCAGCACTTAAAATCTAAATCCCCACTAATTTGTTAAGTATTTAAATTACATGAGATAAAACATCCCGCGTCATCCCATCCACATAAGCTTTCATTTGCCATCTAAGAGCCTCTTCATTCCCTCATCGGAATTTCTAAATCTAATCAAGGAAGGGGGGGCGTTGAGCATTATTATGGACTCCGGAAATATAATTCAACCAAAAATGGAGAGCTTACTTAGGGTGGTATATAAGAAATTAATATTAGAAACTAATCTTATTTCCGTACAAGATATATAATATATAATGCTCCTTCGGCTCCGTAGAAAAGCAGAGAAGCAGCAGAGGTAAAAGGAAACGGGAGAAGGAGAAGGTACGATTCGTACCGACAAACAACACTACCCTGAAAAAGGCCCTAGAAGTTAGAACTGCTAATTTCCAACCAAATGAAAAAAAAAAAAATCTTGCTAAAAAAAAAAACCAAATGAAAAAAATAAAAATAAAACAAAAAAGCAATAATAGCTTATACAAAAAAAAAAAAAAAATGCTATTAAAATGAGAACATGCGGTATGAGTAAGTACTATTATGTTGATGTTGTAATAAGTAAACGATATGCTACGAGGAATAATAGGTATCTAGCTATATGGAAATTAAATCATTTTTTGAAGTTGAACCTAAAGCTTATGCTCCTACTCCTAGCTCCTAGATCAAAGTGACCAGTTCTAATACTAATACGTTGTTGTGTTTTGCTGTGTTGCAGACACAGGAATGAACATAAAGTGGGGCACTTCCATATAGAATAGATGCTATTAAAGCAGCTATTGAAGGGTGCCTCATTGCCCTACATATTGGTTCTAACCAAAAAGACAAAGGAAAAGGGAAAAAAAAAAGACAAACTTCTGGGACTGTTGCCATTGATACCTCTCATGAGAAAGCTTCGCAACTGGTTTCCAGTAATTAGTTAATAGGTTTCTTGTCCATCTAAATTTGTCATTTAGCATTTATGTAAAGCATTTAGCAAAGAGAAGATGGCACTATGGAGTGGGCAAAGGATAAATTTGAATAGCCTAAGCCTAAGTTGTAATCATAAAAAGTTCACAATTTTAATAGGAGGAAAAGATTTCCTCTTAGAAAAGAAGTTGAACTTATTAGAAATTAATGTTTATAGAGAGAGTTATACACCTAAAAAGTTCTCCAATTTGGCAGAATTCTTGTAAAAAAAAGATGATTGGAAAGAAGAAACAATTATTATTAATGAAAGTGCCTTTTCTTATCATTAATATGGCTATCTTGACCTATTTAAATTAAAATTATATGGTGGGTCTAAAGTAATTTATAAAGCAATTGATTAAAATTATGTGAGTTTCGAGGCAGGCATTCATCCCCACACATCCTCATGTACTTAGAATTATCCCATGAAGAATTGTCCCATCACCATATTAGAATTGTCCTTTGAAGGATGTGCAGGACTCAACGTTCGTACTGTCTGGAAAATGGTGCACAATGACAAAGTATTTGTTAATTCAATTCCCACCATATTTAATCTTTAGAATACTATTCTTCCGCATACGACACACTCACACTTTTTAAAAGATAATAATTTTTTTCTCCACGTTTTTCCTGGAGCAAAATGTAGGGCCGATGCGGATGGGAGACTGGGAACAACGGTAAACAAAATTAAAAGGTGGGGGAGAGAGGAGGGACTCGAACGCATAACTCACGTGACCAAATCAGAATAAATCCCGCGCCTTCCCTCTCTTCAATGAGAAAATATTCAGTGGTTAGCAACTGCCACGTCATCGGCTGACCTGGCGTATATGCTCCACTGAAAAAGCGACATCTGTCCGGTGACCTGGAATATGTAAGAATTGAAAAATTAAAACCCAAGGGGCTCGGACGCTCCTTTCTCTCTCCTCTGGCGAGCCACTGACACAAAAAATAATAAATGCATTGTCCCCGCTAAAAACCCTCTCTCTCATCTTTCAATTTTTTCAAGGGTTGTATACGCGGGCGCTTTATCTCCCCCCATTCCTCTTTCTCTCTCTCATCTTTTCAATTTTTCAAGCTATGGCTTCGTCACCAGCTCTCTCTCTCTCTCTCCTCTTTTCAGAGAAAATGTTTGCTGGTTTCTCACCGATCGACAAGAAGAAACATTTTTCTTTGTCCATCTTCTCCAGAAAGGCGAACGCTGTAGCGATTTCCGTTAAATCAAGCAACAGGGGTAACCTCAGATGATTAGCGCCTGAAGAGTGGGAGATTATTCAGAGTCTTAAAAAGAATTTGGTTGGAAGCTTTAGGTTGCTGACTTGAGCTGTCAAAGCCGGCATTCCTGGGATCACGGACACAGCACGCGGAGGAGAAGCAGGCTTCTTCGGGCTCCCCTCAACGTAGGAGAGCCTCGCCCGCCGAGCGAGACCCCCGGACATGGAAGGCTCGGAGGCGAGTTTCCTGGAGACGATGGTGTTGTACGCGGCCAACGCGGCGCTCAGCTGCGTCGTCATATTCGCCGGGCTCCGTCACCTCGACCCAAACCGGGGGCCTCCGAGATGGCCCTCGAGCACAAGAAGGAAATCGCCAAGTGGTTCGGTCGCAAAATTCGTGTCTTAGACTGCGGAGGCGACCACCCGAGCGGGGCGTTCGAGGCGGCGCGAGAAGGCGACGGAGGGATCATCGTGGGGTACAATGCTCTTCACGAGGGCACGTTGTGGAGTGGATTGAGAGCTCATTTTTTGCCGATAGGGGAAGGCTCTTATTGTGATTACGATTGCAAAAGGTGCTAAAGCCAGCGGTGGCGGTGGCGGTGGCGGCAGGTGCTACACAGTAGACGACTGCATCGCGAAGAGAATGTTTTTAAGATCATCTCGCCACTGAGGAGATAGATTGAAGCTTGAGGACGGGATGCGTTTGCTTTTTTGGATTTGCCAGAGAAACAGAGGACCAAGAATTTTTGCTGGATCTCGATTTGGCCATCCAAACGAACTCCTAAAAAATTTTGCAAATGTAAACAAAGATTCACTAAATTGTGTAATGAAAATCTACATTTTTTGTTATTTCCTTTCTATACACAAGCTGTGTTTTCTGCAGATTTTTGCCTCTCTTTGGCCCTCAAAGCGTGAGAAAGGAAAGAAACTATTGAGAAACATGACATTTCTGCACATTCGAGACCAGGGGCTTAAAACATTCAATAAAGCAAATAGCGGTTCGCCAAACACATTGTCGAAAGAAGTTTAGATTCATAGTATTAAAAAACAGTCGATCCATCCATGGAATAGCATAATCATTTACAACACGATCTCTTTAAATTAAACAAAAGAAAGCGAGCTGGGTCGCCTTGGCCTCGGAGAAGTTCCCCTCAAGGTCCTCATGGACGAATTCCTCGAAATAACATGCTTCCACTCCGTGCCGGATTGCTGGAGTGATCACACGCTTCCCCGATAGGATCTGGAGCACCAGAACACCAGAGTCATACACGTCATTCTTCTCGGTGAAGTAGCCGGTGCTTGTGTACTCCGGGGCGAGGTAGCCCATGGCAGCGCTAGCCTTGAGCATGGTGAGGACCACATCGTCTGCGAGGAGGTTGTGCAGACCCAAGTCCGAAAGCTGTGGGTTGTTCTACTGATCGATGAGAACTTTCTCGGCCGATATTGACTAGTGGACTAGCCTGGGTTTGTCTCCTTTATATTCATGTATGTAGTTAATACCTATTAAGAAAAGGAGCTTGGTGATTTCCTTCTTGTGCTCGAGGGCCATCTTGGAGGCCCCCGGTTTGGGTCGAGGTGACGGAGCCCGGCGAATATGACGACGCGTACAGCACCAGCTTCTCCAAGAAACTCGCCTCCGAGCCTTCCATGTCCGGGGGTCTCGCTCGGCGGACGACGCTCTTTGACGCTGAGTGGAGCCCGAAGAGGCCTGCTTCTTCTCCGCATGCTGCGTTCGCGATCCCAGGAATGGCAGCTTTGACAGCTCAAGTCAGCAACCTAAAGCTTCCAACCAAATTCTTTTTGGAGACTGCAAATAATCTCCCATGCGAATAATCTCCCACTCTCCGGGCGCAGATCATCCGAGGTTACGCCTGTTGCTTGATCTGCGTTAACGGAAATCACTACGACGTTCGCCTTTCTGGAGAAGATGGACGAAGAAAAATGTCGTCTTCTTGTTGATCGGTGAGAAACCAGCAAACATTTTCTCTGAAAAGAGGAAAAGAGGAGAGAGAGAGAGAGAGAGAGAGAGAGAGAGAGAGAGAGAGAGAGAGAGAGAGAGAGAGAGAGAGAGCTGGTGACGAAGCCATAGCTTGAAAAATTGAAAAGATGAGAGAGAGAAAGAGGAATGGGGAGAGATAAAGCGCCCGCGTATACAACCCTTCAAAAATTGAAAAGATGAGAGAGAAGGTTTTGAGCAGAGACAATGCATTTATTATTTCTTGTGTCAGTGGCTCGCCAGAGGAGAGAGAAAATAGCGTTCGAGCCCCTTGGGTTTTAATTTTTCAATTCCTTCATATTAGGTTAGCGGACGGAGATGTCGCTTTTTCGTGGAGCATATATGCCGTCCCCAATGACATGGAATAAACCCGCGAATATTTTCTCCTCTTCAATTAATGTTTTTACTTTTCTTTTTCTTCTTTTTTTTCTTTTTTTCGTCTTCTTCTTCCTCCTTTCACTCCGCCGGAGACCACCGGAGGTGACCACCTCACCGTCTCAGTCCCCACCGTCGCAGCGAACGCCGGTTGCCAGTGAAAGCAGAGACTCGCCGACCGTCCGGGTCGCCCTCGCAATGACGAGAAATGCGGGTCTCGCTCGGGCGCTCGCTCGGCCCCGCGAGGTGCACCGGCCCTACCATTTCCTCTTTGGTACACACTCGAGGGATCGCCATCGCAATCGACAATCATAGCCTCAGCCTCGGAAGATAACGCGGGGGTTCGGGTCGGAGGTCGCGGTGTTCGGTTCGATTTCGAGAGAACAACAGAAACAGGAAAAGAAAGAGAACAGACCGTCTCGATCCACCACCTCACCTCACCGCCGTCTCGTCTTCCGTCCGGCGAACTTGAGCCTCGGATTTCGGATCTAAGCTCAAGCGAGCTCTAGATGGAGCCCTAGATTTGCGATCGAGGTGGCCGCGCTAGAGGTCGGAGAAGAAGCGGGCGAACATGGCGGCGAAGATGGTGGCGACGTGCCGGAGGCGGCGGAAAGTTGGGAGTGTCAGAGGGCTTTGAAATGCAGAAGAGAGAGAAGAGGGAGAGTCGTTCGTATTTTCTCGGACTGGCCTCGTGCCCCAAATAGGAAAATAAATTGAAAAGAGAGGGCATGCAAATGCCTCGTCAGTCAGTGTGAAGGGAGGTTGACAAGTGGGATCATGTCAAAAAGAATTTGGGTAAGCGCAGTGCAAATTTTTTTTTAGGGTTAATACCTTAAAAAACCCCAAACCGTACAACGTGACAAATTTACCCCAAACTATTTTTTTGACCACCAAAAACCCCAACCGGTACATATGTGACAGATCTACCCTCCGTTAGCTTCCGTTCGATTTTTCCGTTAATTTTGCTGACGTGATTGCCGACGTGGCAAATCATGTGGAAATTCATAAGTTTAATACCGTTAAAAACCCCAAACTGGTATATTTATGACAAATTTACCCCAAACTGGTATATTTATGACAAATTTACCCCAAACTGGTATATTTATAACAAATTTACCCAAAACGATATATTTACGACAAATTTACTCTAAATTAATTTTTTTGATCATAAAAAACCTAAATTGGTACACATGCGGCACATTTACCATCTTTCAATTTTCCCAAATTTGACTAAGTTGTGATGTCCAATTAATTTTATTTTCTAGATTACTCTAGCATTGCCTTCATATCATTAATACTTGATTTTTTTTATTGGAATCATTATTAGAAAACTATTCAAAGGCTACCAAATGTGCACTTCATTCTTGTGCCGGGAAGATGCCCATTAACTAAAAGATGGATAGATCGCTTGCGCATATATACAAAAGAATCACACTCAAAGCACACCTGAAATTAGCGACAAACATAAGTGATTTTGGTTCCGGCATTTCAACGAGCATGTGATGTACGAGTCACTCATACCATTCACATGCAAGTTCCATGTTAAAATTTTGACACTTACAATTCAAGGTAGAAAAGACTACGTAACGCTAATAAGGACCAGCAAAATAAGAGTGATATGTAAGCGTACAAACAGATTGCGGACAAGTAGTAAACCATGTGGGGCCGAGACATAGAAACATAAAGCCAAGTTTGTCACAAACCAAAAACGAGTGAAGCAATCACAATATGTGCACTTCTTTTGTATATGTGCGCAAGCAATCTGTCAATCTTTTAGTTAATGGGCATCCTCTCGGCACAAGAATGAAGTGCACATTTGGTAGTCTTTGAATATTTTCTAATAATTATTCCAATAAAAAGAAAAAAATTAAGTATTAATGATATGGAGGCAACATTAGAGTAATCCGGAAAATAAAATTTATTGGACATCACAACTCTGTCAAATTTGGGAAAATTGAAAGATGGTAAATGTGTCGCACGTGTACCAATTTAGGTTTTTTATGATCAAAAAAATTAATTAGAGTAAATTTGTAGTAAATATATCAGCTTTGGGTAAATTTGTCATAAATATACCAGTTTGGGGTAAATTTGTCATAAATATACCAGTTTGGGGTTTTTAATGGTATTAAACTTATGAATTTCCACATGGTTTGCCACGTCAGCAACCACGTCAGCAAAATTAACGGAAAAATCGAACGGAAACTAACGGAGGGTAGATCTGTCACGTATGTACCAGTTTGGGGTTTTTGGTGGTCAAAAAAATAGTTTGGGGTAAATTTGTCACGGGTGTACGGGGTTTGGGGTTTTTTAGAGTATTAACCCTTTTTTTTATTAGGGTAAATGTGCCAAAAAAATTGATGACGTGCTTCCTAATAAATTGGCTTTTAATTCAGTATTTTAAGAAATGGTAAATTTACTTTATTTGAATTTTTAAAATTGCCCCTCACCTCGATTACTTCTTTTTTCATTTGATTTTCTTTGATTTGATTTTCTGGGAATTTTGTATCTTGACCGTAGTCTTGACTTTGAGTTTTTGTCTTTCAACCTTTGTAGGTTTTCAAATTAAAGGTCCTTTAATGATGAAATATTTTTAAAACATGATCATCATTTTCTAGGGGCGAAAAATTTCAAAGCTCGTGCTCATACAAAAAGTGGAGATAGCTCCTTGCTGATTGAACTTATAAAAATTTTCCGAACCAAGGTGTGGATCATGAGGATGAGCAGTGAGTTGCTCATGTGAATGGCTGATTTTTATTATGATTTTGGGTGACTCACCCCTTTGATGTGCTAATTGCTTTGGGGAATTACCAATTGGTGAGGAAAATGGCAAATGAATGTGGGTTGGACTTCCATGAGATTATTCTTTTAGAGAATAAATATCCAACTATATTAATTAAATTAATGTGTGTTGCGGGAGTTATAACCATATGTTAGTGTTAGATTAACTCACCTCGCGTAATGTATAACCACTAACCACGGCAGTTGATTGCAATTGATTGGGGAGAATTAGTGGAGTGGATAATTTAGCCAATTATTTTGTAACTGATGGATGCATCCCCAATTACCAAGTACTTTCTCTCTAGAAAATGGATAATTTAGCGGATTATTTTGTAACTCATGGCATTAAGTGCATCCCCAATTACCAATTACCAAGTACAAACTTTCTCTCCAAAAAACCTTTTTATTCTGAAGGAAAACCTTTTTATTCAGATATTATATACATATAATCTCTATTTAGATAACTAGTGAAGAGCTCAAAAAGTTTGTTTGAAATAACTTTTTCTTTCTATTTTTTTGGTTTAAAATATTTGCTACTGTCTTAATTGTCTTGGCTTTTTGGGCAAGAAGAAGAAAGAGAGCCACAGAAGAGAGAGAGAGAGAGAGGGGGGGGGATGTTAGAAAGGTGCCCAAAATAGGAAATAAATTGAAAACGTGAAGTCTATTAATACTGGGGGAAAGAAAATAGTCAAAAAGGATGAAAAAGCCTTTGCACAAAAAGACAAAAAGGGTAAGGCTACAAAGTAGGAGAAGAGAACAAAAAGACAAACGGTGGGACAATTACGCCACGTGTCAATCAATTAATTAATTGGGTGTTTTTCATGAGATGCCCCTAGGCAGCATTATAATTAAATTTTACTATGTCTTCGTTAAGGAGCATCCAAAAATCTTAAATTACACCCTAAAAAAAATTTGGGTAAAAGATTTTGTATGACAAAGTAAACTCTTAGAATTTTTGGTATTACGTAAGTATAAGTTTGGATAATTTTTTTTTTTGGGTAAGCATAGTACAATTTCTTTTATTAGGGCAAATGTGTCATGCTCCATAATAATAATTTTTTTTTTTTTTGGGTAAGCATAGAATTTTTGGTATTATGTAAGAATTCATATTTAAAAAATGGTAAATTTACTTTATTTGAATTTTTAAAGTTGCCCCTCCCCTTATTTACTTCTTTGATTTGACTTTCGGGGAATTTCGTGTCCGTAGTCTATAGCAACCGCATTCACCTTTAGTTATTGTCTTTCAACCTTTGTTTTCAGCTTACTTTTAATGTTGAAATATTTTAAAGTATGATCAATTTTCTAGGGGGAAAGATTTCAAAGCCCATTCTGGTACAAAAAAGTGGGGCAAATTACACGAGATAGCTTGGTGATTGAACTTATAAAAAATTTGGGAACATGTGGGGAAATGTGAATGGGCGATTTTTATTTTGATTTCGGCTCAGTGACGGCTTTGACATGCTAATCGCTTTGTGGCATTGAATGTGGGTTGGACTTGATGAGATTATTTTATTAGAGAACAAAATATCAAATTAAATTATGTTAATTAATGTGTTGCCGGAGTTGTGGCCATAACTCACCATAGTAGTATAATTAATGATGGATGGTAACTAGATTAGGGAGCATTAGGGAGAGAGCATGGAGAGTGGATAATTTAGCAAATTATTGGATTATTTTCTAAGTGATGTAAGCGATGGCATTACTATGAAGGAAAGGTTAGCAATTATAGAATATGTTTTTGGAATAAAAGTGAGATACAAGTTCTCCGGTGATCCGTGAAGGTGGACTTCCCCAGCACATCTCCTAAATCGCCTTGACCTGCTTTGCACCATGAAAAATCTCTGTCCTCCTTACGTGCATGACACAACCCTTCGTCAACACCAGCAGTAAATTTCTGGGTTGGGATCTCCATGTCTTCCATTTTTTAAATACTAGATCAAATGTACACCATCGAATAGATTGACATAAAGGAATGGAAGGAAAAATTTAAAAATAGATTGGGATGCTTAACGTTTTCGGATGTCGCCATACCATGCATCAACTCAGCTTTTACTCTTAACTAAAAATAAAAACCGCCAAACAATCATTTTTCATCTAAAAATTTGAGAAGATATTATTACTCCCACTAAATCAAAACTCTCACTAATCATTTTACTCATTCCCTCCCATCCCTGTGACGGTCCGGCTACCGTGATTTTTCATTTACTCATTCTGTCCCATCTCCCATCCCTGTAGCGGACCACGTGCCACGCGTCGCCCGGCTGCCGTGATTTTCCTGCCCCCTGAAAAAGTAATCATTGCGAATCGCGATAAAAAATAAGAATTAATCATTACAAAGCGCTCTCCTTTGCCGCTTTGCTCCTAGACTCTTCCTAGCCTCAGCTTTTTTTTAATAATTTATATTTTATTTTATTATCGAAACAGAGATGGTCCCATGAGATGGTCCCATGGGATGGTCATTGGTCCCTCGCCATCGAAGCCGTTCCGGGAAGTAAGGCTCATCCCCGCCGTCGCAGTAGCCTCCTCTCGCTAGGGGATTAATAAAGGAGCCACAAAAACCAGCCAAAAACCATCTCCCTTCCCCGTCGCGTCGCGTCACCCACCTCGAAAGCGTCACGCCACCATAATGGCAATTTCACCTTTGAAACCACCACATCAATCACATATGATCATCGTTTTCTAATACCACAAACCACTCCCCAATCCCTGACGTACGCATGACCTCGCCAACCTTTAAGGATCCTTAAGGGTGCCCATGAACTGGCCAAGAAGAAACCTCCGCTGTCGAGACCGGACCACGCGTCGCGGGATTTGAGGCGAACCTGACTAAGAGGGTCCAAGGACACGGGCGGGGACTTGTTCAAAATCGTTGGCCGAGAGGGTATTTAAATTTTAAAAATCGGGTTCTCTTAAAAAAAAAAAAAAAAAGATGGCCGATTGAAGCCTCGAATTGAATTGACAAATCAAACTTACTCCTTGGAGTTAGATTGTGTAATCCCATTTTTGTTTTCATGGATTTGTTTGTTGCGGCAACAATATCAATGTGTAGAAAGGGAGAGGCTTGTAAGGTTACAAGCTCAGTTGGGGGATGAAAGAAGCTCAATTGAGTAGATTAAATCTACCAATTAAAAATAAAATTTGCTTGCAAAGAAACAAAAAAATAAAAATAAAAATTAGGTATATTAGACAGTGGATTAAATCACCCATAAGAATTCAAAGGCAATTTCCTCAAAAGAGTTCATAAAATAAGGGCACTCTTCCAAAAATTTACCACAAATTTATAAATTTAATCCTCTTCCCTTGTTGTTTTTTACATAATAATAATAATAATAATAATAATAATAATAATAATAATAATAATAATATAGTTTACTTGTGAGTCCGCCAAAATCAAAATTTTATCAGACAAAAAGAATTAATTTAGGAGAGAAAATGGTCTAGTGAGTCCATCCCAATGGCCTACTTAGTCCAATATACTTATTTTGCCTCCTACGGTCCTACCAAAGAAACTTATCAACGGTAGGACAAAGCAGCTCCCACTTCTTTCTTTTCCTCTCTCCTGAGTCCTGACCACCCCTATCATCTCAAACCCGAATAATTCCCACTTCTTGTTTAACTGCTAAGAACTCTCTCTCACTCTCTCTCCCCTAAATCAAAAGTCGCAGCAGAAAGGTCAAACCTTCTGCTATCAAAAACTCCAGAAACAGGAAGTCAACTCCTGCTGATACAGTAACCTCGGAAAAAGAAGCCAAAAAAAAGGAAGAAAGGGAGAGAAAACAACATTTTATGTTGTGCCAAATCTTTAGGGGTCTGTCCTAAAGCCACGCAGAGGGTGTGGACAATGGCCTTGCCTATTCAACTATGAATTAGAATTGAATAATCTATGGGGGAAAAGTTAAAACCCACTTTGTTCGTTTTTTCCTGCGAGACCCACCATTTGCATTAGCTATACTCTATATACTCATATATATCGAATGACACATCAAGTGAATTTTCTTATATGATGAATGAAATAGACTTTTTTTGATCTAATATCCAAGGGTTATCATTTTCAACTTGGGACAACTATGATCTAAACCTTTTGACCTTTTGACAACTAATTGGCCAGATCTTTTGTCAATTAATTAGCCAAATTTTAGTAAATTAGGACATTTATCCCTACAATGTGGATCGGTTAATATCCATGGTAAATCATAATTCAATGGCTTAAGTATTTAATTAAAATCTATCTAATTATGTATATTCATGGCCGAAACTTTGGCTCCCCCTAAATGATTTTCCAAGTAATGTCTAAAACTTTCATTGTGAGTTGCCAACTCACTCTCTCATTATATTTTTTCCGGGCCTTTCATGAAATATCTCAAATCATGATTCAGCCATATTACTCCTTAGTCGAGATGACCAATGTTCTCTCCCGACTCCCCCACAAGCTTGTCTAGGCCGAGACGGTCAGCTGGATTTGAAAGGGCAAATGTAATCATCAGGATTTGTTGAAGAAAATTAGGGTTTGGGAGGCGTAAGCACAGTGAAGGGTAAGCAAATTTAAAAATTCTTTTTTTTTTCTTTCTTTTGCACCTTAAACGGTAAACGAATTTAAGCGAGCGACCTTGAATCTCTCTTCCTACCCACTGCGCGCCATTCTCCCATAAAAGACGCCCCCAACGACCATGGGGAAAAGAAAGAAGTGGGGCCAGCAAAAAATTAGAGAAATGTACAAAAAAAGAAGAAAGATTCTGTTTTCTTGATTTAAATCATATGCCGATTCCCATTTTCTTGATTTCCAACCGAATAATGTGGCTGAAGCCTTTATTTCTTGGCCATTTTAAATAGGGAAAAAACATAAATCTTGATCTTATTTTTTTCTTTAGTATTATGAGGAATTATTTTGACTCTATGGACACTAGAAATAGGTTTTAGAGGCATGGTTAAGGAAATCTGTCCCCAAGGAAAAAACATGCATTTGATTGACCCTTACTGTTATCACTTTTTGCATGCCTATATGTGGGCCAATGGTGTCAAGATGAAATATTCCCAATGTTATTACTTTTATTATTTACCATTTGTAATAATAAACCCTTGCTAGTATTTCTTGCCTTCCATATTTGGAGAAGCGGGCTAAACAGGAGAATTTTAGAATTGTCGTGTCCATGCCCTATGTAGCAAGAATATTACCTGCAGCATGGAACCTTTTTTCTTTTGAAAATTATTTGTGGATAATGAATTCTTGTGAATAATTTTATGTGTGGTGATTCTCGTCAATTTATTTAGCTACAAAAACGGATGATCTTTATGTTATACAATTCCAGCATCTAAAAATAGAGGGTTGATGGTTAAATTAGTATTTACAAGAGAACACATCAAGCTCATAGTAACAAAAATAAATAAATAAATAAAATGAGGACTTAACCCGGTGCATTCTACGAGAACATTGCATGTGCATTCTACAAGAACATTGCGTTTGGATTTACCCTGTTGTGGTTCAAGGCCTATGCTTCATTCTCTGGTCAGCCTACTTACAATGATTGGGATACCTCATTCTATAATTTATTCATTACATCACTTCCTGTGGCCCTTGGCTTTTCAATCGGGATGTTTCTGCATGCCTTTGCCTTGAGGTATGCAAATCTATCTATAAGTGGCCCCATATCATTTCTATCGTGAGGAATTGATCGTTAGTCCAGTCCGGTCATGTACAATTTCCCAAGCTAGGAAAAACTTTGATTCTTTAGCAAAACATATACCTAGGTGCAAATTTTTGAGGAGATGATTACCTAGAGCCTAGAGATGACACAGAATGCTTTGCTTAGGAGGGCATAGGCTAATGTTTTTGTTTAAGCAATCTATTCAACTTGCTTTCATTTGTTACCACCACTTTTCCGAAGGTACATAGTACACTTGATGGATAGAAAGTGAAGCACATCTATTGAGGATGCGAGTAAAGCGGCAATTGAAGGAGGTTGCAACAATTATTTAGCTGAGAATTGTGCATTTAAATTTCATGCCTCACTGCCGGTGATTGATTCTTATAGCATTCCTTTCAATCATCCGGTGTAAACAACAATGACAGCCAAGGTCAAGGAAGCAGTCACGAGTAACACCTAGGCTTTGGATTTTATGATTTTTCCGTACTTTGGGTAGGGCATGCGAATCGGCATTGTTCATGATCCAGACATAAGGCTCTCATGGTCCATCTTCAACGAAGAGAATAAATAATTATTAGAGAGAGCTTATTTCAATAAAGACATGTTGGTTCTAATCAAAAAGGAAAAAAACAAAAAAAAACAAAAAAAAACAAACTTCAGTGGTCCATTGACACCTCCCATGGGAACCTTTGCAACTAAAAGCACTAGTTTCCGTAAGTAGTTACTAGCCTTGGTCCATTGATACCTCCCATGGGAACCCTTTGCAACTAAAAGCACTAGTTTCGGTAAGTAGTTACTAACCTTGTCCTTCCAAGGTTTTCTTTCCATCTAAATTTGTCATTTAGCATTTATGTAAAGCATTTTGTTCTTAATGAAAATTTTTCAATCAATGTTGAGGATGAGATGATCAGAGAGAAAATGGCACTATGGAAGCGTGATATGAAAATAATCTATGTATAAGTCCAAAAGGGGAAAAAGGGAAGATTTTTTTCTAGGATGTAAATATGGGTTCAAAAGTGGGCAGCACATAAATTTGAATCTTGTCAGTAGTCTTTATTAATTAGCACATCCCAAACCTAAGTTATAATCTTAAAAAGTTCACAATTTTAACCAAAAGTTTCCACTTAGAAAAGAATTTGAACTTATTAGAAACTAATCTTTATAGAGAGATTGTATATAATTGCTCTAGACATTGTTACTTTGTTAGTATTCTTGTGCTTTTCCTCTAACCTATCTATTATCCTATCATTAATTAGGCCTAGAGATGGCTATTTTGAATATTTAAATCATATGGTGTGTCTAAAAAACAAAGCAATTTTTTTGTGGGATGTATAAAGTAATTTAAGCTGTTAAAATTATGTGAGTTTCTAGGCCTTCGTGGCCGTACACCTAGAATTGTCCTTTGAAGGATGTGTAGACTCTATGGTGGACACCATTTGAAGAGTCTATGACTCGATTATTAATATTAAAGTGCTCATGGATGGATGTGATGCTCAATATGCTCTTGAAAACATACTGGCACTGAAAATTATAATATTTCTTTAATTAGTTGCCTTAGCATATGTATACACATGTATTTAACAATAACAATGGACTGGAAAATGATGCACAAATGGGATACCAATTTCTTTCTTTCAACTTGTTCGGCAGCCATGGAAATAAGAAGGAGACACAAGAATCGAAAATCCAAGTTCCTTGATTTTGTAATCGAATTTATCAAAATTCAAATTGTTATATAGATATTTTTAAGATATTTTACAGAAACATTGCAGAAAATTAACCATCTTCACTTATTAGAAATTGCAATTTACACCATATCTGATTTTAAAATCCTATCCTTTCGCACTCACGCTTCTTCTTAAACGGCAATAATTTTTTTCTGGACGTTTTTCCTAAAGTAAAATGCAAGGTTTCAGTTAGGGGTGAGCATGGTCCGGGTTGGTCCGGGCCACCCCCTAACCCTAGGACCAACTCGTACAGTGTTGGTCCTCAATTTTTAGGACCGATGACCGACCCTATTGAGCCTGGGACCAAGGACCGGACCGACCCAATGGGTTCGGTTCAGTCCCAGGGTCAACCCGGGACCGATCGATAATTTTTTTCGTCTTATTTTTTATACTCCCTAAAAAAGCAAACCTACAAATTTAAATTACACATCCATTGACAATGCGGCATTGTGCAACTAAATTATAAATACCAATACATATTTAGCAAATTTAAGATGACACAACAGAAATTTCGTACTTGCTAACCGCTCATCGAGATATGGGACAAGATGGAAAGTTCTTGTAATCATCTATCTTTAATATTCATAACATCATATGCAAAAGCGTTTTCCTGCATTTGATCATGTAGAGTCCACTCAACCAAAAAATGAGCTTCACACCACTTGACTAGCAAATCATCGTAGCAACTGCAATACTACTTTATTCTTCAAAAACTTCTACCATTTGACACAAATTGAAAAGCAAAGTGCAGCTGAAATTTATTAGTAACATAATTAAACTATAAAAAGTTCAAAATACTTAATATAAATCATGAATATATAACTTCACATCTTGTTAATTCACTTGAACTTCTAAACACCTGAAAACAAAACAAACGACACATAATTAATACTCAACAAAAGTTTTAAATTGAAATTACTATTAGTGTTATTGATAGAACATTTCAATATAATATAATATAACAGACATTTTACTTAGGTTTGAATATATAAAAAAATTATGCATAATATAATATAATATATAGGGTTAGTCCAGGGTTGGACCGACCCAAAACTCTTAGGACCGATGACCAACCCGCACAGTGTTGGTCCTGGAATTTCAGGACCGAGGACCGACCTAGTCCCCTTAGGAACCGGACCAGGACCGGCAGGGTCGGGCCGGTCGAGGGTTGGTCCAGGGTCAACCCTAGACCGCTGCTCACCCCTAGTTTCAGTTTCACCCTTCACCCGGTTGCGGAACTCTAGTATCAAACTTCCCCTCCTATTCGGATGATCTCCATCGTCCACGTGGTGTATTGCGATCACACGAGAGGCTTGCGTGCACGCAGACGTCTTTGGGTCCCCCACCGCCGGCGATAGGAACTTCTGGCCACCGGGCCCGTGGGCGTTGTAGCTCGCGGCAGTCACCTCGAGCTCGTGATAGTGTCCGCGAGGAGCGTCGCCAGGTTGATCACCATGCCGTCGGTGTCGACATCACTACTTGGTTCCACCAGCGGCAGCGCCGTACATGGGCTGCTGTAACAGCCATGCGCACTGCTGCCCCAGGCACTACATCCCCGAGCACCCGACCCAGACAAAAGTGGACCCGGGCCGGTACCTGCACCGCATGCGAAACCCCTCCACAGCGACGTCTGCCGTCGTGAGGACGACGGTGATGTCGCCAGGGACAGCGTTGAACTTGCCGGCGAGGGTACGGAGGTGGCAGTCCGTGAGGGACTTCCCAAGGGTGCACTCCTTGGGGAGGGCTTGCCTTCCGACGACGAGATTGGCGCTGCCGTCCTTGTACTTCTCGGCGGTGAGCCACCAGGAGGTGGCGGAGGGCGAAGTTGACGATGACGGAGCACTGGGTGGGGCTGAAGCGACCACACCAGTAGGCTGTAGCCAGTAGCCAAAGGCATGTGGTTACTGCTGGCCACAGCCACAAGGCAAGCGGCCAGCCACAATGGGGAAGCACCAAGTGACAATCCAAACTCTCGAAAACAAAGAAATTAAGTTCGTTCTCCGCTTATTTTGTGACATTACATTACATCAAAAGTTTTTTTTAGTGTTTCTAGGGTTCTGTATGTGAGTTTTGCGAGTAAAATATTGTGAGGGATCCTGTGAAACAAATTAGTTGTAATCGTATATCCACAGCTTTAGACATGCTAATAACAACACTCAAATTTGCTACTGGTTAAGTTGCATCTGAAAGTAGTAAATACTGCACACACAACTGAATAAATACAGTTGAAATTGAAAAAAATAAAAAATGAAAATGCCAAAAGAAGCAGCGATCTGAACAGACATTATGAGAACTTGGGCAATTCTTCCGTTCATTGCGGCTCAAACAAGATGTCGAAAAATGTGACCTGAGTATGCCAAACTAACTATGAGCGACGATTCCAATGATAACAAAGATCATACTCTCCCGTCAATCCATTGAGCCTACAAGGGCCATTGGGCGAGATCGTCCAACTACAGAAAATGCATTTACCCTTGTCCCTGCTTTGAACATATATATTGAACCATTCAAATCTACCGGACCATGAAAAGCTGAAAAAGAAGAGCGTCCTTCCCAAGAAACTGGGTATAAATGAGAACTGCCACGACCGCTGTGCTATACGACGGATTCCCAGATCATCTTTCTTAGATTTGCAATGTACCGTCAGAGTACTTTCATCCGTCAAATTGTTGTAGATTATAACGGATGTCTTCTTCCAAATACTTGCATGGCGGCTAGTTATTAACATTGAGCAACTAAGCACGAGCAGCATTCCCCTTCTCTTCATCATCATCGTGGCAAATATGAGAGAAAGCAAACCTGGTCTCGCTTCTTCTTCCCTCTTGCCCTGGACAAAGCTTTTGTCAAACTGAGTACCCAGGAGAGAAAAAGAGAAAAGCTTTGCAACCGTTTTGTGTTCTCAAAAAATCATGAGCTATTACGAAACATGTTATGCGTGCGTTGAGACTATTAAGATGTGGTCATGACATCGAAACGGTTTCTCTTCGAAAATCAGTATAAGAAGAGCAACGAAATCAAGTGAGATGAAGCTATGCTTACTATTGATCCAGACAAACAAACGGCGCCGATGGAGAGAAGCTTGCAACGACGGAGATAAACTGAAGCAGTGTGAGTATTAATACTGACTTTACTCGAGTGCTGCAGCCATATTTAGTTGAGGTTGAGGTTGGCGAATCACTCTGGTGCAGTCCGCAAGGGTTTTGCACTTGGGCATTTAAGGCATTTAAGTGAGAAAATATCGGGTGGTCCGTGGTCCCCGACCACTCACGGACCACTCACGCGGCGCCCTTCTGCAGTTTCCCCCTTCTCTCCTCTCCCAAGCCTTCTTCCTACCCTCTGCTCGACTATCATCTGCTTGCAATTGCATTTATTATGGCACAGAGGCTTTCCTCTTTCCTCTTATTTTCTCCTTCAAACATGGAAAGAGAAGCAGAGGCGCTTTACGATGCTCTCCACGAAAGAGAATATTATCATTTCCCATATCTTTCGCCCGACGAATTTTGAATCCCAAAATCTCTCTACTTTGTCGCGCCGCTCGCTTCTATCTCCGCTCTCATTGCTACTCCGTTCCCCCGCCGCCGTCAACAAACCGCATTACCGCCGCCCCTTCCTTGAATTCAAAATTTCAGGTTCCTCCGTGTTTGCTCTCTCCGGCGCTCGTGCTCGTGCTATATTTGAGCCGACATCGCTAGCGTCCGCCCCAAGCTCGCTCAACCTCACCTCCATCTTCACCGTCACTCTCGGCCTCTCCCTCTCTCTCGCTCTCCCTCCTTCGATCTTCCCCCCCGCCCAGCGCCCCCCGTGGATCACGCTCACAGCCGTGCCGTTCAAGAACTCGAACTCCCCGAAGTTGGCGTTCCGGAGGACGGCCTTGTAAGAGTTTTCTTTATGTAGGCTACATTAATTGAGATTGTAATTGCCGTTTTACGGCGTTTGTCTAATAAGGTAAGGCGTAAAGTTTCTTAAAAGTCGAATATGGGCCTGGCTTGTGTGGGCCGAGTTGGGCCTGGCCCGTGATGAGAGGGCCCGTCCAAAACTCTATAAATAGCGCTAAGGTCCCTCCTCTAGCCCTCACTGTTCCAAAATTCTCTCTCAACTCACATAAGGTAATCTGTGAGTGGCGGTCTCATCAAGCCAGGATTCGAGGGTTATAGAGGAGAAGATCTTCAGCATTGAAGGCCCAGATTGCTGTCACTTTGCTCCAAAAACGATGAATACCAAATCAGGTACACAGATCTTCGTCTTCAACTTTAGGATGCTCGATTCTCTAGTTATGTTGATCTTGGGAAGCCGTTTAGACGGCCTACAATTGGTATCATAGCTTGCATAAACTAGAACTCGAACATCTGGAGCTATTTTGAAGAATTTATCCGCATGAAACTTGATTTTGACTCTATATTCGGATTAATCTTGTTGAGTTTAGTGTTTACGTGCGTAGCATGCCTCTAATGGCCGAATTTCCTGTTGATACCCATTTTCGGACTTGATTTGAACTCGGAACGTTTTGCTCGTTTTTCATGATTTTTGGTTCGATAAAAGTGAAATTTTATTGCATATATCGCTTCTCCTCGTCAATACGAGCATTTTGGTATGTAAAACACCTCAAGACGATGCCGCCGGGCCGCACGCGCCTCCACGTGCGTGGACCGACACACGCGCGCGCGCGCGCGGACCACCAATCGTGGCGATGTCACGCGCCTCCGCCAACACGTGTCGTCGATGACGTCATAGTGACGTCACACGCACCGCCTTACGTGCGACTGCCACGTGGCATGTGACGTCATGGATGATGTCACCTTAACCCGACCCGTTGACCGGTTTGACCCGACCCGTTGACTGGGTTGACCCGACCCGTTGACTGGGTTGACCCAACCCGTTGACCGTTGACCGGGTTGACCCGACCCGTTGACCGGTTTGACCCGACCCGTTGACCGGCTCGACAGTTGACCGGTCGACTGGTCCGACCGTTTGACCGTTGACCGGTCGGACCGGTAACCGGCTTTTGGACCGGATCGGTACGCCAGCGCGTGCAGCTCACGCGCCGCGCACTCTAGCGGCACGTGAGGGCGCGTGTGACGTGCGTTGGGCGCGTGGTTGATGTCGCCGTGCTTGTATAGGAATTTCCTGTCTTGTGGTGTGCTTATTTTCATTTTTTGATGCCTTTATGGATATGAAAATGCATGTGAAACCCTAAGGCACGTGATTTTGGGGTAATTTTAGTGTATTTTCATGAATTTCTCTATGGTTTTGGAAAATACAAATGCATGCCTATGATTATATCATCACTTGAGAAATATGTGTAGTGTTGATTTATTGAAAGCATGTATTAGTGGATGGAGCAATGCAATTAGCATGACTTGTGATTTTAGTGACAAATAGCCCTTGTCATCAAGTCTAAAATCACATGTGAAATGTAAATGTGAGTCATAAAGTTATATCCCTGATATGAGAGAATTTCAATAATTCAGTTGGGTTGTGACCGCCAAAGTGGCACACTTGATTGGTTTTGAGAAACATTGTTCGCATATTATAAAGGGATGTCTCATATTCTGATGCATGTTTATACTCCCAAAGGAGGTAATTGTGTGTTAGTTTATGGAGGGATACATGTACAGCATATGGTTGAAAAGTGACTAACCCTAGTGGTTCATACACCCAAAGGTGGTGAATTCACGAAATGTTAGAATATATTTTCATGGACCATTGTCATGTGAAGAGTATACAATTGCATGTCATATATTCTACCCAAAGGTGCTTATATGATGATGTATGTAGCTCTTGAGATATGTGTTAAGCACTCACATGATGCTAATTATATGTATTGCTTGTAAAATCAGTCACCTTCTCTGTAAATGGCAATTCCATTGCAATTGAGGTTCTTACTGGATCAAACTTCAAGAAATGGAAAGAGGATTTTCTGTTTGTGATGGAGTTGGCAGATGTTCACATTGCTCTTACTGAGGATAGGCCGGCAGATCTTACTGATGCCAGTACAGAAGTCCAAAAAGTATATTTTGCTGCATGGGAAAAGAGTAATAGAATTTGCTTACTCATTATGAAACGGTCAATTCAAGAACATTTGATGAGTGGCTTGCCAACTGACTGTACTGTTAAGGAAATGATGGAAGCTTTGGAGGCTAGGTATCGTGTCTCTTCTAATGTTGAGATAGGTACACTTATGCAATCACTATTTAATATGAAGTATGATGGTTCAACTAGAGTTAGAGATTATGTGCTTAGGATGGTAGATCTTCAGACAAAACTTCGAATTGTTCAGGTTGATATCCCTGAAGCCTGCATTGTGCATCAAGCATTAAATACTCTTCCTCCTGACTTTGGAATTATCAAGACGAACTATAGTTCGCAAAATGAGACTTGGTCAATCAATGACCTTATAGTTAGAGTGGTGGCAGAGGAAGAGAAATTGAAGAAAGAAAGAGCGCATCTTGCCTTGTATGCCTCTAGTTCTGCCAATAGGAAGGGAAAATGGATTGCACATCATAGAGGAAATTCTAAAACCAAAGGGATATCTAACCATATAGCTCCTAAGAGGGGAAATCCTGAAGCTGCTGGCCCCTCCACCACTATGGCTCCTAGAAAGGCACCTTTTAAAAGGGAGGGTGTCCTTTGCTATTTTTGTAGGAAGATGGGACACATAAAGAAACATTGTGATAAATATAAAGCTTGGTTGTCTAAAAATGAGCATAAAGGTAATGATTCTTTGGCATTTGTCTGTGAATCCAACCTATCTGAAGCCTCATTCAGTTCTTGGTAGCTAGATAGTGGTGCAACTAATCATGTTGCATTTACCATACAGGGATTCACAAACATAAGGACGCCAAATCAGGATGAATCAAAGCTCACCGTGGGAAATAACAACAAGATCGACGTTGAGTTCGTGGGAGATGTCATTTTGATTTTAGATACTGGTTTTAATATGATATTAAGAAACACTTTCTATGTACCTTCCTTTAGACGGAACTTAGTTTCCGTATCATGTTTGGACATGTGTGGTTACTCTTTTGAAATAAAGAACAATACAGTATCTATGTTCTTTAGTTCAAATAAGGTTGGATGTTGCAACATGTTCAATGGATTGTACGGATTGTGTTTATCTCCCAATGATATATACGTCGCTAATACAGTTGAAAGTGTTGTTCCCAAAAGACCTCTACCTAAGGAACAGTCTTATGCGTTATGGCATAAACGACTAGGTCATATATCTAAAGAAAGAGTAGAAAGGCTGATAAAGACACACATCCTGCCTACTCTTAAAGGTGACCTAGAGACTTGCATAGACTGTTGTAGAGGAAAGATGACTAAGATAAAGAAGAAAACCGCAAGTTCGAAGTTCTAAATTACTAGAAGTCATTCACACCGATATCAGTGGACCCTATGTTGCAACTTTGTGTAGAAATTTTTATTTCATCACGTTTATCGATGATTATTCTCGGTATGGTTACCTATTCTTGATTAAGGAAAAGTCTGAATCTCTTGACAAATTTAAGATCTATCGAACTAAAGTTGAGAAACAGTTAGGAAAGGTAATAAAGGTGGTTAGATCTGATCGATGTGGAGAATATTATGGTAGACATGGTAATGTTGGGCAAATTAAAGGACCATTTGCTAAATACTTAGAGGATTTTGGGATAGTGGCTCAGTTCACTATGCTTGGAAGTCTTGAACAGAATGGTGTGGCTGAAAGATGCAATCGTACTCTCATGGATATGGTAAGGTGTATGATGAGTAGGACTAATTTGTCTGATTTTTTATGGGGTGAGGCATTAAAAACAGCCCTTTATATATTGAATCGTGTTCCTACCAAAGCTGTTACATCGACTCCTTTTGAGTTATGGACTGGACGCAAACCAAGTTTGAATCATTTCAAGGTCTGGGGATGTCTTGTAGAAGTAAGATTGTATAATCCAACATTAGGTAAGTTGGAGGCTAAAACCACTCGATGCTACTTTGTATCTTACTCAGAATATTCAAAGGGATATCGGTTTTATAATCCAAGTGGAGGAACAAGGATTGTAGAATCACAGACGGCCAAGTTTCTGGAATTTGATGTAGCCGAAAAGCATGATTGCTCACAAATTAGTGAACATGATAACATGATGAGACCGACTATGTCTTTCTCCTTACCTATGCAGACAATTATGGAGCTTATTGTGCCACAAACTGAACCTGTTAATACCGAGAATCCTATTGATGAAACGGCCACAGATGAAGTTCTTCAAGTTCCTTAAACTCAAAATGAAGTTATAGTGGCTCCACTTGGAAGGTCTACTAGGGAAAGGCGTTCAGTTATACCACCGGACTATATAGTCTATTTAGGAGAACATGATTACGATATAGGCTGCATTATAGATCCAGTGACTTATATAGACGTCGTTTCCTATCCTCAATCAAGTTTGTGGTTGGATGCAATGAGAGATGAGATGCAGTCTATGAAATATAATGGTGTTTGGGAGCTTGTTGAATTATCGGAAGGTTGTAAGCCTATAGGTTGCAAGTGGGTTTATAAGACTAAAAGAGATTCAAAAGGAAAGATTGAGAAATTTAAAGCCAGACTTGTGGCCAAGGGCTTCACTCAAAGAGAAGGGATAGACTATGAAGCAACATTTTCTCCAGTTTCTTCTAAAGACTCCTTTAGAGTGATCATGGCATTAGTAGCTCATTTTGACATGGAATTACATCAGATGGACGTTAAAACTGCTTTTCTAAATGGAGACCTTGATGAAGAGGTTTATATGGTGCAACTTGAAGGTTTTACAGTAAATGATCCAAGTAAGTTTGTGTGTAAACTAAAGAAGGCTATTTATGGTCTCAAACAAGCTTCTAGAGAATGGTATTTGAAATTTCACAATGTTGTTACTTCTTTTGGTTTTATTGAGAACAAAGTGGATCAACGCATATACTGCAAGGTCAATGGGAGGAAATTTATTTTTCTTATACTTTATGTGGATGATATTTTGCTTGCAAGTAGCGATGTTGGATTGCTGCGTGAAACAAAACAAATGTTGTCAAAGAATTTTGACATGAAAGACCTAGGTGAGGCATCCTTCGTTCTTGGTATTGAAATCCATAGGGATTGTTGTCATCGTATGTTAGGTTTATCTCAAAAGGCATATGTTGATCGTATTTTGGAGAGATTCAACATGCAGGATTGCAAACCAAGAATTGTTCCTGTCGTTAAGGGTGACAAGTTGAGTCTCTCACAATGTCCTCAATCAAATTTTGAGAAAAACCAAATGAAGGACGTGCCTTATGCTAATGCATTTGGAAGTATCATGTATACTTAAGTTTGCACCAAACTAGACATCGCCTTTGTAATAGGACTTTTAGGTAGATATCAATCGAATCTAGGACATGATCATTAGGTTGCTGCCAAAAAGGTCTTGAGATACTTAAAAAGAACAAGATATTATATGTTGATGTATAAATATGACAATGATTTGCGATTGTTGGCATATTCAGATGCAGACTTTGCTGGTTGTGAGGATGATAGGAAGTCGACAACAGGATATATCTTCATGTTAGCAGGAGGTGCAGTATCATGGAAAAGTGAGAAACAAAAATCTATATCTTCCTCTACCATGCAAGCGGAGTTTATAGCATGTTTTTCAGCTGCTACTCAAGCAATTTGGCTTCGGAACCTCATTAAGGAATTGACCGTATTTGATTTTGTGGATAGACCCATACAGTTATATTGTGATAACAATTCTGCTGTGTTGTTTGTCAATAACAACAGAATTCTCAAAGGGTCTAAGCATATGGAGGTCAAGTTTTTGACCATAAAGGAAATGGTACAGAATTGTGACATTATAGTAGAGCATGTTCCCACGGATGATATGTTGGCAGATCCACTGACTAAAGGCCTACGCCTTTGTGTATTTGAGCGACATATCATGAACATGGGCTTAGGAAATCGGTGAATACTATCATTTAGTGGGAGCTATTTCAGGTTTGCTCTAATGAAGTTTACTTATGTATTTTGCTACTTTTTGTAATGTTTCGATATATGTCAACTCCTTATGTATAAGTTATTATTGAGTTGTGTACATATATCTAAGGAAAATCTCAAGGTATTGTGTAAATCTTGAGTAAAGGCTAGGGGCATCTAGTTATTAGCCTTATACATATGTCTCAATTACACATAAAGAAAGGTTAACCATAAAGATAAGACATATGTGGGTTCATTAGAACCATAAAGATATTCTCTAGTGCCACATCTGGTTTTTTGTGACACTTAAAGATAAGAGAATGGTGACCAACAATGGTGATAACACATGAGGTATTACTCTTTATGAGGTGTTATCTGTTTGCCACACAACCATATTGAATCCATATCAATAAAGTTGAAAGCATTCGTGATCATGGAAGGCTCTGTATGAATACATGCAGTTACCGCCATGATTCGGTGTTGGAGACCTTATGGGATAGGATTGACTATTAAGAATTGTCACTAGACCAACATAAAGGTGCGCACATACAGTATGATCTCAATTAATATAGCCCAAGTGAGAGAATGTAAGAATTTTCCTTATATGGGCCACATTAATTAAGATTATAATTATCCGTTTTACGGAGTTAATCTAATAAAGTGGGATATAAAGTTTCTTAACAGTCAAATATGGGCCTAGTTTGAGTGGGCTGAATTGGGCCCGGCTCGTGATGAGAGGGCCCGTCCAAAACTCTATAAATAAGGCTAAGGTCCCTCTCTCTGGCCCTCACTCTTTCAAAAATTCTCTCTCAACTCACATAAGGCAAGCTGTGAGTGGCGGTCTCATCGAGCCAGGAATCGAGGGTCATAAAGGAGAAGATCTTCAGCATCAAAGGTTAGGATTGTTGTGGCTTTGCTCCAAGAACCATGGATTCAAAATCAGGTACACAAATCTTCATCTTCTCCCCTTTAGGATGTTCGATTTTCTAGCTATGTTGATCTTGTGAAGCCGTTTAGGCGGCACTTTCGAGTGTCTTGATTGCTTAAGCGATTTTTTTGCGATTTTTTTATTTAAACATTTAGAGAAGGATTTAGAGTAGGTGGTCAGGACATACGTAACTTTTTGCCTAAGAATATCAGTGAAGAGCAGTAAAGTACATGAAATGATATGCAGACCTTATGGAGTCAATGGCAATGGCAGTTTGACAAAGTGAAATGCATTGAATATATTTTGGCAAAGTGAATGTAGATCTCGAGTCCAAAAACTCAAGCTATTGCCCGAATTTATTAAGCACTTCAATATTTCGTCTCCCTTGCTTCTCTACTATTCCAACAATTGCATCACAAACTTGAGTATGTGGATCGTCAATTAGGTTATGTACATAGACATGTACATGCTTACATATCCACGCACATATGTTTATAGAGATCACTTGGATCTAGGTCTAGGAGTAGGACCATCTTCTTCGTGAAATTAGGACCCTTTAGGTTCAACATCAGAAAATGATGGAAAGGGCCTTGAGGTCCTTTTCCAATACTTATTTCTTTGCTCTAGTCCAAGACATTCCCGCTTTTGGCAACCTATCAATTTCTTGAATAAATGAAAGCTCATAAATATATGCGTTTGATCTCTCTACTAATGATCCCCTCAGATTTACTCTTTGTAACTTTTCAATCTCAAAAATGCCACATTGCATTTCCCTCGCAATCATCCAACCTTCATCATCTCCCATGTGCCCTTCTCATATTTCTCTACGTCATTCCCCAAAGGAATGATGATTTATAATATTTTCCCTTGTAACCAATTCTTTTGGATTGTCATATACCCAATTAACTTAAATGATATCCATAAACCCCCTTTTCACACCTCTCTCCATTAACTACATATCAAGAACAGAAAGCAATTAGCATATCTTGTAATTTTGATTTTCAAGTAAATCGTTTTACAGATAATTTTATGATATTAGCTATTGAACCTCCAATTAACGATGGAGCTAGGGGAAAAGCTAAGATATGGGAAGCATAGGAGAACCTTTTGCCAGCTCAGCTGCTATACCCGATGCCAAAGTACATCCATCCAGTGCCATCCATGAGTAAACTTGATGAGACTGTTCCTAGGGATCCTAAACTATGCCCGCCAAGGAAGCATGCCAGTTTTTACCTATTAACATAAATTACACCTACCATTCATATCCTCATAAAACAGTAAACTCACTTTTACGATCATATGGCATGGATAAAAAATTGCTTATAATGATTACTATTAGATTACAGAATCCATAAGGAAAGTAAATTTGGACAATAATTAGATAGTTAACTTATCCCACATCCTCAATCTACAGAGATGGGGATGATACTATAGTTGAATGCTAGTCCTACATTCTCAAGAAGAATGATGGAATTGATTTTAAAAAGCAAATTATAGGGCTTAGTGTATATGTATGTTTCACTTATTTAGATGCTCACTCATAGTGTACCGTTTTGTTTTAATTTTTGGTCCTATCTAAATTAATTGACTACAACATACTTTTGTGACCATTAGCTTAAACTTGTTCAGATACTACTTAGAACCGTGGTGGGTTGGTCCCTATCTAAATTAATTGACTAGGATATACTTTTGTGACCATTAGCTTAAACTCGTTCAGATACTACTTAGAAGCGTGCTTGTTTGCTCCATCGGGGTTGCTGATGATCATTGCAATCGATACTAGACCATCTTGGCCCAGTCTCTCACTTCGATTCTCATAACCTTGGTCTTTCGCGCTTTAGCGCTTTAGAGAGCATGAATACCTCCATATATAGGTGGGAAAAATTAATAAAGATTAAAGTAACAAATATTTAAGTCTAATATATAAAACTCAAAATAACAAAAAGTAAAAATAGAAAACAATTTCAATGTATTCATAATTTTATTTATGTATTTGAAGGATGGATGGGAGGGTAAAAAAGAAATGAAAAAGAAAAAAATTAAGAAAAAAGAGAGGAAAAAATAATAAAAAGTTTTTATTTTCTCTTTTCTTTTACTTTTTTAAAGAAGTCGAATTTTTTATTTTTATTTTTGGACAAAAATTTCAGGATTTTCATTTTCACTCTCTTTTTAATTAATTAATTGTTGTTGTTTTTGTTTTTTTTTTTCTTTTTCTGGTCTCTCTCCCGCTCTCTCTCGCTCTCGCGTATGGCGTTTTCACAGGAGAAGGGAGAAGGAAGGAAGGAAGGAAGGAAGAAACCCATGGAGGGCGCGGGCGGATGGGTTTTTCATCGTGGTTGCAGCAGTAGCTCAGGGAGAAATTTCGACCTTCTTCAGGAGCTTCGTCTAGGGACATGGGGACATCGGGGGCTGGAGAGGGAAACAGGGGAACAATCCTGCTTGGCCGCTGGGTGCTCGGCAAGAGAGATAGCGGGGGCGACGGAGGTCAAGATCTTGTGCTCGGTGTCGACGTTACCCAGCACCTTCTCTCCGAACTTGCTCTCTAGCTCCGCCCGGAAAGGGTCCTCGCCCCGAAATCGCCCAGCAAGTCCATTCCCATGATACGCGTCCTGACAGCAAGCCGGTCATTGCTTCTCTGCTTTCACCAACGGCCTTTGCTTTGGGGTCTATTAACTTTGCTGATTATGAACGTGCTCATGTTGGGCTTCGGTAAAGCAACGTTTGGCTGGTACCTTTGTGTTTTGGAGTCTTGATATCATGTACTGTTTAATATCACTGATGCTAATCGTTCGTGATGATGGATCATGCAAGCGTCATCTGGAGCGAATTTTCTGGTCCATCTAGTAATGATGATGTTTGCCTCACTTGTGTACTGTCTGATTGGTTTTTACCTGAATAAGGTATGTCCTCTTTGAAGAATACTTAGAAATAGTAACAATTTTTAGTAGTACTGGACCTAGCCATGGTAAGCAAATGTGCACATTGTGCTTTGCAATTTTTGTAAAGTCTACTTAGAGGAGTTGAAGGCTGAATGCTAGAAGCTTCTCGAGTTTCTTGTTTTGCTGTTAGCGGGCATTCTCATGGATTAACCTTATGTGTAACTGCAGAACTGAATGTCACACTGAGACTTGCATGGATGCAGAACATTTTAGGTTTCAGAGAAGTGCCTTTCCTACATAGAAAGGCCTTGATTGCAATCGTTGCTAGCTTGGAAATCATTTGCCGTGGGATTTGGAATTTTTTTAGGTATGCTGTGTTCTTTTTTCCTACTCTAACCTTTGTATCATGAAGCAGAAGAATCCAATGACATACCTGATGGAACACTGCTGATCTTTTACTGAAAGGAAACGCAGAGCAATGGTAAAATACTTTTCTGTGTATTTTTCAATATCGCACAATGTACAAGGAGTGTTAGTATTTGTAGTACAAGAGAAAAGAATCAAAAGAAATATATGCACAATATTGTTTTTCCCAAAATATTCTATGTCTATTATATGCAATATCAATTTGTAATCTCAGTGGATAGGAATAATTCTCCTTCCAACATTTACAGGCAGAAAGGGTTTCTGATGGATTCGTGCTCAATGTTGTGCGAATGGAGGACCTGGCATCACCAAATAGAAGTGGGGACTGCAGCTATGAAGTTCTTGAATGCTTGCAACTGGATTTGCCAGAAAAGGAGATGGATGTGAGTTCGACATCCGAATTTTTTTAGGTATGCTGTTGTTAACTCTTGTTTTTCTTAATCTGATATAGCAAAACTAAGTTTGCTTGTAAACTTAAGAGTGGTTTGGAATATCAAAATGTTGGCTTATAACATCACAGCTTTTCTTAAAGATCTTACCCAATGGCAAGACTGGGCAATTGTTGCATAGTTTACCCTGAAAATGAAACCAAAAAAATGAGACCAAAAAAAAAAAAGAACCTGTTGGAACTTGAAATCGATTCCGGAACCTGTGACAGGATATGTTCCAAAAAATGAAGAACCTGTACCCAAGAGTAGGTTCCAGGTTCCGGATGGAACCGAATTAGAACCGGGAACTGTGGAACCGAATCGGAACCGGGAACCGCTCACCCCTAGTGGCATACTTGTTATGTTAATTGAGTTCATAATAGTTAGCCCAACATCTTGTAACTGTACTCTATCCCACGTATCAAAGAAGGGTTTTGAGAGAACCCAGGTCAGTCTCTCCCTTCTTTCCTCTTCTTTTTCTCTTTTCCAATTTCAATTTTGCTAAAAAAATCTCTTCCGTGTCCATGTTGCTCCCTCCCCCTTTTCTCTTCCTTTTTTCTTAATCTTTAGTATACTATATTATTTTGAGTTCAAAGGAGTCAATTATGCTACTTCCACTTTTTTTGCACTTTGTGGGTTAATGTCATATTTTATTGAAACTACAGTTAGAGTTAGCCTACTTTTATTTTATTCATCACAATCTAATATATTTCTCTTTTTATCTATTAAAGTACACTTCATATACTTATAATTTTATCTATCTATCATTTTCTCTATAAAATATTCTTTTGTCTTAATTGTTTTTCCTTCATCTAATAATTCTGATCACATCACACCTTGAAAAGTCTATAAACTTATCAAATTAAGGACATGTGCACCACTAGTCCTAAAACTTGTTGCAAAAGTGCAATTGATATCTAAAACTTTTAAAATTCCAATCAAGTTCTCAAACTTATCAAATTGGTACAATCGAGTTCTTCCGTTAACACCATCAATCTGTCTAATAGAAATGCTAACGTAGCATTTTTTTAAATTCACTTATATCTCTTATGTGGCATTTTATTAAATTTCTCCTTTAAATTTTATTCAAATAACATTTAAAAGCTTTAAAAAGCTAAAATAATTTTTAGAAAAAACAAACTAGAAAAGAAGAATAAAAAGAGGCAAGGGCTGCCACCACTGCCTATCGCCAGCCCAATAAAAGCCTCGTCAGCCCTAGGTGAGGACCCACATCACTTAGGTCTGGGCATGCTGCCCTAGCCTCATCATTCTAGCAAAAAGGCTCGGTGTCTAGAACCAGCACGTCTAACCAGTACCCCTTGGTTCTAGACACTGCGAAGAGCGGAGGTTGCAGTGAAACAGCAAAGTTGCCGATGCGATCTTTGTAGGAGCTTTGCAAGGGGCTTGACAAGTTCGTTGTTAGGGAATAAATAGCAAAAATGCTCCGCTGTTGTGTTTATGTTCAGGGATTTTCATTTGTCATTCATTTACTTGGGAGGGAATTTGTGGAGAATTTGCATATGCTTTTGCCTCTCTGATCATCTCTAATTTGTTGGTGAAGAATTGCGTATGAACAACACTAGATAATATGTGGTATTTGCATTTTAGATATAGGACATGATGGGATAAAAAAGTCAAACAAGTAGATCAGGTTAGATCGAAAGGATTCCATCTAAATTCACTCATCTTCATGCAAGGCAAATTTAATAGCTCATATCAAACCCATACCCCACTTATACATTCATATTATCAACCTATGAAAATCCATATCCATCCACTTGGCCCACTTTAAGCTCTTATGTGAATGTGTTATTTAGATAAAATTTTGGATCAAATTAAAAAGTAATATAACAAAATAAGAAGATGCACATAAATAAATAAATATAAAGATCCTAGAAAGAACTACAACAGTGTGCATGTGTTGTAACAAAACATTTTTTTTGGATGCATGTTTACTCAACAAACTAAAAATATAATCCTTTCTCGATGATTTGCGTCGAATTCCGTGGCCTGCTTATCCTTTTTCAGCACATATTGCACGGTGACAACTAGCCCGTGGAGTAAATTTACGTCTCTCTCAATTTCACCTTACAATTCCACACTTAGAAGCTCTCTCTCTCTCTCTCTCTCTCTCTCTCTCTCTCTCTCTCTCTCAGCTCACAAGCTCATAGAATTCCACCCAAGAAAAATATATTGTATTTCAATTAAACATAAATATGAACATTGTGTGCAAATTTAGAGAGCCAATGTATGTTCAAGAAGAAAAATGAACCGCTTGCGGTCTCATCGTCAACAAGCTAGTAGGCCTCCGGAGTCTCCATGGGCATCCCGGAACGATCGATAAAGGTAAACAATTACATAAACACAATTAAAAGACAAACTACCTTCATAATCAACAAACACCCAAACAATGATGATAAATGGAATTAGTAACTCACAAAAAGAAAATTACTAATTCATCAAACACCCAAAGCAAAAGCTAATATCCTCACATAAAACACAGGTCTAGTACAATGTACAAATTTCATCACGTGCCCACTATCGGCATGGGCGAGCTATGCAATCACTCAAAACATTTTTTACTGACAGGAGATGAAAATGCCTCTTTTTTTTTTTTTCTTCTCTTTTTTTTTTTTTTTTTTTTTTTTTGAAAATGCCTCTTTGGAGAGCATTGCATTTGAGCCAAGTTCATTTCCTGCCGACGCCACATCGCCCCCTGAAAATTGATATCCACGACGGTGGCGGCGCGACAACTAGAAATTGCCAATGGAAGAAATGAATAGATCGAAACGATTTCAAGCATGAAAGCACATGACAAGCGCACACGCAAATCTCCCCCACAATCCGATTGTGCAAATTACTCAACTAATTTGCACAATCACGAGAAAGGCAATGCGACTCGATATCTCGCGATTACTCGTTAGGAAATTTTTGTACCTTGCCGAGTTGAAATCGACATCCAATCTTGCAATCAAACGTGTATAATTCCTTATCACTAATTATCTCAGGATTTAGTTCGTGAGAAATTCATGCTAGCAATTTTTTTTATTTGTTCACGGTTATCTTTGAACTTTTAGTACGTATTTAATTTAGTCTTTGGACAATATGAAAATTTATGATATCATCTCCAATTTTGAAATAATAGAAGGATTACATCAAAAAATTTCATATATTTCAAGGCACATTGAACATGTGTAAAAAGTTTATGGGTTATATTAAACAAACTAAAAGTTTATGAGTCATATTGAACATCGAACTAAAGCAACAAATTAAAAGTTCAGATACTACATTACACATTTGGTCAAATTTTATAGATCATTTATATCATTATCCCCGTAAAAAAAATTACTAAGTAACTTTATGATTTTGATTAATGAAATTATGCATTAGAAAAAAAGATTGTCTGTCCATCCGTTACTGGTAGTTTATTGAGAATATTCGTTAGCTCCAACAAGAAAAGTAATCCTCAAATTACACGACATTAGTTATTTTTGTCTCGTGGCTGAGCTTTTCATTAGATAACGTAGTGGGTACTCGGTCATTATCAACGACAACAACTATCGATGGATTCGTTTCATTGTAATAAGTAAATATTAACTTGGCGAAAAATGGTAGTTTCTTCATTTAAATAGTAACTTCGCATACGAAATAAATTTGATCGCACCATTATCGCGCGTATGGTGAGGAAATTTTTCAAATCGAAAAAGGTAAGTAATTTGAGTCTAATACGAAGATTCAACGTGTATTTCTCATCGGGCATTACAGATGAGTGACATGTTGAGCCCAACCCTCAACAATGCCCGGTCATCACATCTACTTCTTACACCATTAGCAAGCTTTAGGGGTGGCAAATGGGTGGGTTGGGTCGAATATGGGTCAACCCATATTGGACCCATTTAACCCGTTTTGACCCATATTCATGTAGTGTAAATCAAGTGACCTATACTCGACCCGATCCATACCCGACCCATACTAGACCCGACTCATATTGCTAAAACCTATTAATATTCTAGGAAAACTCACTTCTACTATATGCTAATTGGATTAAAACTTCAAATTAAATTAAAATTAGTAAATAAAATAAAATAAAAAAGTTAAAAAAAACCTATAAATTGAAATATTTATAAAGAATTAGATTATGCCCACGCTTCCCTTATTTGAAGTGTGAACATACCATTGAATAACTAAAAACTGTGACATGAAATTTTTTTAACTAAACTTAAAAAAAAAATCTCATTTTTATGATTTTTTATTTAAAAAAAGTATTGTTAAAACATTATTATGCAATACAAATTTTTTAAACAATTTTTATGCAATACAAATTAAATGGAAATTTTTTATAATTATTATAAATATAATTTTTTTAGATCGAATTTTTGATTTTTTAGAATATAATTTTAAACTATTTTTTATTTTTAAAAATATAATTTTTAATAATTATTTTTTTTTTTTTTTATTTTCTTTTTTCATCTTCTTCGGCCGGCTGCCGGCCACGACAACGGTCGGTGACTGGCCACAAGCAAGGCTCGAGCTCGCCGACATCGGGCGGGGCTCGATCTCGCCAATCTGGCGAGGCGAGGCCCCACTCGACGCCGATGAGCTCGAGCCTTGCTTGGCCTATTGCCGGCCGTCACCCTGCCATCCATTAGCTAAGGAAGGAAGAAAACAAAATTGAAATATGAAATTAATTAAAATTCAATTTTTCTTTCAAAAAATATTTTGTAAAATTAAAGAAGGCCATGGCCCATGGATTCAAAGTGGGTCATAATATGGGTTTATTTTCTCAAACCCATTTAGACCCATTTCTTTTTGTGATTTATTTTCTCAAACCCATTTTTGACCCATTTTTAACTTTCACTTTACCCATATATGACCCATTTAACTAAAAAGGGGTCATAATATGGGTTTATGACCAATTTTGCCAGCTCTAGCAAGCTTCCACATGTAAAAAAAGAAAAATAAATAAACTTTAATGATAATCTTGTCGGTAATTTGCTTATATAGTTAGTAACTTTCTCAATTGGAAAATAGAAGTCTACGCATATCTAGCGACATATCCACCCGATTGATAAGTCCCAATATATATATATATATATATATATAAGAGAAAAAATCATGAAAAACCTTAAACTTTGCCCAAAGTGATAGATTTGCCCCAAAATTTTTTTATGACTTGAAAAATCCTGAACTTTGTCAACCGTGACACATTTACCTCAAACTTTTTTTGTGATACAAAAAATCCTAAACTTTTGTCGTGTGACACATTTATCCTAAACTATAAGGCATTTTGGTCATTTTACTTTTTAATTTTTTTACTTTTTTTTTCTTATTCTTCTCTCTTCCCTTTGCGAGCCATGGCGGAGCCAGTAGAGAGAAGCTGGCATCCAATGAGGGCTGCCCTCGCCGGCGTCGGGCGAGGGTTGCCCTCGCTTGGGCTGGCTAGGGTGGCCCTCGGCTGGGTCGAGGGAGGGAGGCCCTTGCCTAACGCTGGTGAGGGCAGCTCTAGCCAGCCCGGGCGAGGGCGACCCTCACCGGACGCCAACTTCCCTGCACCGGCTCCACCATGGCCGGCTGGGTCAGGCGAGGGCCTCCCTTGTGCCCTTGCCCAGATTTGGCGTGGGCACCCCTTCGGGAAGGGCAACCCTCGCTCGACGCTGGCTTCCCTCCGCCAGCTCTGCCATGGCTGGCAGAGGGAAGAAGAAGAAAAAAAAGAAAAAGAAAAAACATATAAAAAAGACAAAAATGCCTTTAATGAGGTAAATGTGTCACAGTTTGAAAAGTTTGGGGTTTTTCAGTGACTTGACATCCGTACGTGATTAATAAATTTGATTTGACCATGGAAAATTAATTGCTAACATACTATGTGCTTCAATATTTCGTAAAAGTTCGATGACCATTTTTCAAATGAATAGTCTTCAAATCATGCATCTACCAGGTAGTACTGCCTCCCCCTAGAGACAATATTTGCACAGATCTCCATTAATGCATCATGTTGAATAGCTAAAAAAAGCCACAAAGTACTTTAAATTATGTTCACCGCAGTACATTTACTTTGAATTTTCTTCCATTAAATCATAAACCCAAAGCTTATTTTGGTATCAAACATATATCCTAAATTAATTAAGTTAACAAATTATGTGACTACCTGCATTTTGCGTTTTTGAGCATGCTTAAAGCCTTTAATCATGTCTCGATGAAAATATTGGAAATAACAGCCAAGGAATGAAATCTTGCTATTGATTATTATATATTGAACGATGGAAAGCAAAAGATACAAATGTGACATTCACATGGTAACAATATGTCAACCCACTCTATGTCTTATTTTTTTGTTTTTGTTTTTAAAACTTCCTCCTTCATTTTATTCCTTGGTTTAGCGGGGATGGTGGCAATGGCGATGATAAGGGTAGCGGTGATGAAAGAAAAAAATTGATGAAGAGTAAATGTGTGGCGTGAGTTTAATGTTGGGATTTTCAACATAGTTAAATTAATATTTGGATAAATGTGTCATATGAATATAAGTTTGAAAATTTTTGTATCACAAAAAAAATTTAGGGTTAATACCCTAAAACACCCCAAACTAGTACATTTGTGATAAATTTACCCCAAACTATTCTTTTGACCACCAAAAACCCTAAACTAGTATGCCTTTAACAAATTTACCCTAAACTGGTACACTTGTGACAAATTTACCTTATGTTAGTTTTTATTATATTTTATTGTCAAATTATTAAGTTAAATGATACGTGACAGATGATTAATATACAAATTTGGGGTTTTACGCTCCGTTTGTCACAGTTTACAATTTCTGTGATTTTTTTTATATTTGTCACAAATTTACCAATTTGTATTTTTTGCGGTCGAATAAATTAGTTTGAGGTAAACTTGTCATAAATGTACCAGTTTAGGATTTTTTATGGTTAGTAGGGGTAAATTTGTCACAGGTGTACCGGTTTGGGATTTTTCAAGGTATTAACCCAAAAATATAAGATAAATGTGTAATGCAGGTATTCGGCCAAAAAAAAAAAGTGTAATGCAGGTATTTAGCTAAAATGTCAATTGTTTTTTTTTTTTTCAAATAAGGGTTTGAAGTGGGTATTTTTTTTTTTTTTTTTTTTTTTCTTTTAAGCAATGGCCCAAAGTGCTATCATTTTCTCAAATGAGGATTCAAAGTGCTCATATTAATTTAAAATAAGATATTGAAACGGACATTATTTCAAATAAGGACCTGAAATGCCCTTATTTTATCAAATAAAGGCCTGAAGTGCCCATATCAATTTCAAATAAGGGTTTGAACTCATTGGCTATGAAAGGCAATTTCATCTTTTGAAATTTTGTCTTTTTCCTTTTTTATTTTCTTGAAAAAAAAAACTGCAAAAAGGAAAAACATAGGGTCACCACCCCATTGCCGGTGGGGCGGCGGCAAAGGTTGGTGACTTTCACCAACTAGAGGCAACGTCGTTGTTTAGGCGTCGGCAACCCTCCCGGCCTTAGCAGCTAAAATATTTTGCTGGTCAATAATGTTAGATTCTTATTTGAAACATCTATAATCACATTGTTCATTTTTTGAAATTAATATAATGTTTTTATTTTTTTAAAAAAATATCTATTTTAAATTCTTATTTTGATATTTCGAATATTTCACAATAAAAATGATAAAAAAATAAAAAAGAATCCAATAATCATAACTAAAAGGTAATTGATCTGGTTACATTAGCGGCAAATTTGGAGGAAAGCTTCAATGCCATCAAGCCGTCGCTGTTGCCACGTCCACGTGGCGCGATCTCAAAGGGGCCTGGCCTCCATCGGCGCGGCAGCAACACGAGTCAGGTACGACCATTCGGTTGCAGCCTTGCAGGGGAGTGCAGAGAACGTCGGGCTTCATCGTCTTCGTCTCCATCTTCTTCGTCTTCTTCGTCTCCCGCAGCGCCGCGACTCTCTCTCTCTCTCTCTCTCTCTCTCTCTCTCTTCCTCCTCCGTCCTTCCTGGAAACCCTCGAGAGAGGTCGAGGATCGCGCAGGACGACGGTTGTAGCTACCGGGGTGAGGGAGGCGGGAGAGCGGGGGGCTCTACCTCTGTTATGCTGCATTGCCTCCGCTCCCTCAGGCAACCTTCCGCACCTTTTTGGCTTTTTCCGACGTTCTTGCGGGAAACGTGTCGGTTGAGCTTCGATCGGCAGCCGGTGTTTGCTCGTTTCTCCTATCGCCGAAGCTGGAGCTGGAGCTGGGAGTCGGTTGGCGAGGACGTTACGCACGCCGGAAAGGGGTTGGCTGGCTTCTTACCCACTTCTGCCGACCCGCGTTCGAGCCCTGCTTGAGCGATCATTTTATCAGCTAATTCGCGTAATGTTCTCGTGTTTACAATATCCTGGTGACGTGTGTTCGTTTGGTTTGTGGGATAACGAAAAGACGGGAAAGAATGTTAGTAGGGGAAAATGAAAATCACAAAAAATATGATCTTTTCTGAAATCGTGCATGCAGTTTTGAACCTCTACAGTCAAATGTGTTGAGGGGGTGATGGTTGTTTCCTCTGCTCTCTTACTCATGCTTTTCGACCCGTGTGATCTTTGTTACCGCTCTTCTTCTTTGCACCATGACAGGTTTCGGACTGGCTAAAGGATGGAGCCAAGCCAGAATTGCAGGAGCATCAGGAAGAGGCCTGCGGAGCAGGCGATGAATGATGGTGATATCGACAGGATATATAGATTCACCATATTGTTGCCTAATGGGACTACCCTGGGAATCGCGTTAAGGGAACCCAACCCGACGATGGCCTCCGGAGATTTCATGCTGATGGCCAAAGAAAGGTACAATCGAGCCAAAGCGCAAGATCCATCGCTAAGGTCCAAGCGTCCCATCGCATGGGAGAGTAATGAGTTGCATCTCGAAGATGCAAATGGCAACCGGATCAAAAGTCGAATTATTTTCGACAACTTTAAGCCTCACAAGCGCCACATCTTGCGTTTTCACGTGAGTATTGGGCAAAAGCCATATGTTGTTCGCTTGCTCTGTCTTCTAATTTACTGAGAGCGTGCATATTCACTTTAATGGCTGTACTTATTTTACTGTTCTTTTGTATGCATTATCTTTTTCCAATTAGGATGGCTCTGGCAACACAACCGATACTTTTGAGGTTAGTATTTTATTCCTTTCTGCATAATGGGTATCACTTGCCTTTTAGGAGTTCTCTTGTTGTGGATTTTGCTAGTACCCTTTATGGGGGAGGTGTATCATGGCCTTTGAACACATGACGCATGCTATGATAGAGTTTCTCTAGTTCTCTGTGCTTCTTCAAGCGATTGCATTGATATATGCCTGAAATCTCTCACAGAATATGTGGGATTTAACGCCTGACATGGAATTGTTGAAGGAGCTACCTGAAGACTATACTTTTGAAACTGCTGTTGCAGATTTGATAGTAAGTTGTCCTGATGATTTTGGAAGTTATAATCCCTGTTTGATGCCAAACTGACTGCTGCTCCTTTCGCCGGGATAATTCCTTGCAAGCTGTATGGGCTAATCCCCTGAAATCTAAAAGATTGATTAGGTGATTTCTTGATCTTGTCACGTTACCATTAGGATTGGAACATCAACCCTTTTGTGGCTTAAGGCTGAGAATTTGTGGAACATTAGAATCCATATTGTGGCTCACGGTGGAAGCTGTACGAAGGATGATGCTTCTTTGCATTGATCTAGTTGTTGAACTGGGTGCGTCTTAGAACTTCTCCTATAAAAGGAACCTTTTCTTTTCAAATAGAAATTTTATACTAAGCAAATCTACAGGAGGTGATTGATGACTTGTTTACTGGATAAATATGAACAATTGTAAACATGCATTCTTGTTGTTTCAACTAAATTAGTGAACAATAAATGAGAGCAATGGAAAACAACATTGAAGCTTTTTCTTTGTTTGGAAGTATCACTGCCAGTTTGCTAATTGCCAACAAAACTCTTCTTTAAGTCTGAACCACGTAGGACTTCATCGATGCAGACATCTTTCAGCCATATATTATGAATCATAAGTTTCACATGGAGATTGTCGCATTTACTTCAACATGATGGGCGTTTGATGCCATATGATCATGGGCTAACTATATTTTAATCTTTCATCTTGATGCTTCTGCTAGTTGCATTCTTATTGAAATTTTGTTGGATTTGAACTTTGGAGCCTGACTCACTATTGTTTTGAAATTGCAGCTTGGATATATCTGATGAAAAGATCTCCATCTTTGACACTGGCCCTGGAATGGATGACAGTGATGAGAACTCTATAGCAAAGTGGTATTGAGTACTCTAAAGCAATGTTTTTTCTTCCCTATTTAACCCGAACCCACACACTCACTTCTCCATGGCAACTTACACCATAAACCGTATCTTGGCTTGAGGGGACAGAATTTTAGGAGAGAATTCTGTGCTTTGGGTAAATTTTGGTTATCTAGTTGAAAACAAAGAAATAGCATTGGGGCGACATGACTTTTTGAACATGCTTTGATAATGTGGAGTTACATCGTCTTCAGATGATTACTTGAGTCAATTATCTATTTCCAGAAAGAGGCTGGTGCTACTCAAATGCAAAATGATGGCTTCTTCATGGAGAAAACTGACTGTATCCTTTTCAGTTATTTCTAATAGAAATATAGTTGATAGGACAGAACTTTTTTTTTTTTTTTTAGAAACAGATATGCTTAACTACAAGATTAAATTCCATCCACTAGCAAGCCTTGGTTTCTGATTTCATTCTCTTTTTGTAACTTTTCGTGGATTTGTGTTCATTCTTTTTGTCTAGGGGAAAGATGGGTGCCTCACTTCACAGAAAGTACAGAGTTAAGGCAGTAGGTGGAAAACCTCCATATCTAATTGTAATTTCTCTTTAAACACGTGACATTAATTGAATATTGTAGTCTCTGCATGAAAAAGACATGCAAAATGTCCTTTTGCTAGTAGCAGGAATCCATTGGTATTTCCAGGAGATGTAAATTGCTGCAAGCTAATATCACATGTGAATGATTGGTTGACTGCAATATATTAGGAGTGAATCGATTTTTCCGCTGCCATATTCATACACTGTCAAGTATGTCCTGGCATAATCAATGTTCTTAAAGAATCAACTTCCTCTTCCCGAAAATGTTGCCGATACCTTCCACTTCTCATAGGCGGAATTAATTTTCAAAGCAACATCGCGCCATGCAGCATTAGCTTCGTTGAAATACAAAAAACATTTTTTCCCTATCCTCCCCCAATAAAAAGCAAACACAAACTTCTGTTTTCAATTAGTCGGAATTATATGAGAGAAGTCAACAGTATGTTCCTAACTAGCTGACAATTCACCTTTCCACGTCCTGGACTTGGATTTGAATGGGGAAAATTAAACTGTGTTGAATCTCTAAAAGTTTAAATTTCTTCTATTTTCTGGATAATTTGTTGAGCGTGGTGCAGCCTTTCTTTGGCTTGTTTGGATTTGGAGGACCAATTGCCTCTATGCATTTGGGAAGGTACATTCCAGAGTATTGTAGTTGTAGAAACTGGTAGTCCATTATATTTTGTGGAGGTAATTTACACCTCTTTACCTTTTAACGAGTTACAGGCATGCCATGGTTTCTTCCAAGACTATGCAATCTAAAAGAGTATACATGTTACATCTGAAGAGAGAAGCTCTATTGAGCAGATCTGGTTCTCAACACTCTCGGAAAGTATGCAAGATCACTGATTTCTTCATTGTTGTCATATTTTTCTCTCGACTGGACTCCCTTAGGTCCCATACATAGATTTATTTAATCTGTCATCATTTTCTTTGTCGTTTATTCAGACTGATGGTGGCGTCAGGGTTCCTTTAGAAAATGAAAGCGCAAGAGCACCTCAAGGAAGCTTCACGAAGGTAGACTTCTTTTAATAAATTCTTTCTATTGTGGTATTTCAGTGTCAATCGCATTGACTCATTGGACATTTCATGGTGCATACGCACGTCTTTTCTTTTTATATTTGCAACTAAATTTTTGCCTATATGTGTGTGTGTGTGTTTTCCTTTTTTCCTGGGAAGGTTTTACTCAGCTAATCTCTACAAACCTGGTAAAAACCATTGTCTAGGATGTTATCTGTCATGCTCTGACCCGGGCATCATCCATTGAAAGCATGTCTTTTTACGTAACCTCCATTGCTCTATAAATTTGTTTTTGGCTTGGCCACAGCACAGGACTTGGAAGTAGTCATAGTTCAGCCGACTTGAGTGACTATTAGGCTCTAGATTCTCTGATTATGCCAGTCGAAGACTTCCTCAGGTCATGTCTTTACTTTGTTCTCAAGGCAAAGTCAATCTTCTTGAGGGAATCCTAGGCTTTAGATTGTCTATTATGTCATTTTAATATAGTGACGATAAAATAGATATTTTTTTTCGAGATATAGGATTGAAATATTTAAAGAAGACGTTAGGCAGTGGGAGTAGATAGGGAGAATTTAAAGTCTATAAGATGTGAGGCGAGTTGAGAACTATGCGTGAGCGAGAGATGAAACACCCTCACAAGGATTATGAAACACATATACTGGCGGCCACTGTGAGTTAAGACATAACTCTTTGAACGGTTTGAAGTTGATAAAGATTGATAGAACACCTCTTCATGCATGTCGGCGTCTGTTGATGGGGGAAAGCCTTTGCTATGAAGTTTGAAGCAAATATTTTATTTCTTTCGTATACTGCCTTGGGCATATATATGTAGTTAATGACTTTTATGTATTATTCTAAATACATTCTGCTGGTAAAATTTTCTGGTATTTCTTGATTTGTCACAAGGTGGTAAATATTGTGAATTCTCAATACCTAGATAATACATCGTGATGTTTTCATGCATTCTTGTCATATAAAATCTGTGCAGGTTGAGATTTTCAAGCCAAGAATGAAAAACGTGAATCTATATCAACTCTCGTGCAAGCTGAAGGACATCTGTTTCCCATACGTTCAGGTTTGCTGAAATCATATCCATTTTTGCTTAGGGTTTTGTTAAAGAGTGTCTGCAGGGCTCTTGTTAAGCCACAGATTGAGGAAAGTTCACCATTCTTTATGCACTGTTTTACTTTTGTTATGTGTAGTTAATGCTTTAGAAATTGAAACATTTCATACAAGTATGCTTAGTAAGTGCCTCGGGGCACTCTTCGACAAGACTTTTATAGAGATGTTATTTCATTACAAGTGGAGAAAGTCATGCTGGTCTTTTTCTCTTGGCTTTGTGGGGTTCATCAGCTAAATTTGGGAAAGAGTCATATCACTTTTTTGAAATTTAAAATGATGTCTCAATTTTCTAACATTTTAAAGAGTTTTGCTAGATTTTTCAGACAGATCTGCGTTATGTCATCTTCGTTGCCTGGACTTGTGGTGGTGGAAAGTTTAAGTACTGCAGAAATTGGAGTAAATCAAACACTGCTGTTGATTTTGCCAAATAGACGGTATCATAATTACTGTGTTGCTCCTATGAAAAGTTACTGCTATGGCACATGCAATAATGCTATAATGCCATCACTGCACAATGTTCATAAATGCTGCTACTGACCACAAAGTTGGGTTCAGTTGGCATTGTGGCCAATGTGGGGTATGGCTTTGGTCAATATTTTTGAAAGTATTACTCCTGGCTATGATTTAAAACTATGCTAATGAGTTCTCCCTTCTGGTGAATTCATAACTGTTACTGACTTTCTGGATTACTGGGGATATCAAGGTAGAGCAATGTCTAAGATAGCAAGTAGTAGGTAAAATGGTTTTTCAGAGTTATGCAAGTTTGCTTCTTCTTTGTAAGGATTACATAGGATGCCTGAATTTGATTTATATCTAATTAATTTGAATGTTTGCAGTGTGATGGTTTGTCGAATTTGAGGAGGACTATCAGACCAGTCCATTTCGAGGTATGGAATGCACCGTTAGTACGGTGGACTCTAATATTAACTCCTTTGGCCACATAATGCTTTTACTTTTTAGCTAGCCTCAATTAAGCTATGTAACTATGTTGTTCAGCTTTACAAACAATTTCAGATTTCCTTGTTCTTGCTATGCCTACAAATATATTAAGTAATTTGAGAAGGCTTGCTATTTATAGTGTATGGTTTGCAGAAAAAATAGTACGCATTATTGCTTTTGTCTTTTTTGTCCACTATGAACAGGCAGTTTTTTACATTCTTAATATTGGGATAGAAAAGGCACAATCCAGCTATGTAACTAGGTCATTTAGATTTATGAACAATTTCGGATTTTGTGTTCTTGCTATGCCTACAAATATATAAACTAATTTGAGAAGGTTTGCTATTTAGACGCTTATGATATGAAAAAATAGTACCCATTATGGCTTAATGGGATCTCAAAGTAAGCTTTTTGCACCGTGAAATAAGTTTGTGCTTTGTCAGGTAAATGGTATTGATTTAGCTGAAATTGAAGGAGGAGGAGGTTGCAATTACCAACTTGCATTCATGCAATGGTCCTGATTTTATAATTCAAGTTCATTTTTCGATCACAGAGGACACTGACGCAAATAGAATACTCGGTAAGTATCTGTAGTTCTCTGTCCCATTCTTTATAGAAGAGGAGACAGAGTTATATCATCTTTTATTCTAGGTTGTCCACCTTTTATCTTTCTTAGGCCCTTCTTTCATCTGTTGGCATCAATGCTTTTACTACTAGTTTTACCTAAGAATGTCACTTAGATTGTGCTTTTCTCTAATATAAAAAGCTGCAATACTTTTCAGGTTCCACAGCAATTCACGAGGCTAATGCTTGCCTGAAGTGTGTCTACTTTCCTGTTGTTCAGGTATGGCAGTATATTCTTATAGTTTCTTTTCTTTTCAGTTTCCTGCGGAGGAAGTTCTTAATATAAGTACTCCAGGGGAAGGAAAACATTGAGAGAATCTTAGAGAAGTTAGAAGCTGATGGATGTAGACTGGCTGAAAGCTATGAATCTTTCAGTCGAGTGTCAATCCGACGTCTTGGCCGACTGCTTCCAGATGCTTGCTGGGTGAGTTGTGGATCTTTTTGGATATTATAATCAAACTAAGAAAAGCTGATGAAACGAAAAGCCCAGGCATCTCCCTTGCATTACATAAGATAAGGATAGTGAGTTGCAGGCTTAAATGCCTAGAAGCAATAGCACATTTAACGGTCCTTAAAACTTATGCTGCTCCAAAATAGTACAGCTTACATTGTTATTGATCACACGTCTTCAAGCCTTTATCCTTTTGTATACAGCCCCCAGTTAACAGACGGATATTTAAAGCTCTCTTTTGTCGCTATGTAGATCTAGTGGCCCAGTAGTCTTGCATAATCCATTTTCCACAAACCATCCAAGAAGCGAGGTTTAGACACCTGGCCCCATGGTTATCCTTTCGGAAGTTGGACGACTATGACTGCAATTGCTCATCTAATGGATACATCAAGAAAGCAAGCATTCTGCAAACCTGGAAAAAGTTTGATTAAAATATTCAACAGATGGAGTTGTTGTGATCCATATTTCTTGCCTCTAGTTGCCCTAATATGAAAGGTCAAACAGTCGTTGCTCATTCCTCGCATGAATTTTAAGCAAACCCGGTCATGTTTAAAGCTGGTATTAAGTATAACTTCTTAGGCTGGTTTATAAGCTTTTTATTTTTGGCCAGGCTGGTTTATAGGTTTGATGAGACCATTTTCTTACCTCTATGTTGTGGCTGCTGTGCTGGGAATAGAAGACATCATGTAACCGGTTATGTGCGTTGCACGTTAGAACAATGGTGAAATGACATCCTGACATTTCAAAACTTCTTTGCTGTTGTGCTTCAGTGCAACTCATGTTATCAACTCTAGTAAATTTTTCAAATGGTAACCCCACCAAATCATGCTCTTCCTCTTTCCTTGGTAGGCAATCTTGCCCAAAACTTATAGTCTATGTCTATGTGCTTTTACATCCAGCAAATGCCCGTGGCAACCCATTATGTCTATGACAACCACCAAAATGAACTTTTCTTCTTTCAGATCTTTGCCCGCGTCAATTGCATTTTGATCATTTCTTATCCTCCCTTTTAGTGCATATATGCAAATGTTGACATCATCTTCTCCAAGCTAGTGAGTCAGCTAATAAGAACCATTTTGCAAGAAACATGCTTATACCTGTATTTTTCTCGATTTTCACTCTATTAACAGTCAAGGTTTTTTGTAATTCATTTCGTATATTGTGAAATATCATCAAACTTAAGATTTCTTCCAAAATGAAGGAATTTCTGACAAGATTCGCAAGAAAACACAAATACTAAACATATTGTGGCTTATCTTATAAAAATTTCATGTGCACATTGAGAAGGTCCTGTCTGAGAAACTTGATCTAATTGAAAATTTTGGGTTAAATCAAGTGTCATTGTCAAGTATTTGATGCGTCCACTGTCTCTCTTTAACTGTGGTAAGCAATGTTCTCATAGTTGCTTTCTACTACAGGGTTTGCTTCCATTGATGGAGAGACATAAGAAAGGAGATAAAGCTCACTTATTCAGGAGATCTTTCTTTAGAGTTAAATGTTTTATTGTTATGGTTATCACTGATTATTAGGACCTTTCTTATCTAGTGGGACTGCATTTTCTTTAATTCTATACATCATGAGATGTCTTACTTATATTTTGATGATGCAGAGACTGATGCTGGATTTTCTCCAACACCTTCCAAGGTGAGGGGAACTCTACTGCCTATTCATGGGCCATCAGGCTTTCATTATTAGAATACTTAGTGGTCCCAGTTCTGACATTTTTATGTAACTTAAGACTTTCCAATGCTTCGATCTACTGAAAACATATGGACTAGGAACTAGAGATTTCTCGTAGCAAGGCCAAACAGAGTGTGCGCTTTGGAGGTGCAAACCAGAGCAGGAACACCAAAAAAAAAAAAAAAAAAATGTATCCAGCTAATTCATGTCTTTTTCTTGATGTATGTTGGTAGGAATGTGCCTTCTTTATGGATAAAATGGTAGCATTTTGAATGTTGCCGAGGGATTCTTCTGAAATTTCTTGATGTGTGTTGGTAGGAATGTGGCTTCTTCATGGATAAAATGGTAGCATTTTGAATGTGGCTGTCATAAGTTTGATCGAGTTGAGACCTCTTTATGTTGTCATATTAGCACATATGAATTCAGTGTTTTATTAGTTCCTTTAAGTGTTATATCTCGGGGCAAAACATGTTGTCATTCGTCTGTTATTTGTCGGTTGACAGTGATGTTTCCAATCTTTCTCATCGCTGTTACCTAGCTGGAGAGGAGGTTAGAAGTATGCATACACAGTAGCTGTAAGCCTTTGCAGTAAAATATTGTTCTTACTAAAATTTAAAGGTTTTTGAGTTGCCGTTTGTAGATTTTAGGATGAGTACCTTTTCTATGACATCTTAAAATAATTTAGTAAATTTTTTAAATTCAATTAATGGGAAATGACAAAAGTTTGATGATCAACATTTCAAAGACAGGTCTTCTTCACTTCCTTTTCTTTTGGTTCTTCATTTGTCTAGTATCGTTGAGCTGACTCTTTGTTTTATAAGTAAATAATGTACTTTTGGAAAACATCGAAACCGAAACATGTCTATCTTATGTAAGTGGTTCATTACTTGAAATACTTTGCTTTAGCAAAAGAGTTTATGTGTGAGATTTTGTAAGACTGCCACCACCAATTGTTCTAAAAGCTTAGGTAGTAGATAAATGCATGTTTTAATATTTTAATATCCTATCACTCACCCTCATGCTTAATTTGGTCTTTTTTGCCGAGTATTAAGCATGAAAAAATTTCATTGGGAGGCAAATAGGGGTTTGAAAAGATTCGGAATTAGGACCTCCTACTTTGATACCATGTGAGATTTTATAAGATCACTATCAACTCAAAGCTTAAGCTAGTAGATGAATACATGTTTTGATATTTCAATATTCTGTCAAATCAAAGGACCAAAAATAGGTTGAATGACGTATAGTCATCATCTAAATTGCTTGAGAAATGTAAATCGCTCATCTTCTTGTGGAACTTTTCATATAGAGATGCTCAATGCTCCATTCTTTTGAATGACAGATCTGCCCAAGACAGCCCATTTACCAGGTGCTCTTAGAAAAATTGGCAGGCCTCTTGATGGAGTAAAAGGTCATGCTTGTACATATTTCCACTATCTTCTACTTAAACTTACGTGGTTTTCACTCCAAAGTCCTTAATGAATTTTTGTCCATTATCTAGGAATAAATGTTAAAATCTATAGAGAAGAGAAGTTGTTGACTCCTTTGCAACTGGAAAAGGAGTATTTCGATTGGATTATCCAAATGCATGATCGTTATGATGAAGAGGTTGACAGCGGCGAGGACCAAGCTGTTTTCATAATCAACCCGGAAACAAGAAGGCACTTGGTGTATCATCCGACGGTATGTAGAAGTGATATATATCATAATCGGTGGATTACCGGTGAAGTTCGCTATGTCACATGATAGTGGTTCACTATTCGGTCTTTTCTGTCTTGCGCAAAATGTTTGATATCTTTTGAAATTCATTGACCACACTACTTCCTGTTTTACCTATTATTTGTTTGCTTTGCTACTCATGGTGCAATTAGTTAATATAAAAATTTATATCTTAGTTGTGAGAGTGCACCGTCGGATGAAAAGGAAGGGAGTGTCTTGGAGATCTGGCCAGAAAATCAAAATTCTCAAAGGAGCATGTGCCGGAGTGCACAAGAAGAATGTCTTTGCTACTCGGAATATTTTTTGCTTGAAGGACTTCAAGGAGATGGAGGTGGTAAGAAATGATATACCTGCGTTTATTTAATTGCTTTTACTTCAAGCTTTCGCGAAAAGATACTTTTATTGTGGGCATGTTAGATTATCTCGGTATGTCTATGAGATAACGTTTATACTTAAACAGAATGGAATTTTTATTTGAGCATGCGATTCAAAGCATAAAGAGATACTCTGCATCTATTATGTACAGACATTGTAGCTTCTATGGTAACTCTAAGTTTCAAACTGGTGCCTATTCCATAGTAGTCAAATGATTTTTCAGACAATTTATTTCACCATCAATGACTTGACTTTTATTATGTTTTCCAAGGAGACTTGGACAGAGAAGGAGGTTCCTTAGAAGTGTCCCACATTGATCAGTGGAAGCATTTTGCATTCAAACCATCAGTTAGTACTTATGTTCGCTAGGATTGAAATGAAAGAATTAGATCATGTATTAATCGGAGAAAAATCTTGGGATCAAGTTTTAACCGTCTATCTGCTCATAGGGGATTTCCGGATCAGAAGATCCCTCAACTTGATTGAGAAAACAGTTTATATATTGTGATGATGTTTCTCTATTCTATTCAATGAAGTGTATTGGTCAATTGATCGACCGTCTTCTCTCTGCGGGGGAAGCACGAATCATATGCGCAGGTGAGTCACTTTTCGATTTTTTGTGGTTGAAGTGTTTTCAGTTTTCATCAAGCGATTGGATACCTCAAGATTCTGCTAACAAGCTGTCCCCGCATTATTTTGCGTGAAAGGCCACTTGGGGTGCACGATGAGAAAGGCTGTATCCTCACTAAGCACGATGGAAACGTTTGCTTGGAGGTTCGAGTTACGTATCTATACCTATTGGAGTAATTGACTCGGAGAGGTATCTATTTGATTATTTGAATGTCATCTTACTTCTTTATGTCGTATTTTGTGGTCTCTACTCAATCTTGAGCTTCCAAACCCGGTTAGTAGCTGTTGGGAAATGCGAGTGGGAGTGCCAATTGGAGAAGCAGCGCTTGAAAGCTCCATCTTCGATTGACTTGCTAGATGCCAACCAATTTGAAGAGTTAGGAATTCATGAGGTACGTGTCTAATTAGGGTTTTGTAAATCGATCTTCAATTCACGGTGACTGCAGAAAGTAGTTCTTGAAGCATCCTATATAACCTTGTTCGAGCATTTTATAGCATCTAGGTGAAATCTGTTGGTCGAAAGGTTTAAGAGCTAAGGAGATTTTTTGCATGATGTTATATATTGTGTTCCTTCTCCTTAGAATAATGTTGACCTGAGAATACTATTGAGATTTATCTGTCCTCCGTCTATATTACTAGCCTATTCTATTCATATTTTCTTTTTTATCTTTTTGTTTTCAGGCGTTACCAGTTCATGCACCCATTCCTGCTGGACAAGACCCTCCAAAGGATATTGTAGCCGTTGTTCGGCCAGCAAATTTCAGTTACTCCACTGCTCCGAAGAACTTGGATCAGAAGTACATTGTCAAAAATAAGATGGAAATGTCAATGGAAGTCAAATTCAGTGGTGATTCTGATAATGGTCAAGAAAGTCATCTTTATTCATCTCGCGTGACACCATCTTGTCATAGAGGATATCATGGTCTATACATCTTTTCCTTGCAGCACAAGTGTCATGAACTATTTCAGAAATCCGGTATATATAAATTTCTGTTGCATATGGTAAGCAAGCATCTTTAACTCTTTTTCGCCAGCTAAAGAAACAGGGACAAACTTTATCACCAAATGCTCTTTTTATTGTGTAATACCTCTCAAACATTATTTTGTTGACATGTACTTTTGATCGGGATGAGACAAGCTGTAAAAACTATGAAAAAGAAGTGACAGTTCTTGCATCTGCTGAGGTTGGAAGGTGGCAACTTTTGGGCTATGGTAAGAATGAGCATCTTAGAGTCGAGGTAAGGATGGTAAGAAGTTTTTGATAGTACCAACTTTTTACTCTTTTGTTGTATATGTGGAGCTCCAGGTTTGTAATGTAATTTGTTGGCTATTTTGACAGGGTTGGATCATGCTTTCCACCTTTAGATGTTGCATGTTATGACAAATATGGGAACCTCATTCCATTCCCATCAACTCCAAAAGTCAATTTGCAATTCAAGATGGGTAACGGCATGTTGATTTGTGTAAAGAAAATGAAGGCAGGCCTTTCATCGACAAAAGGACTCTAAGAATTAAGGTGCCATGCGCATCTATTTAATATGTCCGGCCCATCTCAGATTTGCACACTTTACTAAAATTTAACTCTATCGAGATACAGTAGTATCTCAAGCATTGTTGTGGTAACTCAGATTTTCTGATTGTGTAGGATATACTGATAGAAAGTGGGGATTTAGACATCATCCGGCCAAACTATGAGGGCACAATGCTTTTATGTCCACCAGATGAATCTTTGTCCATTTCTATACCATGTAAAGGTATATTCTGGATTAAATTCCTTTACAAGCATGAGCGTGAGATTTGTTAATTGTTTAGCTATTGATATGCCTGGAAATTATTTTCTCAACATTCTCATAGTTATTCCTGGACATGTGCGGCGAGTGTTGGCACATCCATCCATGCGAAGTATCCAAATGCTTCCTGGGTGCACAGTACAAGAACTCAAATTGGAGGTAAAAGCACATCCTCTCAAGCCTTGTGCTTAAGCCCAATTGTGAATGAAGTTTCTAGCACTATTTGTACGAGAAAATACTCAATCATGTGCAGACTGTTACTAGCGTGCACATATTGCATAGTCGTGGTCCTCAGTACATTTTCCTGACCGCAATGGCAATTATTTTACTTGCCGTGTATAGTTCTTAGTCTTTCATAAGGTATTTTATTGGATGGAAATTGAGGCCTGGTCTTTCTCTTTTCAATTGAAAAATAACAAGTATCTGAGACAGAACTTCTTTGAACTTTTTAATTGCGTACCTTGTAGAACTTCACCATACGACAGAAAAAGCAGTGTAAGATAACCTGGTCCAAACTGGAATATCATTATGTTTAGCCAATAATTCGCTGTATATTTGCGGAAGAAATTTTTTGCCACTCTTGCTTATGTCTTTCATTTGATTCATTTCCTTCAGATGTTTGATGCTTATGGAAATCATGCTTTGAAGGGCTCTGAAGTTCTTTTGAAGGTTGAGGGATTTTCCAGTAAAGATCAGATGGGTAAAAAGCACAAGGTGATGTGCTTTCCCATATTCCCTGTGGTGCTATTGCGTAAATTCTGTAATTAATTATTTGTTCTCTTATTCTATGTTTGGGAGATGAAGGAAAATGGGGGAAATGAAAATTTGGGCGGAAAGTGGGTAGGTAAGAATTCGGATTTTGTGAGAGTTTGGAAGGAAAATTAAAGGTTTTGTTTAGTTACACCTAAATTTTCTTCCCTCCACTCTCCCAGACAAAGCTTCAAAGATGGCCTTTGTTGACACCGATTCAGCATGTTGGTCAGGGCATTTATCTTTCCATAGTTGCATAGGTGCACGAGAGCGTTTAACTGAAGCAACAGGAACTTTGTGGTGATTTTGCTCCCACATTTACCTACATTTCTGTTGTTATTATTGGGAATGACCCTGCTGGCATTTTAGATATAGGGCATAAACTGTTCAAGCGATGAAATAGCATGTCGGTGGCCCAAAAAGATTTGGCGCATTGTAGAGGTGTATTGTGTATTCATACCATATTTGGAACAGCATATGCATTGCTGATGGTTTAGCCTCTGTCGAAAATTATTTAAGAGAAGGAATAAATTCCTTGTTCAGGTGGATCGTGATGGATTTGTTCATCTCAGTGGCATGTTGAAAGTTACTGCAGGTTACAATCAAAATGGTATGAACCTTGAGTTTGTAGCTTGGACTTTTACTTTGATCTCTTCAAACATTTTCTGGGTAATCTTTAGTTGAAGGAAACTGTGTTTACAAAAGAACATCAAGTAAAGTGTAGTAGAGTATAGCTCAAATTCTTGCAATAACTTTCACAAGCTATATCTAAATTGAATGAACATGGTAGAGTGATCATGTATTCACCATTTAGGGGGCAGGTGGTATGCTAAGACTTACTTTCAGGCATATTTCCTTCTCTTTTTGCAGTTTTGTAGCTCAGCTCATTATTACATATTAATTTGCTGATTGAGCCTCCAACCAAGAATGCTACTACTAGGCCTATGGCCATTCGAAAATGCGGCCCATTCATGGTCTTAATTATAATCCCAACCTTCTACCATTAAAATCACTTCGTAAACTATTATGGGATTCATCATCGATAGGGCATTTTCTTTTCTACGCAAAGCTCATTAATCTCTTGAAAAGTGCTAAATTTTGATTATCACAACTAACTTCTTAGTTCCTACATTGCCATTAAATCAATGCAGTTTATTTTGAACCGAGGGTGGACTTATCACTCTCAATATAATAAAGAAAGTTACAAGAAGCAAATAACTTAGAAATTCTATAGTAAAAGAAAAACATACTCAGCCTATCATTATTACCTTTTATTACTGAAAAGTTTCATCCTTATTCTAAACTAATCTATACCTGTTTTCATTCTTTCAAACTAATTCCTTTTCCTTGATGAGGGTTAAAAAAATCCTGCTAGTATAAACCTAAAACTCGTTCATTTTTATTTTTTTTTTGGAAGTTTTTCGTGTATCTCTTGATGAAATTACTTTAACCTTGCTTGAATTGGGAATGGGAAGAATTTAGCGATTATGTAAAACATAAGAAACATTAGAGGTAGCATCATCAACACATATTGAGGTTTACTGTAATCACAACAAAGTTTGAGTTTCAATTTACCATAATACAACTAGTAGACTCGATGAATCAATATTTTAAAATAATTACATTGAGTCACCTTTTATTTCTTCAACTTATGAATTGACCATACAGTTTATTCAATTAGTATAGTTTACACTCCAGGTCGATCAACTTTAGTTATTCATTGTAGCGTTGATCGATTGAAGCTTAACACGACACCTATAAACAAAGATTTGGGTACTCCCAATTTATGAGGTAAATAAGAGTCCTTTTTCTTGGAGTGCAGGCTTTCTGCAGTGTGGACTCAAAATCACACAGTTTTATTTAAAAGGTGTTTTATTTTAATCTTGCTTCTGGGACATATCAGTTGATGATATTTATTGCTAGGAACTAAAATTATGGTGTTTGTATTTCATGTTCACACAGCATCTATCATAATAATTTTGCTAAAGATTTAATATGGAGTCAGTAATCAGATTTGTGGGTAGGGAGATGAGTAAGGATCTGAGAATGTAATGTTCCCTTAATAATAGTGATTCCAAATCTTTTGTCAAAGTCTATATTTCTGTATGTGTAAGAAAATGTTCTCATAATTTTAAACTATTATAATAAGGATTAGAAGTACCAGGCATCTAGAAAAGGTGCAATTTCTTTACCAACAACTATCTATTTCGTTAAGTTCATTGGAGGGTATGAATTCACAATTTCACTATATTGAAGGAAACTCCAATAGATTCCATATGGTCATCACGTAGCAGCTGTGCTGAAAGTGAACCTTCAATATTTGTACTATCAAGTGTTTTAAGTTTCAAACTTATAGCAACTACTGACTGTCTGGGGATAACTACATTCATTACCTGCATACAGTATCGCTGTCTGTTACAACCAGCGGTGAAGAAATATTCAAGGAAGAGCTCCAAACAGAAAAAAGGGAGCTCAGAGTTGCAGAACCAGTTAGTATAGTCTTCTGCTTCTAGTTGCACAATGATTTCAATTTCAGAAACTTGTTTTAATGTTGGCATGATTTACAGGTGCCTCAGCTTTGTGCGGCTGGTTCCCAACTAGAGAATTTCGTCTTCGAAATTGTGGATACAGAGGGTAATCTTGATGAGAATATCCACAATGATGAGGAAAATGGCCATTTTCATACACTTTCCATAAAACTGGACTCATCCGTTACAAAAACAACCACTTTATATGCTTTCCGAAAGGGGCGATGCACTATTCCTTCACTTACTGTCCCTCGAGATGCTGGTTGCTTTAGCTTTTCTGCTGTTCATTCTCGTCACCGAGAGTTATCTTTGAGCATCAAGGTCGCAACGTTTTATTTCTGGTAATGTGTTGGTAATTTGCAGTGGTACATTTATTGAACTTGATTTGTATACGCAGATTGGCATTCAGCCTTCTTCAGATTTGCAGCATGAGATTCAAACCTTATGTCCAAATACGAATATAATGATGCTACAGGACAAATCAACCCCTAATAATATAGGGAATGTACTTTCCATCATCAAGAATGAGGTATTGTGTTAGATCTTTATTGCACATTACATCCCTCTCATAAATCTGGTTATTTGTGGTTTGTAAATTCCTATTGTAATCTTGAAGTCGTAACTATTCTTTAAGTACCTGGCTTTAAGATTCTAAATTTAAGCTTCTCATGTTCTAATGAGGTCAGTCGAAGCTAATGCCCATCATCCTCACATACTTATATGGTCAGTTGTGCCTTGTGACTTACAATTACTGCTCCTCACAGGTTCTTGAGGAAACTGCTTTGTGCATTGAACATCGGGAAAGGGTAAATTCCTATTGTAATCTTGAAGTCGTAATTATTCTTTAAGTACCTGGCTTTAAGATTCTAAATTTAAGCTTCTTTCATGTTCTAATGAGGTCAGTTAGTTGCAGCTAATGCCCATCATTCTCACATACTTATGTGGTCAGTTGTGCCTTGTGACTTACACTTACTGCCTCTCACAGGTTCTTGAGGAAGCTGGTTTGCGCATTGAACATCGGGAAAGGGTACTGAAGTTGCTGCATGACCGGAAGGTTGAAATAGAGCAATCTTTGGTGGAGTTAGGAGGTGATTTGTCTTGTTTAATTCTATTACTGAATAATAATTGGTTTTTATAAATGCATGCAACACTGTTTTGCAATGACGTGCATTTCTTTGTCCTTGTGGTCTTGTCAATATCAGTGACCTATGGCTACTTAGTTTGGGAAGTTTAAAGAATATAAATCCATGTTTTGATTGTCATATTATGACTCTCTCATCATATTATCATCTTTGTCTCTAGATGAAGAAATGTGATGCTTTTTGAAAAAACGATTTGCCATTTACTCCAACATACAATATATATAGATCTGAATCAAGTTAGGACGAAATGATTGCTCAGTTAATGGTTGCTTTTCACCAAAATCACCTGGGGTGCGATTATTCACTTTGCCTAGCAAATCCAGTTGTGACAAGTAGGACCTACATCACTAATTTAGGTCTATGGGGATGACCAACTTTTGCAGTTTATGCAGGGCCTTCCCTTTTGAACATTGTGGACTGCTTTTTCGCCAAAGAGGAAATGACAGACATGATAGAAAACAGAGATGGCTCAGCGGCTTCCGTTCTCTGTGAACTGATCAGAAATTTTGCTTCAGAAGGACCACATGGAGGATCTAGAGATGGCATCATTGGTGTGGTTGCACTTCTTGGAACAATTTGCAATATTGAGCTTAGCAGGTAAACTATCACTGACCCTTCTATTTGACCCACTTGTTCAATGTTGCGAATACTCTTTTCACCTTTTAGACAAATTGATACTTAGAGCTGCATTTTCCATTTTGGAGGATCTTAGCCAAGTATCTGGGTGAAGATCAAATGCTCGGGATCGTGTGCACAAACTCCGAGATGGCATTTAGTCTCGAGACATATGACAAAAACGGAGAAGTTGATCTCCAAAATGCTGTTTATGCAAAAGCAGCTGAACTTGGCAAGTCTATTAGTGGTGAATTTCGTGTCATATGTCTTGAGGAAATAAGGTACATAAGTGGTATTTTTATAATTTTATAGCATTTACTGTTATGGAAGATCATATTCCTTGACCAACTTAATCGAGTTCTTGAAAGCATTTCCTCATTCATTTGCAATAAACCTTTGGTAGCCCATACAGAGGAGAGATTGAAGGCTGTGATCCTCAAAGGAAACTGGCATTTCCTCATCCTACCTTACCTAGTGGAGAAATCCCTCCAGGCTTCATGGGATATGCAGTTAACATGGTCGACATAGACTTTGATCATTTGGCAACAAGAACAACTGAAGGCCTTGGTCTACGAGAAACACTATTTTATCGGCTTTTTGGCAAGTTGCAGGTTTATGACACCAGAGAACACATGAAGCAGGCCTCTGTCTGCATAGATCACGGTGCTGTATCACTGGATGGTGGAATAATACGAGAGGACGGCTTGATTTCTCTAGGCTTCTGGTATCTCCGTTTCTCCCTCCAATTTTCCAGATGTCGTTAGTAACTATAAAATTTCTGTGACTAGGGTCTGACCTAACTGAAATTGAAAAAGAAAAGGAAGTTGGTTGCTATTCCTGATAGTCACTGATCAAGCTAAATATTCTTCTTTGCATCTTCTTTGAGATCGAGAAAAGGTAGAGAGACATTTTAGATGCGTAGTCAGTCATTCTTCAAATTGATCAAGGAAGTTGTTTCTTTGCTGTAAAAGCTGTTGCAGTAGCAAGAATAGCCTGTGGGTTGTTTTTTCTATTTGTTTCATAATCTTAAGCAAGTTTCACAACACCATACTATTACACATGCTCTGTTGATTATTACGGTTCCTGAGTTCTCGGTTGACCTGATTGCTAGTTCATGTTTAAGGAAGGATATCTCCATTAACTGCTATAAGTGACCTGGTTTACCATTTTGCCTCTTCAGGAAGCCAGACATAATCTTTCCTGTTGTCACTTCTGAAATTCATATAAATACTTTGCCGGAGAGTACACAAGTAGGGATGCAGATTGCAGAGGCTATGTCGGAGTTGAGAGTGACCCTATGCAAGATACGTAAGATTACAAAAGCTTGCGAGGAAGATAAGCGGCAATTTTTGGGGAAGACTAAGGACTTTGTCAGTAATAGACACAGCCGAGGCTTTAATGAAAAATCACTGTCCGAAGGTGGAATTCTGCCCGGATAATTATGTCTACCCTACCATTTCCTCGTGAATTATTTCAAGTTTTATATTTCCAGCCCTGGAAACATGGGATAATTGTCTATGCTGAGAAAATGAAAGAGAACGAGAGAATCACTGAGTGTGTTTTTTGCAGCTACCAATTTTTGGAATTAAAACTGTTACCGTAAGTTGAACATTTTTGTCCTCTTTGTTGGATTGATGTTCCGGAATCATTAGTCAAGAGGCATCGCTTCATCTGTCTATCCTCCTGAATCGCAAGTTTCAAAATCAATGCCAATAGGGTGCATCGGATTGTGGAGAGGCCAAAGTGAAGGAGTGAACGGAGACATGGAAAAGGGAGCAACTGAGGGAGTGCAGAGAAAAGAAACCTTTGGCGATGTCACGAGAAAAAAAAATGTTTCATTTTTTTCTAGCACGCTCATAATCTTCAAAATTACATGAGTATCGTTATTTTTTCTTGAATGTCTTTGTGGAGATCTTATTGATATCAAAGTTAGTAAAATAATGCACATCCTCTTGTATTATGCATTTTGATTGTAGTATAAAAGCGTTGTCGATTTTGTGCCCTAAATTTGATTTCAAGGCAATAATTAGGTTCGGAAAAATTAAAGTGAATTAATATATAATTGGATTTGATCAAGTCCAACTATATGAATAGATTGATTGTAAAATACAAAAGGAAAAAGGTATTCTTACATGAAAAAAGCAAGAATATCTTTGATTAGATTTTAAGTAAAACAAAAGGAGCAGGAGAAAAAGAAAAAGAAACAAAAGAAACAGAGATTTTATAAAAAGAATACACTTTATATTTTTTATGAAGAAGAAAAAAAACTCAAAGAAAAAAGCTTGGAGGCACCACGGCACCAGCATTCCAACCCGCGGTTAACGGGCCAGTCGCCCACTTGGGCCGCGCCCCCGGCCCATGACAAAACATTTTCAGGTTGGGTCGCATAGGCTCAAATTTAAAAAAATAAAATTCGCCTACGTTGAATGTACAGTCTTTAATAAAGAAAATTCAATACCGGCTTCAACAATATGTGCTGGCCCAAAAGAATTTCCAACAATTATCATGGCTGATATTTGAAAGAGAACAACCGTATATTTTTACATAGCAAATGAATTAGCAAATTCAAATGAATGAACACTAAGTTATGTGAGAAATAGAATACAAATAGATGATTATCGAGAATGAAAACATGTCCCAAAGACATGCCACAATGTGGAAAAGCTCGATACATAATAAATTTCACAGGAAAATGTACATCAAATAGACATCATCAAAGGTAATCATTATCATTAAGATGTTGTAGAGTAGAGAAAAGGTATCAATGCCCAAGCGTACTTCTCAATTTTGGGCTTCCCCTGACCACCTCTCGATGGATGACTTTATAAACGTAGTATAACTCACACTATATTTTTCTTGGTCAACATTTCAATAATCAAGAGTGAATGTTTATATGGAAGCGAGCGCTCTGGCACCAAAAAAGGAAAGAGGAGAAAATGAGACAAATGGGGTTGAATGCCGGCTATTTATCGGCACATCCAAAAAGAACTTTAAAATCCGTGTTTCAGTAATCGCTGGTTGTGCATCATATCAAAAAGCACCGATTAATCAGGAGTTCGGAGGGCGAAGCAGACATTCCATCGTGCGTTGAAAAGAATAATACTGACCGAGAGAGAGAGAGAGAGAGAGAGAGAGAGAGAGAGAGAGAGAGAGTAAAACAAAACAAAAAATCACTTGCCAGCAACGCGTGATTAACGTGGATTATGAACTTGCCTGATTTGCACACTCAAGATCCAACTTTTATGTATTTGTAATCAGTAATTATCATTAACAAAGCCTGTGCGTACCGCAGAAAAGTAAATCCAGATCACCTGGGAACACTAGTTCATGACGGTCCAGCAAATTTTCGAGGTTCCTCCCAGGCAAAAATATATGAGAAAGACACCAGACATTGTACTCGGAGGAAACAACAATTGAAAGATGCTTCTAACAAAGAAAAAGAATGCAGGTAGTGAGCACCAATCAGTCATTCCACAACCTACGCTGCGCGTAATGTTCCAAAAGTTCCAGCAATAAATGTGCAGTATAATCCATCCGATGATTAGATATCTGGTGGACTGAAAGTAAGGGAATAGCATCATTTGGGAGACCACATGCAGGACTAAAACAGAAAAAAAAAGTAACCTAAGCATGATGTGCAAGAGCTACAGCTAATCATACCATTCCTGCAAATCGTGACAATATATGAGGACAGAGCAGAGACAGGATGCACAAAGAGAAAATGAGGTCATATCAGTATATGACGGTCCCTGTAATTCTCTTGTCTATGGTCACAATTGATATCTACCTAATTCAATTCAGTTCCTTATCATTATTGGTGCACATGCCGTGAATGAGTGTGTAGTTTGGGGCTGTTCTCCTTTTCTATACTATAGGATAATTTGACATGTCAAAAATCTTACTCAACCACTTTTGTGCAGGTTATTTGGACATTTCTCATCCACAAATTGCTCGTAGAAACATACACATACCCCTCATCATCCATTCCGGGGCAGCATAGCCAATTGTTCCCCTGATAGGGGCCGAGAGAGACTCATTTCCCTCGAGAACAATCGCAAGTCCAAAACCAGTAAGCTTGGCATTGTAGTCCTAAAAGAGACGAGTAGTGAAAAAATCAAACATCATGATTAAAAAGGAAAAAGGACTGTCACCACAGCTTTTGCTACATACGGCATCTAATAGGATCTTGGAAATCTTAACAGCGACAGTCAGCCCGGTGCCAGGCCCCGCAGGAGCAGTCCCATTTTCTTCAATCCAACCCTTAAAGACTCGGAAAGAACTGAGCAGACCCTTAATTTACCCCCCCTTGTTTTTTTAGCGACGACAGCTGCCTTTCTCAGACCCGCACCGCACGACATTCTCGGTCGAGCGTCGCGCGCAGCCTCACTTCCGTCCGTCCGTCCTCGCCTCTGTCCTTCTGTCCTTTTCTTCCTGTTTGTCGCGAAGCAAGCGGCCGACGGCAGGGAAGGAGAAGAGAAGAGGAAAGAGCCGGGCCGGGGAGAAATATAAAGAAGAAGTGGGCTGGGCCAGCTCACGTGGGGGAAAAGAAAAGGGAAATGAAGGAGGTACTGGGCTAAGGCTGGCCCTAGCCCCGCCCGGATGCCCTTTTTTTTTTTTTTTTTTTTTTAATCTTTAATTAAAAAAAATTTTTAAATTTTTTGTTTTTTTTTAAATTTATTTTTTTAATACTAGTAATGCTAATGCTCCTAATGTCTATGTGTGATGCAATTTAATGAAAACACAATGCATGTTAATGAAAATTATTTAGTTTACTCTTCTTTTTTTAGAGACCAATTCTTTATTTTCTACGCGACTAAGTTCTAAGTGAAAAAAGAAAAATTTAGGTGTTAACAAAAGGAAGATGATAGTAAAAGAATTAACTGCACAAAAATCTCACTTAGTGAACTCTTTCAACAAGATGGTGGCTCGGGTGCAATGAAAAAAATGCCAATGGCACCAACTTTACATGCTCAAAATTACAGGGCAAGTACATTAGATGATTATCATGCATACCATAAAGAGCCACTATCGTGTATTGATTTTTATTCGCAATATGGCCCTTAAAATTTCATTAGGAGTCTCAGACCATAAGATCCTGGCAAGACCATGTGAGGGTGTTGGAATTTGTGATCCAATTCTAGAAACTTCAAGATAGATTTGAGCTAGAAAATTCAAAAAAAAATTCTAGAAGAGTCTACAAGCTGCCATCTCTTATGTATTCTAGAAATTTCAATCTTATGTTACTATAAAATAGTAGTAGCTATTTGTAGAGAAGTCTAGAGACTTCTTCCACCTACTTTGGTAGCCTATATATAAAGGAGCAAGTGCTCCATGTTTTGTGTGGGAGCTAAGCATAAAAACCACATTATGCTCCCTCACCAACACTTCCTTCAACTATTGTAAAACTATTTTATCCAACTAATGAAACTATTTTTCATATCCCATGTTCTTTGTCCTTCAATTATCCTACCTTGTCCCTTGTCCATCATCTACAAAATATACTATATACTTGCACACATCACTAATCAAAAACTATAACTAATACCAAAACCATGATTCCGCGCACATTTAAACTCTAACAGAGGGGCTAAAAAAGCCGCCAAAGGAAGAAGAATGGACATATGCAAGTCGAATTTCTTTGATGGATAATGACTTGTGCAGTTTACCGGCAACTTCAAATTGCACAAATCTTTCGACTTTACTCTTGCAAAGAAACAAGAATTTAATGATGATCCAAGAGAGCTTCTTCTTGTCTATGCAAAGACTCTGAGTCTTGGACTTACACACTACGGCAATAACATCCCTTCCACCTTCTTTGCCTTGCTTGACTCATCTCAGGGCACTCTACTTGAATTCATGCGAGGGCTTAATAGAACTACCTTCAAGCATAGAGGCACTGGTGCATCTAGAGGTGCTTGACATTTGACGCATTGGAATCATCTCTTTACCTATTCAAGTTGGAAGTTTAACGCAGATGAGATGTTTGCGCATGTCCTTGTTAAATTTTGGCGCCGGAAACCCAACGTCCAAGGTGATTTCGAGCATTTCATCATTAGAAGAACAATTGATGTAGACCCAAACACTTTGTGGTCTGATCAGGTCATGAGGACAATCACGAAGGAGGTTTCTACCTTGACACGGTTGACTTCACTAACAGTTTCCTTTCCTAAAGTAGAGTCCCTTGAAATCTTCGTCAGATCAAGCTCTCTATGGAAGGACCTGTGCTTCACATTTCAGTTTTCGGTCGGTATTTGCAATTCGGTCAAGCATCATATTCTCGATTATTTTGAATATCAATTGTGCAAGTGCTTGAAGTATGCAAACGATGAAGGCACAAATCCTGTGATCTCAGAAGTACTCACTAAGACCAAAGTATTTGAACTAATTGATCATAAGAATATACTAAGCTTATTAGATTTTGGGACTGAGAACTTGAGTAAACTTAGAGCTTGTTCAGTGGAGGGCTGCGAGGACATCATATGCATCATCGACAGTAATGTAGCACCACCTTGTGCATTTGAATGGCTAGAGAGAATGGTCATAAACAATGCCCCAAGTTTGTATTGTATTTGGGAGGGTCCGTGCCCATGGGAAGCTTAGGCCAAATGACTAGTTTGACCTTGTACAAGTGCCCCAAGCTCAAGAAGATATTCTCAAATGGATTGATCGAGCAACTATCTGAACTAAAGCATTTGACTGTCGAAGAGTGCCACGAAATTGAGGAGATCATCATTGAAACTGAGAATACTTGCTTGGACCCGAGAACACTTCCGAGTCTTAAAAAGCTAGTAGTTCATGATCTTCCGAAATTAAGAAGCATTGCTCCAAATGATTTATTGATTTGGCCTTCTCTAGAGAGATTGGATATAGCTTCATGTCCATCCTTGTTGAAACTTCCTTTTACCGGGATAAATGCTATCAATTTAAGATCCATTGATGCTGAGCAATCATGGTGGTCTTCATTGGGGTGGCAAGACCGGGCTATCGAGGAAAGATTACGGTCTTTTTGTAGCTTCATCTAGCCTTTCTCTGTAGCTCTTTGCTTCTTGTTCATCTTAGTTGTTGTGATTGGAATTATGTATTAACATAGGCTTTCGTTTTGTTTCTCTACATGCACAATCTATTAGATGGCTATTATTCACTAATGAGGTGATGAAAATGATAAAAAGAACGATCCTGGGTGTTTTTTTTTCCTAAGATCCCATGTTGCAGTTTAGCACTGCAAACTGTAGTGGCTTCTTATCAGGAAATAGTGAATTAAATGTAGTTTCTTCTCAATATCATGCGAGTTATGTATTGCAAGTTTGTTTCAGGTGCTTATAATTAATAATACATAATGTAAAAGTGACCTTTGAACATTTAATAGGTTTTACTAATATCAAAGAAGAATTGTGTAGGGCGTGCATATTATGTGAATTGAGTTCATAGTAGTTTGCCCAATATCCTTTATATTAAACGAGGGTTTTGAGAGGACATATATCCTTTGCTCCTCTTTTCTCTTTTCCTTTTCTAATTTACTAAAGATCTCTTCCATGTCACTCCCTACACCTTTTCTCTTCGTTTTTTCATTTCGATTATACGATATAATTATCTTTAATTTTTTTTTTGTTTAAAGGTGTCAATTATCTTCTTCCATTCTTTTTGCGCCTTATGGGTTAGTGTCTTATTTTATTGAAGCTACAGTGAATCGTCAGTCTATTTTTCCCAACACAATCTACTATATTCCTTCGTAATGTATTAAGTACATGCCGTATATTTATAATTTCATTATTTTCTTATTATTTCCTGTTTAAACATTCCTTTTTCTTGATTCTCTTTCTCTAATCTTTGTAATTACGATCACATTCTACATTGAAATCTTACACTTCAATTTTGTCCATAAACTTATCAAATTATGATGAGATAATGTCATTTCTTTTCTTTTTTTTAAAAAAGAATTTCATATTATATCCCAAAAGTTAGACGATATTGCGTGATTTTGCAACACAATTCTTCTTTTTCCTCTGGCGAAGTATGAACAGTTTTTTGAAATGGTCAATAGGGGGCCGTTCCCTTGACGCGTACTGATGAGAATTTGACTCTGCGTGAAATTGAGCAAAAAGCCGCCGAATTGGCCTATTTCTTGCGCGTACCGATTGAAGTATTTTGAAATGAACTTGAACTAAAGGACCTCCTAGGGATAAGAGACATAGGGCTAAAGATCAGATCATAAAATAAAAAAGGAAATTGTAAGGAATTTCTCAGAATATTTTAAATGGAGTTCGCTGGAGTCTTAGTATTTTTATTACCATTGGTATCGATATCAATCCAGGACTCAATATTGACTTTATTTCATCATTTTGCAATCTCTTTATTTAGAACATCTTTAGGGGTCTAAAATCTTGTTTGCTCTTGGCCAAAGTATAATGACTTCTCCAATAGTTCCTCCATATGTACATCCCGCAAACGTACTACAATGTGAAAGGCCAGTAATATAAACATTATCAGCTGAATGACATTGCTGTAAGGTAAAAAAAAAATGCAGCCTTTTCCTCCTATTCCTTCACAAGGAATGATCCTACAGCATCCATAAAATCCTGTTAGAATTCGGATTCATCCGAAAGAAATGCAACCAGGTGAGTGTAGACCCAAGTCATTTTATACTATAGTGAGGATAAGATGAGAGATTATGCAAAGAGCGATAAACATTGAGTTAACTTGGAGCTTTTGCAGACCCTACAGTTCACAAAAACTCTAATTGAAAGAAACTTGTAGCTTTCCATTCCATTTTTCAATCGAGATGCACAGCGATGGTGCCATTTTCGTGGAATTATTAGATACGCCATATGCATATATTTTGAGTAATCAATTGGATGGGTCGCTGAATTGGTTAGTGAACATGAGGACCTTAAAACCTTTATGGTTTTTTAGGAATTCCATATCGTTCCAGTTCCTAAGTTATGGGAAAATTGCAAAATTTGGTATCGCTCAGTTTTTCAAATAATCAGTTGAATGGATCATTCCACCACCTTTAGGTAGTTTGTCGTCTTTGACAGATCTACAACAAATTCTCCGGACGTGTTCCGAATTGGATCAGGACTGAGTTTTCGGCCTCTACAAATTCCTGGGCGGCAAGAAAACAAGTTCACTGGCGGTATCTCTTCACATTGCAAGTGTCGAACCTAGCCATGAATGACCGGACTCCAAATTTGTCTTCGCCATATGAAGAAGATACCAATGAAGAAGGGAGGTGGTGCTCTGCAGTCATAACACTCGGGTTTGCAACTAGGTTTTGGATTGGTGTTTGAGAAGTATCGGAGGCGCGCATACTTTGAGGATCGCCAAATAGATTGAAAATTATATCGTACATTGATTTTATTAATTAATTAACATGTCTAAATGCTCTTTCTTAAATGAAAATATTTCAATAACTTTTTTATGATTGATAAGTACATGGCCACATTGTAATTTCAAGTACCCATTTTTTTCCTCTCTTTTTTGACCGGATTTCGATGGTGAATTTGGATTTTGGATTTTGGTAAAATCACTCTGAAGCTTTCATACGCCTATCTTTAAAAAGGTCAAAGTCTAATATGATTTAACTTGAAGGACTTTGGAAGTCAAAATTAATTTCGAAAATTTTCTCAACCTCATAATTTTTCTATAAGAATAAAAATGGTTATTGAGATAATTGATTTAAATATTACACAATCCGGCCCAAACGGGGCTTTTGTAGGCTTTACGTTCTAATTTTCATATACAAGTATTTTAATGCTTCATGCCATCGGCATTTACCTTCTAATCGTGATCACGCCTCATGGGTGGAATCTTCGACCTTGTTTTTATGCAGGGAAAGCAAAAATAATAGGGATAATACCCTAAAAAACCCCAAACTGGTACACTTGTGACAAATTTACCCCAAACTATTTTTTTGACCACCAAAAACCCCAAACTGGTATATTTTTGACAAATTTATCCCAAACTGGTACACTTGTGACAAATTTATTCTATGTTAGTTTTCGTTAAATTTTATTCTCAAATTATTAAGTTAAATGACACGTGACAGTTAACTAGTATATCTATTTAGGATTTTACATTCCGTTTGTCACAGTTTACAATTTTTATGATTTTTTTGTGATATTAATCCAATTTAGCATAGGGTATATTTGTCATAAATTTACCAGTTTAGGGTTTTTTGCAGTCGAATAAATTAGTTTGGGGTAAATTTGTCATAAATGTACCAGTTTAGGATTTTTTTATAATCAGTCGGGGTAAATTTGTCACAAGTTTACCAGTTTGGGGTTTTTCATGGTCAAAAAAATAGTTTGGGGTAAATTTGTCACAAGTGTACCAATTTGGGGTTTTTTAGGGTATTATCCCAAAATAATAAATAACCGGCCAAAAAAAGCATAAAAAAATAATAATAACAATAATTAAGGGAGAGAGAGCCAACAAAAATGGTATGTCTGCAAATCCGAGAAGAATTATAATTTGAATCTAATAATTCCTTTTAGAACAAATATCTTATATGGTAAAAGATCTCATTCCAGGCATTGTCAAAGTTTTACACATATTTAAGATTGGTCGAGAAGGTGGATTGGTCGATGCACACAGATCTTGACCTGAAGATCAAATGGCCGCTATTAGAAAAAAAGGAAAAAGAAATCTAAGCATTTGAAATATAAATATGATGGATGGATGATGTTTAAAAATTCGAAAGATTTTAGGTAGATATTATTATATAAAAACGAATTTCATGAGATATGAGATTAAAGAAAAGTAAAACCAGTCTTAAATAAATTTAACCTTAATTAGGGGATTTGTTTTCTCTTCTTCTTCTTCTTTTTTAAGTAAAATGTCATTGATGGACTTATCCGCTAAAAAAAACTATTTTAAAACATAGAAAACCATGAATACTATATTAGAATTCATCTATTAATATTTTCCACAGATTTTAGGTGTTACAACCAAATTAACCTCTCTCTCTCTCTCCCTGAAAATTTGGTACTTACAGCAATAGGAATAAAATAAATATGAGAATTAGAGTTCTCAAATACCAAGGTGTCTTTCATTCGAGTATGCTTTTACCGGCCATCATTATAAATAGGAAAGTACGATGAAGAAAGTATACATAATGTGCTGCATGCCCCTGAAGCGCAAAAACAAAGTAATAAATAATACCTAATCATAGTATGAATCAACGTTTTTTGGGAATTATCTAGTGCATGTAAGACAGACAACTACCACACCTGGCGGAACCAGCTACTTGGACATGCTTTAGATATATCATTTGGAACCAAGAACCCTTCGGACATGCAGTGTAGAAAGCACATAAAGGAAAGAACACTAATTTTGAATCAGTGTTTCGGTAGGAAAAATGATAGGGATTATTAATCGGGTATTTGAAGGACTTAGCAGACATTCTATTAACATGGGTTAGGAACTTGCCTGATTTGCACCCTCAAGATCCAACTTTCGTGTATTTTCCAGAGCCTGTGCGCACCACAGAAAGTAGATCTAGATCACCTAGGAACACCAACTCATGAGGGTCCAGCAAAATTTCTAGGTTCCTCCCCAGGCAAACAATATGAGAAAGAGTAGATAGATGGTGGACTGGAAGGTGAGGGAATAGCACCATTTAGGAGACTACATGCAGGAATAAAAACAAAGAAAACAAAAAAAGTGGCAACCTTTTAGCATGGGGTGCGGGAACTACAGCTGATTCTACCATTCCTGCAAATTATGGCCACATGTATCATAACAGATCAGACAGCTAGTGCATCAGTATATGACCATCGCTCTCATTTTCTTGTCTTTGGTTCGGTTGATATCTACCTAATCAAATTCAGTTCCTAATCATAACTAGTGCACATGCTATGCGTGAGGTGTGTAGATTGGGGATGTTCTCTTCTTTTCTATACAATGGGATTACTTTGACATGTAAAAAATAATACTCGACCGCATTTATGCAGGTTACTTGTGCAATTCTCATCCTCAAATGGCATGTATCCTGCATCACATATTCCCGAGCAGTATTGCAGTACATTCCAATGACATAGGTGAAGTGAGAGTTATCTCCCTTGGGAAAAATGTTTGCAAGTCCAAAATCAGAAAAGCTTGGCATTGGGGTCGTAAATCAGATGCCACCACAACTATTGCTATATACGGCGTCTAATAGGATACTGTAAGCTTTATAATCATGACATATCACGGGCCGTTCTACATCCTCATGCAAAAAAGGAACACATTTTGCAGCATCCAGTTCTGGTGAAAGGCTTTGGCATTTTATCACTAGTGGTTGGAGATGAAACTGAGGAGTTAATCTTTGTATCACAAGTGGCTATAGATGTAACCCCAGGAGGAGCAGGCTGCTCTCTGCTTGTATCTTTTGTAAAGCCACGTACATAGCCAAAACCACCTTCACCAAGAAGACTTTCAGCGCTAAAGTTTCTTGCAGCTAATTTAAGATCATTGAATAAGGATTTCCATAGCCGAGGAGCAACTTCAGGTTTCCTTTTGATTTGAGAAGTTGAAGGGTTAACTGCTGCATTTCTAGTGGTTGTAGATGAAACCACAGCAGGAGCAGGCTGCTCTCTGCTTGCATCATTTGGAAAACTTTGTGCTGCTCAAATACAAAATCAGCCTGTTAGATGAAACGAGTAACCACCAATTTGGGTCACTTAGATGAACAACAAACACCAAGCCACTTTATCTTAACAGGAATTTAAAGTTGAATAGCTAATCTGCCAGTTGGCCTAGCATGTCTTACTTTTCTAGTTCAAGGAAACATCTAGTCCCAAATAGAGGAGGGTATGTAGCAACCCAAGTGGATATGTGTGGTCTGCAACAGATAACTATGACAACATACTTCAACTTGCAATCAAAGAGATGGAAAAAGATGAGCAGCAATGAATCTACCTGATCTCTTGATATAGACTTAAATAATTCTATGCAATCACTGCAACCTCATTCTAAAGGATACATTCAACTCCTCAACAAGCTTCACCACTTTCTGCTCCATCTCATCATATAACCCCACTCAAGTTACTAAAGTTAATTTATTACTGCATTATGTCGATGCATTATTTTAAAAGTTCATGCCCACTGTGACCATATCCACTATTTTGAAGCAGATATGCCTGAATCTGCAACAATGCAATCAGCATTGCAATTTGAAAATTTGATATGACCATGTGTCATGTAGTCTCCCCCACCCCAATAGCTTAAGCTTTGTAATGTAAACCAAACATTAACTTCAAATGCATTCCTTCACTAGACCACAAATAAATAAAAAGAATGTTCCTTTCCTTTTTCCCATATAGTACCTCCAACAAACACACGCAGAATATCAAGAAGTAACATCTTTATATCACCGGATAAAAAGCACAGTATTTGTACAGAACGTAAAAGAGGAGTTCCAATAACCTAACCAAAATTTTGACATCGATAATAACTCCCTAGGCACTCTAATGAAGAAATTTTCCCACCAAAGAAAGTAACTAAGCCAGCTATTGTTAAGCCACTCTATAAGCTTGAAGCATTTCTAAAGAGGCAAAAATGAACTTGCTATCCAAATCAGTGCATACTAATGCTATGCCAACATTTAGTTTTGTACCCTGAAATATATATGCATTAGAAGATAAGAGTGGATTGGCCAAAGTTTTGTACAGTAACCACTGCCTCATTCATAGACATTTTAAACAGTAACAGATCAGAAATCCGATTTGAAAGAAGATAAGAGATTATTTAGATAGGTGTTGACTTTCCAATTTTACTCTTCATCAAAGCTGGTTTTAACTTGTTCAATCAAATGTATCCACTGAAATGGAAAGAAAAAGACACGCCATTTCCACACAAAAATGCTCTCCACTGATTATTACCCTTACCTTCAGTCCTTGTCAGATGATTGCGACAGATTTTATCAGTTGATCGGTTCTTGAGATTCGGACAATCAACAATCTTTATTGCTCCCAAGTTTTGTGCAATGTGTAAGTCTTCGGAAATGCTGATGAGTTCAGGCAATGAGACTAGGGAAATCTTCTTCAACTTGGGGAGGAAGTAGGTACTCTTGTAAATAGAAGTATCTATATTCTCGTAAATAGAAGTATCAAGAACTAGAAAAAAAGTTGTTTCTTGTTATTCTTGGGAACAATTCCTAGAAACAATTTTTTTTTTCTTCTCTTCTTCTTCCTTTGGCCGGTGGCTGGCCACCAGCCGTTGAGGGCCGGCGACCTCGCCAGAGCTTCACTGACCCCCGGCGAGGCTGAGCTCGCCTAGCCATCGGCGAGGCTTAGCCTGGCCAGGCCACCGCCAAGTCAACGTTGCCCAACAATGGCCCGATGAAGCTGAGCCTCGTGCCGGCCGATGAGGCTCAACCTCGCCTTGGCTGGGCAAGCTCAAGCTCGAGCTCGCCGAGGGCCGGCAACTGACCAAAAGGAAAAAAATAGAGAAATATAATAAAAATATTGAAAAATTAAATGAAACAAAAAAATTATACAAGTTTACCAAACGCATTTTTATTCTTGAAGTCGAAATTTTTTTCAGTTACCAAGCTCATTCTTATACTTAGAAATTGTTCATTCGAAAAGAAAAAAAGAACTATTTATGTTCAAAAATTGTTTCTCGGAATAGAATCGTTACCAAACGCATCCTTAGTCTAACAAGGAAAGCAAAGAGACTTGTCATACATCTTGCTTCCAAGGGAAGTCCACCATCCTCTCTCGGCTCTTTATGTCTTCGTTTTTTTCTTTTGACTTCGGCAATAATCGCTTATGAGGTTTGAAGTTAGTTTTCGCCTCCTAGAGTTGCTTAGGGCGCGCATGACAACGTTTCTATCTCTCGATTTCTCTGTTTTTTATTTCCGGAACAGGTTTAGAACAAAAATCCATTTGGTAACCCAATTTAATTTTTTTTATTTATGCAATAGATTCTATTCCAGAAATAGATTTAAAATAGAAATCTGAAGTTAAAATTTTTAACTTTTCTATTTCTGAAACAAAAATGAGAAATCAAAATTTTTCTCATCGTTTACTCTTGTCACCACCCATCACCCACCGGCCTCATGTGGGACGCTAGACGCCTGCCGCCAACCGTCGGCCACTTAACTCTGATCACCCATTGTCAACCATCGACCATCAAATGCCAAATGCCCATTGGTCATTGGCTACTCATCGCCAACCGTTGGACGCTGGAGGCCCATTGCCGACCACCAGACGTTCGCCACTTGCCATCGGCCGTTGGATTTCGGCCGCCCGTCGGACTTCAACCAATGGCCACCGGCCACCGGACACCGAATGTCGGATGCCGGTCGCCGGCTAGTTGAACGTTGGACGCCAAACTTTGGACGTCGGATACCGGATGCCGGTCGTCAACCACCTAACATCCAATGCCAAACTCTAGACATCAAACGCCGGATGCCGAACGTTGGACTCCAGACTTCGGCCGCTCACCGCCACTCACCAAACGTCGGACTCCGGCTGCTTGTCGCCGCTCACCAGACGTCAGCTCCGACCATCGGATGCCAATATTCGCCGTTCCTAAAAATAGAAATTTTATTCTTTTACCAAAAAAAATTTTATTCCAAAAATAAAAATTTTAAATCGTTATCAAACGCGTTTCTTTACTCAGTCCATGGAATAAAAATTGATTTCTATTTCAAAAATATTGTCATGCGCGCCCTAGTTTATACCTGCTCAGTTTCTTAATAGGTAAGCCAACGGTGGAGGGACCCAACACGAAAGTTTCCTTTCTCCAGCACAAGCATGTAGAAACTTGCCAAGCGAAGCACAAGCATGACCGTTTGTTTCAAAAGCTTAAGGTACGCTTAGCTGAACATTTATGCTGCCCACCATTGTTACTAACTTTCCATGCTGGGAAAATATGTATTTGTCTATTGGTGAGTAACATTCTGATCCAACCTTTCTAATAAATTATACTAAAAGTAGACTTTTGAACATATAATCTAATGAGAGGAGACTTTCTTTTTTTACAAATGAAAGTTTCAAATTTTTACACGTAGCGAAAGAGACATTATTTAACTTTAATGAGCTAGATCTTTATTCTTCAAATAAAATGGACATGTACGGTATGAGTTCTAAAACTTATCGCGAAAGTATAATTACGTCCTAAAACTTTCAAAAAAATTCAATCAAGTCCCAAAATTTATCAAATTTGTATAATCGAATTCTTTAGTTAACACCGTGAATTATTTAATGGAAAACGCTAACGTAGCATTTTTAAATTCATTTCTCTCTCTTATGTGGCATTTTTATTAAATTTTTCCTTAAAATTTTATTCAAATAATATTTAAAAACTAAAAAAAAGTTAAAATAATTTTAAGAAAAAACAAACTGGAAAAAGAAGAACAAAAAGGGGTAGGGGCTGTGACTGCGGCCCATCGCCGGCCCAATGGGGGCCCACGTCACCTAGATATGGGCATGCCACCCTAGCTTTAGGTGAGGGCCGGTGAGGCGTCGCCTAGATCTGGCGAGTTTCGCTAGCCCCTAGGGGGCCTTGCTTGGGCGTAGCAACGGTCACCCGGTGATGGCAACACACATTGGCAAGCTCTTGCGCCTTTTTGTTCTTCTTTCTAGTTTGTTTTTAATTATTTTGAATAAAATTTAAAGGGAAAATTAATAAAAATGTCATGTAGGAGAGAGAAATTAATATAAAAATGCCACACTAGTGTTTTCCATTATATAAATTGACGGTGTTAACGAAATGACTTGATTGTACTAATTTGATAAGTTTTAAGAATTAATTAGATTTGTTGAAAATTTTAGGATTCAATTGTACTTTTGCGAAAAATTTTAGGACTTGTAGTGCACATATCCACAAAAAAGCTGAAGTTTTGGTTAATGAAAGTAAAAATTTGAGATATATTGTTAATGTCTCTATCCAATTACAAATATTTTCACTGGATTTGAATATGCATGAGTACACAATAAATTACCTTCTTCTTTTTTTCCGAATAAAGTGATTTTAAATTACCGGGTTAGCTTTTAATACGGATTGCAATGATGCGTGCGAAGAGAAGGAATCCAATTCCATAGGTCAGGTAAGGATTTGCCCCAAATCCTGATGTACCTGAACCGGTTTGACTCAAGAAGGGCCAACCCATCCCACCGGAGTTGGACTCATTATTAAGTTGTGGGTTTCTCCCCTTGCCCGCCATTGATTCTCTCGGCAAAGCTATTGGAACTTTGGGTCGAATTCATCTGACTCGTCTGGCCCAGAATTGGTTGAACTTGGATTGGGACCCATTGAACATATGGGCCCGAAAAAATTTGCCCCGAATTGGGGTAAACAAAACCTTGTCTCTCCTCAGGGGTCGGCAATTGATTCTGTTCTTGCGTCTGGTTTTCTGCCACCAGATTTGTTTGTTCATCCAAAGGTGAATCACCAAATCCTTGGACGTTAGAAGAAATTTCTGGATCTTGGGATGTGCCACATTTTGAAGCTTGGTTTCTCGGCATTTTGTTTCCTTGCTAATTTAGCCCAGAAGAATTTTGCAAGCTTGACGTGGGAAAAGAAAGGAAACAAAAGAACATAAAGACAAAAAAGGGTTTGGACAAAGAAGAAGAAGATAGGCTCCATGTCAGAATATTAGATGGAAAACTATCAGAATATTAGATGGAAAGAAGTCGAGAATTATACAGCTTACAGCCCTATTAATAATGTACAAGCCTGAACTAATTAGAGAAAAGAAATATACAAAATGAGGAAAGAATAATTTCCCAAATATACAAAATTCTACTTTTCTCTAAGTATACCAATTAGATCAAGAAAGATCAATTATGATCAATTATGAGCAACAATATCTTCAACATACGCGCGTAAATGGAATGATGTTCTCAACTTCCACACTCGATGAAAATCAGAAAGCTTGAAGGCCCCAAGTTATGGAAATAAGTTGAAAGAAATTCTCCTTGGTTCAATAAACTCGAGTTCCTTGATGGAGCACCCAGATTCGAAGCTCAAGCGCGAGAACACCGTTATTTGAAGAGCACGGACGTCGCATGGTAGGTGGTGGTTTCCGGCACCGATCAACGGTGGACAAGGCTTCTGGAACGCCTAGAAGAGAGAGAGAGAGAGAGAGAGAGAGAGAGAGAGGGGCTTGTTGCTGCTCCAATTCCTAAGCGTTTGACGTGCGTTTCAGTTCTCCTTTCTCCTGCCGAGTAGCTCTTTCTCCGTTTGCACGATGACCTCGTCACTTCTCTCACTTATCATCTTCATCATCGTCCCCATCTTCGCCACCACCGTCGCCATCCATCTTGAGTCCTGCTTTGCCGGCGAAATCAACATTTTCCTCAATCCCATCGCTTGCATATTCGTAGTTCTTTTCTCTGATTCCTCGCCGGAGCTGAGGATCCTCCAGAACGGCGGCAACGGAGCTTGTCGTCTTTTGGTGTGCACGCGCAGGTGATCGTCGCGTGCAATAGCAATGAAACAAAGGCCAGGAACACGGACTTTGCTATTCACCGAGGGATTTCGAGGACGGCAAAGTGTGTCTACTGCTTGCATGTTGCAAGCACGCGTACCACAAAGGTTGTGCTGGCCCGTGGCTTTTGGAGAAATGACGATGCCAGATGTGTTGCACGAGTTCCACATGGACGAACCATCAGTCGCCCAAGTCAACGAACCAGCGCTACATGTCCATGAACCGGTGCCACGGGTACTGCAGGTTCTTCTCATGGTTTCACTGAGGGTGGGGGCATAATGAGGACGAATTTCATGACCAAAAGTAGCCAGCAATTTCAGTCACCGTCTAGTGTCGGTCACTTTGAATCATGACATATTATCTTGGAGATAATTCAATGTGCTTCAGATGTTGGATGCGCGACAGAAACCTGCTTCAATCAAGGAAGTTGATGACTAAAACCATTAGCTAAACCTGGCATAACCCACGATTTCATTGCGTCTTAACTTTCCAAGTTGAGTGAAAAAAGAAAAAAAAATCTACTTTCTTCTCATCTTTTTAGGGAGAAGATTTTATTTTCTCCAATTTGACTTTTTTTTCTAGACAAACCTGGCTCCAATAACGGATAATGGGGGTATGAACGAGCTACGCACGAATCTTTTCTGTACATGGGGCCCGTGCCATGACAAGTTTAGCACAAACTTAACTTTGTCAACCGCTCTTTGAGAACGTGTGTAGACTTCTTGAATAGGAAAGAGACCAGACCACCTGTCACACAAGCAGCCATTTTGTTCATTACCTCCGTGCGACCCCCGCGAAACTTCACCTGTCGTGCTGTTCCGGTTGTCTGATTTTCCAGAGGGATAGGAAGTGTTGGGTAGATTTGAGGTTGTACGTTGATTATGATATCTCATGTAAAATCAATTGGGAAAGGCCAATGATATATAAATTAACATTCACTATCTATTAGTTAAAGTATTTATTTTAGTTTAGTTAGATAAAACACGTCGAGTATATAAATAGTATCAGGACGATTATCATTTATAACTAAAATACTTCTATTTTAAACTAGGTTCATCTCCTATTCGATTACAGTATATTGCTTCACCTACACGAAACAGGCTAACTTATTACATTGACACTGGACTATACAAAAAACTTGCCCGTGATTGCTTGCCACTTTAACTCTTCTTCTATTCAAAGAAGAAGACATTTCAGTCTAGTTTCTTACTGGAGGAAAACAGAGCCGTGTCGGCAAGGAGAGAAAGGGAGAAAAGGGGGAATGATCAAAGCGGGAGTTTTTTCAATTAGATAATTTGTTTCAAACCTACGAAACTAAAAAAAAAAATAAAAAATAAATAAAAAAAGGAATTGGAGCTACATTAAGAAGATAAAAAAAGACACTACTGGTCTTTGTAGGCAAAAAAAGCATGAATGCACCAGTAGTGTCTTTTTTTTATCTTCTTAATGCAGCTCCAATTCCTTTTTTTTTTTTTTTTTTTTTTTGAGTTTTCGTAGGTTTGAAACAAATTATCTAATAGAAAAACTCCTGCTTTGATCATTCCCCCCTCTCCTTTTCTCTTCTTGCCAACATGGCTTTGTCTTCCTCCAATAAGAAATGTCTAGTTCCTCATATTAGAGTGGCAAGCAATCACGGGACAAGTTTTTTGTATAGTCTAGTGTCAATGTAACAAGTTAGCCCATTTCATGTAGGTGAAGCAATATACTGCCGATCCAATGTCCCTAATTGAATAGGGGATGGACCTAGCTTCCTGAAAAAGTATTTTGGCCTATCATAAAAACTTATAAGTTACAAACGATAGTTGTCTATTTATATAGTCAATGTGTTTTATCTAACTAAGTCAAAATAAATACTTTAATAATAGATAGTGAATATTAATTTATATATCATTGACCTTCCCTATTAATTTTACTTGAAATATCACAATTGGCCTTCCCATCGATTTTACTTGAAGGAAACTTGCTAAAAGTTCAGATGCACATTGGTACCACTGAATGCAACCGCAACAACCCAATTAAGATTCAAGTGGACAACCGAAGCATATAATCCAATTAAACAAAAAGACAATAGTGATCCCGACCTTCAAAGTACATGTAGATGCCGTCCTTTCAGCGCCACGGCTTGCGCTGCCTGACGATGACTGCAGGCATGACCTTCTTCCTGAAGTCGGGCTTCCCCTTCTCGACGGTGGCCATCACCATGTCTCCAACACAGGCAGAGGGCAACCTGTTCAAGCGACCCTTGATTCCCTTTACCGAGATAATGTAGAGATTCTTGGCCCCCGTGTTGTCCGCACAGTTAACTGTGGCCGCCACCGGCAGACCCAGCGACATCCTGAACTTGTTACCCGCACTACCTCCGCGTCCTACAAGATCGACAGATCATCAGAAACACAAATTCCAAACTGCCCGTTTCACTATCCCGACTACCCAGACCAAATTTCCCCAGAATCACACGAATGGCAACCGAATTTGGACCATCCAGTTCCCTCTCAAGCTACAATCATATTCAGCCAAAAGCACCCACAACGCCCGATCAACACAGAGAGCGTGTCTATCTCAAGAGATCCCACCAGTCTAAACCCACGAGTAAAAACTTAAGCTGCCATGAACCAAGCATCGATTTTTTCTCAAGCTAATTCAAATGGGTAAGTCCAAAAGCAAGATCTTTTGCGAGAAAACTAACTAGCAAAGAGGCAAATGAAATCGAACACTGCGGCCATAGATTGATCGCCGCATCTTCCCAGGCAAAGCCATATGACACAAAGCAGAAAAGAGAGAAGGAGAGGGAGAGGGGGATGACCTCGCTTCGACATTTTCGTCGGCAGGAGAAGAGAAGCGACCACCAAGCAGAGACGCGACAACGGTTTTGGGGAGGCTGCCGAAAGCCTTCAATATATAGCGGCGAGAGAGAGCCGAAGAAAACCGTAGGCGAGAGGGGGGGCGGTTGTCGGGGAACCGCCATCGCTAGTGGTTTTGGGTTTCTTTGCATCGGCCCATATGTCTCTGCCGAAAAGCCCATCTATACACGGTCCACCCGGTCTTTGGGCTTTTTTTCGCTATTTTTTTGATCGGTTTTACTCTACTTTCACTTTAAAAATTTGTCATGAAAGTATAATTAGGTGATAAAATTTATCCTAATCTTTGGGAATTTTTATTTGTTACGAAAATGCAATTAAATCTTAAAATTTTTAAAAAAACTCTTGTCATGAAAGTATAAGTAAGTGATAAAACTCATAATAAAATGCAATCGAGCCAAATGCATATCTTTTGGGTAATCAATTGGATGGGTCATTGAATTGGTTAGTGCACTTAAGGAACTTAAAATATTTATGGCTTTCTAGGAATTCCATCTTGGTTTTAGTTCCTAAGGTATGGGAAAATTGCAAAATTTGGAATCACTCGGTCTTTCGAATAATCGGTTGAATGGATCCATTCCAACATCATTAGGTAGTGTGCAGTCTTTGACGGATCTAGAACAAATTCTCCCGGCATGTTCTGAATTAGATCGGACCGAGTTTTCGGCCTCTATAAATTCTTGGGCGGCAAGAAAACAAGTTCACTGGCGGTATCTTTTCACATTGCTAACGTTGAACCTTGCTGTGGATGATCGGATTCCAAATTTGTCTTGGTCATAACGCTCAGGTTCACGACTAGGTTTTGGATTGGTGTTTGAGAAGTATTGGAGGCACGCATACTTTGAGGATCGCCAAATAGACTGAAAATTATCTCGTACATTGATTTTATAAATTAATTAACATGTCTAAATGCTCTTTCTTAAATGAAAATATTTCAATAACTTTTTTATGATTGATAAGTACATGGCCACATTGTAATTTCAAGTACCAATTTGTTTCCTCTCTTTTTTAACCAGATGTCAACGATGAATTTGGATTTTGATAAAATCACTCTAAAGCTTTTATACGCCTATCTTTTAAAAAGTCAAAGTCTAATATGATTTCACTTGAAGGACTTTGGAAGTCAAAATTAATTTCGAAAATTTTCTCAACCTCATAATTTTTCTATAAGAATAAAGATGGTTATTGAGATAATTGACTTAAATATTAAACAATCCGGCCCAAAGTGGGCTTTTGTAGGCTTTACGTTCTAATTTTCATATCCAAGTGTTTTAATGCTTCATGCCATCGGCATTTACCTTCTAATCGTGATCACACCTCATGGGTGGAATCTTCGACCTTGTTTTTATGCAGGGAAAGCAAAAATAATAATAATAATAACAATAATTAAGGGAGAGAGAGCCAACAAAAATGTTAAGTCTGCAAATCCGAGAAGAATTATAATTTGAATCTAATAATTCCTTTTAGAAAAAATATCTTAAATGGTAAAAGATCTCGTTCCAGCATTGTCAAAGTTTTACATATATTTAAGATTGCTCGAGAAGGTGGATTGGTCGATGCACACAGATCTTGGCCCGAAGATGAAATGGCCACTATTAAAAAAGAGAAAAAGAAATATAAGCATTTGAAATATAAATACGTTGGATGATGTTTAAAAATTCGAAAGATTTTAGGTACATTTTATTAAATAAAAATGAATTTCATGAGACATTGAGATTAAAGAAAAGCAAAACCTGTCTAAAATAAATTTAACCTTAATTATGGGATTTATTTTCTTCTTCTTCTTCTTTTTAAAGTAAAACGTCATCGAACTTATTTGCTAAAAAAGAACTATTTTAAAACATAGAAAATCATGAATATTATATTAGAATTCATCTGTTAATATTTTCCACAGATTTTAGGTGTTACAACCAAGTTAAACTCTCTCTCTCTCTCTCTCTCTCTCTCTCTCTCTCTCTCCCTGAAAATTTGGTATTTACAGCAATAGGAATAAAATAAATATGATAATTAGAGTTATCAAATACCAAGGTGTCTTTCATTCGACTATGCTTTTACCGGCTAGCATAATAAATAGGAAAGTACGATGGAGAGAGTATACACAATGTGCTGCATGCCCCTGAAACGCAAAAACAAAGTAATAAATAATACCTGATCATAGTATGAATCAACGTTTTTTTGGGAATTATCTAGTGCATGTAGGACAATCAACTACCATGCCCAGCGGAACTTAACCATCTACTCGGACATGCTCTAGATATATCATTTGGATCCAAGAACCCTTCGGACATGCCACGTAGAAAGCACATAAAAGAAATAACTCTAATTGTGAATTAGTGTTTCGGTAGTTAAAAATGATAGGGATTAATCGGGTATTTGAAGGACTTAGCAGACGTTCTACATATTTGTGATCACTTGCCAGCAAGGCGTGATTAACGTGGGTTAGGAACTTGCCTGATTTGCACCCTCAAGATCCAACTTTCATGTATTTTCCAGAGCCTGTGCGCACCACAGAAAGTAGATCTAGATCACCTAGGAACACCAACTCATGAGGGTCCAGCAAAATTTCTAGGTTCCTTCCCAGGAAAACAATATGAGAAAGAGTAGATAGATGGATGGACTGGAAGGTGAGGGAATAGCATCATTTAGGAGATTACATGCAGGACTAAAACAGAGAAAAAAAAAGTTCCAACTTTTTAGCATGGGGTGCAAGAACTACAGCTAATTCTACCATCCTGCAAATAGTGGCCACATGTATCAGGACAAATTAGACAGATAGTGCATCAGTATATGACCATCGCTCTCATTTTCTTGTCTTTGGTTTGGTTGATATCTACCTAATCGAATTCAGTTCCTAATCATAACTGGTGCACATGTTGTGCGTGAGGTGTGTAGATTGGGGCTGTTCTTTTCTTTTCGATACAATGGGATTACTTTGACATGTCAAAACTAGTACTCGACCGCATTTATGCAGGTTACTTGTGCAATTCTCATCCTCAAATGGCCCGTACCAATATATAGATATCCTGCATCACATATTCCCGAGCAGTATTGCTGTATGTTCCAATGACATAGGTGAAGTGAGAATTATCTCCCTTGGGAAAAATGTTTGCAAGTCCAAAACTAGAAAAGCTTGGCATTGGGGTTGTAAATCAGGTGCTGCCACAACTATTGCTATATACAGCGTCTAATAGGATTCTGTAGGTTTAAAATCATGACATATCACAAGCCTTTCTACATCCTTATGCAGAAAAGGAACACACTTTGCAGCATCCAGTGCTGGTGAAAGGCTTTGGCATTTTATCACTAGCGGTTGGAGATGAAACTGAGAGTTAATCTCTGTATCACAAGTGGCTGTAGATGTAACCCTAGGAGGAGTAGGCTGCTCTCTGCTTGTATCTTTTGTAAAGCCACATACACAGCCAAAACCACCTTCACCAAGAAGACTTCTAGCGCTAAAGTTTCTTGCAGCTAATTTAAGATCATTGAATAAGGATTTCCAAAGCCGAGGAGCAACTTCAGGTTTCCTTTTGATTTGAGGATTTGAAGGGTTAACTTCTGCATTTCCAGTAGTTGTAGATGAAACCACAGCAAGAGCAGGCTGCTCTCTACTTGCATCATTTGGAAAACTTGGTGCTGCTCAAATGCAAAATCAGCCTGTCAGACGAAACGAGTAACCACAGATTTGGGTCACTTAGATGAACAACAAACACCAAGCCACTTTATCTTAACAGGAATTTAAAGTTGAATTAGTTAATCTGCCAGTTGGCCTAGCATGTCTTACTTTTCCAATTCAAGGAAACATCCAGTCCTAAATAGAGGAGGGTATGTAGCAACCTAGGTGGATATGTGGGGTCTGTAGAAGATAACTATGACAACATATTTCAACTTGCAATCAAAGAGATAGAAAAAGATGAGCAGCAGTGAATCTACCTGATCTCTTGATATAGACTTAAACAATTCTATGCAAACACTGCAACCTCATTCTAATGGATACGTTCAACTCCTCAACAAGCTTCACCCCTTTCTGCTCCATTTCATCATATAACCCCACTCAAGTTATTGAAGTTAATTTATTACCGCATAATGTCGATGCAATAATTTAAAAGTTCATGCCCATTGTGACCATATCCACTATTTTGAGGCGGATATGCCTGAATCTACGGCAATGCAATTGGCATTGCAATTTGCAAATTTGATATAACCTTGGGCCCATTTGGTTCGACTTTGGAAAAATGCCCTTGAGAGAATGCAAATACCTTTGAGGTAAATGGGTTTTTTGAAATGCTAGACTATTTGGTAAACATATATTTGAAAAGCCCTTTACTGTGACCAAATTAAGTTTTTTAGTTTTAGTATTTTTAAAATTGCAAAAAAGAAATAATGACTATATAACATTTTACATTTTCATGTTGAGAGTAATGTAAAAGATATATATTAGTAAATTTATTTAAAAATTATATTAAAAGAAATTGATTATAGATTAGATGCAAAGCTCCACTTTTGGTCTAGGGTTCTTTTAGGTTTGTTTTCAACTTTGAATATTTTTTAAAATTATTGTAGTATTAATCATCTTCGTTAATTAATGATCATTCTAGTGTATTGATAAAAAGTTGGGTTATTGATTGTCAAAAGATAAAAATGACAAAAAAAAAAAAAGGTGAACCCAACATTTGCAAAGGGTTTTTATTATTTTTTTAAAAATTAAATTAAAATCCAATAGAACTCCGTTGCCAATCAACGGCGGTTGGGGTGTGGGGAAGATGATCGGTTTAAAAAAAAAAAAAAGTCAATGGATGAATAGTATAAGTGGACTTGCATTTCCGAAATGCTGAAAGCTCAAACCAAGTCCCCACTTGTTTTGGGCTTTTAGCATTTCAAATGCCAGCATTTAACCAAGGACACCTCCAAATGTTGAACCGATCACCTAAATTTTTTCCCAATAAGCTTTTGGGGTTGAAAGCCCCTTGGGAATGCTGAACCAAACAGGGACCTTGTGTCATGTAGTCTCCCCTGCTCTAATAGCTTAAGCTTTTGGTTGGACTTTGTAATGTAAACCAAACATTAACTTCAAGTGCATTCCCTATGAAGCACGGACACGTTGCCGAGCCTTCCGAGTCGTGTCCGACACGTGTCGACGTGTCCGACACGCTCGGACACGCTCGGACACGTTCGGACACGCGGTCAACGCGTGTCGAGAAATCCGACACGCGGTCAACTTTTCTCGACACGCTTCGACACACGTGTCCGAGAGAGATTGTTGAAGAAGACGATGGTGGGTAGAGAGATGAGGTCGAGTAAGAGGCCGAGGAAGCGGAGGTGAGGCCGCGACGGTGAGAGGAAGAGCATAAACCGAAGCGACGCTGCGATGGAGGGCCGGGGCGAGGCTGCAGCCGCTGCGAAGGAGGAAGGCCGGAGGCGACGGCGATGAGGCGACCGAAAGAGTTGAGAAGATCGTGAGGAAGAAACGAGGGGGCGGGGAGAAGGTGGTGTGCGTGGGGGAGGGGAGGGGGAGAGAAAGCATGGGAAGAACGGGGATGGAGGAGGATTGATGGGGAGCGCAGCCTCTCGTTGGGGGGGGGGGAGAGAGGAGAGAAGGGGAAGAAACCGAGGGGATGGGGGCGATTGATGGGGGCGCGGGGAGCAGGTGGTGGCGTGGGGGGAAGGGGAGAGAGAGAGAGAGAGAGAGAAAAGGGAAGAGATCGAGGGGGCGGGGAGCGATTGATGGGGGTGCGGGGAGCAAGTGGGCGTAGGGAGAAGGGCAGGGGGAGAGAGAAAGTGGGGGCAGATCTGCGAGAAATCGAGGGGGAGGCTTTTGAGGTGGTGGCGTGGGAAAAGAGGGGGAGAGGGGAGAGAGAAACGAGGAGAGAGGATTTGAGGGAAATAATTTTGTTAGAATAAAAAATATATTTTTAAGTATGTACATGTTTTAATTATGAATATATTTTTAAAATTTTTTTATGAATAGATTTATTAATATTATTAGTGTAAATTTATTATAAATTTTTATTTATTTATTTGTAAACTTGAATCAAATTAATTAAAAATTAAAATATTTATTTAATATATAACGTGTCGGAACGTGTCGGAATTCTGTACTTTTTAAGAAATGACGTGTCGCGTGTCGTGTCGTGTCGTGTCGTGTCGCGTGTCGCGTGTCGCGTGTCCATGCTACATAGTGCATTCCTTCACCAGACCACAAATAAATAAAAAGAATGCCCTTTCCTTTTTCCCATATAGTACCTCCAACAAACACACGCAAAATATCAAGAAGTAACATCTTTATATCACCAGATAAAAAGCATAGTATTTGTACAAAACGTAAAAGAGGAGTTCCAATAACCTAACCAAAATTTTGACATCGATAATGACTCCCTAGGCACTCTAATGAAGAAATTCTCCTACCAAAGAAAGTAACTAAGCTGGCTATTGTTGAGCCTTTCTACAAGCTTGAAGCATATCTAAAGAGGCAAAAATGAACTTGCTATCCAAATCAATGCATACTAATGATGTGCCAACATTTAGTTTTGTACCTTGAAATATATATGCATAAGAAGCTAAGAGTGGATCGACCAAAATTTGTACAATAACCACTGCCTCGTTCATAGACATTTTAAACAGTAACAAATCAAAAATCTAATCTGAAAGAAGATAAGAAATTATTTAGATAGCTGTTGACTTTCCAATTTTACTCTTCATCAAAGCTGGGCTTGTAGCTTTTTTACTTGTCCGATCAAATGTATCCCGTGAAATGGTAAGAAAAAGACACACCATTTCCATAGAAAAATGCTCTACGCTGATTATTACCCTTACCTTCAGTCCCTATCAGATGATTGCAACAATTTCATCAGTTGATCAATTCTTGAGATTTGGACAATTAGCAATCTTTATTGTTGCCAAGTTTGGTGCAATGTGTAAGGCTGCACATGACAAAATTTCTTAAACAGAAATTAATTTCTAGCCATAAATCAATTTCTAAATTTCTATTCCTCGGACAAGTTTCTGAGCAAAAAAAACCCGTTTGATAACGACTCAAAATTTCTATTTCTGAAATAGAAATCCGTTTAATAACAGAATAAAATTTCTATTTCTAGGAATATAAATTAATTAGATAACAACATAGGAAATCCTTAAATACAAAACAATAATCAAAATAATACTAAAACAACATAGGAAATCCTCAAATACAAAATAATAGTCGAAATAATACTAATACATTACAAAAGTTGAAAATACAATTTCATGTTGGGTTAGCCATACACTTCACATGTTTCTAGCGATTCACATGGTATCATCAAATGATACAAGTCTTGGATAAGAATCTTCCGACATATTATTATCCATTGTCATTTTATTGGCAATGGTTTTTCTAAGTGTATTTATTTGGTTTTCCTTATCGGTCAATGTATCATTTGCAAGCTCATCCTGCATAGGTTCAGACAAGTATTGTGGAAGCATGAAAATGGGTGCCATCAATGGCGCCTATACAGCCTTGTCATTTTATCCAAGACTAGTATTATACAAGATTATCAACAAAATAAAATTGATGGTGTAAAGAAATATATGAGAATTCTACCTTGAAGTAACGTTTATGATTAGGAACCAATCGGTGGAAGGTTGGTTTATTTTGATTCTCGAATTGAATCAGTTCAGTTGCTCATCCCTAGTTTCTTTATCATTGCTCAATGAACCTTTAATGGCCCTTGCATAGCAAAGAGAGATTCTCTTGAATCTCTTGCCTTCGAATTAAAATTCAAGATTGTGTAACAATCTAACTATTTTGAATTTGCAAGAATTTTGAATTTGTAAAGAAACAATGTTAAATTTCTAGGCATGTTTTTTATTCATCTATTACGTAAGAACTTTTTCTTCAACTGGCCATGCGCGTACTCTTTCTATGAAGAAAAAGCTCCATTGTTTTTAAGTAAGCATTTAAGAACTTTGGTCGTTTTTGAAAATTGGGGACCCATTCGATTGCCTTTCATCCTAAAGAGGAAGTTATCAAAAAAAATGAAAAAAAAAACAAGCAAAATAAGAAAAAGAAAATTAGCAATAATTTGTGAAGTTGTGGTTATGAGTGAATTAAGTTAGCAAGAAAGCGCAATGTTCTTTTATATGGTTTGATTTCAGCTTCTGATTTCTTCAATTTTTCTATTTTTGGAATAGAAATCTGTTTCAGAAATAGAGAAATCAAATTGCGTTACCAAACGGATTTCTGTTCCAAACCTGTTCTGGGGAACAGAGAAACAGAGAAATCGAGAAATAGAAATTTTGTCATGCGCGCCCTAAGTCTTCAGAAATGCTGATGAGTTTAGGCATTGAGACTAGGGATATCTTTTTCAACTTGGGGAGGAAGTAGGTATTCTCATAAATAGAAGTATCTATATTATCGTAAATAGAATTATCTTCACACCTCACTAAACTTAAGACAAGGGAGTAGTCTATGACTTCGAGCTCTCCTAAGCTTTCGAGGTTTTCTAGTAGGCCAGGCATGAATATGATAGTCAATTGAGGACATTTGACTAAAGACAAGCATTTAAGATGAGACAAACATCCTCCATGCAGTGGCCCATCATAAATGCGCCTCAAACTTTTCATACGAGAGATGTAGAGATACTCGAGTGATATGAGAAACCTCCTATCATCCTCCTATGTTTCCACAATTTCACTTCTATTAGCTTCATCATGCATGTTAGTTCCATCAATAATAAACTGAATCTCATTACACTCCCCAATTATGCAGCATTATAGTTGCTTCATGTTCTCAATCTCAAAATCAGATAGCTTAGTCCCATCCATATAGCGGTCAAAGAAAAATGCAATAGTATGCTGAAGCAACTTCTTGATATCAGTGGGGAAAAGATCTTGGCCATGGCGACAAAGGTGGTAACCCTTGTGGAGCTGGAGCTTTGCACCTTAGTTTCTTTTAAAACCAGTCTATGTAACATATTTTTAATGATGTTTGTTGCATATTAAATGATAAAAGTTTTCCTTTCCTCCTCCTCCTCTTCCTCCTTCTATGATATCATGCCAACTGATAAGTATACATAACATAGGAGTTATATGACTTTCTTGAAAGACTTTCATGTGTCATTTATAACATAGTCAATTTGATTATCGATAATGTACTCTTGACTCAACAATTTAACTTCTTTTTTTTTGGTCGAAAAAGAGGTGCAATTCATTAGATACTAAAGAAAAGTTTGTGAAACATCGGAGCATAATAAATCTATAAAGCAAAGTTTTTGCAACATCCGAGCATAATAAATCTAAAAGAGCATTCAAAGGGTTCGCAAGCCAACTATAACTTGCGATGGGCCTTCACGATAGACTTGATTTGCGCCTATGAGACAATGGGCTAGCTGGACACCTCTCCGTAGGCCTAGCCGAAATCTGCAATCTTCAATCCAAGGTCGGCTGGCCCATGGGCTCGCTCGAGATCCCATCACGCAGCCGCATGAGTGATGAGTCATCACTCTCCACAGCCCCACCCGCAAATCAATTTCCCGAGAATCTTTGCCCTTCGCGCAAAGCGGCTTCGATTTCATAGGACTAATCCACGAATCTATCAAATGGACTCGGGGTTATTGATTCCTAAGAAGCAAAAGAAAACTGAACATTAGAAAAGAGAGAGAGAGCATTGCCTGGTTCGTGATGGACAATGGAGCGACGAGAATCGGTGCCGACGGAAATCGGTGAGTCCGGCGATAAACGGCTTCCATTGAGATCCTCCTGGCTGGAAGGTTCTCACTGTGAAGCGGAGAAAAATAGGATCCGGAACTCCTTGAAGACGATGATGTTAGCAACGACAACGAACGGCCACAAGGAACCTCCGAGATAAAGATCTTCCTATGATGTGCAGGCTTGAGCATCGTCCACGAATTCCACGAACGTCGCCTTCGAAGATTTTCGAGTTTCATTGATCTGCTCAGATATCTTCTTGAACTCCTCGTCCACTTCATCCGTGACTTGTTGAATTGCCCGGACACGGAGATCGCCGATCGAGGTCGCTCTTGCATGCCGGAGACGGAGTCGCCGGACTTTGCTTTCCTTTCACCCTTGGGCTCACATCACGGGTTAGAGAAAGGAAAGAGAATTGGGCCTAAAAAGAAGTAAAGAGATGGGGTGATGAGAAAGGAACATTGGGCCAAACCCAAGGGCTCGGCCAGCCCAAAACTCGCTGAAAATGGGCTAGCTAAAACTAGGCCTCATCCATATATGTCCATTTGTGATAGAGAACTAGAGGAAGATGTAGATCTTCTATGTAAGCTCATACTTAAGATCGGAACTATTCCTTCTTCAGAACCGTTACAGAGCTAAACCAACGGTCTAACAGCCATTCAAGGACTTACGGCCTGGACCACTCTGTAGAAACAAGAAGGATGCCAACGAATGGCATATATATATATATATATATTATATATTTCTTTTTTTTTTAATGTTTTTACCTTTTTATTAATTTTTTATTTTAAAAAATAAACAGATGCCTAAATTAATGTGGTGGGGAAGAATCTCGTGCTTTTAATATATATATATATATTATTTTAAGTGTATATGGTGCAGCACTTGAAATGCAAAAGAGGTATTCAAGGTCTACCTCTCGCTTCGATTGCCGATATTCTGATATATAGCGAGTTTTGACTCGGCCCTTGCCAAATCACAAAGTTGCCTCAACAGGTCACCTCCATCCCTACACCACACAATAATAATTAGCATGTGGTAGCTCTCTTCCGAAGAGAATAACACTACACATCTAACCATTGTAACAGAAACAACATCCATGCATAATAAGGCTGTGTTTGTTTTCACTTCTTTTTTCTGTTTTTAAACACTTTTTTTGTTTTTTCATTCTTGAGAATAAAAAAAGGAACAGAAATGCGTTTGGGTGTGTTTTTGTTCCAAAATTATTTTTTTGTTCCGAGAAACACATCTAGAACAGAAACAAGAAACAAAGAAAAGTTGTTTCTTGTTTTTGAAACAAAATTTAGAAACACTTTCTTTTTTTCTTCTTTTTCTTCTCTTTTTTTTTTTTTTTTCTTCTTCTTTTTTTCTTTGACCGGTCACCGGCCTCGACCATGGCCGGTGGCCTTGCCTAGCCACGGCGAGGCCGACCTCGCGCCGGGTTGGGCGAGCTCGATCTCGCCTAGATCCGGCGAGGCCGAGCTCGCCCGGCGGCCGGCGAGGCTCGATCTCGCCGGGCCGGGCGAGCCTCGCCATGGCCGGGCGAGGTCGCGGCCCTTGTCGGCCGGTCGCTGGCCATGGCTAAGGCCAACGATCGGCCAAAAGAAGAAAAAATAAAAAAGGAAAAATAAATAAGAAAATAAGAAAAATAAGAAAGAAAATAGAAAAAATAAAATAAAAATATTAAAAAAATAAAAATAAAAAAAATTATACAAATTTACCAAACGTGTTTCTGTTTATTTTTTATTCCCAAAACAAGTTTACCAAATGTGTTTTTTTGTTCAAAAATTATTCCCGGAACAGAAACACTTTTTTTATTTCTGTTTCCTGGAACAATTTTTAAACATAAATGTTACCAAACGCGCCCTAAATAACGAAAACAAGCAGATGAGGAAATTGCTTCAGGCTTCCACCGGTTAAAAGACTACTTGGCTAAAATATATCACCTTCAAGAGTAAAATTGGAGTAAGAATCTCCCTATTGAAAGCTACCCGTGAAGCATGCAACATGTAAAGAACATATTATAAATATCCTACAATAGATAACATTAATAGTATTACCGATGACAATTATTACATCATAAAATGTTTCAGGAATTACACCATCTCACTCCTGAAGTTCATCTACAAATGGTCTCATATGGCGCATAATTATGCGAAAGCCATTGCCAATCCATCTTAATGCCTAAGCTGATAACCGGAGGTAAGATGTGGTAATCTAAGTGCTTGCCTATGGTGGAGATGTACTCCAAGTGTGTCATACAACTTCTATGGAAAGAAAAATTTCAATAGGGTCTTCGACATAGCTACACATGCATCCATGCATCCATGCGAGAGAGAGAGAGAGATACCCTCCTCCTAGGAAAGCCTTAATTTGAATTGGCCTTAAGGTTGTTCTAGGGACAATAGATTCCACAAGTTTATATCACAGAGCTGTTGCTCTACCATCAGCCCTGAAGTAAACATGAATAAACGGTTGGCATTAAGAAAAGAACTAAGCAAAAAATGAACGAAAAAAGAACAAAACATAAATATCATGAACAAGGACTGAATTATAATTCCATGCACAAATTATGATGTGCGAAAGGGTATCATAACATTAAAAGACCTATTAGGATACTTACCAGCAATAGAAAAGGACGACCATCTAGTAGTACAATCCTTCTAAATAAGTACCTCCAAACACTAGATATCCTGTTAAAGAAAATTAAAGCCCTATGGGCTAAATACATTCATGACTCGTCCATTTAAATGGATTTATTGATTTCATCCTCAAGTTTTCTTATTGAACTTGATAGTTGGGTAGGACATCAAAAATCAAGCAACAACATAAACCAAATTACCAAAATAAGGGAAAAGTAAAGATGCATGTAAACGTCAAAGTTTCCTGTTGAGTTCATCTTAGCAACACTAAAGCCAGGTATGACATTTTTCTCATCTCAAGACTCTCACGATCTAATATCTTTGCACTTATTGACATCGTTTCGCTTTCTTCTTCAAACTGCACATGGCATAACATTAACATTTTATAAGGACTCTTTTCCTTTTAACTCCTTTTTTCATATGAGCATATAATACTTGTCACGACCCAATTTTTCGGGTGCACCACCTAAAACTAAGTTAATTGATTACTAAGTCTTTAAGCTTAACTCGGGCTCTTCCAAGCCCATACTAATTCGCGATTTAAAGTTTTAACATGCAAAAGATTATTATCTAAGAGTCACCACTAATCGGTTTAGAGTAGGTCGATTAAACACCTAAGTAAAATAAATGGAGCATTCTTTTACTCCTACAAACCAAAAAACTAAAGGATACGGGGACTTGATTACAGCAGACTATCCTAGTGCCCTTTCGGTACCTTTCTATTTCATTTTCAAAAAAAAAAAAAATGTTTGGCAATTGAATTGATTTTAATTTAACTTCTTAACATGTGAAGTGATCATACAGGTGCGCATACCACAAATTTAACACTCAAGAAAGCAATTAAATAATGCAAAATATACCTCAAAGCAACGAAAGCATTTACATTGTTAAATCAAAATTCACATCAGCAATTCTAGATATGATTTTTAATTAACACGCAATTTTAATTTTTAATTTTTATTTATTTAATGAAAATCATGACTTATGCAATGCATGTCACTATTCTAACATGAAATGATATGATAACATGACCAAAATTTTATGACATAAATAAGCATGCAATCTATCCTAAAGCATGAAATGAATTCATTCTAATTCTTTTGTATTTTCCATGAAATTTGAAATTAAAGAAATGTAACAATTAAATATGCAATCTAAATTAATCAAATGACCTAATTCTAATGACGAGTAATGCAATGCAATGACATACAAAATTATTTTAACTAAAATGACACACAACATACAATTTAGTATGCGAGTTATATGTCATGCGACATTTATTAAATGACTTAGTCTAATGACGAGGAAGTTCTAATTAAATGAACCTAATAAAAACTAAATGACGTGCATTTGATAGTTCTATTTTTAAACATGCAAAGATGATCTAGCTAGATTAAAATTCTATCTAATTTAAACTAAGGATTAAGTCACATTAAATCCTAATTTAAACTAAGATATTATCTTAATCTAACATGCAATTTATCTAAAAAAGATGATCTAAATTTAAAATGAAACATGCCATTCTAACCTAATATGCTTAATGATTTTTTTTTTTTTTTTTGTGATTTTCTTTATGAAAATTCGAAATTAAAATTAATACATAATTAAACATGCAATCCAAATAACAAACTAACAACCTAAATGAATGCATTTTTTGTTTTTTGTTTTTTTTATATATTTTTATAAATTCGGAATAAAATCCATATTCTAAATATGCAAGATAACAAGAAATATTCCAAAACAAATTGAATCTGATTCAAATATTTTTTTTGGATATTTTTTAGTGGTTTTCCAAAACAAGCAATTATCAAATAAACATTGTATTTAAACTAATCAAGACATTCAATCAAATAAATGATTAAAATAATCGAAAGAAATAACATGTTGTCTCACGAGTCAAATTAACAATTATCTAACCGACAAAGGGTTCAAAACAATTAAAAATCTGATATTAAATCTTACGGATCAAATTAATAATTATATTGATTCAACAATTAATATGTTATCAACAAACCCCAAGAATTAATATAATTTAAAAAAATGAATGACGACACTTTACGGGTCAAATTAATAATTACAATAATTTTAGGGATAAATCCTGTGAGTAATGCCTACAATATCCATAACCTAAAAGTCACCTCAAAATATTCAAACTTAAACAATAATAATAAAACTAACTAAAAGTAAAGTAAAATAATATAAAATAAGAAAAATAAAAATAAAAGAAAATTGAGCAACCTAAGGAAAATGGGGGTAGCAAGTTCGTCGGTGCCGGGCAGGTTGTTGCCATCGGTCGGAGCTCCGGCGAAGGGTAGCAACGGATGGAGCGGCTTGGCAGGGGTGGCTCAGCGTCTACACGAAAGAGGGCTCGGTGCAGTGTCACAAGGGGCGGCACTATGGCAAGGGTGGTGCTTCAAGTGAGGCGGTTGCGACTGAGGCGGATCGGGTGGCGTCCGAATCCGGCGTCGTGGGTGGAGAAGGTTGCAGGTGCGGCCGTCAGCAATCGGAGACGTTCAGCGAAGGAACTGCAGGGGCACTGTGAGGAGGCTCGCAGTGGAGATGGCCGGCAACAGAGACGTTACTCGGACGTGTGGGGGCTTGGATCTGGGCCTGGCGTACGGGTCTTCAGCTCCGAGTAGCAGGTGGATCGCGGTTCATGCAAGGCCAAGGAGGCACTGGGCAGCAACAACTCGTCGGGATCGTGGGTCGACGCGGCACGAACGGGAGAACTCGGGCGGACACCGGCGGGGCTTCGAGTGAGGCGGTCGCGGCTGGCCTCGGCCTCCAGGCGGCGTTGGCGTCCGGCAGGCAACGTTGGTGGCTGGTCAGGATATTGGCGGAGCGGCGGTGGGCGCGGGGGTCCTCGCGGATGGAAGTTGCAGAGGGAGGCGAGCAGCGAGGGAGACGATCAACAGTCGTCCCGCTGCCGCTTGTACCTTTCTCCTCTGCCCCTCTTTTTTTTTTTTTTCTGCTTTTTGTTGTTTTTGCTTTTTCTCCTTTTCTTTTTTCTTCCCAAAGAACCGAAATATCCCCGAAAGCAAAAACTAAACGCCCTCCATCTTCTCGACCTCCGTACGCACTCCCTTATAGGCGAAACAAAACGTGATATTTTTTATTAATATTTTCATCTCACAAATATCGCTTATAATCTCTTGATCACAAAAATCCTTATCTCATGAATATTCTCCCGATTTCATCATCTATTGATAAAGATAAGATTACAATGCGATTTTCTTAATTTTCAAAAATCATCATAATATCGCATCAAATCTTAATTTTTCACAAGATAATTAATTAAAAATAACGACGGGCTTGAATTAATTTTTTTCCTTTCGTAGGCCTAGCCCGGCCTGCCGAACTAGAGTTCAGAAATATTAATTCGAACCCATCCACCACTGGTCCTAAAAATAAAAAACGCAAAACATGTAAATTAAAAATAAATGCACCTAAAAAATTATATGCTAAGCAATTGAATTATAATATTTTTTCTTAGCGGTTAAAAATTAATCCCTAATTTTTATGCAATAAATGACTAAATGGGTTGCGCAGATTTAGGTGTCAACAATACTTCCTTGAGTTCTATGGTATGGTGATAAAAAGCCCACATGAATGGATACAAAAAGCTAATCCTTGTTGTACCTGTGATGTTGCATTTAAAGCTTAAACTTCAAGCGCTAGTTCTTTCATCATATTACCACCTAGAGTGGAAACCGGTAAAACTCATCCATTACGAAGGGTGCCTTACGTTTCTTTAACGTTCATTATTACATTCCTTTGTAATGTTCTCAACAGCTATATAGTGAGAAATGAAGTTACATTGGAAGTCCAAACTAGGAGTTTTTAATGAAAGGCATTGCTTGAGAATTGCCGATGTCACTAGAGAAAATGTTGTTAACACACACAGTATGTTTTCTGTACCTACTTATAGTAAAGACATGGTTATCCGGATTAATGGTTTCATCACTATGAACTTTGAATTCAAATAATAGACAGTGCCTTGCTAGGGCACAACACAACTAAGTTAAATTCTCCCGGAGGAATGGGGGAAATACCAACATAAGGCCAAACCTCAAGTTTAGTCAAAAATGTTTCATGACTTATTAGTACTTTTGTCAATTGGATTTATGATGCTTTTTTAATTGAAATTTAGGTTTTTTTATGTTGATGTCGGAATATGCACATAATACGCACAATGCAAGCACGACACGTGCACGATGCTAGCACGACACGTGCATAACACACTTAGGACATATAATTTTTATAAAGTAGCAATATAATAATATCGTGGTTGTCATTTCCTTTCGTCACCTAGTGTCTCAAAAAACTCGAGCTACAACTCTTTTACTTTTTCTTTTATGTTCATCCATTTTCACGAATTGTCTTTCCTTCTCTTTGTGACACAAAAATGAAGCACTCTTTCTTTTCTTGGTTTGGCATTATTTTATCATCAAATTTGGTTCTCCTCAAACTCGAACCCTAACCCTAGCCTTAAATGAAGTAGGAGTAAAAGATTTGAGAAGAAGTGAGCTCCACCACTAAAGTGAGATGAGGAAATGATTTTTACTTACCTTCATGTATATTCCTCTATTTTTTGCTGGGCCCCACCACTTCTTTCTTTTCCCCTTGGTGGGGCCCATCCAAAGGAGGAGTGATTCAAGGAAGGTCTCTCTCTCTCTCTCCCTCTCTCTCTCTCTCTCCCTCTCTCTCTCTCTCTCTCTCGGTGGAATTTCAAAAGGTGGGATCGGGACAAGAGAGAGGATGAAAAGGTTTTTGCCTTGCCGCCACTGATAGTGCTAAAGGGGCCGAATAGAAGTTACAGTGGTCCTTTCATTTTTCCTTTTCCCGATCACGAGTATTAACAGAAGCAGCATACGATGTATGCAATTCTTTCATTTTCTTTGTTTGGCTTGGGTTTGAGTCTTGTATGGTTCTTGATCAAGTTGACACTATACTACAAACAAGATTGAGAGAGAGAGAGAGAGCCATTTATTTGGTGATAATTATCGGTTCTTACCATGAAAATGTGATGATGAGTTGTTATGATGAGAGAGCCATTTATTTGGTGATAATTATCGGTTCTTACCATGAAAATGTGATGATGAGTTGTTATGATGTTAGGTTGGGAAATATGACAGCACTCCACGTAATATTAATATCAATTCAAATCATACTTAAACATACCTAAACAATATGAAGGAGTTGTAGAGTGAGGATGGCATCTTTGGGCTTAAGAAAAGAGCTGGAGGTGGAAGAAGGAAGGGACAAATGGACAAAACAGGGAAAAAGATGGAGGCATCGTGCCGAAGGCGGCGGAGTCTTGGGAGCATCGGAGGGCTTTGAAACGCAGAAGAGAGAGAAGAGGGAGAGTTGTACAATTGAAGAGAGATAAGTTGCAAGGATTTCTGATGATGAGCCTAAATGTTAACATGACACATGCCACGTTGGCCTCACAACTCCACCCAGAAGGGAGAGAAGGTGCCCGAAATAAGAAAATAAATTGGAAAGAGAGGTCCAAATTCTCCCCAAAAATTGGGAAGTTTTGCAAAAAATGCAAATGCCTCAAGGTGTGCAGGTCAGGTCTCTGTAGCGAGATCAAGGGAAAGAAAATATTGTAAAAAAGGAACAAAAGCTCAAGGCTACAAAAGAGGAAGGAGAAGCTTACGCCCAATTGAAAGACTAATGGTGAGAGAGCGAAGGGAGGTTGACAAGTGGGACCATTAAGCCACGTGTCGATCAATTAGTTGGTGTTACATATATAAAAAAAATTGGGTAATCGTAGTGCAATTTTTTTTTTATTGGGGCAAATGTGTCAAAATTGATGATATGCTTCATAATAAATTGACTTTTAATTTAGTATATATACATACCTACACGCGTGGCAGGCACAATTCATATTTTAAAAAATGGCAAATTTACTTTATTTGAATTTTTAAAGTTGCCCCTCGCCTCAATTACTTTTTTGATTTGATTTTTGGGAAATTTTGTATCTTGATTTTCGCCTCGTCCGTAGTCTATATCAATCGCATTGACTTTTAGTTATTGTCTTTCAACCTTTGTTTTCAGCTTTCCTTTAATGTTGAAATATTTTTAAAACATGAACATCATTTTCTAGGGAGAAAGATTTCACAGCATGTGCTGGTACAAAAAGTGGGGCAAATTACAGGAGATAGCTTGGTGATTGAACTTATAAAAACTTTCGGAAGGTGTGGATCATGAGGTGAGTTGCTCACTGGTGGGGACATGTGAATGGGCAATTTTTATTTCGATTTTGGTTGACTGACCTCTTTGATGTGCTAATTGCTTTTCTTTGGGGAATAGCTAACTTATGGTCATTTGCAGGTGAGGAAAATGGCAAATGAATGTGGGTTGGACTTGGATGAGATTATTTTATTAGAGAACAAATATCAAATTATATCAATTAATGTATTGCTAGAATTACGGCCATATGTGCAAATTTAGAGAGTCAATGTATGTTCAAGAAGAAATATGAACCCCTGGTATGTTCAAGAAGAAATATGAACCGCCGGTGGTCTCGTCGTCAACAAGCTAGTAGGCCCGTGGAGTCTCCATGGGCATCCCGGAACAATCCATAAAGGTAAACAATTACATAAATACAATTAAAAGACAAACTACCATCATAATCAACAAACACCCAAACAATGATGAAAAATGGAATTAGTAACTCACCGAAAAAATAATTACTAATTCATCAAATACCCAAAGCAAAAGCCAATGTCCTCTCAGAAAACACAGGTCCAATCCAATGTACAAATTTCATCACGTACCCCACTATCAGCACGGGCGAGCTCCGCAATCACTCAAAGCAACGTTGATTCACGAGAGATGAAAATACCTCTTTCGAAAGCATTGCATTCAAGCCGAGTTTGTTTCCCGCCAATGCCGCACCGCCCCCTGAAAATGATGTCCATGGCGGCGGCCGCGCTACAACTAGAAATTGCCAAAGGAAGAAAGCAATAGATCGAAACAGTTTCAGGCATGAAAGCACATGACAAGCGCACACGCAAAAGTGAAACTCATAACCCTAGAAATGCAGGAACAAATAGAGTATATCAGATTGTGGGGAGGCCAGAGTGAAGGAGTGGATGGAGACATGAAAAAGGCAGCAATCGAGGCAGTGCGGAGAAAAGAAACTTGGCTGATGTCGCGGGAATTTTTTTTTTTTTTTTTTTTTTTTTTTTGGTAACACACAAGTAATTTTCAAAATTATGTGAGTATCGTTATTCTTTCCCAGTCGAAAAATGTCATTGTTGACGTTTTACAGATGTTAAATTAATAAGATATTGCACATCTTCTTGTATTATGCATTTTGATTGCAATATAAAAGCATTGTCGATTTTACGCCCTAAATTTGTTTTCAAGGCAATATAAGGTTCGGAAAAATTAAAGTGAATTAATATATAATTGGATTTGATCAAGTCCAACTATATGAATAGACTGATTGCAAAACACAAAAGGAAAATGTATTATTACATGAAATAAGCAAGAATATCTTTGATTAGATTTAAAGAAAAAGAAAAGGAGGAGGAGAAAAAAGAAAAAAAAGAAATATAAATTTTAGAAAAAAATACACTTTATATTTATTTATGGGAAAAATAAACCAAGAAAAAAGAAAAGAACACCTCAGAAAGAATAGAAAAATATGTAAAAACAAAAACTCGAAGAAAAAATCTTGGAGGCGCCACGGCACCAGCATTCCAACCTCTGTCCTAAGAGTGCTTAACGGGCCTGTCACCCACTTGAGCCGGGCCCCCAGCCGATGCCAATTCTTTTAGGCTGGGCCGCATGGGCTGAAATAAATAAAAAATGCGCCTGCATTGAATGCTCAGTCTCAAATAAAGAAAACTCAATGCCGGTTTCAACAACAAATGCTAGCCCAAAAGAATTTCTAACAATTATCATGGCTGATATCTGAAAGAGAACAACCGTATAATTTTACGCAGCAAACGAATTAACAAATTCAAATGAATGAACACCCCAGTCATGTGAGAAGTAGAAATACAACGAGATGATTACTAAAAACGAGAACATGCGTCAAAGACATGTCACAACATGAAAAACTCGATACAGAATAAATTTCACAAGGTATGATATGTCAAAAAGGCACCATCAAAGGTAATCATTATCATTAAAATGCTGTAGAGGAGTGATAAAGTATCAATGCCCAAGCGTACTTGCCAATTCAGGCTTCACCTAATCACTTCTCAATGGATGACGTTATAAACATAGCATAATTTGTATTATATTTTACTCCGTCGACATTTCTATAACCAAGAGTTAATGTTCATATGAAAGCCAAAACTCCGGCATCAAAAAAGAAAAGAGGAGAAAAGGAGACAAACGGGTTTGAATGACTGCTAATTATAGGCATATTGCCACAGTTTATCAGTGGCTTCCAAAAATTGGTGGTGTGGTGGCATGGATAGGCGTTGGTCCCATCCGGAATTGAAAGACTTGCATTCCTTGAATTCATGGTTTGAGTTTGGATGTTATTCCACTGCTAGCGCTTCCCTATCCTATCCTGAATATTTGATAGACTTGCCATGTATGGAAGATCTTGGATAGTCTTCAAAACTTCAACAACTTCACTCATCCAGGGACGAGCTTCTGGGTTTGGTTCAAGGCAGCGAGCAGCCAACTGCAAAGCAATCTGGGCACCTTTTTCTGAGAATTGATTTCCAAGCCTTGAATCTATCAATTCGTACAATCTTCTTTCCTCTTCCATATGTGACCAAACGTACATAACAAGGGAAGCTTTCTTGCGAGTATGGTTAACGGGTTTTCTTCTGGTCAGGATTTCCAAAAGAACCACACCAAAACCATAGAGATCACTCCTTACTGTGAGGTGACCTGCAATAATATATGTGCAGTCAGTAGTCGAGAATACCGAGAACAAGTACTAGTCAGTCCTAATTGGATATAAATACAATCCATGAAGTACCCGCCAAATATCTCAACCACCTCTAGCAATCAAAAACAGGTAAGGTTGAAACAATAACTTTGTTCTGTCCTTCCATCACTCCTTTTTTTTTTCTTATGATAATACTAGTTAAGCACCCCGGGCATTGCTGTGGATAAAATAGCTATCCAGTATTAGTGAAATTATCAAAGCAATTAGTGGCATAGAAGTGGAGTAAAGCCCAAATTGTGATATTATCAAAGATGGCAATTCCAAAAAACAATATTGTATCTTGTCATCATAATATACTTCATTCATGGACTGTCATGTCAAAGTATTTGCTTCTGCAAAGTAGTAATTTATAGCATGATAAATATGAACTAACTAATTAATCTATCAATTCAAAATGATGCCATTTATTAGAAATTTTCAAGTCATAATCATTAAAATTCACGATAACATAGTGAATGATTCTTAATGCATTGCGTTCACTGAAATTTATAAGGAAGTATGCAAAAAAAAAAAAAATGAAAAAGAGGGAAAAATTTTCAACTCTTAATCAATAGATGTATAAGATAAAACAACTGCCATTTTAATGATTTCAACGTGAAATTATGCTACTATTATATGATAAATAGGAAAGTATAATGAAAATATACACAATCATGATTACTACATGTACCCATAAACCGCATAAAACAAAGGAACAAATAATACCTAGTCGGGATTTACAATTTTTCGGTAATTATGTAGTACGTGTGGGACGGACGACCACCACACTAAGGGGAAATTAACTAGCTACACGAAGAAACCTAGATACTCCATTCGAAACCGAGAATCCTTTAGACATGTAGCATTGAAGCACGTAAAACACAGACAGAAAGAACTTAAAAATCTGCGTTTCAGTAATCACCGGTTGTGCATCATATCAAAAAGCACCGATTAATCAGGAGTTTGGAGGGCGAAGCAGACATTACATCGTGCACTGAAAAGAATACAACCGACCGAGAGAGAGAGAGAGAGACAGAGAGAGAGACAGACAGACAGACAGAGAGAGAGAGAGAGAGAGAGTAAAACAAAACAAAAAATCACTTGCCAGCAATGCGTCATTAACGTGGATTATGAGCTCGCCTGATTTGCACCCTCAAGATCCGAATTTTATGTATTTGTAATCAGTACTTATCATTAACAAAGCCTGTGCATACCGCAGAAAAGTAAATCCAGTATCACTGGGAACACCAGCAAATTTTCCAGGTTCCTCACAGGCTAAAAATATGAGAGAGACACCAGACATTATCCTCGGAGGAAACAACAATTGAGAGATGCTTCTAACAAAGAAAAGGAATGCGGGTAATGAGCACCAGTCAGTCACTCCACAAGTTACACTGAGCATAATGTTCCAGAAGTTTGAGCAAGACATGTGCAAAATAATCCATTCAATGATTGAATTTGTGGTGGACTGGAAGATAAGGGAATAATGTGCAAGAACTACAGTTGATTGTGGGACAATCAAATGTAGTTCTTGCACATTATGCTTAAGAATTAGTAGGCAAGGCAAGAAAAAAGTAGAAACCACAGCAGGATTTCCTTTCTTTTCCTGTAGAAATCAAATTTTACGCTTATGCAAGGGAAAGCTCAGCGAAACCTGCTGAAAGAAATCATCACGCCCTACCATTAAAAACATTTAGTATCTTTCAAGAGTCCTTCCATTGCCAAGCATGTACCTCCATTAAATATCATTACCAGCATACTTACAAGCTTGTACTAAGTTTCATTCTCAATACGGTATAACTGTGGTATTCTTGCACATAAATGACCATTTTAAAGAGAATTGAGTCCAGGATTCCCTGAGATGTAGTACCGAGAGACAAAGGTGATAAAAAGATACTAAGATCATCACATGGAGGAAGCTGCTAAAAAGTGACATTTCATGACCAGTTCTGATCTACCGACATTGCTTTCCTTCTTTTTCCTGGCTTCGAACAGATAATGTCCTCTGAGTATGATAACAGTGAAAGTCTCTGGTATTGCATCCTTTGGTTCTCAGTGGGAGCAACAACAAACAACCAATTTATGTAAAAACATTTCAGGTAGAAGAACATTCAATAGAGGCTGAGCATTGTGGACATTGACAATTTGTGTGCAAATTGTTTAGGAAAATATGATTCTGAACCCTACCATCTTTTGGAAAGACATCGATTATAAGGACAAGTAAGATTCTTTCTCCGTAACATTATTATCCAGATGCTAGTAGCAATCATATAGTTTTCATGGGAGACATGACTTCCATATCCAGCTAGAGGTGGATTGTTATACCATGAGTACTTATGTAGTATGAACATAATGCTAGACATGTCATTAAGGGCACCAAAGCACATTATACAGGACAACCATGCATACTTTTAAAGAGGTGATTGTTCAAGCTCCCTTGTTGCAAAAACTCATATATTAGCAGGCCTTCCACGCAATATCCAATTAACCTCACCAAATTTGGATGTACCAGATGACCAAGAATAGTCACTTCAGCGTGCCACATGGAAAGTGCAAAGCATCAAAACTCATACTAATAGTCGAACACGCATTACTCCAGAAATACAAGATCATTGGATGATATATTACCAGCCATTCTTTGTGACCCTTATACCCCTCGTGTTCAGAACCTTAATGGCAACAGTCAGCCCGGTGCCAGGCCTCGCAGAAGCAGTCCCATTTTCTTCAACCCAACCCTTAAAGACACAGCCAAAACCGCCTTTACCGAGCAGACCCTCAAGACTAAACTTTCTTGTAGCTAACTTAAGATCCTTCAATGAAAATTTCTGGAGCTGAGGAGCGACTATATGTTCCTCAATGACTTTAGAAGTCAAAGAGTTAATTGTTGCATTACTAGTGATCTTAGATGAAATTGAAGTGGTAATTGCTGTATTACTAGTGGTTGTAGATGAAACTGAGGAGTCGATTGCTGTACCAGTGGGTGTAAATAAAACCCCAGCAGGATCAGGCTGCTCTCTGCTTGTATCATTTGTAAATCCACGTACACAGCCAAAACCACCTTCACCAAGAAGACTTGCGGCACTAAAGTTTCTTGCAGCTAACTTAAGATCATTAAATAATAATTTCCAAAGCCAAGAAGCAACTTTAGGTTCCCTTTTGAGTTTAGAATTTGAAGAGCCTGCATTACCAGTGGTCGTAGAAGAAACCACAGGAGGAGCAGGCTGCTCTCTGCTTGCATCATTTGGAATACTTTGTGCTGCTAAAATACAAAATTAGCATATTAGACAAAATGAGCAACCACCGATTTGGGTCACTTAGACAAACAACAAACACCAAGCCACTTCATCTAAACAGGAATTTGAAGATAAATTAGCTAATCTGCTAGTTGCCCCAGCACATGTTATTTTTCCAGTAGAAGGAAACATCCACTCCCGAGTAGAGGAGGGTATCTCATACCCAGGTAGATATGTGGTTTACAATGCATAACTATGACAACATAATTCAACTTGCACTCGACGCAATGGAAAAAGATGAGCAGCAACAAATCTACCTGATCTCTTGATATAGACTAAAACACTAAAACTTTCTTTAAGCAATTCAGAATGCCAAATTTCCACCTGATATACAACTTTCTTAATCTCTAAGGCACTCGACACTCACTTCTTGTGTTATCACGCACTCAACCTACTCTAGATCTGTCACAAACTTTTGTCTTCCTATGAGATACGTCGCTCTCATCTCCTATTACTAGATGTATACAGCACACAATAATTGAAAGTCACTTCTCAAACCAACACTGCAAAATAAAACTCTGGGAACAAAGAGCACTCCTAAGGATACTGGCAATCAAAGAGTCTCGGAGAGTAACTTGGCAAGTTTCGATTGGGCTACAACCTGAGTTGATAAATTGTGTTACAATTGCACAACAAATCCAACAAAAGAGTTACATAAACTAGGCATAATGGCACATTTAGAGAGCAAACAACTCCGACTTGACAAGTTTTAGTGGGGCCAATGCATGAGTCATCAAAGCGCAAAACCAGAACCAGACAATAAATCCACAGTAACAAGTTAGATATAATGTGAGAATATCCCCCTTTGCATCTTTTGGGGTTGAAAATGGTCCTATGGTCTGCATCCACTTAATAACTGAAAAATTTCAGATTGGATTTTTAATTTGGTACTAGAGCCAACTTTCAATTATTCACGCCCCAAATAATATTTCACTTAGAGTGAGATAATTTCTCTGTCTTATTCCTAAAGTGCATTCGTCATATGGTTTTATTCGGGTTTGCTCAAGAGGGGGATATTAAAGTATTGAACATCACTTGTTTTCTGAACTTATAACTACAAATGTTTTAGGTAGCAGCTGATTGCGGTCGATAAGAATAAAATTCACGCCAGTAGCAGCCACTATCTGCCCTGTTGTGGTGATGACACCTCCAAGAGGCTGATATGCCCGCATCTGTAATTATTAGAATGCAACCGCTAATACAATTTGAAATTTTGACAATGATCTTATCTACATGTAGTCTCCTTCCCCCTAATAGCTTAAGCCTTCAGTTGGACTTTGCAACATAAACTGAACACTAACTTCAAGTTTATTCCTTGCCCAGACCAAAAAAAAGTAGTATGTTCCTTTCCTTTTTCACATATGGTACCTCTAACAAATACAAGCAGAATATCACGAAGTAAGATCTTCATACCACCAGTAAAAAAAGTACAGTATTTCTACAGCATGTGAAACAGGAATTCCAATAACCTATCCACAGTTGACAACGATAATAACTCCCTAGGCACTCTAATGAAGAAATTCTCCCACCAATGGTAACTAGGCCAGCTATTGTTAAGTCACTCTACAAACTTGGAGCACGTTTATAGTGGCAAAAATTAACTAGCAATCCAAATCAGTGCACACTTATGGTGTGCTAACATTTGGTTTCATAAACTGAAATATAATATGCATCAGAAGAAGTCATAGTTCCGAAGATAACATTAGAACGACCAGAATTTTGAGCATTTAGCAATCACCACCTCATTCATAAACATTTCAAGGGTGAGATCAGATATCAAATTGAAAGAAGATCAGAGTTCATTTAGATCAGTGTTGACTTTCCAATTTTCTCGTTATTAAGGCTAGGCCTGCAGCTTCTAACTTGTTCAATCAAATGTATAAAATGAAATTGAAAGAAAAAGACAGGCATCAATTCAACAGAACAATGCTCTCCGCTGATTATTACCCTTACCTTCAGTTCCTGTAAGATGATTGCAACACATTTCACCGGTAGATGAATTCTTGAGATTTGGACAATAAAAAATGCTCATTTGTTTCAAGTTCGGTGCAATGCATAAGCCATCGGAAATGCTAATGAGTTCAGGCAATGAGAATAGGGTAACTTTTTCAACTTGGGGAGGAAGGAAGCACTCTCATGAACACAAGTATCTTCACACCTCACTAAACATAAGACAAGGGGGCAATCTTCGACTTTGAGCTCTTCTAAGCTATCAAGGTTTTCCAGTATGCCAGGTGTGAATATAGTAGTCAACCAAGGACATGTGTGTAAGGCTAAGCATTTAAGACGAGACAAGGATCCTTGATGCAGCAGCCCCTCATAAATGCACTTCAAACTCTTCATACGATATATGTAGAGATATTTAAGTGATTTGAGAAACCTCCTACCATCTTCCCTTGTTTCTAATACAATTTCACTTCTATCAACTTCATCGTACACATTAGTTCCATCAACAATAACCTGGATCTCATTACACTCCCTGATTATGCAGCATTTTAGTTGATCCATGTTCTCAATCCCAAAATCAGAAAGCTTAGTGACATCTTTAAGGTGGTCTAAGAAAAATGCAGTAGTATGTCGGAGCATCTTCTGGATATCTATGGGTACTCCTAAACCATTTACATATTTCAGGGATCTATCCCAGTGTTCTAACTCAAACTCAAGATCCTCTGGGAGATGACACATGATGCGTTCAGCATGTTTGCCAACAACAAATTTGAAATGGGACAATGATCTAGACACATTTGATGTGATAGGGCAGAAATAGTGCCTTGAGGAATCAATGTGACATCCAGATTTTTTTTGTTATAATTGATTTGGATAAATAAGATCACGCCTCATCACTCGCCTATTTATCGATTGAAGTCAAATTTCAATAAAGAAATTATCGGAAGAAAAATGAAAACAAAAAGAAAATAGAAAGGAAAAGGAAAAGAGAAAAGGAAAATGTACATAAAGGCATTATGTATTTTATTTTTATTTTTCTCTCTCTCCCTCTCTTTTCTTTTCTTTCTTTTCTCTCTTTTCTTTCTCTCTCCTCTCTCCTCTCCTCTCCCCCTCGTGTGATTTCCCCCCACCGCTCACTTTCCCTCTCTCTTTTATTGACCGGTCAACCCTTATCCCTTCTCTCTCATCTCTCTCCTCTCTCTTCTTTCTTCCTCCTCACCACAGAACCGGTTCCCTTCTTCTCCTTCTTTTCTTCGCGTGGGAACCAATAGCTCGGAGACAGCAGCTCGCCGAGAACCGCTCGCCGCTCGCCCCGCCGCCGCACCGCCGCCTGCGCCCGCGCCGCGCCCGTGCGCTCGCCGCCGTCCCGCCGTCTGCGCACGCCCAGGCCATGCGAACCAGCCCTGTTTCTTCTCTGCTCCGCACCGACCAGCCCATCTCCGGCCACCTCCAGCCACCGCCTAGCCCCGCCGGACCACCCCCGCGTCCCCCTCGCCCTCCGCCGGCTTCCCCTCGCTGCCCTAGCCGCCGGAGCAGCCCCGATCGGCTCCGTCCAGCAGACCCACGAAGTGGGTATCCAGCTCTTCCGGGCTCGTTTTGGGCCGTTTCCCGACCCCAAACCCAAGCCGTGCTTTGGGGACAATCGTTCCTCGCGTCGCCGCCGTCGGATTGATCAGATTTGCGCGCGATTTGGTGAGTAATCTCACTAATCCCGGATTAGTTGGCTAATTATGCTTTAGGTTGGTTTAGTTTTAATTAATTATGTTTAGGTTGTTAGATTAGAAGTAATTAGCAATTATTAGTCAATTGTGATGCTATTTAGATAAATTGATTGTGCAATTAACAAGTAGACGTGGTCTACTATTTATTGGAAGTATTTCGGGAATTTTCCAACCCCTAATCGGGCTTCAATTTGGCGATTCGGGCCTAAGTGGGATTTTTGGGCATTTAAATATTAATTTTCGGAATTAAATTAAATAATTATTTATTTTCCGAAAAACCAAGGGAGATGGTCTGGAACCGGAATATTATACTGATGATCGTGACGAAGTCCGTTTATTTAATCGGACTTTATTTTAAGCTAAATTGAATTTTTAATATTAATTAATTTTCGAAATTAATTAAATAATTATTTATTTCCTGAAAATTCAACTGGGATGGCCCGTGACTGGAAAATTATGCTGATGACCGTGGTGAAGTCCATTTATTTAATTGGACCTTATTTTGAGCTAAACAGAATTTTTAATATTAAAAAATTAATTTTCGAAATTAATTAATTAATTATTTATTTATTTTTCGGAAATTAAGTTTGAGATGGCCGACGACCGAAATTTCGTGCTGATTGTCATGGCGCAATTCGTTTATTTAATTAAGTTTAAGTTTGTGCTGAATTGAATTATTTATGAAATGAGGATTATCATTTAATGGAATAATCTTTGATTATTGATTGAAAATAATCATGAAATGACCAAAAGTGTTCTGGTGGGCTGTAGAGAATGGTGGGAATTATGAAAAAGGAAATTATAATATTTTGGCTTAGGGAGAATGTCCCCACACATGGCTATTTTATCGAGAAGGATAAGATGGAATGGATTGAATACGGATGATAGTATACTATATCATCCTTGGCTCGATATGGACACGTGAAAAGATATCTTTGGTGTATTATATCATTTCTGGGCGAGAATGCACATGGTCCCAATGAGTACACTTTATCAACTTAGTGGGAGCATCGGGGTATACTATATTATGCATTACCTCGATATGTCATTTGGTCCCAATGAGTACAAGATACCTTAACCTTGAAGAGACACGAGCGAGCTATACTATCTATATATCAACTTAGAGAGAATGCCCTGGACTATGGCTCGGATTATAGATAGTATTGAATGTTTAAAAGCATGGGTCTTGGATGAATGCAATCCTTGGTCAATTGATCATTGCTTGATCTGATGTTGTGAATTGATCGATTGATTGGAAATAACCATGAGATGGTCTGATTGACTTGTAATCGACTAGGTCGATTAATCGATGATTCGATCTGAGTGTGACTTGATGTGAATCATTGATTTGATTTAATGTCGTGGATTGATTGACTGATTAGAAATGACCGTGAGTGGTCTTGTTGGCATTTAATCGACTAAGTCGATTTGATCGATGTTTCGATCCGTGATATGATTACTTGGGTGCCTATTATGAATTGTATCGACTTGCGGGTGGGATATGAGGCCAAGGTACGTCTTTACGCCCTATGCGTGTATAGGCAGCCTATAGTATAATAGTTTACTAATTGGGCTTAGTGGGGTAGAACTCGCTGAGACGTAGTCTCATCCCAGTTTGGGAAAAAAACATTTCAGGACCCCGATGAGGAGCTAATGAGGAGGAGTCTGAAAAGGAGAACTCGGAGGTGAAACTTGAGGAGAATGATTTTTGGAAGAAGAAGATAATCTCGAGAGAGATTTTGAGTATGACCTGAAGAGATTGAGATTTCATCTTCTTTTGTGAACTCCAATTAATGTGAATAGTTATGAAGTTCTCTAGTTGATGTCATATACAAAAGTTTGGTTATAAATTTCAATATGAAAAATATGGCCCTGCTTTTCTATCCCATTGTTTTATTGTCTGAGGATTTTAACTGCTTCCGCATGTGCTTAAAAATGAAAGGGTCGGCGATACATTGTCCTGGGATATCGCATTATAAAATCAACCAAGTGAGATGGATGTGTGCGTGCCTGAGGATCGGGGCGTGACATCCAGTTTAAGTGGTATCAGAGCTTTTTTGAAGATTGGAGTGATAAGGAGCGTTGACCATGGGATAGTTAGTAGGAAAGGCCTTTAAATTCATGTTGGTGCATGTCTGTGTTAGCTGGATGCTAGAATTGATTGTCGTGTGAGGATCGCTCATTTTCTAATCCAGTGTGGATTTAGGAAGTTGGGTTTCAGTGTAAGGACTGAACCATGAGCGAGCAGGAGCTGAGAACTCCTAGTAAGAGGACAATGTCCTCTGTGACTCGGGATAATGCACTGACAAATGTCGGTGCCCGAGGTGGTTGTGGCAGAGTGTTGGCTTTGGCCAGCTCGAGTGTAAGAGTACCACCGCAGGTTGGTACTAGTGTAGCAGCGTCGAATGGTCATAAGTTCGATAGGATCGTTCTGATGCAAGTGTTCCTTGGGATCTGGATGAGCTAGTAAGCTCAAGATCAAGCCGTTGTCGTTGTCGCTATCACTACTGCCGTTAGTGTTGCAAGCGCCTTTGTTACTACACCTATTGAGATCCAGAGTGGGGATATGATCTGGGATCGAGCCATCGCTTCCAAGTCAAGGTACATATCCAATTCAGGCAGAAATGGAAACCGGTCAGAGGAAAGACCGAGGTCGAGAGAAAAGTATTATATTCCACCCAATAGGAAGGGTGGCATAGTCAAGTCAGTATTCAGACAAATGGAACATGTTGTTCCGTGGAAGATATGTTACATGGAAGATGGTATGGATCAGTCTCATGTATTTTAAGGATAGGAGGTAGAAGACTCACTAGGTGAGTGCCGAAAGTATGGAAGGAATGCATGGATTAATCCTATGTTCGAGAATGACTAGAACATGCTTTGATGGTAGTGAGCATGGCCATCAAGTGAGGGACTATCGGTTGGGGTTTAAGAAGAACACCAACACTGTTACTACCGTTAGAACGCCAGCAGGATGGCAAAAGGAACAGGAACGGAACCGACTATGCCTTATTCAATGAAATAATATTTTGAGGTGATTTTATCGTAACAAATAGTGCCTAGAGAATGTTGGGATTGCAAGTGTGGAATTTCGGTTGTTTGTTAAGGCTGTAGGAAAAGAACCATTGACTAGAGTTATACTTGATTGGCTGTTGGTGTATGACTTATTCGTCAAGTGTAGAAAGAATTGGTTCTTGAGCATTTTATGGTGATGAATTGTCATGGTAGAGTAACCCAGCTTATTCTAGGAGCATGTAGAAGTACCGAGTTTTACTGAGAGTTGAGAAGGGTCCTTGACTTCTTTGATCTCGTCATTTGAGGTAACCTGCTTGACAAACAGAAGTTATCGAGATTAGTAGGCAATGATCTTAGATAAGACAAATTGAAGAATTAAAAAATTGAGAACTCCTCAGTGGTCCAAGAATTCTTGGAAGTGTTGCTAAAAAAGTGGTCAGACCGTTGCCAGAGAAAGAGATAGAATTACGATCAAGTTAACATCTGGAACATAACCATTCTCTAAAAGTTCTTATCGGTTGTTGTTGTTTGAATTAGTAGAACCAATGGTGCAGATGTGAGGATTGATGAATGAGGAATTCATGCATATCAGTGCATCACTTTAAGGAACATCAGTTTTGTGAAAAGAGAAAGAAAATGGATGGCAATTATACATCAACTTCGACCCAATCAATGACAATCAAGGATTGTCAAAACTTAATTGGGTGACTTGTTATAAAGAGTGTGGATGTCTTCAAGGATCGACTTGAGGACGGGTTATTGTCGATTGAGAACCAGAAAGGAGGTTATACTGAAGACGGCATTTCGCACTTGATTTTATCCTTGCAAGAATAATGTAAAGCCATTTGATTTGATGAACGCTCCATTTGTCATGTCATAGATTTGACAAATCGAGTGTTCAAAGAATAACTAGATCAATGATGATCGTGTGGTGTAGCGACATTATAGGGTGTTCATTAAGTGTTGAGAATCACGAGATGCCCCTAAGAATGGTCGTGTGGTTACAGGTAAAGGAATCTTCATGGACCCAGCCAAGATCGAATCAGTTGTTAATGGATCGAGACCGACATCAATGTCAGAGATCAGAAGTTGTGGGGATTGGACAGATTACTACGGAAGGTTTGTGAAAGAATTTTCAGCATTAGTATCATCGTGGGCTTGACCTCTTGAGAAAGAAGAGAAATTCATTGGCATAGACAAGTACGAGGATAGTTTCCAGAGCTTTAGTAAGATCAGGCTACCGCACTTGTGCTAAACTTTTCATTTGGCTCTGGAAAGCATGAAACCTTTAGTGATGTGTCTTGCCAACGACTGGGTATGTATTGATACAACATGAGAAGATTGTTGTATAACCATCCCGCCAGTTGAGACCCAACAAGTTGAACATGAAACAGTGTCACGAATAAGAATTTTGGCAGTACTATAATGGTGTTATTTGGTATTATCTTGGGAGAATACAAGAAGTAATTAATGTGTTGAGCCGAAAGTCTTCGATTATACATAGGCTGGCTAAAGTATAAACTTTACTTAAAAAGGATTCGAAATTTGGTTTTCAAATTTGAGGTAGGTTACCTTTTAAATTTTATAGCCGCCCTCAAAATTGAACCAAATGTTCAAGTTAGAATCGGCGCCTAGTTGACAGACAGAGATGTTCAGAAGATCTTATAAGAGGATACTAGCAAGAAAGAATCTAACTTTGAAACTTCTGAGGATGGAAAGTTTGGGTTCCATGAGTGATTGAGTGCACTTGATAGTGTAACACTTAGGGAAAAGATCTTGTCAGAAGTTCACTATAATATCACAGTTTTGACCAGATGGGGCAAGTAAATTAGAATCGGCATTAGCTAAATTAGTAAGACCGAGGTATGAAGATAGATATCGCCAAGCAAGTTGCGAGTGTCAAAGGTGTCGTAAGTGGAAGTTCGGTAATGCAAACCGAGAGGATTTTACCATTTCTGAGAGTCCCAAGTGGGAATGGAAATATATCAAATGGAACATATGAAGGCTTACTAAGAATTCAAGGGATTACCGATACCATTTGAGAATAGTGGTTGATCGATAGATGGAGTTGGTCCACTTTGGTACAAAGTATGAAGTAGATCTTGTTTTGAGTATGTAACATCTAGGTTTCGGGCTCTGATTTCGATTAGATAAATTGGGCATTTCATCGACGCAATTACAGTGTTTTTCTCTGAATTGGCCACTCATGAGATAACTAGACTAGCTGGGTGAGTTATTAAGGACCTTAAGGCAGATAGACTTGAGAATTCGACCATGGATCGACTTTTCGACCGTGCTCATCTTTAGAGATCATTGCGGCACCGTATAAAATCGATTTGAAATCAAAAATAGATCGGCTTGACTGAGATGAATGACCAATCGTGGGTGACCCCACTAAATTGGAAAACTCTCGTCGACTGACACTAATTTGACTTTACTGTCGTTTTGGTACCCTGTGTCCGTATTTGAATCTTTGAGATTTTCACGACAATCGAGAGTCGCCAATGTGTCGAGTGGGTTCATTGTGGCTCGAAGAAAATCGACCACGGTCATTTGTCCTAAAAAGCTCGAACACTACCCAAGTAGTCTAGGTCACACTAAAAGCGTGTCGAGTGAAATTAACCGCCAATCTAAGTTCGATTTCGTAAATTAAAGATCCTATCTTGTCACAAAGTGGGTATACCGAAGTGTGTGTGCATTAGATAGTTCACCGACATGGAGTGTCAAGGATGAATTATATTTCGAATCTAGATCGAGATTATAAATTTGGCAAAGTTTCGAGGATTCTTTATTAAGCAAAGTGTATACGAGAGGGTACATAATTTCAGTGGTAAAAAGAAAGTGAAGAAGATTTCGTGCCAAAGACAAGACAAAGAGTCGTGATTGTTGCCAAGATTAGTGCCCGAGTTATATCGATATTGACCGAGATTCCAGTTTCAAAGCAGATCGTCAGATAGTTTCTTTTTAATCGTGCAAAGCAGAGTGTACAGGATTTCAATTGGTTGAGATGAAATCGAAATAGAAAATCGCAAATCCGAGTCGCCTCGTTGATCGTATTTGTAGTTGTTAGATTAGTGTCGAATAAATATTGCTCAGAATTGTCATAAATTTTGAATCGTCGAGGTTCGAAGGTTTATTAGGGAGTCGAGAAAAAGAAATCAGATGTGGATGACAGAATATCTTATGTGAGAAGCTCAGTTCAGTTGTTGGTTCAGAAAGAGCAGATTTTGTGTACAAAGATGATCTCCTTGGTCAAAGTGGTTAGACAACGCCACGAGATCGAATGATCAGCGTGGAAAAGTGAGACTCGATGAGACGGCAATAACCCCATCTTTCGTTTATGGATTGGTAAAGGTTTAAATTTCGAGGACGAAATTTTTATAAGGGGGGAAGAGTTGTGACATCCAGATTTTTTTTGTTCTAATTTGACTGGATAAATAAGATCCTGTCTCATTGCTCGTCAATTTATTGACGAGTCCAAAATTTCAATAAAGAAATTATCGGAAGAAAAATTGAAGACCAAAAGAAAATAGAAAGGAAAAGGAAAAGAGAAAAGGAAAATGTACATAATGCCTTTATGTACATTTTCCTTTTCTTTTTCTCTCTCTCCCTCTCTTTTCTTTTCTTTCTTTTCTCTCTTTTCTTTCTCTCTCCTCTCTCCTCCTCTCCCCTCCCCCTCGTGCGATTTCCCCACCGCCACTTTCTCTCTCTCTTTTATTTTCAACCCTTTATCCCTTCTCTCTCATCTCCCCTCCTCTCTCTCTTTCTTCCTCCTCACGACAGAACCTTCCCCTTCTTCTCCTTCTTTTCTTCGCGTGGGAACCAAGAGCGGAGAGAGAAGCCTTGCCGAGAACCGCCGCTCCGCCTCCCGCTCACCGCACGCCGCCCGGCCCGTCCGCCACCCACGCACGCCGCCGCCGCGCTCCGCACCACCCCTTCGCGTTTGCCATCATCGTTGCTTGTGCGCCGTCCAGGCCGTTGCCCATCCTCTGTCCGCTTCGTTTGGCCACCTCCCGCCACCGCCCACCGTGGGCCACCGCTCGGCCTCCCATCGCTACCACCCGCTCTCCCCGGCCTCTTGCCAGCCCCAATCCTCTCTTTCTTGCTGTTTTGCGGCCGAACCAGCAAACCCACGAAGTGGGTATCCAGCTGTTCGTGGGCCGTTTTGGGCCATTTCCCGACCCCAAACCCGAGCCGTGCTTTGGGGACAATCGTTCCTCGCTTCGCCGCCGTCGGATTGATCCGATTTGCGCGCGATTTGGTGAGTAATCTCACTAATCCCGGATTAGTTGGCTAATTATGCTTTAGGTTGGTTTAGTTTTAATTAATTATGTTTATGTTGTTAGATTAGAAGTAATTAGCAATTATTAGTCAATTGTGATGCGATTTAGATAAATTGATTGTGCAATTAACAAGTAGACGTGGTCTACTATTTATTGGAAGTATCTCGGAATTTTCCAACCCCTAATCGGGCTTCAATTTGGCGATTCGGGCCTAAGTGGGATTTTTGGGCATTTAAATATTAATTTTCGGAATTAAATTAAATAATTATTTATTTTCCGAAAATTCAAGGGAGATGGTCTGGAACCGGAATATTATACTGATGATGTGGTGAAGTCCGTTTATTTAATCGGACTTTATTTTAAGCTAAATTGAATTTTTAATATTAATTAATTTTCGAAATTAATTAAATAATTATTTATTTCCTGAAAATTCAACTGGGATGGCCCGTGACTGGAAAATTATGCTGATGACCGTGGTGAAGTCCATTTATTTAATTGGACCTTATTTTGAGCTAAACGGAATTTTTAATATTAAAAAATTAATTTTCGAAATTAATTAATTATTTATTTATTTTTCGGAAATTAAGTTTGAGATGGCCGACGACCGAAAATTCGTGCTGATTGTCATGGCGCAAGTTCGTTTATTTAATCGAGTTGTACTTTAAATTGTGCTGAATTGAATTATTTATGAAATTGAGGATTATCATTTAATGGAATAATCTTTGATTATTGATTAAAAAATAACCGTGGGCTTGATGATTAGACCAAAAGTGTTCTGGTGGGCTGTAGAGAATGGTGGGAATTATGAAAAAGGAAATTATAATATTTTGGCTTAGGTCGCATGTGTCCCCACACACGCTATTTTATCGAAGGATAACAGATGGAATGGATTGAATGGTCGGATAGTATACTATATCATCCTACGGCTCGATATGTCATCTAACTTATGAGCAAAGACACTTTATCAACTTAGTGGGAGCATCGAGGGTATACTATATTACACGGTCCGATATGAGTACATTTGGAGGCAAGATACCTAAGATACTATATCATCCTACGCGATATGCACGCACTAATGAGAGCAAGATACCTTAACCCTATCAAAGAAGGCTATAGCTATACTATCTATATATCGCCTTAGAGTGAGCGCCCGGACTATAGCGGACTTATAGATAGTATTGAATGTGCCGACCAAGCATGGGTCATGATGACGTGTAATCGACTAGGTCGATTGATCATTGCTTGATCTGATGTTGTGAATTGATCGATTGGTTGGAAATAACCATGAGATGGTCTGATTGACTTGTAATCGACTAGGTCGATTAATCGATGATTCGATCTGAATGTGACTTGATGTGAATCATTGATTTGATTTGATGCCGTGGATTGATTGACTGATTAGAAATGACCGTGAGTGGTCTTGTTGGCATTTAATCGACTAAGTCGATTTGATCGATGTTTCGATCCGTGATATGATTGTTTGGGTGCCTATTATGAATTGTACTGACTTGCAGGTGGGATATGAGGCCAAGGTACATCTTCTGCCCTATGCGTGTATAGGCAGCCTATATTATAATAGTTTACTAATTGGGCTTAGTGGGGTAGAACTCGCTGAGACGTAGTCTCATCCCGGTTTGGGAAAAAACATTTCGGGACCCGGTGAGGAGCTAATGAGGAGGAGTTTGAAAAGGAGAACTCGGAGGTGAAACTTGAGGAGAATGATTTTGGAAGAAGAAGATAATCCCGAGAGAGATTTTGAGTATGACCCGAAGAGATTGAGATTTCATCTTCTTTTGTGAACTCCAATTGATGTGAATAGTTATGAAGTTCTCTAGTTGATGTCGTGTACAAAAGTTTGGTTATAAATTTCAATATGAAAAATATGGCCATGCTTTTCTATCCCATTGTTTTATTGTCTGGGGATTTTAACTGCTTCTGCATATGCTTAAAAATGAAAGGGTCGGCGATACATTGTCCTGGGATATCGCATTATAAAATCGACCAAGTGAGATGGATGTGTGCGTGCCTGAGGATCGGGGCGTGACAATCAATGCATTCACTTCTGCAGACTTTGTGCCACAATTTGTGTGTGGACAAAAAGATACTTCTAAGCAAGTGAGCTTTGTTAGCTTCGCAACCTCCTTTGGCAGATCTATGATCTCAGTCCCTTCAAGATCAAGTACCTCAAGCTGCTGAAGTTCTCCAATTTTCGGAGGTAACTCCCTCAATAGCTCACAATGATTTAAGAATAGTCTTTTGAGGCAGCTTGGCCTGAATAGAGACTCTAGCATGGACTTGATACGAGTTCGAGACAAATTCAGGATTTCGAGAGCAGGCATGAAATCGAAGAAAGGTGGACTAATCGTTCTGAGCTTGCAATATCTATTTAGAAACAGTACCAATAGTCCAGGATACCGAGGATTCTCTGGTAACTCAGTCAACTTATTTTCCATCAAGTAAATTTTTGTGAAACTCTACCATTGCGTGACCTCCGGAGGCTCCGTCAGTCCTAAACCCCCACGCCTAAGGACCTTTCAACTATATTCAGGTGGACTGGATTCGATCTCGATAGAACTTCTCCCAAGTTCCTCTGCCTGGTGCGGTGGCTCAATCTGACAGGATTCATCAAAGGCACCTGATGAGTAAAGATCCATTATTGTTCCCCAGTGATGAATAATCCTACTAGGAAAATAAACAATTAGAGCATGTCTGTCAAGCAACAAATGAAGATCCCAGCCAAAAACCAAAAATAGTGCACAATGTTGGAGTTCCAACACTAGACCTTCTTACATAAACAGGAAAATTACGCTTTGTGTCCTGTCATGAAAGGTATAATCATATTATGCATTATGAGAGCATAATATGATTATACCTTTCCAGAGTCCGAGCAGAGATATCAAGGCAGAAGAAGAGGAGACCGCCATGGGGCGGCGGTTGACAGAGTGGCACGCCTGCCTTCTCTCCTGCCCGGAGTCCGAGCAGAGACATCACCTGGAGTGTGACATCCTGAAATTCGACCCCGTTTCGATAAAGTGAAATGGGCATTTCGTCAACGTGTTTACGGTCCTTTTTCTCTGAGCTGATCACTCACAAGTTAACTAACCTATTGAGTGAAGCCGTTAAGGGATGTATCTGCAGTAAAATCCCTAAAAGCTACTCAATTTGTTGAATTAGACTAAAATCACGTTTGATCGATTTTTAACCACGAAATTGAACTCAATTTCGGGAATCGAATTTTATGCGCGTCATAATCTTCTTTTTTTGGACATTGTCTCACCGTTCGTCAATTTGTTGACGAGTCCGAAATTTCAATAAAGAAATTATCGGAGAAAAATTAAAGACCAAAAGAAATTAAAAAGGGAATGAGAAAAGGAAAATAATAGAGGTAATGAGAAAATGGTGTTTTCTTATTTAAAATATTATTTTCTTTTCCCTTTTTTCTCTCTCTCTCTCTCTTTTCTCTCTTTTCTCTCTCCTCTCCCCTCCCCTTTCGTGCGGACACCCCCTCCCCACGCCGACTCTCTCTTTCTTTTTCCCCCTTGCCGTTTCCTACTTTACTTTCTCTTCTCCCTTTGACTAGTCAAAAATTATTTCTTCTCTCTCCTCTTTCTTCTCTCCTTTTCCCCCATGTGACCGACTTCTTCTCTCTCTCTCTTTTTCTCTCTGGTTTGTGCGAACCGAAACCGAAGAGAGAAGCTCGAGCGAAAGTTGCAGCTCGCCGTCGCTGCCCCGTTGCCACCCGTTCCGCCGCCGCACCGCACGCCCGCGCCCGCTCGTCCGACGCTTCGCCACGTCCTCTCCGCGCCCTCGTTTCCTCGTGCCTAGGCCTCCCCCGTGCGTCTCCCATCCCCGTTCCCTGGTCCAGCCACCGTGAGTGGCCGAGCAAGCCGCCGGGCCGCCGTGTGCCTCGCCGGACCGCCGCTTGCCTTCCCGACCCTTCTCCGCCCTAACCATCTCTCGTTTTCCCTTGTTTCGCGGCCGAACCAAAGCAAACCCACGAGTGGGTTTCCAATGTTCGTGGGCTGTTTTGGACCGTTCCGGCCCCAAACCCGAGCCGTGCTTTGGGAAGAATCGTTCCTCGCGTGCCGCGCGTCGGATTGATCCGATTTGCGCGCGATTTGGTGAGTAATCTCACTAATCCAGGATTAGTTGGCTAGTTATGATTAAGGTTGGTTTAGTTTTAATTAATTATGTTTAGGTTGTTAGGTTAGAATAAATTAACAATTATTAGTCAATCGTGATGTGATTTAGATAAATTGATTGTGTAATTAACAAGTAGACGTGGTCTACTATTTACTGGAAGCATCTCGAATTTTCCAACCCCTAATCGGGCTTCAATTTGGCGATTCGGGCCTAAGTGGGATTTTTGGCATTTAAATATTAATTTTCGGGATTAAATTAAATAATTATTTATTTTCTGAAAATTCAAGGCAGATGGTCCGAACCGGAATATTATGCGGATGACTGTGGTGAAGTCCGTTTATTTAATCGGGCTTTATTTTGAGCTAAATTAAATTTTTAATATTAATTATTTAATTTTCGAAATTAATTAATTATTTATTTATTTCTTGAAAATTCAATGGGATGGCCCGTGACCGGAAAATTATGCTGATGACCGCGGTGGAGTCCGTTTATTTAATTTGGCCTTATTTTGAGCTAAACGGAATTTTTAATATTTAATAATTAATTTTCGAAATTAATTAATTAATTAGTTAATTTTCAGAAATTAAGATTGAGATGGCCAACGACCGAAATCCCATGCTGATTGTCGTGGACGCAGTCCGTTTATTTATTTGAGCTTTGAATTGTGCCAAATTGATTTAATTGTGGATATTTAGGATATGTTCCTAAATTGATTATTTGGGTAAATTGAGTATGAACTAAGGTTGTTGATAATTACTTTACAAATGGGATGGATCATCATGAAAGGCACGGGCTTGATGATTAGATATATCACCTCTGAGAATGCACATGGCTCGGTGACGAAGTATGTTGCCTTGGAGAATGCATGTGGTTCGGTGATTAAGTTTGGCATCTAAAAGGACACGTGTGCTCGGTAATTTGATGCATTACCTCAGAGAATGCACGTGGTCCCAATGAGTACATTTGGCATCTTGAAGAGACACGTGGGCTCGGTGACTTGATGCATCGCCTTGGAGAATGCACGTGGGCTCGTTGATTCAAAATTACATTTTAAAGAGCAGGTGGTCGAGTGAGACCGTAAAGCCATTGAATTTCGAAAGTGGTCGAGTGGGACCGTAAAGCCATTAAATATCAAAAGTGATTGAGTGGGACCGTAAAACCATTGAATATCGAAAGTGGTCGAGTGGGACCGTAAAGCATTGAATTTTGAAAGTGATCGAGTGGGACCGTAAAGCCATTGAATATTGAAAGTGGTCGACTGGGACCGTAAGCCATTAAATATTGAATGTTGTCGAGTGGGACTCTGTATAGCAATAGCTTGAATGACCGGGAAATGGTCAGGCTGATATGTAATCGACTAGGTCGATTGATCATTGATTTGATTTGATGTCGTGGATTGATTGACTGATTAGAAATGACCGTGAGTGGTCTTGTTGGCATTTAATCGACTAGGTCGATTTGATCGATGCTTCGATCAGTGATATGATTGCTTGGGTGCCTATTATGAATTGTACCGACTTCGAGGTGGGATATGAGGCCAAGGTACGTCTTCGCCCTATGCGTGTATATGCAGCCTATAATATAATGGTTTACTAATCGGGCTTAGTGGGGTAGAACTCGCTGAGACGTAGTCTCATCCCAATTTGGGGAAAAACATTTCAGGACCCCGATGAGGAGCTGAGGAGGAGGAGTCTAAGAAGGAGAACTCGGAGGTGAAACCTGAGGAGAAGAATTTTTGAAAGAAGAAGATAATACTGAGATGAGTCTTAAATATGATCCAGATGGACTGAGAGTCTATCTTCTTTTGAGAATTCCTTTTGAAGTGAATAGTTATGAATTGGTTTGTGTCATTTACAAAAGTTTGATTATAAATTTCAATATGAAAAATATGGCCCTGCTTTTCTATTCCATCGTTTTATTGTCTGGGGATTTTAACTGCTTCCGCATGTGCTTAAAAATGAAAGGGTCGACGATACATTGTCCTGAGATATCGCATTATAAAATCGACCAAGTGAGACGGATGTGTGCGTGCACGAGGATCGGGCGTGACATGGAGGAGGGGAGGAGAAGTAGTAGCAGCAGCAGTAGCAGGATCGATGGAGATGTTCAATTGCCTGAATTCACTGCATTTCTGAACGAGCCGCCCAATGACCTTGATCTTGGCATCGGCTTTCCTGCTAAACTGGTAGCGATAGTCGGGGTCGCCAAGTAATGCCTTACCGTTCGATGTCGTCTAACAGATATCCCGCCTACTCCAAGGCCCTGTCAGCACTTCGCTACCACTCCATGAAGCCATAATAGATATTCCAAACACTGCTTCTGGCCATTCCCGCCAAGTAGTCGACCCTTTCAGCCTCCCACTCCAAATTCCAGACTTCCTCCCAAAGACAATCGGCGTAGTGCTTGGTGGATATCACTGTCGCGACCCGATCTCGCCGCCCCCTCAAAATGTATCCAAGGAGGGAAAAGGTCGGGTTTAGGAGTACTTTGATCACGAGAGTTTCCTCACGAGATCACGAACTCTCCCAAGCTCGTACCCCGCGCGACAGCGGATTTATTTATATGATCTAGGTATTTAACAACCTAAAAATAGACAGGAGTCGCCATTAGCCTCATTTTTGGGGGTCGGCTAGAAACCCAATCGAGGGTCGGGAGTGTTCCCTCGATTTCTACGCAACCAGATATCTAGGTTCGGGGACTTGGGTTACGCTAATATTGCTATTAGCGCCCTTTCGGTACCTAAACAGTATGTTGTGTTTTTTCTAATATGTCCATGCGTTTCTTTTTACATTTTCGGGATTATCAATTCCTAGACTAAGTGATCATGCGTGGTTGATCATTTTCATGCTATTCTATTTCTAAAAAAAAAAAAAAAGGAAAACAACAAATAAAATTGAAATTACAAAACATTAAGTAAACAATCAAGAAAAGCAGTTAAACCTATCAGGCAATCCTAAAAAAAAATAAAAGAGAAAACAATTAATAAGGAAAGAAAGAAAACCCGCAACTCGTCGGGTTTTATACAATGCATGGAACCCGAGACATATGTCGGGAAAATGGGTATTACATGAAAATGGTCGGAATAGACATCGACCCCCACCATCTTCACGCCTTCTTCATCTTCAAGGTCCTAATCTAAACCTAATCTAAGAAATTTATGACTAGGTGCATACAAGTGAAAGAAACAATCACAACTAAGATCAAAGCAATTGGGGTAGAACCCATGTAAGATTGGCTCTAAGAAAAATGCACAGAAATCAAGCACTTTATAAAGAGCAACTTTCATGAATGGAATTTCTTGAGGCGTATCAAGTTCAAGTAAAGTCAAATTCATGACCGAAAAGCAACAATCGCTAAAGCATGCAAATCAATCATAAGCAAATCAAAGAATGATGCATGATAACTAATTTGTTAAGCCACCTAATCAATGCATGAAAATCATGAAATTTGAACATGACGTATGGTTAAATGTGAAGAAAAAGTTTGATTTGGACATTTAACCCTAAATCCATGTGCAAAAGGCCACACAAATCCATTAACATTGATATGTGACTTGTCATTAGGAGCAAAATGCATAACAATTTAAATTGTTACATGTCGTCTTGAATCCTAAGGTTACTTGACCTTAAAAAATTCTCAAATTTTAGCATGGGATGGATATGGATATTATGTACAGCTTTCATTGAGAATTTATCATCAAGATCATTATGTATAAGATCACACAAAATTGATAAACAATCAGGTTCATAGAGACAAGACATCACTGTAGGTCAAGACAAATTCAGACTTCAAAACTTGATCTAAAAAGAAGAAAAGCAGGGCAAATGATGGGTAAATTGGACAAACTAGGCATCGTTAGAAAGCTCAATGTGTCATTTACAAATTCCTATTAGATGACAATTGCAATTTAGGTCTTTTTCTAGCTCAAGCAAAGCCATTTGTATAAGTGGTCAGATCAGATCATAACAAGCAGAACACATCAGCAGATTAGTGCTCTTTGCAAGAAGCATCAGGCAGGGCAAATGGTGGCTAAATTGCACGTATTATATGTCTATGAAAAGCTTGAGAAGTCTATTAAAAATCTCTAGAAGATATTAAGTCCTAATAACATCATCTACCAGCTCATTTCAAGTGATTTACACGGAAGGTCATCCGAAACAGAGAGCAAGTTAGAACACCAAAATTTTCCAGAAAAATGGTACTAAATGCCGAGCTATTTTCAGGTAGTAAACGACATTGGATCAGAACGTTCTATGGGTCGATGGAAAGATAATCAAACCATCTTCAACCCCCATGAAGATTCCGAACACAGAAAACCACAACAAACAGCTCATATTAAGTCATTTGCACAGAAGGTCATTCAGAACACACAGACAAATATTTGGCAGATTCTAGACCAGACTTCGGACAGACAAAAACCATATTAAATGAAGTCCGATTAGGGCATTCTATAGCTCATTGGAAAGATAATCGAACCATCTTCGACCTTCATGAAGACTTTGAACTCAGAAAACTACAATAACCAGCTCATAACAGTTAAAACAGAAAATCGCAGAACAGCAAATCAACCTTAAAACTACTGCAGAATTGACAGACTTTGTAGGTGTTTTTCAGTGACCAAATGACATCCATTCAGGGCATGCAACATGTCAAATCGAAGCTCTACAAGTGTATTTCATATGTCTAGAAGGGCTCGAGATCAAAAAAACTCGTCTAGCACCTAATTTCAGTCAAAACAGTAAGTGACATATCAGGTATACGAAATTGCAGATCAAGGCAAATCAAGCTCAATAATCTCAAGCTCATGATCATTGACTATCAATCCACAAAAAAAATCATTCAATCAGAGAACAATTTAGAACTCAACAAGGGGTCGGGTGTGCTTATAATTCACATCATTTATACGAACCAACTACACATCGATAACTTGCTTGCCTTACTTATAAAAGAAGATGATTATACAGATTTTTTGTATCCCATAATAGAGAAATTAGCACCAATGCATATCGATATACCCTCGATGCTAAGGAAGGACAGTAAAATTCAAACGTCCAGCTAATAAATTGGACTTAATGGCAAAAACCTTAAGCCCTAAGGCCTCAGCATATTCTGTAATAAGCGTCAGATGATGAACATAGTCTTTGCCTAGGAATAAAGACTACCTAGTTACAATTTCACCAAGTATGCAACTCACAGGCCAAATATCAATCGTAACAGCGTACTCTAAACAATTAAGGAGCAATTCTGGTGCATGATACCAGCGAGTAACAACATGCTCAGTCATAAAATTCGTTTCAGATGTGGTCCTAGCTAGCTTAAGATTTCTAATTTTAAAGTCACAATTCGCATTCAGAAACAAGTTACTTGGCTTCAGATTGACATAGGACAACTAGTTCATACTCAGTACAAACAAAAGGACGGCAAGCTTCGAGCATGGTAAAGACTATGAACCTGCGTTTAGCTTAGGCATTTCATCGAACATTGAATAGGCGCAAGAAAAACGGGGAGCACCGAGACTGAGCTTGAGTATGGATTCAAAAACAATCAGCATCCAAGACTTCACAATCACAACATGCATATAGACAAGGCTGAGACCCACACGAACCAGACAACAGCGGCTCGGTCTGACGAGCCTGAAACAAGGCACAAAGAAGACACAAAACAAAGCGATCGGTCGAGGGTTACTACCTCAGACAGGAGATGAGCTCGAAGATTAGGTTATATTCGTTCGCCTTGCACACCTCCGAGTTCCTCAAACGGCCGTTCCAGCAAGTCCAATCCAGCGCACAAGACAGAGTTGAGAGAAAATGTGCGAGGTCAGAGAGAGAACGGGAGAGAGAACAAGATCCTAAAAACTTAATCGGATCAAGAGAGAAAGAGAACTCACCGCTTTGGTGAGTTATATCCAGAAACAAACTCAGTTAAGCATCATCGTCGCCGATCCGCCCAACCTCTGGCGAGCTTCTACACCAGAGGATCGAGAGCCGAGTGAACAGGGGTTGAGCATAGGATTCGGTGGAGAGCCGAATCACGCCACAAATCGAGAGCCGCTATCACCGCCGCCGTCTTCGCGGATGTCGCCGCAATCGAGCAAACCAGAGAGAGTATCAGAGAGAGAGCACTTCCAATTGGGCCTTGGTGCCGCCACTGGCGCCGAAGTTGTTCTTCTCGGGCGCCATGTCAGAGCGCGAGGCTAGATCGAGGCGGCTACCGTGCGCGGTGGCTGAATCAATGAGCGGCCGACGCCATTGCGGAAGAGCCCTAACCGCCAATTCATAGGAAGAAATCGTCCCAGAGGAGAGAGAGAGCGAGCGGGAGCAGAGAGCCCCTGAGAGAGAGAATACGCGCCTCCCAAAATTTGAGAGAGAGAGAGACCCCAAAAAAAAACCCCTGATCGTGAATGGCCTCCCCCTTTTTATATATATATATTTTTCTTCTTTCTTTGTTTTCTTTTTGTTTTCTTTTCTTTGTTTTCTTTTTGTTTCATTTCATTTTTTCTTTTTGTTTTGTTTTGTTTTCTTTTTTTCTTTTTGTTTTCTTTTCTTTGTCTTCTTTTTTGGCTCTTTATTATTATTTATTATTTTATTATTTTATTATTTTATTTTTTACAAACAATGGATGATTAAAATGTTAACAAAAAATTTCAGGTGTCAACAATCACGTATTAGAATTGGCCCTTGATCAGAACGGCTACCTTCTTCAAGGCATCCCGTGCAATCAGGAAGGTAGAATCGCGCGCCATTTCTTTTTTTTTTTTCTTTTTAAAATTTTCCTTTTCCTTTTCCGAGACTCGAAAGGTGAGGAGGCGATCAGAAGAGATTTGAGTGCGAAAAATAAAAAAGGGGAATATCTGATCATCAATAGCCGAAAGATTTAGTACTAGTAATCCAATGATTTAGAACCTCAATAGTCTCGAATCAAGAGGAGGATGAAAGAGGAGTTGCAAGTTGCTAACTACTAACCCACGGTCAATTCCCTTTCGTGGGACCTAAATACTTAAGGGGGAATTACCTAAATAACCTCCAGCTTTAACCCAATATATAATGTTATTTTCATATTGACTAAATTAAATATTTATCAAAAGTTTAAAAGTCATATTGAACAAATTTAAAGTTCACGGACTTCTATTTTCAAACAATATATAAATTGTTTGAAAAAATCTAAGAATTTAAGAGATTACATTAGATCAAATATTAGAGATTATTTTTGTCATTATCCCAAAATTTTTAAAGTTATCGCTGGCCAAAATTAAAACTAGAAAAGGGTCACTGCCTATGCCGTAGACAACCATAGGATTTTATAGAAATAAAATTTATAGAAATAGATGGCACATAAATAAATAAATAAATAAGTCCATATTAGAAATGGACAAGGACAGTTCCCATGTGTCCATTTCCCACTCACGTGGACATGCACGTGTAAAAACATTGTTCTAGACATCATTGCTTTGTGAGTATTCTTGTGCTTTTCCTCTTTCTTATCTATCTTATCATTAATTAGGCCCCGAAGATAGCTATTTTGAACCATTTAAATTATATGGTGTGTCTAAAGCTTTTTTTTTTTTTTTTGTGGGATGCATAAAGTAATTTAAGTTGTTACAATTTTGTGAGTTTCCAGGTGTTCATCGCCATACACCTAGAATTGTCATTTGAAGGATGTGCAGACTATATGTTCCCCAACGTTTGAAGAGTTTATAGCTCAATTATTAATATTAAACAAGAAAGGAAGGACTCGTGGTTTGTGACTTTGTTCTACTTGCTTACCATGCAATGCTCAACACTCTTGGAAATATATCGGCATTGAAAATTATAATATTTCCTTAATTAGTCGCCCTTAGCAAATGCATGCTCATGTATTTAACAATGGACTGGAAAATGGTGCAGCAATTTTTTCTTTCGACTTGTTTGGTAGCTATGGAAGTAAGAATGAGACACGAAAATCCAAGTTCGTTGAATTTTATCTTCTCTATTTTTTGTAAATGCAAGCTGACGATTTGTAAAGTATTTGTTAATGGGTTGACTTGATTTGAAGAGGCAAAATAAGTAAAAGTCGGTGGGATTAAGGACGGTCGGACCGATCCAATTGAATCTACCAAAATCCAAATTTTTATATGAATATTTTAAAGATATTTTATAGAGACATTGCAAAAAACTAATCATCTTCACCTATTCAAAATTGTAATTTACATCATAACTCATCTTAAAATCCTATCCTTTTCTCGACGTTTTTCCTATAAAATGTAGGTTCCTAGTGAAAAAGACACCAGATGCGGATCGGAGGCTGGAAATGATAAACAAATTTAAAATCCCACAAAGAGAGAAGAGAGAGGAGAGAAGAGGGGAGGGGGGGGGGACCTTTATCGCATAATAAACACACGACCAAAAAAGAAAATAACAAATAATAAAGACACTCAAATGGCGGTTGGGCCCACCAAGGGGAAAGGAAAGAGGTGGTGGGGCCCAGGAAAAAATAGAGAATATACAATAAAAGAAAAAAGAAAAAAAGGGAAAAAGAAGAAGAAGAAGATGGAGCATGGAGCCGATGGGTAAAATTGTCCATTTCATTTTGTTCCCATTCCGAGAAGAGCAAAGAAGTATTCCTATTTCTCCATGTTTTCTTCAAATTTGCAAGTACATAAATAGCTATAAAAACTATCCTTTCTTTGTATTTTTAGTTTAAAAAAATTATTTTTGATATTACGAGATTTACTAGCTCCAAAAGAAAAAAAAAATTAACTATGATCCAAAGATAACCAAAGTTTGATAGTTTTTATCAAAAGAAATATTTTCCTTAATCAATAAATCTAATCTATTAATCATTGATTACCAGGATTTTATGAAAGAAAAAAAATGAGGCGCGCATTAATCCCTTAGGCTTGTCAAATTGGCAACACTTAAACATGGAGTGCTTAAACATGGAGGGTGGTGAGGCCCAAGCACTGCCCTATAGGGACGCTTGCCAACCGTCTACCGGTTGAGGAAAAGAAAATTAAAAAAAAAAGAAAAAAATAATTATAGATTACAATTTTTAAAAAATTAAAAAAAAAAAAAAAAAATGATCAAAACAAGTGATATGAAGAAAATCAAATCATATACCAAATACAAAATTATAAAAAATATTTTTCACTTTAAATTCATGTTTGAGTTGGAAATTGAAAAGAAAATATTTTTAGCCACATTTTGCCTAATTAAAGAGATGATTTATTTTCCTAGGCTTCACATTAGAAAAAGAAATTATATAAAAAAAATTATTTAGGAGCAAAGATTGGGAGCCTTTGTCGTCTATCCTTGCAACATCTTTACTTCAAATTGTCCTTGCCCCCTTAAAATGTGATTTTTCAACATAAAATTTACTAATTTCGGATAAAGCAGGCTGGTTATGCTGAGGAATTAGAGTGACAAAGGTGAATTAGAGAGCACCATGGTACTGGATTTATTAATATCAGAGGGGAATGCCATGTCGATGAGGCTGTGTGGACATTGACCCAAAACTTTTCACCCGGCCCTTTAACCTAGTTAAGTGGGGCTTAATAAATCTAGTTTATTACTCGAGCGATGCTTTTGCCTTTTTTGGAAGGCTAGCAAATTGAAATAGCTACATGCTTTTTGTGCAATCTGAGGGCGAATTGGTGTACCTTAATACTTTGTTAATGAATGGACTTGATTCCAGTTAACCGAATCTAAACCCATTTTTTGTTTCTTTCTACTTTGTGATTTGTCATTTTTAATGGTGATGTCTGGCAAGAGACTATCTGAGAATTGATTGTTCCGTCACCAAACAGTGGTGGCAATCCGATGATGGATTCAAGAAGTTTCTCAACATCAAAATTTCCTCCTTTAGTTTTCTCTGATCATCCGCAGTTGGCATTAAGTTTCCATGGCAAGCCGCCTTACACACAATACATGAGAGAGAGAGAGAGAGAGAGAGAGAGAGAGAGAGAGAGAGAGAGAGAGAGAGAGAGAGAGAGAGAGAGAGAGAGAGAGAGAGAGAGCACCCGCAGAAAACTGATCCTCGAGGCTTGCTAGTTGTTTTCTCGGAGGTAGCCGGCCAATCGACGCGTTCATCAAGCAAAATTGAACCACGAACGGCAAGGGCACAGAACAAGCTTAATAAGGCCACCAACAACATCCGGAGTATGGTAATGGAACAATGGTTACTATTATCGAAATTAGACCAGAGATCCAAATTTAAGAAGCTGGCTTGACATCAGGTGAGAATCATCAACTGCAAACCTTCCAGGATCTCACCGGATTCCATTTGGTCGGAGGAGATGGATAAGGGCAAAAAGGTCTTAGCGATGGCGATGGCAATGGACGGCGATGAAGACGACGCTTGTAAAGCTGGAGTCTTGCACCTTACTTTTCCTTAAATGTCAGTCGTCGAGGTTGCAATTGCCGAGACAAATACTAAGACTGAGTGGCAAATTTGATATAGCATGTGATGTAGTATTATAACATGTTATTACTGTTTGTTGCATTTTAAATGATAACGGTTTACTTTTTTTCTTTCTTCTTCTATGATTGATATGCACCTATAACGTAGAAATTATATAATTCTTCAAAGCTTGATCATTCTCACATTAAGATAAATATTTTTCAAGGACATGCATCCTATTTGATAATCGGAAATGTTCTCTTGACTGAACAATTAACTTTCATTGATGGACAAAATTTTCACAAGATAAACACAAAATCTTAAAATTCTTTTTCTTTTTAAATTGTGTAGCATTTCGTTATAAAGCTAAAATTTACAAAAACCACATGCTCTAATTTCAAAAAAATACTTCACCCCCAAGATTGGCACGGTTGGTTTGGCATTAGAGAATTTTGAGCTTGGGAATAGGATGTCATGTCTTCAAATCTTATAAATGTCATGAAAAAACTGCTTTTCAACATGATCACCTGTATAAATCAAGTCTTAAACTTAATCAGTTCATAAGACTTGTAAGATGTTGTGCTCGTGCCATTGGAAGAACCTTAGAAGAACAGTGTTAAAGAAAATTCATCAAATTAGGTCTCTAAGTGGTGGATAATAAATATGGACATTACTCAAATGGTGAAGTCCATGTCTATGTTTCATCAGTAAAGAATCTGGCTTGGACAACTTTTTGATGGTTCTCAAAACCAGGCAGGGGTCCTGACGAGTCAAAACCAGGCGTCCTGCAGAGAGAGAGAGAGAGAGAGAGAGAGAGAGAGCCAACGTCAACAATGGTTTGAATCAGTGTAATTTAAACGGGGAAAGGAACAGAGCGGGTTCGGCAAGAAACGCGGCCTCGGCACAGGGAGCAAGGACAATGTTCGGTCAGCAGCTGCTCAAGCCACAGAAGCAGCAACATCAACGGGGCTGGAAATCCCGCGGTGCAGGGCTGGAACAACGGCGCAAGGATGAGGAGCTGCTTGGCTCATCGCCGGTGCAATGGATCTCCGGACGCACCAAGGGCTACACTCACAAGGCTCAGTGAGGGTCGGCTGTTCATCATCTTGGCTCGGTGAAGCGGCCGTGACGGGCAATGCAGGGGCAGGTCGTCGGGGAGCTTGGCCGTGCCTTGGCTGGGCTGTGGTGGCTGCAGTGTCGAGTCGTCGAGCCAGAGTGCAGGAGTAGGCGGATGACGTGAAGCGCAGGGTCCATCATATCGTCGCCAGAGTCATCGCCGTTGCCAGAACATGTCTCGCCGTGCAAGGACAGCAGTGAGAGGCCGGGCATGGGCAAGCGATCAATGGCAGCAAATACGGTGTCAGTCGGAGCCCCAGTGGGACAGCGTGGCTGTGTCTTAAATTACAAATAAACCTTATTTTCTCCTAATTTATTTTTTTCATTTTAAGTTCGTAATTAGGAAATCAAGAAAATAAAATAATGAAAAACAAAAAAAAAATATCTTCCCACAGATTTTTTTTTTTTTTTTATAAATGTGATTGAACTCTTTTCAATAAAAAAAAATATTAGATATAGCATTAGAATGAAAATGTACTGATGATGATAACAATCCTTTTTTCTTGGGTGTCTGTTTTCACTAGCCTCCAGGCATCTTATTTGACAAAAGTACAAATTGGATAATCTTTTTTGAAAAAAAAGAGTAAATTATCCACGTGGCACGGAAAGCGAAGCTGTGGGGCCTCTATAGAGAAAGCAAGCGATCGTTCGCTGAGTTACACGTGGACAAGTCTGGTGGTGGATTCCCCAGGTTTGATGCATGAATATTCATTTAAAAAGACATTTTATGTACTTCTTCTCTCGCAGCTCGACAAGTTAATATTCCTTCTCTTTTCGCAACTATTTGAGTTAAGTTCTTCACCTTCATTTTATTAATTGTTATCGGGTAAACAACATGATTTCTGTGTCTTATAATCAAAGATTATCTCACCAAAGATCGAATGGTTTGGTGTGTGCTCCTTTGTGAAAAAGTGAGTTGCTAAAAAACGAAATAATCTTTATCTATGACTGCAAAATATAAAAAGAAAAAATAGACACATAACTTATAAATTCACATCCCTTAGTTGTATTCCACACTTCATGATGGAGACATACGCTCCTCTTCAAGCTGAAATTTCATGATAAATTGCAAGATGCTTTCTCTCTCATGCCAACTTTCACCATTATATAAATTCATGACAACAGATGTAGCTCAAGCTTGAGATCGAATCCAAGTAAAAATTCCATTTGAGTTTATCTTAATAACCAACGGCATTTATTGACACCATAAGAAGGTCGAAACTGGTGATTTAATTCAGTGCCTTGATTTTTGCCTTTTTTTTTTCTTTTAGCTTCTTCACAAAAACGTGCATACCCCCTTTTTCTTGTCCTTCATCTCTTTCTTCTTTCGTGAAAATCGTTCCCCTCTCGTATCTGCTTCTCCACGAATTCTTCATTCTTCTATGGAATCCTCCTATATTTTATATATTTTTCTTTTTCCTAACCAAAAGAATGTATCCTCACATCTCATTTTAATATCATTAAAACTCCCAAGGATAACATCTTTTCATTGCCCCCAAAATTCGATCAAAAGAATGTATCCTCACATCTCATTTTAACACCTTTAAAATGTATCCTCACATCTCATTTTAATACCATTAAAACTCTTAAGGATAATATCTTTTTATTGCCCCCAACATTCGATCAAATTCTGTAATCTTTCCAAGCTCAGCACCCCGCATGCATATCATAGGAAAAATTCCAGCCATGATAAAGAATGGGCTTAGCCGAATTTATTTATTTTTGAATTCATGGACAAAGTAATTAATCCAATTGAGCTCAAAACTATTCACTTGGCCTATGGGCCACCGATAAGATTAACATGCAAATGAATGGGCTTAGACTTGATCATGGGTCCAACAGCTTGCAAATCCATCTAAGCCCGGCCTAAGCCACAAGGATGAAAGCACTTTATGATGGATCCCGACGGGGGCTTAAAGTTATAGGGGTGGACTTTGCTTGATTGAGCATCAAAAGCATTTTGTAATTTTAGCATGATACAAAGACACATTGTGATCCAAACCATCTGATCAATCACCTCTAGTATGGTTTGTTTAAAAACTCCCCCTCGATAAAGAAATCAATACTATTAGTATGTATATCTGAGTGTGCCCTCCATATACACAAGCCGTGTGTGGCGTCGATTATAGGATGTGAAGTAGCAAAAAGCTTTGTCTCCTTGAAAGAAAATGAAATTATTGGATAGAAATTATGTCTAAGTCTGAAAAAGATATATGTAAAAGGGGAAGGAACTATAAATTAAGGGGTTGTTCATGGATGGATTAATAGTAGATGAACGGTCAATTGATCAGGATACATGAGGGGATATCCATTTTCTTGGAAGAACCATCTTGCAAAATGTGAACATACCAAACAAGAACTTATTAAAAAAAATCCGAAATAATTGTTTTATAGAAACAAAACATGCTACGGATGAAATGGATGATCCTACATACGTGTTTTTATGATCTTGGTGAGAAGGCTCCACTCTATATCAAATTGATCTCGAATTTTATTATATTATATTTTTGATATTCCAAAACTTAGTCTAATAAAATAAAAACGAGAAATTTACTCATTCCAAATTTAACAAGGAACATATAGGCACATCATTGAAAAGTATTATTATTTCTGGTCTTTTTTTGAATTTTAAATTTTAAAAGTATTTTTTCTAATTTTCTTTCATAACATCAAAAAAATTAGGGCACATCAAATTACTATAATATGATAAAGGGCGATAACTGAAAATGGAAAATCCAGTAAGTAACATGATCGAATTTGAAAAAAAAAAAAGTTTAAGGATATAATTATAAAAAATATCTAAACAAGGGCTAAATCGGCTATATCCCAAAAATTGCAGTCGCTTGCTTTGCTGCGTACATGTTACAAGAAGCCTCTTCAATTACCAGCAATCCCGCAAAGTCTGGGAAGAAGATCCCACTGTTCGGGAACTCCATCGCGTCACTCGAGGAGCAGAGCTGAAGAAGGCATAGGTCAGCGTTTCTCCCTCTTCTTCATTTTATCCGTTTTGAGTGCAGTGTAGGTTTCTTTAGCTCTTTCCCCTGCTTCGGGGCTCAAACAGGATCACTTGTTGAATACATGTCCCAGTCAGTTCCTTTATTTCTGCCCCAGGTTCCTTTTCTACTCATTGTATATATACTATCCTTTTTTCTGACCACAAGTTTGTTAGATATTTTGTCTGGAGATATGCCAAAGGCTATAGAAGTTCAACCAAAGCATCTTGAGGCCCTGATCGAGTTACACAACATAATAGGGAGTTTTGCGAGGAATATTCAGCACCTATTTTCGGAGTGAGATCTCTGTGTACTGATGGATACATCGAAGGCAGTTCACCTTCTTTCTGAGAGTACATATCTGCAGTGTGGAAGCTTTAACTATGGGTTGTAGGAAATTCCCTTAAAGTATTGAATTTGACTGATACTAACACAATGGAATCACTAGAATGAAAGAATACGTAAAGGAAGCAAGGAGAGAAATCTTATTCTATTCCTTCGATTGTAATCGATGTACAATGCTTTGTAATTATAATACAAGATGTATATGAAAAAAAGGAAATAAAAAAAATCTACAAATATTCTACAAATCAATTCAATTATGTCCAATCTCTAATTGATCAAATCAAATCGACAAATTTTCTTTGCAAGTAATCTTGTCAGATTTAAAGTGGGCTTGTAGTTTTCTCTCTCGATTATGTTAGAGTTTTCTCTCGCGTGATGTTCGAGCTCTTCCACCATGTCTTCGATTTCCTCAGCTCCTTCTCTGAACTTTGAGGTCTTTATGCATCACCGTCGTTCTCCGCCCATTTCACCTTAGCTGTTTCTCCTCGTCCTTCCTCCTTCTGCATGTGCAAATTCTTCTCTCCCCTTCTACTATCACAGATCCCTGGGTCCGTTGTTCTTCTGTTCTCCTGCAATTCCCCACCATTCCTGCTCTGCATGTTGCCGATCTGTAACATGCAATCTTGGCAACTCTTCGATTCAGTCATCTGTTCTTTCCATTTTCCATATTAACGTATTTCTATTCCCTTTACTAATGGAAGATAGTGATAATACCTCACGAATTGCTTCCCTCTGCAATCGCCTGGGCCGTTTATGCTCAGAACAGCCGTTGGAGGTTTGGGATAACATCCCTGCGTCGGCCAAACTAAAGGATTGTCGTCTCATTCTGGTAGGCAACATATTTACCAATCCTTCTGTGAATTTATCTGCCTTTCAAGTTGCTATGAAGAAAGCCTGGAGAGTGGATCATGTAGACATCACTTCGGCAGATACAGGGCTATATATCATCAAATTAAGAACAGAAGTGGAAAAGCGTCGTATTCTGGATGGTAGCCCTTGGTTATTTTCTGGTCACTTAGTTAACCTACGTCCATGGCAACCTCATACTCCCTTGCAACAGTATGATTTTGGCAAATGTATGTTTTGGGTGCATGTTATTGGCTTACCTTTGGAGTGGACTTCTCCACCTATTTTGCGTCGAGCTGCATCGAGATAGGTAAATACTGGAGGTGAAAACAGATATTTCTGCAAGAATACGGATTGAGTTAGATTTGAAAGATCCTCTGAAAAATGGTAAACTTATCAGTATTGAAGGTAAAACCGTATGGCTTGATTTTAGGTATGAGAGACTGTCCCATTATTGCTACTCCTGTGGACGGCTTGGTCACTATGCAACTTCCTGTCCCGAGTTTCCATATGTTGAAACACAATTTGATGGCCGTGACACGATGATTTATGGACCTTGGCTCGAGCGAGCTTAAACAATTTAGCCCTTCTTGGGATGCCTTTTACAATCCTAAAATACAAGTTGAGTCCATGGAAGAGACAAAGCACTGAAACTCCTCCTCAAATGCAGCCTGCTCTCCCAGCTCTCCCTCCTATCCCTGCTACAGAGGTTGTTACTTCAAACCCTGAATTACCTCAAGGGGCTTCCAAGCAATGGCATCCGGTTACCTCCACGGCTCTCACTACTGATTTAGTACCTGCAGCAGCAAAGATGAAAAACACTCAAACTTTTCCAGTGGATACTCAACAGCAGAAGAGGCCGAAGATTCCTCGGCCAATGCCACATGGGGGTTCCAGTAAGAAAAAAAAAAGATACACACCATATGAACTCAAAGTTCCATACTCAATGAGCTCTTGATGAGTCCCTCCTTTTTGATACTCCGGTTGTGGAGGCAGATATCCTTGATCCTTGGGCTTTGGCGGCTGGCCCTCAACAGCCACCGTGTTCCAAATGAAGCTCCTCAGTTGGAATTGTCAGGGGTTGGGCAATCCCTTGACAATTCAAGCCCTAAAGGCGATGGTAGCCTGTGATAAGCCCGATTTTGTGTTTTTAATGGAAACGAAGAAGGATAAACACTTCGTATCTAAGATTCAGCGTAAGTTTAAATTTTCTAACTCTTTTGTGAAGGATCCTGTTGGTTTAAAGGGTGGTCGCTCGTTTGGAATGATAATTTCGAAGTTACCTTGGTATACTCGGATGATCAGTTTGTTGATTTTGTTGCACTTGATCCTAGGACGAACTCTTCCATGCATATCACTTGCTTGCACGCACCTCCAATATATCAGCTACGTCAGGAATTCTGGAATACCATTCGAGTTATTCATGCTGCAAATCATTTACCGTGGCTGTGTATAGGTGATTTCAATGACTTCCTTTCTCCATGGGAAAAAATGGGCAAGCGACCACCAATTACTTCGCGTATGACCTCCTTTCGGAATGTGATCAATGATTGTGCATTACTCGAAATACAAAGTAAAGGTTGTGAATTTACCTGGTCAAATAATTGCGAAGGGGATGCTCTAGTAAAGGAGAAGCTGGATCGTGTATTTTGTTCACTGGAATGGTTGATGTTTTACCCTTCTGCAGAAGCATTTGCCCTTCCGTCTGTTGGTTTGGACCATTGTCCTATATTGCTGCAAGCCCGGCCATCATCTGTCAAACGTGCAAAGACTTTTCAATATGAAGCTTTCTGGAACCAAGATACAGAGTGTAAAGACATGGTTCAACAGGCTTGGGAAAATAGTAGTACCTCATTGATATCCAAATTACAGGCAGTTGCAACGCGATTAACAAGATGGAGTAAAGCTCGGTTCAAAGAATTGTCATCAACGCATCTATCACTTGCAATCTCAACTGCAGATGATTATAAATAGAACATCCTATTAGGAAGGGGATAAGGAGTATGCCAATGCAATACGATTTGAAATTCAGAAACTATGGACTCAAGATGAACAGTTCTGGGCTATGCGTTCTCGTATTCAATGGTTGAAGTGGGGCGATCATAACTCAAAGTTCTTCCATGCATATACTATGCAAAGGAGACAACGAAATCGAATTACTATGCTAGTGGATACTCACCAGCAATGGATCGGAGAACCAGAACAGCTAAAAGAACTCACTCAGGGCTTCTTCTCTCAACTTTACCGATTTGTAGGCCACAGGGATTTTAGGCCTTTCCTAGATCAATGTCCACTGGTGGTAACTCCTGAAATGAATACACAGTTGATGAGCGGGGTAACGAGAGGAGGAGATTTACCAGGCTACTTTCCGTTGGGAGCGTCAAAGGCTCCCTGGTCCCGATGGTCTTCTGTGCCTCTTCTATCGGCATCACTGGCATGTTATCAAAGCAACCGTAATTCAAACAGTACAGGATTTCTTTACCACAGGTTGTATGCCCCCTACTCTAAACTAAACAATCATTGCCCTAGTCCCTAAAGTCCAGCATCCAGAAAGTATAGAACAATACCAACCCATAAGTCTTTGCAACTTCGCCTATAAGATCATATCAAAAATTATGGCCAACAGACTTAAACCTTTGCTGTCTATTTTGATTTCCAAAGAGCAAGTAGCATTTATTAGCAATAGACAGATTCAGGACAATATTATGGTGGTTCAAGAAGTCATGCATCAATTTAAAGTGCGAGCATGCAAGAAACGCTTCAATCTTATTCTCAAAACAGACATGCAGAAAGCTTACGATAGGGTTGAATGGGACTTCTTAGAAGCCTAATTGAAGCAATTAGGATTCAATGACAGCTGGGTTACTCAGGTAATGGCTTGCGTTACTACAGTCTCTTTTAGTATTCGGTTTAATGGTGAACAGCTCCCTTATTTTAAACCTACTCGAGGGATTCGCCAAGGAGATCCCCTATCTCCATATCTCTTCATTTTAATTGCAAATGCCCTATCCACTACTCTCACTCAAGCTGTTGCTATTGGCCATATAAAGGGGATTCAATTCAATCGAGACTGTCCTAAATTATCTCACCTATTTTTCTTGATGATTCAGTATTTTCCTTAAAGCCACTCTCTCGAATGCCATAACCTTGCCAATCTCCTAAACCAATATTGTGTTGCTACAGGCCAGCTCATTAATAGAAACAAATCTGGTGTGTTTTTCAGCAAATACTGTCCTATTTCATTACAACAAAATCTTGCACAAGAATTAAGAGTCCCTATTCTCAGTAAGTATGGTAAATACCTGGGCATTCCCTCGGATTGGGGCCATTCCAAAAAGGAGATGTTTTCCTGGATCCTAGCAAGAGTAAATGCTAAGTTAGCAGGTTGGCAGGAAAATTTTTTATCGAAAGGTGGCAAGGAAATCTTACGAAATCGTAATTCAAGCCTTACCGCAAAGATGCCATGTCTATCTTCAAGCTTCATTTGTCTCTCTGCGAGATTGATTGAACGAAAGATCTCAGCATTCTGGTGGAGTAAACAAAATAGTCAATCTGGAATTCACTGGAAACAATGGTCAGAATTGAAGCTCTCAAAAGTTGCATGGGGGATGGGATTCAGAGATTTAATCAACTTTAACAATGCAATGCTTGGAAAGCAAGCATGGCGTTTATTTCAGCAACCTCAAGCTATCTGAAGTCAGCTCTTTAAGGGTTTATATTTTCGCTATTCCTCTTTTCAATCTGCTCCCTCAGGACATCGTCCTTCTTGGGGATGGCAGAGTTTATTAAAAGGTCGTCAAGCAATTACTCCTAAACTACGTTGGTTAGTCGGAGATGGCGCGAAGATACATATCAGAGAAGATAATTGGCTACCACTAGGTCCGATAGGAGGCTTACCAGAGGTAGGGGAACCTGATCGAGTTGCTGACCTCATTGATTTTCAGCATTCTGAATGGAAGTCCACGCTTGTTACTGCATTCTTCGATGATCAGGTCAGTAAGGCAATTCTCAATACCCCCATAAATCCATCTCTCCTTCAGGATCAACTAGTTTGGACAGAAACTCCTTCTGGTACCTACACAGTAAAGAGTTGTTATCATTCTCTATCTAAACAATCTCAGCCACCACTACACCAGCCCTCATCCTCTTATACTAACCCACCCATGTTATGGAGGAAAATTTGGCACATGTGTACAGCCCCAAAGCTTAAGGTTTTTCTCTGGTTAGCTTGCAAAAATGCCATTGCTACAAAACTCAATCTTTATCAACGCCATATCACCCCTCATCCCTACTGTTCTCTATGCAATAATTCTGTTCCGGAATCAGTAGAGCATCTCTTTTTTTTCTGCCCATGGACAACTGAAATTTGGAATCACGAAGACATTGGCGTCAAAATTTTACCTACCTCAGTGAGCAGATTTGATGCATGGTTAGTAGAAAGAGCTTCCCTCCCACACGCATCTCCTGAGTTTGCTGTGATCACTCATCTTCTGTGGGAGATCTGGAGACAACGGAATAATGCTATCTTTCGTCAGATCCCTCTCGATCCCCGCCAGGCCATCAATGATGCCCTAGCCCAAAACACCATCTTCAAGTTTTTACAGTCCTCGCCACAAAAGATGGAAAAGACGATGGTCAGTTTTGAACAGAGATGGCAACCACCAGCGGAGGGGTATATTAAGTGTAATATTGATGGGGCTTTTCGGCAAGAATCGGAGAAAGGGTCAATCGCTTGTGTTTTCAGAGATAGTAGAGGCATCTTAACAGATATGCTTACCCAATCTGTGCCTGCCCAATCGGTGTTCCAAGCTGAGATTTACGCCCTCATATTTGCTATTCAACGGCTGCTCCAGAAGAATATCCATCCTCAGCATGTTGTGATCGAATCTGACTGCTCAAAACTGGTGGAGATCATTCGGATGAACCAGCCGCCGCCATGGATGGAACGCCCTCTATTTGCGACCCTCAGCGATCTTCTTCAGCGATGCCCTAACCTTTCGCTTCAACACGTTCGTCGACAGGCAAATGGTGCAGCGGACTGGGCCGCTAAGGCCCACAGGGATCAAGGCCCACCAACAAACTGGCTTCTTTTCCCGCCTTCTAATTTCCTCAATATTATCTCTTCGGATGCTTCGGCTCTTCTTTGTAATGTTACCTAATATATTACAAGTTATCTTTTTACCAAAAAAAAAAAAAAATCAGATCAATTAGATCAAATCCGGCAAATCTTCAGGCATATCTTCCAACACTCCCCCTCAAGCTGGTAGCTTGTAGATATCCAAGATGCCTAGCTTGCTTAGTAGATATGCATGATGTCTTGAACATAGAGGTTTAGTGAAAATGTCCATCGATTGTTTAACGGTTCCAATCCCTCTTGTTTCAATTACCCCTTCTTGGATTTTCTCTCGTGTGAAGTGACATTCCACTTCTATATGCTTGGTTCTTTCATGCATTATGGGTTTGGCTGCAAGTTTCAGTGCCGACTCGTTGTCACAAAATAGTTTTGTTGGCCCCTTTATTTGTACTCCGAGATCTCCAAGTAAACCTCGTATCCACACAATCTCACATGTGGTTTTCACCTTGGCTCGATATTCTGCTTCGGCTGAAGATAAAGAAACCGTTACTGCTTCTTGGTTTTCCATGAAAGAAGTGATTCTCCTAGTTTAATGCAAAAACCAGAGACAGATCTTCGACTCATAGGGCTAGTCACATAATCTGCATCACAATATACTGTCATTTCCATGTTGCATTTTCTAGATAGAAGTATTCCCTAACTCAGACAACTTTTTAAATACTTTACAACTTTCAGAGCAGCATTCATGTGAGATTCCTTCGGTTTGTGTATAAATTGGCTGAGATTTTGCATTGCATACGATATATTAGGTCTGGTCATAGTCAAGTATATGAGTTTTCCAATGAGCTTCTGATAACTCGTTGGATCTCTAAGAATAGGATCATCTTGAGATGTTCCCCTAACATGATCTACTACAGTTTGGTATTCTGTTCGATTGGAATAATTGCTAGTTTGTATCATGATAAACCTGCTTCTGATATGATTTCCAATACAAATTTTCTCTAACTAAGAGAAATTCCTTGGTGAGATCTGGTAATCTCAATTCCAAGAAAACATTGTGGTGCTCCCAGGTCTTTTATATGGAATGTGGTATGCAAATATTTCTTAAGATTCTCTATTGCAGCTTCATCATTTCCCATAATGAGAATGTCATCTACATATATCATTAGGTAAATAGATGACGTACCTTTAGTCCATGTGAACAATGCATAATCATATTTGGATTGTTTGAAGTCTGCAGTTGTGAGAGCCTTGGCAAATTTTGTGTACCATTGCCTGGAGGCTTGCTTCAGTCCATAAAGGGATTTGTGGAGACGACATTCTTTATTCTCCCCTTGTCTCCACAAGCCCTGAGGATTATCCATGTAGATTTCTTCATCCAAGTTGCCATGGAGAAAAGCGTTGTTGACGTCCATTTGATGTAATGACCAATCATGGATTGTTGCAACTGATAAGAAGGAGCGAACTGTGACATATTTAGCAACAGGAGAAAATTTTTCATGATAATCGAAACCTTCTCGCTGGGTATATCCCTTGGCCACCAATCGAGCCTTGTAACGCTCAACGGATCTATCAGCTTTATATTTGATTTTATAGACCCATTTGCATCCTATAGACTGTCAATTTGGAGGAAGCTAGACCAGTTCCCAGGTATAATTATCACTCAATGCTTGTAATTATGCTACCATGGCCTATTGCCACCGTGGATCTTTGGATGCCTCATCATAAATAGAAGGTTCCCTTTCATCGAATATGCGACTAATACAACATATATGCTATGACGAAAGCTTATCAAAAGAGACATATGAGGATATTGGATAGTTGATACCTGGCGAATTAAGAGATGCACAGATATAATCCTTTGTCCATGTTGGTGGTCGTGTGGCTTGTCCCGAACGATGTGGAGGATCCGCTGGTGGTGAAGAAGATGATTCTTCAATATTTGTTTATGTCAAAACATCATAAATATTTTCCATATTGAGTTGAGTTGTAGGCATATTTTCCATTGCTTCCTGAGGTTGCAACTTATTAGGTGGAGTGGATGCTAAAGGTGAGGGAATGACTGGATCTGGAGATCCTGTAAGAAAATATTCAAGAGGTACATCTTCCTAGTGTAAGAAATTATGAGAATTGTTTGAGACAGTCAAATCCTCCTTGGTTTCCTGGAATGGGAAGATATTTTCATAAAAAATTACGTCTCTACTCACGAAAAAATCTCCTGTTGATGGATCAAGAACACGGTATCCTTACTGCAGGTTGGGGTAACCCATAAATACGCATCGTCTAGCACGTGGACTCATTTTGTCCCGAGGTCCCACAGTTGCAGTGTAGCATAGACAACCGAAAACTCTTAAATGATCAACTGCTGGTTTTTTGCCATAAAGTAATTTGAAAGGTGATTTACCAGTGAGTATTCGAGTGGGCATCCAGTTGATGAGATAGGCTGCAATAAAAATACAATCTCCCCAATAATTGTCTAGAATGGATCCCTGAAACTTCAGTGCTCTTGCGATACCTCCAACAGATGACGATGTTTGCGTTTTACCACCCCATTTTGTTGTGGAGTGTAAACACATGAGCTTTCATGTAGAATCCCATGAGATAAGAAAAGTGAGCTGCATTCATGGTTAAAATATTCTTTTCCATTATCAATGCGGATCCGTCTGTTGACACCTAAATTTTGGCGACCCGCTTAGTCATTTATTGCATTAAAAAATTAGGGGTTAATTTTATTCCTAAAAAAAAAAAAAATAGTTAATCACATAGCATATAGTTTTAGGTGCATTTATTTTGGGCTAGTGACGGATGGATTCGAATTGATGGTTCAGAAACTTTAAGTTGATGAGTAAGGCTAAGCCCACGAAGAAAGCAAATCAGTCCAAGCCCGTATTCTTGGAGATATTTTAAGGATTTATCTTTGTGAGATTTCAATTCAAAAGCAAATATTACGTTTGAAAAAAAAAACAAATATTGCGTTTCGAAAAGAAATCATCATGGATATGGATTTGGAAAATTTAAAAATCATAATCCGTGCCCTATAAATAAGTAAACATACGTAGGGTTTAAGGGGGGCCACTCAATAGAATACACGGCCATTGATAAAAACACATCAAGGGATACACACGTGAGAGAGAAAGTTGGCAGAGCCTCCCCATAATCCATTGATCCCCTTGCCGTCCATCGATCGTGACGCCTACCATTGCGCCGATGTTGCCTTGTTTGATGATATCGATCAACGACTTTGCTTGATAGTCAACACCTCCGTCCATCGCATCGTGAAGCGGAAGCATCGCGTCGATCCGCTGCACCTCACCAGTTGAGGCCACGCATATTGATACATATGGCCACAAAAAGAGAGTATTTTTCTATTCTTTCTTTCTTGCAGGTTCTAAAGGTACAAGGAGAAAACTCGCTAACCTCGTTGGAGAGTACGACAAAAGGGGGCCAAAAATTCGGAAAGAGTAAAACTTGATTCTGAGAACGCAAGAGAGAAATCACGTGAGGGGAGGGGCTGGCTTTCTCTTTGCGATGGCCTTTACATTTACATGACACATGCCGCATGTTGTGTTCCATGTGTTTCGTCAATCTTTGACTCTACTTGTGCCGTTTTTTTTTTTTTTTGCTTTTGTCGTTGAATATCTCGGCGCAATTTCAAGCAATTCTTAGCAATAGCCGCCGCAATCCAGGCGAGTCTTCGGTCCTCACAGCATTCTTGCCGCTGCACCCCGTGCTGTTAGCAGACTTTGCTGTCTCAGAGCTTCATCATCGATCTAAACCAGCCCGAGCGAGCTACTAAATTCTCTAACATTCAGTAGAAGCCTAGCGAGTTTTCCCTTTCCCTCCAGGTCCATCGACGACGCCGCTCGCGTTTCAGTCTCCCTCACGGATCCGGTTAAATTTTGCTGCAGAACATACACCTCCCTCTCCATGCTGGCCTGGAGTTGCTGCACCATGAGCGACAGGAGGCTGAGCGCACTGTGAGCTGAGCCGTGTCCTCACTGAAACCGAACAGCAAAGTTTCTACTTTTGCAGGGCTCCCATGATTTCTCGGTGTTCCGAGAAGCTCACCTAGCCGACCCTCACTCGGGGTACACTACCAGTGCCACCACCGCAGCCTTTCCTTGGTCGATCACCACAACGTTGGTCCATTGGTCGAGAATCCTTATTGGCCGAGAAACCTTTGAGCTGTCATCGTGAGTCCAGGAGATGAATTTTGTTCCATTATCACAACGTGTCGGCCAAAATAAGGAGCTTCAATTGAAATTCATGGCCACGTGATCCAGAGCAGTGAATTCCAAAGAAAAAGACAGCATCAAGGAAGGTGGAAATTGGAGATCTCAGTTGCATTAAGCAACGTGACGTCTGCAAATCAAGAGCACGTCCGTCGCCAAATCAATTATCAGGTTTTATTCACAAGTCCAGATCCCACGTTGGCGGTTCTCTCTCTTCGACGATAATGAAGCAAAACCCACCTCACACCCGATCTCCGCCATGACGTCCCCGATGTGAGCCGTTTTACTCACTGCTGGTCATGCCGCATCATGGAGCTGGTTTCGATCCTGGTCACTGCCTGCAAACCTTCTGTCATTCAAATTTGGAAACGGTATCCGTGTGATATTGCAATTTATTTAATAATTTTCATCAGATTGATCTTCATATATTTTTATTGTCTAATTTGTGAAATCGCTATCTCGTATGAATCATTAAATGATGCTATCGTATCCACAAAATATTGAGTATCATTTTAAATTAGGGATCAATCCTTAATTCCGCAACGTGCATATGATTGACGGTCCGATTTCATGCTCGAAATACGACCCGCAATCGCACGGAAAAATCACCAATCCGATCTCACGCTCGAGATTCGATTCGCGATTTATTTAGAAATTGGCCAACCCGATCTCATGCGCGAGATATGGTTCGCCAATTTGTGGATATCAATCATATCTTATCTGATTTGCTGTCATGTTGATTGAATCAATTTTATTTTTGTAAAAGGAAAAATCCAAAAAATATTTGAATTAGGATTGGGTTGGTTTTAGAATATCTCTTGTTATCTTGTATATTTAGAATAGGGATTTTATTTTGAATTTGTTAACAAATAAAAAATAAAAAAATGCATGCATTTAGGATATTAGTTTTAAATTTGAATTGCACGTTTAATTATTTGGCAATTTTTAATTTCGAATTTCATAAAAGAAAAAGAAAAAAATTAGAATTAGGGAATTCTTTGCACGTCATTGCATATTATGGTAGATTGCATACTTATTAAGAAAATACAAAAATCATGTGCACATCATATAGAATTAGGTTCATGAAATGCATGTTATTTAGTGATTGTTGCTAGGTTCATTTAATTAGAAGTTGCCCGTCATTAGGATTAGGTCATTTTGGTTAATTTAGATTGCATATTTAATTATTGCATGTTCATTAAGAAAACAAAAAAAATTACTTTACTTATTTATATAGTTTAGGTCATATTGTCATGCCATATCGTTTCATGTTAAATTAGTAACATTGCATTGCATATTGCATGATTTTCATTAATTAAGTAAAAACAAAACAAAAATTGCGTGTTAATTAGAAACCATATCTAGGGTTGTTGATGTTGATTTTAATTTAACATTACAGATGTTTTCGATGATTTGAGGTAAGTCCTGCAATTTATTTACCGCTTTAATTTGGTGTTAAATTGGTGGTTTGCGCACCCGTATGACCACCTTACATGTTAGTGAAATAGATTTAAAATCAATCCAAACTGCTTGCCAAACATTTTTTAAAATAAAAAGAAAGTTACCGAAAGGGCGTTAGAGAATTCTAGCGTAACCAAGTCCTCGTACCCATAGTCTCTGGTTCGTAGGAGTAAAATAATTCTCCCGTTATTTTACTTGGGTTTCTAATCGACCCACCAAAAATAGATTAGTGGCGACTCCTAATTGAAAATCAATTGCATGTTAAAAACTTGAATCTAAGTCGTGAATTGGTATGGGCTTGGGAGAGCCCACGTTAAGTCTAGGCTTAACAATCCATTAGCCAAACTCTAGGTGGTCTAAACCCGAAAAATTGGTCGCGACACCGTCGTATTGACTTCTTGAACTGATTTTTGGTCAGAATGATAAAGGATTTTAGATTAGAAGGAACTTGACCTTTGGACTGCATTAGAAATATCCAGGTGGCACGAGAGTAATAATCCAGAATAGTAAGAAAATAACGCGAACCATCATGATGTGCCGTGTGATGAGGCCCTCAAACATCCACATGGATTAGCGAAAAAATATCACTGGAATGACTTTTATTGGTGGGAAAGGGTGTGCGAGATTGTTTTGCCATAGGGCATATATAACATTTAGAGCAGGGAAAAAACGTACTATGACCCATTAAAAGAAAGTTCTTATCATTGGTAGTAGCATTACACAATGATATTTTATTTGAGACAACTGGTGAAAAATCAAAGTTATTTGGAAAGGCAGTCCAAAAAAATAATACTTCTGAGAGATTACCTAAGCCATCAGCTTGCTAATCGAAAGGGCCTGGAAAAAACAGTTGTCAAAATCAAAGAATACTCGACAGGAATTTTCCTTGTAGACTTTGGACACAGAGATAAGATTGAATTGAAATTGTGGGACATAGAGGACATTTCGAAGGGTAATTTGAGGACTCATATGAATAGTGCTTGTCAAGGTGACATTAGTGATATTCCCATTCAGCAGTTGCATAGAAATAGATATATCCAATTTCTTATGCATAGCAGAAAAAAAAAACTTTTATCACAAATAATATGATCACTTGCTCTTGAGTTGACTATCCAAGCCTTTCTTGAAATAGAATTTATTAGGCAATGAGATATACCTAAAAAAACTTCCTCCTTTGTTTGCGATGTTTGCCTTTTGTAAAGCCTGCATCAACTATTCATATTGCCCAGAGGTAATTGGCCGATCATTACTGAGACCAATAACTGGGTAAGATACAGAATATTCTTTCTTTTTTCTTTTTCTCCTAGCTTCTCATGCAATTTCCAACAATTATCTATAGTATGATGTGGGCGTTTGCAGTACTCGCAATACAATTTACCTCTTCCTTTCGAATTTTGGCCAAAATTCCTTGAAGATGTAGAAAAGATCTGGCCGTCCGATGCCTTTTTCGCAGAATTATATCCGCTGTCCGATTCATCAGAGAGATCAGACTCCTGAACACTGTCGGATCGTCATGGAAGATCTGGACCGTTGGTACCTACCCTTTTAAACACCCTTTCGCCGCTGCCTTGCAACCTTAACGCCTCTCGGTTTTCTCTCTCTCGCGCTAGGGTTTTGAACCCCGAATCTTGCCACTCCCCACGAAGCGTGAGAGCGACACTGTCGCTTCCTTGCGCATGCTCCGAAGCCACGAGTCGCTAGTTTTCTTCTTGGATAGCTAGTTGAAAAATCCTTCCGAGAGGATGGACCAAATCCATCGCCAGGATCTGTGAACGGAACGTCAGGTAATTCTCGTTCAAAATCAAAAGGAAATGAGTGGTTTTCTCCCTCTCCTTTATAGATCTATACTGTTCGAGGGTTTCCGCCGGTCCCTTGAGTTTTTCTTCTGCGGCCTCGAGCTCGTTCCAGAGCAACGATAGCTTGTTGTAACAAGCCGTTGCCATCATATTTCCTTGCTTGAGTTCGTTGAGTTCTTGCATGAGGGAAAAAATCTTGGCTCGATCTAATTTTCCATACATTTCTTTGATGTTGTCCCACATTTTTTTCAAGTCCTCTGTCAGTGGGAGATTGGCCGTGACGTCTAGAGAGACGTAGTTGCTGATCCACGTTCGAATGAGATGGTTGCATTTTCTCCAGTGTTAGGCATGTCGCTTGTCTGAAGGAACGAGTACGGTTTCGTCGAGGAAACCATCCTTGTCCTTTGTCATGAGGGCTCGCCAAAAGTCTGCAACCATTTGGAGTAGTTTTCTGCCTCGGTCAATTGCAAGGTGATCAGTTGCAATTCTGGACCGTCGGCAGTTGACACATATAAGGGGTCGCCAAGCTCCGATCAGCTGGTGACGGGCACGATCGAAAAAGGCAGAAAGTTGGGTGCGAAATTCGGGTAGGGATTTGTGCCTATGCCCGACCCACTAGATCCGATTCCATGCCCTGCATTATGAAATCCCAGGTAGGGATTTGTGCCTAGACTCGCTTCGTCCGACCTGCCAATTTGTTCTGCTCTAGCAGTTGGGCTTGCCCCACTCGTGGCTAGTGGGCCCTCGTCGGGCTGGATGCTACTTTGGTAGCTTGCAATCCCCGGCAATGATGTATTTGGGCCTAGCCCAACATACCATGGATAAGGTACCCATAGGTAAGGATGGCCCGCAATGGGCAGCCCCATGCTTGACTAGGGATGCTTGATGAATTGTTGATTAGGGATGCTTGATGAATCGTTTGGAACTCGTTTATGAACAATCTATCGAGAGTTTTTGAGAAGATAAATACCGTCATGCTTTGATCTTTCCATGGAATGCCAGTTATTTTGGAGCAGAGTATTTGTTTAAAAATTCTTTGTTTTTTATTGAATCAATTACAAATGAGAAGATCACTCGTAGGAATTTTTAAACCATTTAGCAGGAGTGGAATCACCATCTAACTTTAATAAATTTTCACTCTCAGCCTAAATTTATGGGCAAACCATAGAAAAACTCCCACCACAAAAATCACTCTCGATAGAAAAGCGATATATATATATTACCACAAAAATCCCTAAACTTAACCTAATATGACCAGAACAACTCAATTTTTTCAAACCCATCTCTATTTTCCTAAAATGTATTTACAAAGGAGAACGTACCAACTATTGGCCGACGATCGAATCTGCTTACCCGAAACAATATCAGCTTGTCGACACCTATATTTCTCTGTTAATATTGGCCTTTTTCGTCCATCACCACCGGTCGTCCGATGATGATGGAAACTTCAATATCAATGAACGTACTCATAGTGCCAACAACTCCCGAGGCTAATGTAAGGCTTTCGGGACATTACCAGAATATTCAATGAACATGCCTACCGGTGATCTTCGCTCAACTTCCTCATGGAGGACCACCGCGAGAAGACAGCCCAGTACAGAGAATAAAGCAAATGCACTAGCACTAGGAAACAAAAAATATGGAAACACTATGCACTTACAAAAATTAGCTATAATCGAGCAATTTCATATCAATATCGGATCTTGTGATATCGTTGACCATTTTTTAGTTGAGACTTCAAGGCATTTTATCAAACAGTGTATGCATGCAACCAAGGCATTGACTCTAACCATGAATCTAAGTCGTGTTTTTGGTTTAAAAATAAAAGAAGAAAAAGAGATAAAGTTTCAAAATTTTGAAAAAAATTAAAAATTTGTAAACATCCAACGCCGACTATGATACGTAAAACGGCTAATGTTGATTAAACTGTCACATCAATGATTTCTAGTTAAAATTGAAATATCTATTACTAAAATGGCAAGTTATAAGAAGGTTTTAAATTGGATAAGTCACCGTACAATAAATTTTGGATTTATGAATAATTATCCCAGTTATTATCTTACCAACTTTCACCTTTAACTCGAGCTGGACCGCACGACCACGGTCAATGTTATTCGTATTTTTTATATGTGCCTTTTTCAACGTGAAAAGTCTGGGATTAGATTGATTGAATCCTACGCGGGTCCGGTTGAATTGGGTGGCGTGGAAGTGGATGACATCCCCGTTCGGGCAAGAGGGCAAGTCAACCTGGTGGTCCTCGAATGGTCTATATTTAGACATGCGAGGTGGGCCCAGATCATGGCTTCCCAGGAGTCGGATAAAGCTGTCGATCAGTGGGAATGCTAGGGAATATAATCTGACACGACAATTTCAACATGCAATTATTATTTGCACAAGCTGGCGTAAGTATTTTTCTTTACAACGAGTAAAGCCCATGTTGTGTGTGTGTATCTATATAATTTAATGGGTGATCTTTCCTCACTATTAGAATTTTATTAAAAATAAAAGCGTGTAGAATTTATTAAAAGTTCGAAGGTACTAGGCTGGAAAATGAAAGAGAACGCCTTGTCATTGATTAAATTGTTCAATTTGACCCTAATAATAAGTTTAGGGTTTTTTGAACAGTTTTCCTGTATAATGTATTTCTATGCTTTGTAAAGTTTATGTGCTATTTGTTTTTTGTTTCCACTTAATTTTTTTTTTGTCTTGTTTCCCATTTTCTCGTCTTAATAATTAGGATCACATCCTACATTGAAAAAAATAAGCATCAATCTTGTCTGTACGCATATCGAACTATGATGAGATAATGTCATTTCTTTTCTTAATTTTCATATTATACCATAAAAGTTCGACGCTAGAGAATGATTGAACGGGCATCAAGCTGTCAAATAGGTTAAGACAAGTTCCTAATTTTTTTTTTTAACCTAGAGACCGGTCCCCATTTAAATCAGCCTAAAATTATCCGGGCTGATTACATTGTGATGAGAGCAAGGGGACAGAAGGTAGAATTTTTCCTACCCTTTTATGGGATGATTACATTGTGATTTTTCTTTTTTCTTTTTGAGGAGAACCTGGGTTTTAGCTTATTGCCTTGTAGGACTTCATAATTTGTCTCTACCGAGCTTTCAATTTCTTAAGACAATGTTTCCGCAAAAGGAGTAATTCCAACATTCCATTTAAAAGGCCAACTAAAAGCATAATAACTTCACAAGATTAAAAGTATTTTCTTTTTGGTTGAACAAGAGTAAAAGCATAAATACATGAAATAAAATTCCTCCGTCATACTAAAGTGACATTCACTCAAAAGGAAAATAGAACAATAAATTTTGAAATACTTGTATAATTTAAATCTGAATTGTTCCGACAATATAGATATTATCAAAAGAAAAAATTGTAAGCTATTTCTGCTTATTACTAATGACATAGCCATCACATGGTGTTTATGCCACGGTACAATGTCCCCAAAAAAATGATTGCTTAAAATAATTAGTCGATAAAAAAAATTCATTATCAAGAAAAACTCGTGTCTAGACATATTCATTGGTGATATGAAAATAATTTTAGTTCATTCATTTTTTTTAAGTGATGCAAGCAATCATTTTTAAGAAAATGTTTTTGAACTATTTATTTTCCATGAAACAAAGGATTATTGTGGATATATCTTATGGATATGTATTATTATCCAAATACCTACTTAAATTTTACCAAGCTACTGTTCTATATTGTTTTTCCCAAAAATAAAATGATTATTGTGGGCCAATGTTTGTCTAGGGTGCATTTATTTCACAAAAAAAAAAAAAAAAAAAAAAAAAAAAACCTTTTTATGAGAAAACGTTTTCCTCAATTTTCGGCATTTGATTCACTTAATAAAATGAGTCAATGAAAAATATTTTCCTTGTTAATGAAAAAAAAAAATTCCTATCAAAGCTTAAATTCAAGAAGATAATTTCCCTTTTGAAAAAATCGTAAATTTTTTTCCTAGTTTTAAGCTCCTTGGTTAATGAAAAGTTTATTATTATAAAAATAATTTTAAACAATCCAATTTTTAATTATTTTTAAAAAGGAGGAGAGAGGTGTGGAATTTTGGGTCGGGTGCGTCCAATGTGAAGGGGAGGGAGGGTTGGGATTCTCTGTAGTTTGGTTCGCATATTCCAACCAACGCCGGGGGTTTGGTATCGTACGAGCCGGGGGCACACAGGAGTGTCATAGCGTGTGGAGCAAAATGATAATTTGAGGGTGTTTTTCCTTTCTGTATGGTTCCTTTTTCTGTAGGAAAAAAAAAAAGAACAAGGAGAAGATTATGAGTTTTTTTATTTTATTTTATATAATCTTCTTTGCTGTTTATTTGATACACTCTTGAAGGCGATCGAAACAAAATTGAGGTGTTTGGTTTAGCATTTTAGAAACCTTTCAAACCAAAATTAGCGTCTTTAGAGTTTCTTTAATTCCATGTAAATCTCACCCGATATTAACCTTTGGCATTTTTCAGAATGCCGCTTTTCAGAGTTAGCAAATCATTTTTTCTTTTTAACTTTGCATTCATTGTTCATTGTCTCGCTTGATATTTTCATATTACAATTTTACCCTCACAATCACTGTTCATTGTCTCCTTCACTAAAATTGAATTTTAAATTTAGGTCATCGATTTAATACTCCATTGAGGGTTGCACAAGGCTTTTAGGTGATTGTCGGCAAGCATGGGTCTGAGTTATTGAGTGGGTCATCAAGGGTCACGTGACATCACTGTTGCCTCACCTAGTCCCTTCGACGATTCACGACAATTGATTTGTTGATGATGAAAATGATGAATAGTAGTCATGCCCTTTATTTTTTCTCTTTTTTATTTTATTTCAAAGCCACATTCCGAAAATGATGAATAGTAGATATTTGTGATGGACATTTACGTTGTTTTTGAGAATGGGTGAGGATTTTTTATTTTTTTTTTTGGCCGAAGGGATGAGGAATGAAAAGGGGTAGAAAATGCACAAAATTTAAATTTGGGAGAAGCCCCTAGCCTAAGAAAAAGGGAGAAAAATACTCACAATTTTAAATTCTTCCTCCGTTTTTTTTTTCCTTTGCCAAAAAATTATTATTTCAAAATTTTCCTTTCTAATGTTCATTACCCCATATTTCCAAGTCTCCTAAATGAAGTATCGGTCGACATTGTTAATCAGTGCAATGCATGGTCAATTAAGTCGCACTAAACTCCAAAAGAGACCATCAACAACAGAGAAACTAGGAAACTAGTTTCAAATCCGGTCTATAAATCAGTTTGATCATTCTAGTTCTCGGGCGAGTTTTCACTCGGAACTGAGAACTAGATAAATTCTTACCAATTCCAAATATTTAGAATCGGGAATCAATCCAACCTTCATATAGAACCAGTGCAGTTGCATACCCTTGAGTCATTCTAATCAATTACTCTTCATTTATCGAGAATTTTTACGAAAGAAATCTAATCTAATATAGTATAGTGGAGAGTGACTTGAGGGACATCAAATTTAAAGAAGCAAATCATTTATTTTATGGAAAATTCGAATAAGGGAATGAGATGATCTAATTTTCTCAAATAAGGACATAAATTAGATATTATTATAAATAAGGACATAAAGTCCTATCATTTTCTCAAATAATGGTCTGAAGTGAAACTTATTTCAAATAAGAGTCTGAAAGTGACCATATCAATCTTAGAGAGATGGCCTAACCTTGCTAGTTGAAGGGCATTATCACCTTATACTTATTTTTATTTTTTTATAGACTTTCGAAATATTCATGCTCTCTTTTGGATGTGTTCTAGCTATAATGGGGAAAAGAAGTTTCTCGGTCTTGATTGACATTCTTCTCTATGTAAGAGCCTTGCGTATATCCCTTTACCTTCTTCTGAACTTTGGAATTTGCAAGCCAATCCAAACCCAAAACTCTTTAAAGAGCCAAGACCAGATAAATAGGAAGAAAGCTGCTCTTCTTATTTTAGCCTCATGTTTTGGCGTCTACATAGCACAAATTTCTATAAATGTAAATGCTCAACCTTTCTAGAACATTAAATTATCACGACCTTTATATATCATCTGCAGTTCTACATTATTTGAGGAAATTTCATATAGAAAAAAGTCTGGGGAGTTCAAACATCTGGTGCCTAAATAGATCTTGGATTACGATGTCACATGAGGATAAGAGGAGCAATATTGTCACATGTCATAAAAAAAGAGTACAAAGGAGGATAGGTATGAATACGTGGAATAAGAAAATAAAGGTGAATGAAAAAAGTAAAAAAGATAGTACGTGTACGCGTGGATTTTTGTTCTGTGGCAGGAAGGCAATAACAAGTTAAACTCTGCTATTTAGGAGTGTAACAAAGTGGAGTCGATGCAATGTTCTGCTTGAGCTATATTTTGTTTGAAATGTTTGATATGTAACTCTACTACGTACCTGGACAAATGTTTGATTTCTCATTTACGTGCTCTATATGACGATTTAAGTTGAGTTGAGATGGACTGGGATTCAAACTATCTTTAATTTTGATGAAGTTTGAGCCAAGTTTGAGATGGACGCGATCTGAATTGAAATCCGGTTGCTTTGTCTTGTTTATTAGCAACTGGCGTCATTGTCACCATGTGCAACATTTGTGCTTTATTTAGAGCACAAATGTTGAGCACAAATGTTGCACATGGTGATAATGATTTTGTTTGAAAAAAGAAAGTCAAAATCGAATCAAATCATTTCAATCACGAGTCATTGTGCTCGTGTCATGTTAAAACTATATCTGTGTTCGTGGTCACTTTTGTACTTATCTCCAATTTGGTTGTAGCATTGTCTGATCAGAACCATTAGCTTGATACCAATATTCGGTAAAAGGAAAAATTATAAATATGATGAACGGAAAGCCTTTTCATGGTAAGTGGAGTTGGTAATATGATTTCTTTTATGTTCTTTGCATCTTACCTATTAAGACATGTATATTCAAATGAATTAAATCTAATGCATTAGTATGCATGAAAAATGTGCATTGAACCAAATATCCAAGTCAATTATCTATTGAGTGGGTTCTAATAGTCATGAGCAGCTCGATTTGTTTGCACTCTCAGGATTGGCAAAAACTAAAAGCATGGAGCAACTAATTTTGGCAGAAAGTACTTGATGGCGGGGACCTCATTGGATTGCCAAAATGATTGGAGAAGCAGCTTGTGTGAGTTTCCTGAATTTTTCTCTTTTAGTGTTGTGTAAATAACTTGCATTTGGTGTTAGATCAAATAAGTTAGCTATAACCATGATTTGCTAGTCATTTGAAAATGAAGCTGATGTAGATTCTTCTGTGACCGAAACCCCATACACTTTCTCTTTATTGTTTATCTGCAATCTACCTGGACATACCTGATAAAAAGGGATGAAAGATTGACCTGTATTAGGGTGGAGAAAGATGTATGACACAATGCTGCAAGTATTGGGGTCACTTAAAAAGTTGTTGCATAGAACTTCATTGAAGTGTGTTTCAAAATTTAGGTTAAGCCGAAAGCAAAAAGTAAAAGTCTCTCTAGACATGCTCTAGAATAAGACAATCCAAATATAGAGGAATGGTGAAAATTGACCTAAAGAGAACGTTTCTCCCAATGAGGGGCCTAGAAACTTAAAGACATCCCTAATCGTGAACATCCACCGAGGTTCTTGGTTTTTGCAAGTACTACAGTGGTTTATACATAAGGTTTTCTTTTCAGGTTATAGAAGAAGTTTTTTTTTTTTTTTTGGGTAAAGGGTAAGAAAGAAGAAGAAGAGGAGGATGTGGGATAAAAGTTGATAGGATTTATAATGTTAGGAAAGTTATTTTGCTCAAATAATAAATTTCTTAAATTAAAAAAATTAAAATTATATCTCAATATAAATAATATTTGAATTCTAATTTAAGAAATTACAAATTACAAATAAAAATTTATTTTTTAATTTAATCTTATTTTAATTTATATATTCAACTTTAATCCTATCTTATAAATAAACATCAATCTATAAATTATATATTCATATTTATTATATATTTTAGGTATTTTTGTATTTTAGGTATGTTAGTACAGTTTACTATTTGATAAAATTTTATTAAAGAATGATGAAAGGGGAAAAAATAATAAAGAAATAATTTAAAAGAGAGGAAAAAGAAAATTAAAAATAAATAAAAATAAATTAAGGAATAGTATCATGGAGATTTCACCATTTCCGTTTATAAACTTTTAGGTTAATTTACAATGATATGCCATTTATATTAAAAAAATTATATATAATATGATAATATATCCGATTTTAATCCGGACAACCAAATTCACTTAAAGAAAGAAATGAATTGTAATAATAATAAGATATAATAATAAAAAATAATAATAAATTAGTTAGATAATAATAATGATAATAATAATAATAATAATGATAATAATGATAATAATAACCAAAGGTAGCCTTACAAGAAAGGGAAATAGGAATTGTAATAATAATAATAATATAATGATAATAATAATAATAATAATAATAATAATAATAATAATAATAATAATAATAATAATAATAATAATAATAATAATAATAATAATAATAATAATAATAATAATAATAATAATAATAATAATAATAATAATAATAATAATAATAATGATGATAATCATGAAAGCTGTTCTAAAAAAAGGGATCAAGAATATACATATATTAAGCTTATTTTGGAAGGTTGGTTCTTGTAATACACATAAAACTTTTCCTGTCAAAATGCATCTAAATCAAATCCTAGGGAGCCTTTCCTTCTTTACGCTTACCAAATTTGTTTCCCTTCCAAAAAAAGAAAACATAATCTATTTGATATAATTTCAACCTTGTTAGTCGGTCATCACATGCACCGAATTGTAATACTTGCACCGATTCATGTTTGGCATAATATGTCAAGCTGTAATGGCATTGCCTGCCAATACTCGAATATAGTAGATGGATATAGGTATATCACTGTAATTTTTAATAAATGTTTCTTAAGAATATAACCAAAGTATGTAATAAAAAAATTCGATTTGCATTTGCATGACAATCTTTTAAAACATGAATTAATTGGTTACATGTCTAAGTCTTTATTTCGGTGATATTATATGCCTTGTTCTTTCTTAACAAACTCATATTATTTTATCATCATATAATATGGATTGTATGATTTACCTCAGTCGTCAATATATAGATACTTAAGAAAACCAATATTGAGTTGTTTTTTCTGGTCAATATTGAGCAGGTTGATAATTAGGAAAATCAGAAAAATCAAAATCTGGAGTGCAATTTAAGAGTGATTAGATAAGAATCCAGTGCAAAAGCCAATGGAATGGCAAGTCCTCCTAAGTTCCCAAGATATGAAATACCATTTGAAGCTAGCATGTTCATTTTTTGTCACGATAGCAAAGAGCACACAGTGAGAGTCCAACCAAGAGACCAAAATTGATAGCTAAATCAGAACCCAAGGGATAAGACCAAGTTCATAGCATAGGTGGAAACTTACGGTGTTTCCATTTCTTCCTCTCAATTGCCAATTTTTGTTTTCCCGATAAATTTGTAGATGAGTTTCTGATTACTATAGCGTGTGTGGCCACCCAAAGTAAAAAGAGAAAAAAATTGTGTCATCTTCTTCATTGGAGAGGACTTTGGCAGTGCAGCTTAGATTGGTTGGAAGTGGCCTCCTCACGCTTCTTGATGTATGCTGCCTCGATTTAACTATTTATGCATATATGATTTGCTAAGCCGTAAAGCTTTACTTGCATTGGGATTTCTTATTTGTGTTTCATTGGGATAAATTTGAATGCTTGAGGATGGTTGATGTTTGTTTGGGGGATAATTGATCTCCTGTCTTTGGGCTTCTCATCAATTTGCTCATCAGCCATCTTTGCTGTTTTAGTTGGTTGATATATGCTTATCCATTTGGTGGTTATGCGCGAAGGCATCTAGTTCATTTGGAACAGAAGAGTGAGTTCATATAACGGCTTTCAAACTCCTTGCTAAACTATAGAACTTTGGTTTCAGCATATTACTTTGAGCGAGTTAAATGGATATTGTTTAAGCATTGCTCCTTGTACTTGGTGTTCTTTGCTGTCCACTTCTCCATCCACTGGATGATTTTCTTGTGCTACCATGAGCTAGGAAGTCAAATCTCTAGTTTTATCCTTTCCCACCCCCCTTTGTTTGACCTCTTAAAGAACAATCATCACCAATTGTTGGAGCATCTGAAAGGGGTGTTCTCTTTCTACGTCCAGAAACATTTTTGTACTCTTTACTTTTGTTTTTTTTTTAGATATAGAACCTGGCTTTTGCTTTCATCTACACTTTCCCCCCACATAGAATGCTGATGATGTCTTGGCGAATATGGAGAAAGAACTACTGGACTTCCTCCAAGATGCCCTTCTTCCTGGCATGAAGGGTCTCATAGCTGAAGCTCTGTTCAAACATTGTAATGAGGATGTTACAGTGGCATCTTGCCTCAGTGAGATTCTGAGGATGGCATCGCCAGTACAACCATATAATGAAGATCAAATGAAGGTATATAAAACAACACTCTGGAGATTTTCTAATTTGATGAACTCACTCCTCTCTAGATAAAATTTTGTTCTTTCACAGTTTCTTCAGTATCCATTCTTGGGCAGGAAATTTTTAAATTGATTGTGGAGGCTCTTTCCAAGCTATCTCAACTGTGGACACGGTGTTATGAAAAGGCCCTTTCTATACATTGCAAGGGTGAAGGCATGCCTGCTAATGCTTGACCTTGATTGTGAGGCGCAAATTCTTCATATGTGCCAAAATTTCTGGATATTTACTAGGTAATATTTTTATCAGTAACATTTTACGCTCTCTTCTTTTTCTTTTCACATGATAGTCTACCAGATATCATAAGAAAAGGATGGCTTTCTTAACCTTTGACCAATAACAGTAGTTAATGGAAATTGCTCTTTTGAGTTTCATTTTAGTTTTCGGGATTATCACAATTTCGCTTGTCTTGCTGTCTAGTAACCTTTCTCATGACTCAAAAAGATGGTATTTGTAGTTACTTAATCACGGATGAGTTTCCATGAAGATCAGTGTTCATTTAAAAGTTAGTTTGCCTTTCATGATTGGATGAATCTTTTGACCATTTCACGTTGGTTTTGTTTTGGTACTTTAAACCTTTCAATTTTGTTGAAGAATCTCCTGCTAAACTCAATGTTCTGCTTGGTGTAGCAAGGACTTTTTATGTAAGGTGTTACACTGCTACCTCTACAAGAGAGATTGGGATTTAGTGATATCCGTGCAAGCTCTTGGCATTAATTCTAGGGCAGGGAAAAATAATGGTACCTAAATGGCTTTGTGGTAGTTGGATTATAACTTGGCTTAACAGTTTTGTTACGACAGACTGCAACAACACTCTTATGACTTTAATAAATGATAGTTCTCAGCATCTTTTTATCTTTTGACAATTTAGCGTTTTACCTTTTGATGCTCTCTTATATTTTGATGGGTGCTTTTTTTATTAAGTTCAAATCCATCTGCTGATGAATACTGGGCCATGGAACAAATAATGGCCAACATCCTCGCTGAAAGTGAAGATATCAGCTCAGATTTTCTTATCCGTCTCCTGGCTAATGTGCTGGAGGAGAATGAGGTTACTGTCATTTTGTATATGTTTCTGCTGTTTTAACTTGGCTTTGATTTGTTCATTCTCTAATAAGGAATATACCATCTTGCAGAAAGCAGCACCTTCCGGTTGGAAATTGGGAGAGAAACTGATCTCGGATTTTGCAGCAAAGCTAAGACCTAATGGTTCTCCTAAACAAGGCATTGCTAATATCCTACACTCCAGGGATTCAATATTTCCCAGGAAAAGGGAACCAAAACCCAATTCACTCATGAGAACTGAGGAAGGATATGATCTTTCTTGGCTGTACAGAGAGGGTCTAAATACTAAAGAACCCCACCAAAGAAAGATCTCCTGAAGCAAAGCTGATCTTTCAGCTACGCCTACAGTTTCCAGAATAAACAGAAGAACTACAGTGCAGTCAAATGCGGAGTCTATGGAGGTGAGGCAGCTCTGCTTCCCATTGATCTAGGAGACAAAAAAATGAAGCTGCAATCAAAGGAGAAAACAAAACTAGTAAAGGCACCTCAAGGTTATGATTGTAACTGTTGCAGTATACTTTTCGTACACTAATTGGATCTGATATTATAAATCTATTACATTCTTTGTCGCTATATTATTTAAGTATGCCTTCTTCAATTTTTATTACTAACATTATCATTGTTATAAGACTGAAGCATCTACCCAAGCTCTGCTGAATCTCTTACTTTTTCCTAATTGCCGGGTGGCATAGCCTTTGCGCCTTTCATTTTCTTCAAGAAGTCATGTATTTTTTGAAACAATTTTCAGGAGTCTAGGGTGCTTGCCGATGGATTAATTGGTCGCAGAATAAAGGTCTGGTGACCACTGGATGAGATGTGAGCCTCACTTGGGATGCTTTGTTTCTGTCACAGTTGACCATGTCATTTTTCAATTCTCATCTCCTTCTTGCACTTGCTACTGCTGTTCCTTCAATGAGGGCCAGCTGCTGCTGTTGCTTCAGTGATGGTCTACTGCAGCAAGGGTTGTTTATGTCATTTTCTTCCTATTCCTAATTGGTTGTTTTAGAGGTTCTATGATGGCCGAATTCAATCTTATGACCATATAACAGAAAAGCACGAGATTAGCCGACTATCATAGTCTTCAGAAGCTTTTGCAACTGTGACCTACCATTTGTTTTGATTAGCTCAGTTAGCTTCTTGGATGTATCTGCATTATGCAGATCAGTTCTTTTTTGTCCTTGAGTCCCATCTGATAGCTAACTCTTCAGAATTTTGTCATTGTTTGAGCAGGCGTCTCTTGCTCTATGTGCTACTACCTCTTATCCTTAACTCTGAGATCTTGCAACTGCACGTTCTTTGATATTGTGGTAAATATATGTGGCCTGATTGGGACTGTAGGTCTTGTACGATGATGAGGACAGAAAAACTTTAACCCGTCAGAAGGAACGGTGGGAGTTGGTTGAGGATGATTTGCCAGATGAAGTAAGTGTTCACGTCAATTTGTTGTCTTTCCGTGCTTATGTGCTTCTTGGATATCTTGAAGCATCGACAGGTGGCTGAAAATCTCAAACCCATTACTTCGCCTGTCATGTAAGTTTTGCCTTTTTCTGATATTTGTGCCTGCGTGTTTCATTTTTGTCCTAATGAAATTACCTGTCTTATTTGGTCCTGATTGTCGTATCAGACTGAGAAAGCAGAATGGGAATGGGAATGAAGTTTTCCGTTGATATTAAACTACAACAAATATGCTAAGAGGTTATATTTAGATATGCATTATCTTACAATTTTTATTGTTGGCTTGGCGGCAAAGCTTATTTCTGGTTCCTTTCCAGGGCCAGAGCAGCCACCAGATTGCACGAAGTTGAAGAAGCTCCAAATTTGGGCAACCAAAATATAGGTGGAGATGAGTTCAGCCATGAAAACTATTAGGATAATGTCTTTGAGTTGTGCAACTCGAAAATCCTAGCATCAAGTTCGACAATTCCAAATGAACTAGGTGCCTTTGCAATTATATATTAGCTTTTTTTTTTATCTAATATATATGCATCGAATAATAATATTAGATTTATTGCAAATCTCATCATCAATAATTTAATTCCTAATTCACAATTGTCAAACTTGAGACTTCAATCCTCCATTTGTGTCTTGTTCTTACGTACCCTTACCTTAAATTATTAAAGGAGCATACTCGGTTTATTTAATCTAGCGAGTAGAAAAAATGGCTTATAATTTCTGAAAATTCTTAGATCTTTTTTTTGAAATAGCAAAAAAGAAAAAAAAGATTTCTTTTTTGTCAAGAGCAAAAATACACGGACCCTAACTTTTTTACCAGTTCCTTCTGAGTTCTTTAATCTTGAGAAACAAATCCCAAATCATAATTTGTTATAATTTTCCTGGATTCTTTCATAAAAATTCATCATTCTTACCTTTTAAAAGTTTAGTCGTTAATGAATGAGATTTTTACTCTTTTCTTTTTGTAGTGATTTGTCACAATAAGGCTTTAGGTAGCAAGTGCACATCATTATGACTAATGGGAGACTTCAATCAACTGAAATTCATATGAATTTCCCTAATTCCCTATCTAATATTAGTTGTTTTGTTGTTCGCCCAAAAGTAATATATGCCTTGGTTATTTAAAAATCATTTTTACGTATGGATTTCATACGTCAAGGTCATGGATCGCATACTGGCAAGCTAAGATCAAGCTAAGGTCATGGAGTTTATGGGGTTAACATATCCACATATACAAGGCAAAAGTAATTATATTCTTTCACGGTGGAGAATATATATTTGGTAAACATAGGCTTTTTGAAAGATTTTCATGCGAAAATGGTGTGCAAGCATCTTCAACGTCGAGCAGCCTATGAAGGTCGTTCAAAATCCAGAAACTGTCGATCCTGTACAAGAAGGTGTGCCTCAGTCTACTGATATCCTTCCTATAGAAATCTTGTTTGGCCTTTGAGTTCAGTTCAGTTCAGAGTGCTTAACATTCCCATGGTTTTGATATTTAGATGAAGGATTGTACCCATAACCCTTATCTAATGGAGAGATGATGGAGCTGGATCATTTTCTTCGCAACGGACAGCTGCATCGTGATGAAACTGACTAAAGGGGCCGTTGACCCTGAAGAGGACTCGAAGAGGAGAGGGATGCATTGGATAATTCCTTTTCTCCCTGCAGATTGCTTAGCGCAAACTGAGTAAGGTTGTGCATCTAGGAAAAGAATTGAGGTACTAGATGCAAAATTCAATGGCCTCAAAGCCAGTTCCATTGGGAGATAATGGGAGATAATTTTGAAATGAAGGCAATCAAAGCCATGGAAGCCTTGGAGGAAGGTGATGCAGTTTTTTGGCTTCATGTCACCAATTTTCTCTCGACTAGTTTTTCTCAGATAACCTGATCCCTGATCCTTTGTTCATGTGAATGCAGGGCTTATTGGTGGCATCAGAAAACCAAAATATTTCTAACCCTTGTCAACAGTGGGGATATGAGTGGAGTAAGCATGTAAGCATGTGCGACATTGTCCAAGTACTAAGGCCCAACATAGAAACAGTCATTTGAGATATTCAAAATTACTAAATAGACTATGTCCGCAATTCAGAATTTAGAATCAAAATCAAGCAATTCAGAATAAATATCAAGGGGATATGAGTGGAGTAAGCATGTAAGCATGTGTGACATTGTCCAAGTACTAAGGCCCAACATAAAAACAGTCAATTGAGATGGTTCAAAATTACTAAATGGATTATGTCCACAATTCAGAATTCAGAATCAATATCAAGGGGATATGAGTAGAGTAAGCATGTAAGCATGTGCGACATTGTCCAAGTACTAAGGCCTAACATAAAAACAGCCATTTGAAATATTCAAAATTACTAAATAGTCTATATGCGCAATTCAGAATTCAGAATCAATAGCAAGCAATTCAGAATCAATATCAAGGGGATATGAGTGGAGTAAGCATGTAAGCATGTGCGACATTGTCCAAGTACTAAGGCTCAACATAGAAACACTCATTTGAGATATTCAAAATTACTAAATAGACTATGTCCGCAATTTAGAATTCAGAATCAATATCAAGCAATTCAGAATCAATATCAAGGGGATATGAGTGGAGTAAGCATGCAAGCATGTGCGACATTGTCCAAGTACTAAGGCCCAACATAAAAACAATCAATTGAGATGGTTCAAAATTACTAAATGGACTATGTCCGCAATTCAGAATTCAGAATCAATATCAAGCAATTCAGAATCAATATCAAGGGGATATGAGTGGAGTAAGCATGTAAGCATGTGCGACATTGTCCAAGTACTAAGGCCTAACATAAAAACAGTCATTTTTTGAGATATTCAAAATTACTATATAGTCTATGTGCGCAATTCAAAATTCAGAATCAATATCAAGCAATTCAGAATCAATATCAAGGGGATATGAGTGGAGTAAGCATGTAAGCATGTGCGACATTGTCCAAGTACTAAGGCCCAACATAAAAACAGTCATTTGAGATGGTTCAAAATTACTAAATGGACTATGTCTGCAATTCAGAATTCAGAATCAATATCAAGCAATTTAGAATCAATATCAAGGGGATATGAGTGGAGTAAGTATGTAAGCATGTGCGACATTGTCCAAGTACTAAAGCCTAACATAAAAACAGTCATTTGAGATATTCAAAATTACTATATAGTCTATGTGTGCGATTCAGAATTCAGAATCAATATCAAGCAATTCAGAATCAATATCAAGGGGATATGAGTGGAGTAAGCATGTAAGCATGTGCGACATTGTCCAAGTACTAAGACCCAACATAAAAATAGTCAATTGAGATATTCAAAATTACTAAATAGACTATGTCCACAATTCAGAATTCAGAATCAATATCAAGCACCTTGGTTGGCTGCACCCTGGTTGGCCACCCCCTGGTTGGCCCTCACGTTGCTGCTCCATGCTGTCCATGAACCAAACGATTGTCTAATCTCCTTAGGTGACTTTTGTTTTGTCTCCGGCATTAACACGTAGACAAAGACCCAGGCCACCATAGCGATCCCCATGAATAGGAAGGCGGCACCCCCAAAGCTAAGCTTTCTATACAAAATCATAAAAGTCATGGTCATCACACCACTTACCACTTGGCCCAATGCAATGCTAATTTCGCACCCCTAGGCACGCAACCTCATTTGGTAGATCTCGAAGCTGTAGACCAATGCCACCAGCCCTATCCCAATGGAAAAGTAGGCCGTGTAGCACAGCAATGAGATGATGCATATGGCCTCAGCCCACTTGACCTCCTCGTGGTAGTGGATGATGGTGAGGGATACACCCAGGGAGGCGAGTGACAAAATCATCCCGCCAACGCTAATCAGCACAACCTTCGTCGCCCCACCCGATCAATGCTAATGGCATAAACCAGGGTGAATATGGTCTTCACAAGGTCCACTGCTATGAGGAGGAGGACCTGCTCTGTGTGGTTCACAATGCTGGTCTGCTCAAATATGCGAGGGCCGTAGATAAGCATGGTGTCACCTCTAGAAGCTTGTTGGAAGAGGTAGATTCCAAACACACAAATGCTCATGTGTAAGATTGATTGGGTTGGGTGGAGGAAAGCCTGCCACACGCTCTCCCCACTTGTCTCGCTAATGACCTCATCCAGCCGACTTGCAGCCTCCTCCTCGGAGTCAGTGATCCGTAACAGGATCCCCCTCGCCTTCTCCACGCGACCATGCTTGACAAGCCACCGAGGAGATTCTTGCATGACAAAAACCCCATAAAAGACCAAGGCAAAGGGGATTCCTCCCAACCAAAGCAAGTAAGACCGTGCGAATTTGGTCCGCATCCTGGATAAGAAAAAGTGGGAGCTATAGGCCAAGAGGGTGCCCACGTTCATCAAAACCTGAAACACCCGAACAAATATAAAAAAAACAATCAACTTCTTTAACTTAAATTTTCAAAGTTGATGATCAATTTTAAGAAATAAATATAACCTCAGGGAAGGACGTGAGGAGGCCGCGGTAAGAAGTGGGAGATATGTCCACAAGGTATACAAAAGCTATAGTAAGTGTATAGCCCATGCCCATATTGATGATGAGGCGGCTGAATAATAAGTAGAAGAGGGCTGGCCCAAAGGTCATGAAGAGGAGGCCGAGGAAGAGAATAGCCGTAGCTAATACAAGCTTAAAACGGCTGCTAAGTCGGTTGGAAGTCAATTTAGCTAGTGCGGAACCAAAAAGGGAGAACAGTTTAGATATTCCCAAGGACAAATCATCAGTAAGACTGCTCAACTGTTGGTCGGCCTTAAGTATTGGGTGGCCTCGCTCATCACTCCCAACTCGCCAAAATAAGAAATCTTATTTGTTATACTAATATTTCAAGTAAATTTAATCATATATAATAAATTGAAAACATAAAAATGAAAAAGAAAATATTGTGTGAACCATTTTCCAAAATGATTTATCCTAAATTCGCTAAAAGAAAGAAGGAAAAAGTGGATGAAATGGTAAGAAACAGTCTCATATCAATCTATGCACCTTGCATCCATTCCAAACCGTGCGGCCAATTGATTCAATAATTTCTGAATAAGCCTAATTACGGCTCTATGATCAAATTTCTCTATTTAATTTAACTGAAAATAAAAAGAGGGCTTGATTCAGCAAGTAGGGACTCAAATATATCCTACATTCATATCACTCAGGTACTCAAGCCTGTTGAGATGCCAATCAAAAAGACACAAATTTTGGATCTCTATAGTGACTTCAAATGCAAAATTCACTAGTGAACTATCACATGCACTCGAAGAGAATTTAGTATGTGTCAAACTAGGGCAAATGGGTAGTTATTGTTCAAGAAGACATGATCAAAAAGTAATGACAGATGCAATATTCGGCTAGAAAATGGCATCAAATTTCCTTACCGCAGTGTGCAAATGAAAGGAGGCAAATCAAATTATTTTTGAATGAGAAAAAGCAAAATAGGGTAAACGAGTGAGTTTTCAAACATTTCTATTGATTTCATTTTACAGCAGCAAGTTACTTCGAAAGCAAGATTACAAGGCCAAAACAATAAAAAAAAAAAAACCAATACAATTAAAAAAAAAAAGAGACTTTCTTTGTTACTGGACATTAGCCGAGAGAAACAGGGCTTACCAATTGAAATGAATGAACTATGGGTAATAAAGCTAGACCAAAAAAAAAAAAAAAGTGCACCCAGATAACCAAATTATTGTTATAGATTTACAAGGATTTATAAGGAATTTTATGGAAAAACTTGATGGAATGATGGGAAATATTGAGCTAGAGAGAGGGAGGAGAGGAACTAACCAAAAACCTAGGACAAGGCATACTATAGATGCTGCAATGGGACAGGAGGAAGCATACTTGTTGTAGCGCCGTGGTTTCCCTTCCCTTGCTTCCCGGAATAGCTGGAGTAAAAACCCAGCGTATGTGTCATCATCGCCGAACGCAACATGATAACGGTCAGCCATCTACCATGTGAAATGGATGGGGAAAAAAAGAATGAAAAATACACAAATTTTGGATCTCTATAGTGACTTCATATGCAAAACTCACTGGTGAACTATCACATGCACTCGAAGAGAATTTAGTATGTGTCAAACTAGGGCAAATGGGTAGTTATTGTTCAAGAAGACATGATCAAAAAGTAATGACAGATGTAATATTTGGCTAGAAAATGGCATCAAATTTCCTTACCGCAGTGTGCAAATGAAAGGAGGCAAATCTAATTATTTTTTAATGAGAAAAAGCAAAATAGGGTAAACGAGTGAGTTTTCAAACATTTCTATTGATTTCATTTTACAGCCGCAAGTTACTTTGAAAGCCAGATTACAAGGCCAATACAATAAAAATAAAAAATAAAAAGAGATTTTCTTTGTTACTGGACATTAGCCGAGAGAAACAGGGGCTTACCAATTGAAATAAATGGACAATGGGTAATAAAGCTAGACCAAAAAAAAAAACGCACCCAGATAACCAAATTATTGTTATGGATTTACAAGGATTTACAAGGAATTTTATGGAAAAACTTGATGGAATGCCGGGAAATATTGAGCTAGAGAAAGGGAGGAAATGGACTAACAAAAAACCTAGGACAAGGCAGACTATAGATGCTGCAACGGTACAGGAGGAAGCATACTTGTTGCAGCGCCGCGGGTTCCCTTCCCTTGCTTCCCGGAATAACTGGAGTAAAAACCTAGCGTATGTGTCATCCTCGCCAAACGCAATATAATAACGGTCAGCCATCTGCCATGTGAAATGGATGGGGAGAAAAAGAATAAAAAAGACACAAATTTTGGATCTCTATAGTGACTTGATATGCAAAATTCACAAGTGAACTATCACATGCACTCGAAGAGAATTTAGTAAGTGTCAAATTAGGGCAAATGGGTAGTTATTGTTCAAGAAGACACGATCAAAAAGTAATGACATATGCAATATTCGGCTAGAAAAGGGCATCAAATTTCCTTACCGCAGTATGCAGAAGAAATGAAGCAAATCTAATTATTTTTGAATGAGAAAAAGCAAAATAGGGTAAACGAGTGAGTTTTCAAACCTTTCTTTTCATTTCATTTTACAGCAGCAAGTTACTTTAAAAGCCAGATTACAAGGCCAATACAATAAAAAAAAAAAGCCAATACAATTTAAAAAAAAAAGACTTTCTTTGTTATTGGACATTAGCCGAGAGAAACAAGGGCTTACCAATTGAAATCAATGAACTATGGGTAATAAAGCTAGAACAAAAAAAAAAAAGTGCACCCAAATAACCAAATTATTGTTATGGATTTACAAGGATTTATAAGGAATTTTATGGAAAAACTTGATGGAATGTTGGGAAATATTGAGCTAGAGAGAGGGAGGAAAGGGACTAACCGAAAACCTAGGACAATGCAGACTATAGATGCTGCAATGGCACAGGAGGAAGCATACTTGTTGCTGCGCCTCGGGTTCCCTTCCCCTGCTTCCCGGAATAGCTGGAGTAAAAACCCAGCGTATGTGTCATCCTCGCCAAACATAACATAATAACGGTCAGCCATCTGCCATATGAAATGGATGGGGAAGAAAATAATGAAAAAGACACAAATTTTGGATCTCTATAGTGACTTCATATGCAAAATTCACCGGTAAACTGTCACATGCACTCGAAGAGAATTTAGTATGTGTCAAACAAAAGCAAATGGGTAGTTATTGTTCAAGAAGACACAATCAAAAAGTAATGACATATGCAATATTCGGCTAGAAAATGGCATCAAATTTCCTTACCGCAGTGTGCAAATGAAATGAGGCAAATTTAATTTTTTTTAATGAGAAAAAGTAAAATAGGGTAAACGAATGAGTTTTCAAACCTTTCTTTTCATTTAATTTTACAGCAGCAAGTTACTTTGAAAGCCAGATTACAAGGCCAATACAATAAATATATAAAAAAGCCAATACAATTAAAAAAAAAAAAACAGAGACTTTCTTTGTTACTAGACATTAGTCGAGAGAAACAGGGGCTTACCAATTGAAATGAATGAACTATGGGTAATAAAGATAGAACAAAAAAATAAAGTGCACTCAGATAACCAAAATACTGTTATAGATTTACAAGGATTTACAAGGAATTTTATGGAAAAACTTGATGGAATGCTGGGAAATATTGAGCTAGAGAGAGGGAGGAAAGGGACTAACCGAAAACCTAGGACAATGCAGACTATAGATGCTGCAATGGCACAGGAGGAAGCATACTTGTTGCTGCGCCTCGGGTTCCCTTCCCCTGCTTCCAAGAATAGCTGAAGTAAAAACTCAGCGTATGTGTCATCCTCGCCGAACGCAACATAATAACGGTCAGCCATCTGCCAAGTGAAATCGATGGGAAAAAAAGGAATGAAAAAGACACAAATTTTGGATCTCTCTAGTGACTTATTATGCAAAATTCACCGATGAACTATCACATGCACTCCAAGAGAATTTAGTATGTGTCAAACTAGGGCAAATGGGTACTTATTGTTCAAAAAGACACGATCAAAAAGCAACGACACATGCAATATTCGGCTAGAAAATGGCATCAAATTTCTTTAACGCAGTGTGCAAATGAAAGGAGGCAAATCAAATTATTTTTGAATGAGAAAAAGCAAAATAGGGTAAACGAGTGAATTTTCAAACATTTCTATTGATTTCATTTTATAGCAGCAAGTTACTTCGAAAGCCAGATTACAAGGCCAAAACAATAAATAAATAAAAAAAACCAATACATTTAAAAAAAAGAGAGAGAGACTTTCTTTCTTACTGGACATTAGCCGAGAGAAACAACGGCTTACCAATTGAAATGAATGAACTATGGGTAATAAAGATAGAACAAAAAAATAAAGTGCACTCAGATAACCAAAATACTGTTATGGATTTACAAGGATTTACAAGGAATTTTATGGAAAAACTTAATGGAATGCTGGGAAATATTGAGCTAGAGAGATGGAGGAAAGGCACTAACCAAAGACATAGGACAATACAGACTATAGATGCTGCAATGGCAGAGAAGGAAGCATACTTGTTGCAGCGCCACAGGTTCCCTTCCGTTGCTTCCGGAATAGTTGGAGTAAAAACCCTGCGTATGTGTCATCCTCGCCAAACGCAACATCATAACGGTCAGCCATCTGCCATGTGAAATGGATGGGGAAAAAAAGAATAAAAAGGACACAAATTTTGGATATCTATAGTTACTTCATATGCAAAATTCACCGGTAAACTATCACATGCACTCGAAGAGAATTTAGTATGTGTCAAACTATGGCAAATGGGTAGTTATTGTTCAAGAAGACACAATCAAAAAGTAATGACATATGCAATATTCGGCTAGAAAATGGCATCAAATTTCCTTACCGCAGTGTGCCAATGAAAGGAGGCAAATTTAATTTTTTTTAATGAGAAAAAGTAAAATAGGGTAAACGAATGAGTTTTCAAACCTTTCTTTTCATTTAATTTTACAGTAGCAAGTTACTTTGAAAGCCAGATTACAAGGCCAATACAATAAAATAAAATAAAAAAGCCAAAACAATTATAAAAAAAAAAAAAAAAAGACTTTCTTTGTTAATGGACATTAGCCGAGAGAAACAGGGGCTTACCAAATGAAATGAATGGACTATGGGTAATAAAGATATAACAAAAAAATAAAGTGCACTCGATAACCAAATTATTGTTATGGATTTACAAGGATTTACAAGGAATTTTATGGAAAAACTTGATGGAATGCTGGGAAATATTGAGCTAGAGAGAGGGAGGAAAGGGACTAAGCAAAAACCTAGGACAAGGCAGACTATAGATACTGCAATGACACAGGAGGAAGCATACTTGTTGCAGCGCCGCGGGTTCCCTTCCACTACTTCCCGGAATAGCTGGAGTAAAAATCCAGCGTATGTGTCATCCTCGCCGAACGCAACATGATAACGGTCAGCCATCTACCATGTGAAATGGATGGGGAAAAAAAGAATAAAAATGACACAAATTTTGGATCTCTATAGTGACTTGATATGCAAAATTCACTGGTGAACTATCACATGCACTCGAAGAGAATTTAGTATGGGTCTAACTAGGGCAAATGAGTACTTATTGTTCAAGAAGACATAATCAAAAAGTAATGTCATATGCAATATTCGGCTAAAAAAGTGTATCAAATTTTCTTACCGCAGTGTGCAGATGAAAGGAGGCAAATGTAATTATTTTTTAATGAGAAAAAGCAAAATAGGATAAACGAGTGAGTTTTCAAACCTTTCTTTTCATTTCACTTTACAGCAGCAAGTTACTTTGAAAGCCATATTACAAGGCCAATACAATAAATAAATAAAAAAGCCAATACAATTTTTTAAAAAAAAACTTACATTGTTACTTGGACATTAGCCGAGAGAAACATGGGCTTACCAATTGAAATGAATGGACTATGGGTAATAAAGCTATACCAAAAAATAAAAAAAGTGCACCCAGATAACCAAATTATTGTTATGGATTTACAAGGATTTACAAGGAATTTTATGGAAAGTTTTGATGGAATGCTAGGAAATATTGAGCTAGAGAAAGGGAGAAGATGGACTAATAAAAAACCTAGGACAATGCAGACTATAGATACTGCAATGGCACAAGAGGAAGCATACTTGTTGCAGCGCTGTGGGTTCCCTTCCCCTGCTTCCCGGAATAGCTGGAGTAAAAACCCAGCGTATGTGTCATCCTCGCCGAAGGGAACATGATAACGGTCAGCCATCTGCCATGTGAAATGGATGGGGAAAAAAGCATGAAAAAGATACAAATTTTGGATCTCTATAGTGACTTCTTATGCAAAATTCACTGGTGAACTATCACATGCACTCCAAGAGAATTTAGTATGTGTCAAACTAGGGCAAATGGGTATTTATTGTTCAAGAAGACACTATCAAAAAGTAATGACAGATGCAATATTCTGCTAGAAAATGGCATCAAATTTCCTTTTCGCAGTGTGCAGATGAAAGGAGGCAAATCTAATTATTTTTGAATGAGAAAGCAAAATAGGGTAAACGAGTGCGTTTTCAAATCTTTCTATTCATTTCATTTTACAGCAGCACGTTACTTTGAAAACCAGATTACAAGGCTAATACAATAAAATAAAATAAAATAAAAAAGCCAATACAATTATAAAAAAAAAAAAAAAAACTTTCTTTGTTACTAGACATTAGCCGAGAGAAACATGGGCTTACCAATTGAAATGAATGGACTATGGGTAATAAATCTAGACCAGAAAATAAAAAAATTCACAAAGATAACCAAATTATTGTTATGGATTTAAAAGGATTTATAAGGAATTTTATGGAAAATCTTGATGAAATGCTGGGAAATATTGAGCTAGAGAGAGGGAGAAGAGGGACTAACCAAAAACCTAGGACAATGCAGACTATAGATACTGCAATGGCACAGGAGGAAGCATACTTGTTGCAGCGCCGTGGGTTCCATTCCCCTGCTTCCCGGAATAGCTGGAGTAAAAACCCAGCGTATGTGTCATCCTCGCCGAATGCAACATGATAACGGTCAGCCATCTGTCATGTGAAATAGATGGGGAAAAAAGAATGAAAAAGATACAAATTTTGGATCTCTATAATGACTTCATATGCAAAATTCACTAGTAAACTATCACATGCACTCGAGGAGAATTTAGTATGTGTCAAATTAGGGCAAATGGGTACTTATTCTTCAAGAAGACACAATCAAATAGTAATGACAGATGCAATATTCGGCTAGAAAAGGGTATCAAATTTCCTTACCGCAGTGTGCAGATGAAAGGAAGCAAATCTAATTATTTTTTAATGAGAAAAAGCAAAATAGGGTAAACGAGTGAGTTTTCAAACATTTCTTTTATTTTCATTTTACAACAGTAAGTTACTTTGAAAGCCAAATTACAAGGCCAATACAAGAAAAAAAACCAATACAATTAAAAAAAAAAAAAAGAGACTTTCTTTATTACTAGACATTAGCCGAGAGAAAATAGGGCTTACCAATTGAAATGAATGGACTATGGGTAATAAAGCTAGACAAAAAAAAAAGTGCACCCAGATAACCAAATTATTGTTTTGGATTTACAAGGATTTACAATGAATTTTATGTAAAAACTTGATGAAATGCGGGGAAATATTGAGCTAGAGAGAGGGAGGAGAGGGACTAACCAAAAACCTAGGACAAGGCAGACTATAGATGCTGCATTGGCATAGGAAGGAAGCATACTTGTTGGAGCGCCACGAGTTCCCCGGTTCCCGTATGTGTCATTCGCCAAACGCAACCTTCCATGTGAAATGGATGGGGAATAGCGGAATAGCTGGAGTAAAAACCCAACGTATGTGTCATCCACGCCGAACGCAACGTGATAACGGTCAGCCATCTACCATGTGAACTGGATGGGAAAAAAAAGAATGAAAAAGACACAAATTTTGGATCTCTATAGTGACTTTATATGCAAAATTCACTAGTGAACTATCACATGCACTCGAAGAGAATTTAGTATGTGTCAAACTAGAGCAAATGAATACTTATTTTTCAAGAAGACACGATCAAAAAGTAATGACAGATGCAATATACGGCTAGAAAATGGCATCAAATTTCCTTACCGCAGTGTGCAGATGAAAGGAGGCAAATCTAACTATTTTTGAATGAGAAAAAGCAAAATAGGGTAAATGAGTGAGTTTACAAACCTTTCTTTTCATTTCATTTTAGAGCAGCAAGTTACTTTGAAAGCCAAATTACAAGGCCAATACAATAATAAAAAAAAACCAACACAAAAAAAAAAAAAAGACTTTCTTTGTTACTGGACATTAGCCGAGAGAGAAACAGGCTTGCCAATTGAAATGAATGAACTATGGGTAATAAAATTAGACAAAAAAAAAAAAAAGTGTACCTAAATAACCAAATTATTATTTTGGATTTACAAGGATTTACAATGAATTTTATGTAAAAACTTGATGAAATGCGGGGAAATATTGAGCTAGAGAGAGGGAGGAGAGGGACTAACCAAAAACCTAGGACAAGGCAGACTATAGATGCTGCAACGGCATAGGAAGAAGCATACTTGTTGGAGCGCCGCGAGTTACCTTCCCTTGCTTCCAGGAATAACTGGAGTAAAAACCCAGCGTATGTGTCATCCTCGCCGAACGCAACATGATAACGGTCAGCCATCTGCCATGTGAAATGGATGGGGAAAAAAAGAATGAAAAAGACACAAATTTTGGATCTCTATAGTGACTTTATATGCAAAATTCACTAGTGAACTATCACATGCACTCGAAGAGAATTTAGTATGGGTCAAATTAGGGCAAATGGGTACTTATTGTTTAAGAAGACACAATCAAATAGTAATGACAGATGCAATATTCGGCTAGAAAAGGGCATCAAATTTCCTTACCGCAGTGTGCAGATGAAATGAGGCAAATCTAAATATTTTCGAATGAGAAAAAGCAAAATAGGGTAAATGAGTGAGTTTTCAAACCTTTCTTTTCATTTCATTTTACAGCAGCAAGTTACTTTGAAAGCCAGATTACAAGGCCAATACAATTATATAAAAAAAAAAAAACAGAGACTTTCTTTGTTACTAGACATTAGCAGAGAGAAACAGGGGCTTGCCAATTGAAATGAATGGACTATGGGTAATAAAATTAGACAAAAAAAAAAGTGTACCTAGATAACCAAATTATTATTATGGATTTACAAGCATTTACAGGGAACTTTACGGAAAAACTTGACCAAATGCTGGGAAATATTGAGCTAGAGAGAGGTTGAGGAGGGACTAACCAAAAACCTAGGACAATGCAGACTATAGATGCTGCATTGGCATAGGAAGAAGCATACTTGTTGGAGCGCACGAGTTACCTTCCCTTGCCGCGAGTAAAAGTTCCCTTCCCCTTGCTTCCGGAAATGGATGGGAGTAAAAACCGGGAGGAAGTATGTGTCATCCACGCCGAACGCAACATGATAACGGTCAGCCATCTACCATGTGAAATGGATGGGAAAAAAAAGAATGAAAAAGACACAAATTTTGGATCTCTATAGTGAGTTTATATGCAAAATTCATTAGTGAACTATCACATGCACTCGAAGAGAATTTAGTATGGGTCAAACTAGGGCAAATGGGTACTTATTGTTCAAGAAGACACAATCAAAAAGTAATGAGAGAAGCATTATTCGGCGAGAAAAGGACATCAAATTTCCTTACCGCAATGTGCAGATGAAAGGAGGCAAATCTAATTATTTTTGAATGAGAAAAAGTAAAATAGGGTAAACGAGTGAGTTTTCAAACCTTTCTTTTCATTTCATTTTAGAGCAGCAAGTTACTTTGAAAGCCAAATTACAAGGCCAATACAATAATAATAAAAAAAACCAATACAATGAAAAAAAAAAAAAAAAGTGACTTTCTTTGTTACTTGACATTAGCCGAGAGAAATAGGCGCTTACCAGTTGAAATCAATGAACTATGGGAAATAAAGCTAGACCAAAAAAAAAAGTGCACCCAGATAACCAAATTATTGTTTTGGATTTACAAGGATTTACAATGAATTTTATGTAAAAACTTGATGAAATGCGGGGAAATATTGAGCTAGAGAGAGGGAGGAGAGGGACTAACCAAAAAGGGAGGAGACTATAGGGATAACATAGGAAAAAACTTAGTTCGGAGCGACAATGCGGAGTAAAAACTATATGTGTCATACGCAATGGCCACATGTGAAATGGATGGGAAAAAAAAGAATGAAAAAGACACAGGAGGAAGCATACTTGTTGCAGCGCCGCGGGTTCCGTTCCCCTGCTTCCCGGAATAGCTGGAGTAAAAACCCAACGTATGTGTCATCCACGCCGAACGCAACATGATAACGGTCAGCCATCTGCCATGTGAAATTGATGGGGGAAAAAGAATGAAAAAGATACAAATTTTGGATCTCTATAGTTACTTCATATGCAAAATTCACTCGTGAACTATCACATCACTCGAAGAGAATTTAGTATGTGTCAAATTAGGGCAAGTGGGTACTTATTGTTCAAGAAGACACAATCAAATAGTAATGACACATGCAATAGTCGTCTAGAAAAGGGTATCAAATTTCCTTATCGGAATGTGCAGATGAAAGGAGGCAAATCTAATTATTTTTTAATGGTAAAAAGCAAAATAGGGTAAACGAGTGAGTTTTCAAACCTTTCTTTTCTTTTCATTTTAGAGCAGCAAGTTACTTTGAAAGCCAGATTACAAGGCCAATACAAGAAATAAAAAACCAATACAATTAAAAAAAACAAAAAAAAAAAAGAGACTTTTTTTGTTACTAGACATTAGCCGAAAGAAACATGGGCTTACCAATTGAAATGAATGGACTATGGGTAATAAAGCTAGACAAAAAAAAAAAGTGCACCCACATAACCAAATTGTTGTTATGGATTTACAAGGATTTACAAGAAATTTTAAGGAAAATCTTGATGGAATGCTGGGAAATATTGAGCTAGAGAGAGGGAGAAGAGGGACTAACCAAAAACCTAGGACAATGCAGACTATAGATGCTACATTGGCATAGGAGGAAGCATGCTTGTTGCAGCACCGCGGGTTCCCTTCCCCTGCTTCCCGGAATAGCTGGAGTAAAAACCCAGCGTATGTATCATCATCGCCGAACGCAACATGATAACGGTCAGCCATCTACCATGTGAAATGGATGGAGAAAAAAAGAATGAAAAAGACACAAATTTTGGATCTCTATAGTGACTTCATATGCAAAATTCACTGGTGAACTATCACATGCACTCGAAGAGAATTTAGTATGGGTCAAACTAGGGCAAATGGGTACTTATTGTTCAAGAAGACACAATCAAAAAGTAATGACAGATGCAATATTCGGATAGAAAATGGCACCAAATTTCCTTATCGCAGTATGCGAGATGAAAGGAGGCAAATCTAATGATTTTTAATGAGAAAAAGCAAAATAGGGTAAATGAGTGAGTTTTCAAACCTTTCTTTTCATTTCATTTTACAGCAGCAAGTTACTTTGAAAGCCAGATTACAATGCCAATACAATAAAATAAAATAAAAAGCCAATACAATTTAAAAAAAAACAGAGACTTTCTTTGTTACTGGACATTAGCCGAGAGAAATAGGGGCTTGGCAATTAAAATGAATGGAGTATGGGTAATAAAGTTAGACCAACAAAAAAAAAAAAATGCACCTAGATAACCAAATTATTATTATGGATTTACAAGGATTTACAGGGAATTTTATGGAAAAACTTGATCGAATGCTGGGAAATATTGAGCTAGAGAGAGGGAGGAGAGGGACTAACCAAAAACCTAGGACAATGCAGACTATAGATACCGCAATGGTACAAGAGGAAGCATACTTGTTGCAGCGCCGCGGGTTCCCTTCTCATTCTTCTCGAAATAGCTGGAGTAAAAACCCAGCGTATGTGTCATCCTCGCCGAATGCAACATGATAACGGTCAGCCATCTGCCATGTGAAATTGATGGGGAAAAAAGAATGAAAAAGATACAAATTTTGGATCTCTATAGTGACTTCATATGCAAAATTCACTAGTGAACTATCACATGCACTCGAAGAGAATTTAGTATGGGTCAAACTATGGCAAATTGGTACTTATTTTTCAAGAAGACACAATAAAAAGTAATGACAGATGCAATATTCAGCTAGAAAATGGCACCAAATTTCCTTACCGCAGTATGCAGATGAAAGGAGGCAAATCTAATTATTTTTGAATGAGAAAAAGCAAAATAGGGTAAATGAGTGAGTTTTCAAACCTTTCTTTTCATTTCATTTTACAGCAGCAAGTTACTTTGAAAGCCAGATTACAATGTCAATCCAATAAAATAAAATAAAAAGCCAATACAATTAAAAAAAAAAAAAGAGAGACTTTCTTTGTTACTTGGACATTAGCCGAGAGAAATAGGGGCTTGCCAATTGAAATGAATGGACTATGGGTAATAAAGTTAGACCAAAAAAAAAAAAGGTGCACCTGGATAACCAAATTATTATTATGGATTTACAATGATTTACAGGGAATTTTATGGAAAAACTTGATCGAATGCTAGGAAATATTGAGCTAGAGAGAGGGAGGAGAGGGACTAACCAAAAACCTAGGACAATGCAGACTATAGATACTGCAATGGTACAAGAGGAAGCATACTTGTTGCAGTAAAAACCCGCCGTATGGGTTCCCTTCTCATTCTTCTCATGTGAAATGGATGGGAGTAAAAACCCAGGAAGCGTATGTGTCATCCTCGCCGAATGCAACATGATAACGGTCAGTCATATGCCATGTGAAATTGATGGGGAAAAAAGAATGAAAAAGATACAAATTTTGGATCTCTATAGTGACTTCATATGCAAAATTCACTAGTGAACTATCACATGCACTCGAAGAGAATTTAGTATGAGTCAAACTAGGGCAAATTGGTACTTATTTTTCAAGAAGACACAATCAAATAGTAATGACAGATGCAATATTCGGTTAGAAAAGGGCATCAAATTTCCTTACCGCAAAGGTGCGAGATGAAATGAGGCAAATCTAATTATTTTTAATGAGAAAAAGCAAAATAGGGTAAACGAGTGAGTTTTCAAACCTGTCTTTTCATTTCATTTTACAGCAGCAAGTTACTTTGAAAGCCAGATTACAAGGCCAATACAATAAAATAAAATAAAAAGCCAATACAATTGAAAAAAAAAAAAATAGAGACTTTCTTTGTTACTTGGACATTAACCGAGAGAAATAGGGGCTTGTCAATTGAAATGAATGTACTATGGGTAATAAAGTTAGACAAAAAAAAAGTGCATCTAGATAACCAAATTATTATTATGGATTTACAAGGATTTACAAGGAATTTTATGGAAAAACTTGATCGAATGCTGGGAAATATTGAGCTAGAGAGAGGGAGGAGAGGGACTAACCAAAACCCTAGGACAATGCAGACTATAGATACTGCAATGGCATAGGAGGAAGCATACTTGTTGCAGCGCCGCGGGTTCCCTTCCCTTGCTTCCGGAATAAGCTGGAGTATAAACCCAACGTATGTGTCATCCTCATCGAATGCAACATGATAACGGTCAGCCATCTGCCATGTGAAATTGATGGGGAAAAAAGAATGAAAAAGATACAAATTTTGGATCTCTATAGTTACTTCATATGCAAAATTCACTGGTGAACTATCACATCACTCGAATAGAATTTAGTATGTGTCAAATTAGGGCAAGTGGGTACTTATTGTTCAAGAAGACACAATCAAATAGTAATGACACATGCAATATTCGTCTAGAAAATGGTATCAAATTTCCTTACCGGAGTGTACAGATGAAAGGAGGCAAATCTAATTATTTTTTAATGGGAAAAAGCAAAATAGAGTAAACGAGTGAGTTTTCAAACCTTTCTTTTCTTTTCATTTTACAGCAGTAAGTTACTTTGAAAGCCAGATTACAAGGCAAATACAAGAAAAAAAAAAAGACTTTCTTTATTACTAGACATTAGCCGGGAGAAACATGGGCTTACCAATTGAAATGAATGGACTATGGGTAATAAAGTTAGACAAAAAAAAAAAAGTGCACCCAGATAACCAAATTGTTGTTATGGATTTACAAGGATTTACATGGAATTTTATGGAAAATCTTGATGGAATGCTAGGAAATATTGAGCTAGAGAGAGGGAGAATAGGGACTAACCAAAAACCTATGACAATGTAGACTATAGATGCTGCATTGGCATAGGAGGAAGCATACTTGTTGCAGCGCCACGGGTTCCCTTCCACTGCTTCCCGGAATAGCTGGAGTAAAAATCCAGCGTATGTGTCATCCTCGCCGAACGCAACATGATAACGGTCAGCCATCTACCATGTGAAATGGATGGGGAAAAAAAGAATGAAAAATTCACAAATTTTGGATCTCTATAGTGACTTCATATGCAAAATTCACCGGTGAACTATCACATGCACTTGAAGAGAATTTAGTATGGGTCAAACTAGGGCAAACGAGTACTTATTGTTCAAGAAGACACAATAAAAAAGTAATGACAGATGCAATATTCGGCGAGAAAAGGACATCAAATTTCCTTACCGCAATGTGCAGATGAAAGGAGGCAAATCTAATTATTTTTGAATGAGAAAAAGCAAAATAGGGTAAACGAGTGAGTTTTCAAACCTGTCTTTTCATTTCATTTTACAGCAGCAAGTTACTTTGAAAGCCATATTACAAGGCCAATACAATAAAATAAAATAAAAAGCCAATACAATTAAAAAAAAAAGACAGAGACTTTCTTTGTTACTGGATATTAGCCGAGAGAAACAAGGGCTTGCCAATTGAAATGAATGGACTATGGGTAATAAAGTTAGACCAAAAAAAAAAGTGCACCTAGATAACCAAATTATTATTATGAATTTACAAGGATTTACAGGGAATTTTATGGAAAAACTTGATCGAATGCTGGGAAATATTGAGCTAGAGAGGGGGAGGAGAGGGACTAACCAAAAACCTAGGACAAGGCAGACTATAGTTGCTACAATGGCACAGGAGGAAGCATACTTGTTGCAGCGCCACGGGTTCCCTTCCCCTGCTTCCCGGAATAGCTGGAGTAAAACCCAGCGTATGTGTCATCCTCGCCGAATGCAACATGATAACGGTCAGCCATTTGCCATGTGAAATGGATGGGGAAAAAAAGAATGAAAAAGACGTGATAATACGTGATAATACTTTGAGTGGGAGGAGTTTAATGTACTAGTTGCATCATTACAAAACCCACGGAAATCAAATGGTGAAGAATATGAAACTATCTATCAAGTTCCAGAAAGGAAAACGTTCCAAGACATAATGCCAGTGATGGTTTTATGTGATGGGCTTAAGGCCCGTCCACCCATATTGGGCCTAAAAGCTCGGCCCACAAGATTAGTGCTCATGGATGAAGGGGTGCGTTTCTTTATTTGAAGGGGATGTATATAAGGGAGGAAAGAGAGGGAGGAACATACCTTTTGGCATTTTTTACGTACGTTCCTCTCCCTCTCTCCCTCCAAAAAGAAAACAAACGCAAAAGGCGAATCCATCTTCCCTTCAAGGCTAATCAACATCATCGGATCGAACGAGATCGTTTTTCTCTTGCTCTTATCGGCAATGGTGTTTAATCTGTGACTAACAAGGTACACTCGAATCCGTAATATGTTTTAAGATCGGTGATATGTGATTTTCCCGGACTTGTCTTCCACATTTGTTTTAGGGGTTTGATTTAGTGTCAAATCCAGTTTTCGGGAATCCGATATTCCCAACACCCAGAAAAACTAAACAGGACTAATAAGCAAACCACCCGTCTTCTCAAAGCCACCTCTAAAATCAGCGCAAACCCTCCCCACAGAAGATGGTCACAGCACATCAAAAATGGATCTAGTCAAGCCGGAAATATACTTACGTCCATTTCGTTTCATTTCGTTCCATGAACAGCAAAACAACAATAAGAATGCACTCCTCCAAGCCCACCTCAACAAGATAAAGTAAGAAGAGAGCGACCACAAAAAAGAGCAAATCAGAGAGCCAAGAGAGCCAACACGTCCTCAATGTCCTCAAGACTGCCTCGCCTCGACACACAAGCTGAAGAGAACCGGCCCATGCCAGAATAAAGAAGATCAAATGAGCAAATCAGAGAGCCAAGAGAGCCAACATGTCGTCAATGTCCTCTCGCCTCGACACACAAGCAGAAGAGAACCGGCCCATGCCAGAATAAAGAAGATCAAATGAAGACAAAAGCTGAGCGGACGAACCTGGAGGTCTCAACTCTCTCGAGCTCTCAAGCAAGCTGCACAAAGTCAAAGACAAAGATGGAGAGACGGAGACGGAGGAGGAGGAGGAGAGATGCCCTCTTTCTTTTCTTTCTTCTCTTCTGTAGGTGTAGGAGGAGTGAAGTTGAGGAGTGAGAAGAGGCTGAGTTAGTTATGACGAAGAAAACAGTCGGAGGAGGCGAGGGTACACACGCGCGTCGCGCGTCGCTCTTTTCTCTCTCTCTCTCTCTCTCTCTCTCTCTCTCTCTCTCAGAGCTTACAGACGCCTATTTTTAACAACATGGTGAGAGCATGACAGAAGAAAAGAGAGGGATGTGTCGTGCATGTGCGCAGGAGCTTCTTTTCTTCTTTTTTTCTCTCTCGCGGAATTAATTGGCCGACACCGATCGGGGTGGAAAAATCCCGACACCCGAGCATTGTTCCTCCATTTTTTCGAGTTTCTGTAACTCGAAATCGATTTTTGATGGCATAGGATAGAAGGGCTCATCGAGACGATCGCGACGAGTGGCGGAACGCTGCCAACGGCCACCGGACGCGCCCCCACGCGCAGCCGGAGCAAAGCGACATCTTCAGTGCGTGCAACGTATGTGCCGATTCGCAGGGTAGGCACGTGTGTCGCACGTGCGCATCCGCAGTTGCTGGCCCGTGCGTGGCACACGCCAGTCGGTCTATCCAACTCGGCCCAACTAGTCCGACCGGTCCGACAACCTGACCCGCCGCCCGTTGACTTGACCCGGTCATACGTTGACAAGCGGGTGACTGATGTTGACTTTGTTGACCCTTTCGATTGACCCGTTGACATCGACCGTTGACCCAAAAAAAGAAAAATGAATTTGTTTCTTTTTCAATTATGTCTATGTGGGTTATAGGTAATCCATTTTTTATTGTTCATTTGTTGCATGAATCATGGAAAATTATGTATTTTCCCTTATGTTCATTATGGATTATAAGTGATCCATTTTTAGTTCTGCATTTGTTGTAGGAATCTATGATGCGTTATGCACGGATATCTGCAATCCCGAGAACGGACGAGGGAAGTGCAAGACTTAAAAGGCTGATAACAAAGTTAGCTAATTATCGGTGGCATGACGGTGATTTAGTATCACATGTGATCAGGGTCAATCAGATGATACAGGAAATCATCTTGAATGGTTATCTTATGTCGAATTTTGAAAATGTGCCGACTTTGATGAACACTCTTCCACCTGAATGGCAAGCAGTGTTAGATTGGCTATGGGAGGTCAACGTGGTCCCAAGTTATAGGAGGTTAGTGGTAGCTTTTGTTAGAGAATACTATAGGATTGAGTTAATCAAAACTTCAACCCTTAGATTGAGCGCCACATGGCGCAGAGTGAATGCGCCTTGGAGGTGACATGAAAACTCTCCAAAAGTTTTTCCATGGTTGGCAAATGTGCCTTCAAATTTCTTAGATATTTTGACTAACAGATTAGAAGGAACATTCCCTATTTATTTCTTAGATTAGTTTGAGATGTTTTTGGGTGTGAATATCTTTTTCTATATTGATATTTCTTTGTATATATTACTTAGTGTAATGGATAATTGTATTATGTGAAAGCATTGTTATTCTATTGGATGTTAGATATTATTTGCTTCTGTTATTGTTGACTGTTATGGGTAGTTCATGGAAGTTTTTGTAACTTCACAAAATTAATTTTGCATAAGACAATTATGTTAATAATAATTTTGAGTTAGGATTTTTGGAGGATGATTGGAAATATAGTGACCTTTTGATTCTGAAACCTTACTTGAAATTATTCATTGATATGATGAGTTTATGCAAAGTGGATGCATAAATGATAGGTATTAGTTATTCGTGCATATATGTCTAATGTGTTCAGATCGATGGTTTCAACAACTAAGAACGTAATTGCTGATATGAACGGCAACAATTGTGAAATATTAAATATGAAGATTCAATATGTGCTGGAAAAGCAAAAAGCACTAGAAGCTCTTGACCATATTATGGAAGATCTTGAGGATGCCATGCGCCACCTTGAGCTAATAGAGGACCGTCTAACGGCATTTGAGTCGAAAATAGACATTTGCAATGTTGGTTCTAGCTTAGAAAGGGCTTTGAGCTCTAAGCACAAGCATATTGATTCGTTCAATATGTGGGATTACAAAGGATTAAGTCCTTGTTGCAAGAAATCAAGAGTTAACCAACACAAGAGAGGAAAACGTCATCAAGTGAAGAAAATGTCAAGGGTGAGGTGTTACAATTGTGACAAGAAATGTCACTATGCTCACAACTGTTGTGAGCCAAAAAAAGGTAAACACCTCTTGTACATTTGAGAACTTTGCTTATGTGTCAAGTTCTGTATTATTGGTTGAATCCAATCATCTGTGGATTATAAATTCAGGAGCGACAGACCATATTGCGAAGGATAGAGAATCCTTCGTGGAATTCCGACGATACCAACTAGAACTAAGTTGATCTATGTAGGAAATAACTCCAGAGCTGAGAGTTAAAGGAATTGGCACCTGCTAATTGAACATGCGTAGTGGACGCATCATGTTCCTACATGATATTCTATATGCTCCGGAGATTCATCGAAATTTAAGTGTCTGTTTTGATGTTGGTTAATCTTGGTTTTAATATGAACTTCCATAATAGAGGTGTAGATTTATATTTTGACACAAACTAGTATGGTTGTGGTTATTTTCTAGATGGTTTTATTGTACTAGATGTTGACTGTGGTGATGTCAATATTTGTTATTCCATTTTCACGTCTTCTACTTCATATGATAATCATGTGAATGTGTGGCATGCTAGACTTGGTCATATTGGCCAACAACGTATAAATAGACTAACCAAAGAGGGATTGTTGAGCAACATTGAAAAAGTCGATTTGCCCATATATGAGCATTGCCTAGTAGGGAAAACGATAAGGAAACCATTTGGAAACGGTAAAATAGCTGAATTTCTTCTGTGGTCCAATGAATGTGAGAGGAAGGCATGGGGCTGTTTATTTCATCACTTTTATATATGATTATACTCGATTCAGATATATTTATTTGATTTCTCATAAATCTAAAGCATTAAGTTGTTTCAAAAGATTTATGAACCTGGTAAAAAATCAATTAGACAAGAAAATAAAAGTATTGAGATCTGATCGAGGTCGAGAATATTTATCTGATAAGTTCAGAAAATTATGTGATGAAAAAAGGAATAGAAAGACAGTTGTCTATTCATATACTCCTCAATAAAATGGTGTTGCAGAGAGAAGAAACATAACCCTACTAGAAATGGTTAGGTCCATGATTGCGCATGTTAACTTACCTATCACCTTATGGAGTGATGCGTTGTTAATTGCGATGCCTATATACTTAACTAGGTGTCTTCCAAATCAGTTACTTTTACTCCATATGAGTTATGGACAGGTAGAAAACCGGACTTAAGTTTTTTTAAGCCATGGGGTTGTGCTGCCTATACTCATGAGTCCTCTCACAAATTTGGGAAATTGGGTCCCAAAGGAAAGGAGAGTATTTTAATGAGATACTCCGAACACTCGAAAGAGTATGTGTTCATAGGTGAGCATGAAAGTGGGAGTATAACTAAATTTGAATCATGGGATGTTACATTCTTAGAGGATGAATTTCCTAAGAAATGCGAAATAGGGGAAGATTACTCCATATTTGAAACATTGGATCAAGATAATGATATTAGTGAAGTTCGTCCAAGTGGGAGTAATATGAAAAGTGATGAATTGAATTCAACTCATTCTTAATTACAACCACATGATGAGATGATATCATCATTATCTAATCCGAGTGGGAGCATAATGGGGAATGATGTGCTAAGTGTACAATCTTCCATACGGCGAACAAGTCACCAAAGTATTCCCCGTCGATGTTTTGACACTGAAGGGGAAACTTTTATGATTGCTCCGCAAGAAAAGGATGAGCCAAGAAATATTAATGAGGCTCTAAATTGCCCTAGTAAGGAAAAATTGATCCATGCAATGGAAGAGGAAATGGAGTCAATGAAGTCAAACTATGTTTGGGAACTAGTTGATCTTCTAAAAGGATACAAAGCTATTGGGAACAAGTGGGTTCTCAAAATAAAGCGAAAGCTAATAGCTCGATAGAAAGGCATAAGGCTCGCCTTGTGGCGAAGGGGTATAATCAACAGGAAGGAATTGATTACGAAGAAATATTTTCTCTTGTAGTGAGATTTACCTCGATTTGCATTATTTTGGTAATAGTGGCTAGTATGGATCTTGAGTTACATCAAATGGATGTAAAGACTATTTTTCCTCAATGGAAAATTAGAGAAATAAATATATATGGAATAACCTGATGGTTTCATAGTGAAAGGCCAAGAAGAAAAGGTATGTCGACTTTTGAGATCGATATACAGCCTTAAGCAGTCGTTAAGACAATGGTATATACATTTTTCATAATGCCGTAATGGCATATGACTTTACAATGATAGATAATGATCATTATGTATATATCAAAAGATCCAAGGATCAATTTGTGATCATATCATTATATGTTGATGATATACTAATTGCCGGAAGCAATATGGAGCTTGTTAATACTGTCAAGAGTTGTTTGTCTTCCAACTTTGAGATGAAGGATATGGGTGAGGCTGCATACATTCTTGAAGTTAAGATTTCAAGAGATCGTTCGAAGAGATCGTTGTCTCTTTCACAAGAAACATATATAAATAAGCTTCTTGAACGATTTCGTATGCAAAATTGTAAACCCATGGACACTTTTATTGCAAAAGGTGAAGGATTGAGTCATAGATTGTATCCAAGGACTCCACAAGAGAAGGAACAAATGAAACATGTTCATTATGCTAGTGCTGTTGGGAGCTTGATGTACTCTATGATATGTACAAGACCTGGCATATGTTTTACAGTTGGAATGGTGAGTAAATACCAATCAAATCCAGGTCCAGCATAATGGAAAGCCGTTATGAGAATACTGAGGTATCTAAAGGGGACTGCTGATTATACGTTGAGTTATTAAGAAAATGATCTGCGACTCTAAGGCTATTCTGATGTTGATTGGATAGAAGATTTAGATGAAAGAAAATTTGCCTCTAGGTTTGTTTTCTTACCGAATAATGGCACCATATGTTGGAGCAGTAAGAAACAATAGTGTATAGCATTGTCCACGATGGAAACTGAGTTCATGACATTATCAGCAGCAATATAAAAAGATGTTTGGTTTAAGAGATTTTTGGATCATTTAGGTGTTATTGGAAATGTTGTAGATTCATTATTGGTTAACTATGATAGCCAAGTAGCAGCAAAAGCGTACACCAAAGATCCAAAATATCATGGTAAGACCAAACATATAGATACCAAGTATAACTTTGTCAAAGATATGGTTGCACAAAAAGATGTGAACTTACAGTACATATTACGCATAGATTGGTAGCAGATCCTATGACAAAACCAAAACCTAAAGATGTGTTTTGTGGCCATATGAAATCTCTAGGATGGCGTAGAATCTGATGTACTGGATTGTAATTTCCATGAAGTGTTCACATTTGATGAATTTGTGTTTTTTCATCATTAATGCCTATGAATATTTGTTTAATCTTTATGCATCTTATTGCTCGGTGCGTTACTTTAGGTTGATAAAGTATGTCGGATAGATAAAAGATTAGCCCACTCACACGGGTAATCGCCTATATTTACTGTGTGATAAATAGAGATGAGACTGTTTTTAAGCTTATTATCTAGGTGATAATCGAGAGCTCAAGCTTTAAACACGTATGTCGCCTTAACTGAGTGTTATGATGAGGACATAATACTTACGATGTCCGAAAGTAAAATACCCCACATATTTTACTTTATCTGTCTAAGATGTCAGATGTGAGTTTTGATGAATTTTGTGAATGAGTAGATACGTGAACTCAAGTTAGATATTGGGTATGTCTGAACTATCATCTGTACGGTATTGAAGGTGTAGACATATGCTCCATGGGAAATGAGTTAATACCGTAATACGTATTACATACTACATATGCATGAGACGACCAATAAGAGTGGCAAAAAGTTTGATCTCAACTTTTATGCCGTGTGAGACTCTTGAGGAAAAGAGTTCCTCAATTTTTATTCCCCTCATGACTCTTACTTATTCTCAAGATTTCTATTTAGTGTTTGCTATCTTAGGATGTTACCAATGGTCATGAGTTGATTCGATCTAATGGGACATTTCTAGAAAAGCAAGCTAAACTGAAATTGAGAGTTTGAAGGAAAGAGGAAGATCGAATTTGGAGAATCACATTGTAATTTTGTATTCACCGGTTAACCAATTATGACTATCTTTAGGATAATCATAATTGTAAATACAATTTCATAGAGATAATCTATCTTAGAAGCATTTGAAACACGAAATTCTGAGAGAGCTGAGGAAGAAGAAGGAGCAAGAGAAATAGGTGCTTCGAGAATTTCTGGGTCTGTCATGGTGTGAGGATCTTCTCAGCACTGGATTCACCTATCAAGCGCATGGAATGGATAATATCAAAAACGAAACCATGGTAATGAAGATGCGTTGTTCATCTCCATGCAGAATGATCAGGCATCCGCATCCATGTCCCCGACAGATCCCAAAGGATACGTTGGCCAAGCTCCTTCCAGAAACTTGGATTACCAACTATGAAAAGCTACACCAAAGATAACAAGCCGTTCCGGTCCACAGACTCAGAATTCGTACGGAAAAAAGATGGAACTGTTTCCATCAAATTTGGCAAAGAAAAGGAAGAAGGTCCTTCCATCTTCCAGACCATCCTCATGATTGAGCCATGTGTTCCAGAATCCATTTCCGAACCAGATCCAAAGAAGCATGTTCGACACTTCAACGGTGAAGGACATCCTGTCCATCACTATAAAGACGAATATGGTCATTGTTTTTGGGATCCATTTTGCCAATGTTCCTACTGCATAAATTCTCCTGACGAGGTAGATCCTCATGCAAGATCTCCTCCACGACGGAAAAAGCCCAAGGACAAGATGTATCAGAGGTACTTATATGGAGATTCCTCCGTAGGTACTCTTGGTGAGTGTGATAAATACCAGTTCATGGTATCTTATGCACCACCTCCACCACCAGAGTTCAGTACTACACCTCGAACCTCACCAGATCCACCAGCATCACCTCCACCTTCCCCTCCCCAGAAAAAACAAGCTCTCTCTCCATTCTATAAGCCAATCCTCAAGTGGGCTAAGAAACACTCTTACCCTCTCGAAGTTCCAGAAGAAACACCACCCACTTCTTCTATTGCCATGTTCCAAGATACTGACTTTCCTCCTCTTGTGAAGGAAAGTTCTAAACTCTCGTTCCCTGCTACAGAAGAGTTTATTGACCCACATGGTAGATATCGCCATATTCCCAAAATATCTACTCCCACAGACGTGGATGAACATGGAAGACAAAAGAAAACCCCTGCTGCTGAAGCCGTTCTGAACTGGCAATCAGAGACTTTGCTGGCACAAAACAATGCCTTCAAGGCTATTGATTCCAAGATCGGAAATGTGCAACAAGATCTCCGAAGATATGATGAAGGTACCAAGAAGATACTTTCTGAGTTCCAGAAAAGGCTTCAAGCCTTGGAATCAGGACAAAAGCTTGGGTACCACTATCTTGAAAGTCCAAAACCAGAAATAGACAAACTCAAGAAGCAAATTCAACTTCTTGAAGAGGGAAAGTTTAGACCTTTCGATCCATTAGCACCACCTGTTCAAACTGGGTATGCATCCCCAACACCTCAAGTGTCTGTTTTTGCCAACATCCCAGAAGATCCCACCAGAAGAGACTCAGATATACGAAGTCGTCTTAAAGCCTTGAAAAAGGGGAAAGAGAAGACACCACCTACAGAATCAAGCTCAATTGTTATAAGAGAAAGGCCAGACCAGATGATGTTATCAAATCCATTAGAATCCTTTCTGAAGGATTTGGGTAAGCAAGAAGTTGATCCTATTACCCAACAGCCTGAGCCTGATCCTGTCATCCCAGAAGAGCATGTTCTGTTCTCTGAACAAACTTCTTCCTCTTCATCAGATTTAGTATCTACTTATTCCTCTTCATCCTTTTCGGATCAACCAGTTGATTCTCCCCCTTCTGTTCCACCAAACTCACAAATATTCATGGCAGATACTCTTTCGGATTATGATATGCAATCAAACTATTCTGATCCAGAATTTGGACGGACAAGTAATCCCACCAGAAACAATTCAGCCAGACATGTATCCATGGCATCCAAACAATTCTTCTCCATTGATGATATTCCCTATTCAAAATGGCCACACAGACTTGAAGAATTTCATACTTGGTTGAGTACACAGTCCATCACCAACCATGATATGAATGATGTCCTTTATAATTTTGTTACAAGGTTCACAGGGAGCCTTAAATTTTGGTGGCAATCACTCACAGAACAAGACCAGCTTACGTTCTTGTTATCACCCAGTTTCTATCATGCCCTTAATTTTCTATACCATGTTTTTGTGGGAACACCCGGAGATCTCAAAGAACTCAAAAGGAGGGAATTCTTTGAAAGAAGATGCTGCTCCCTTCAGAAAAAGCATCTTGATAAGCATTATCGATTAATGCTTCAGCTTTTTTACCAGATTGGCGCAGATCCAAACCTAAAGCATGTCTTCCTCACTTCCATTCCAACAGAGCTCACCCAGATGGTGGAAAGATCTTTCTTTGGAAAGCAAAGAAGAATATAAGACGTTCCCTTGGGAGAAATCCAGCAAGAAATCCATCTATGCCTGGAAGAGTTATGCTTAAAGCGCCGAATGGTCCGAACATACATCACAAATGACAAGCGTCTTGAATCAACTGTTCCCATCAAAAGTTAAAGATCAAATGTTCCAAGCAAGATTGTGATGGTACTTGCGGCCATTATTCCCGGAAAAATAAGCACTACAAGAAGTACTCGATTAAAAAATCCAAGCATGGCTCCAAGCATTTCCGGAAAAAGAAGAAATGGAGATATCTACGCAAAAGAAAAGATCACACAGGCCATAAGAAGTCAAGCCGTTGCTACATTTGCAACAAGAAAGGACACTTTGCCAAAAATTGTCCTCAGGCGAAAAAAGGCCAGAATCATCTGATTGAAAGTGAAACAGGTATTTCTCTTGAAAATGACGATATTGAGTCCCTATTTTCCGCGATGAGGAGCCAACGGAACAGACTCTTTGTGTTATTCCCTTCTACCAGACTTCCAGTGAAAACGAGTCTGATGAATCAGAATCTGAAGATATTTTTCACATATCTCCCACATCTTCAGAACCAAATCTTGACATATTCTCAAGTCAAACTCACTGTCCCCATTTCCCTGTCAAAATTTTCACTTCAAAGTACGCCAAGCCTATCAATGTTATTGCTCTCATTGATACCGGAGCAAGTTCTTCCATTCTGGATACTAAAGTTCTGCCTGAGGAATATTGGACTCCTCATATCAGATATTTCAACTCTGCCTCTGGAGATACTTTCTCCTCAAGTGTCAGAACCACTCCAATTACTATCCAGTTTTTTCCCGAATGCTCCATAAAAGCAAAAATCTTTGGATCAAACCTCCCCAACAAAGATTTGCTAATCGGGTGGGACATTATGACTCAGATCTCTCAACTCCGCATCATTCCTGGAAAGGGTCTTAGATATAAAAATCATTTCTCTGAGTTTGTTGATATCCAGAGACTCTTTTCCATCCAGATGAGTCTGTTAGATCCAATCATGCAAAAACTGTTAGAATCATGCTCGGAATCCCACTCAGAATTTGCTAAAAAATGTTCTCATCCCTTATGGGAAAATCCAGAATTCTTTGTCCGTCTCCCCTTCAAGAAAAATGAAGACATCAACCCAACAAAGGCAAGTCATGCGGGAATGAAGCCAGAACACTTGGCTTTAGCTCAAAGAGAATGCTCAGAGTTATTGCAACAAGGCCTTATTGAAGTTGCTGATTCTCAATGGGCTTGTGAAGCCTTTTATGTCAATAAACGCGCCGAACAGAACTGAGGAAAAATGAGACTGGTAATCAACTATCAACCTCTTAATCTTTTCCTCCAAGATGATAAGTTCCCTCTACCATCTAGAGATTCTCTCTTTAGTGGTTTAACCAAGGCCCATATCTACTCCAAATTCGACCTCAAAGCCGGATTTTGGCAATTGGGCATCCATCCTGAAGACAGATCCAAAACAGGATTCTGTATCCCAAACCAGCACTTTCAGTGGAAAGTTCTTCCTTTTGGCTTAAAGGTTGCCCCATCCCTTTTCCAAAAGGCCATGTGTCGCATTTTCCAACCCATCCTGTCAACTGCAGCAGTGTATATTGACGACATTCTGCTCTACAGCCCTGATGAACAGAGCCATTGCCAACTCCTTGAGAAATTTGCAGGAATCGTGAAAAGGCATGGCATTATGCTTTCGCAAAGGAAAATGAATATTGCCCAGACAGAAATTGAATTTCTTGGTATGCACCTCAACAAGGGTACATACTATCCAGGGCCACACATAGCACAAGAATTATTGAAGTTTCCTGAAAAGGACTTCACAAAAAAACAAGTTCAGCAATTTCTTGGGATAATCAATTATCTCAGAGTTTTTGTCCCAAACATTGCAAAGCTTCTGATTCCTTTGCAGTCCATGTTGAAAAAGAACTCCCCACCTTGGGGAAAAATCCAGACTAAAGCGGTTGCTGAGCTTAAGGAGATCATGCAGAATCTCCCACCATTACAAATACCATCAACGGGCAAAAGAATTCTTCAGACTGACGCCAGTGATGAATACTGGGCAGCCGTCCTATTTGAAGAAATTGATGGTAAGAAACACCCTTGTGCTTACAAAAGTGGAAAGTTTTCCCAGGCTGAAATGCATTACCATTCCACTTTTAAAGAAATCCTAGCAGTCAAAAATGGAATCAAAAGGTTTGAATTTCATCTTATCGGCCATCACTTCCTGGTCGAATTAGACATGGCATCTTTCCCACAGATGACCAAGTTCAAACAGAAACAAATTCCAAATCCTAAACTGCTTCGATGGTCTGAATGGTTTTCAAAATACTCTTTTGAAACCAAACACATTCCGGGGAAAAAGAATGTTCTTGCTGACTTTTTGTCAAGACCCAAAGCACCAGCTGAGATCAACATGTACATCAAGAGGCCTGCCTTCAACATGCTCCATTATGGTGTCAAATACAAAATTGAGAAAATTAAAGACGCGCCAAGCCAAGCATATCCCCAAGAGATCATTCAGCAAATCCAGAATGACAGCCTTACTGAGAACATGGAGAACCTTATGTGGCAATGCCACACAGACCTTTTCAGATTCAATGGAGGTTCGATTCTTTATCCTTTCGGGTTAAATTTGAATTATCCTTTTATTCATCCTCTTATCTGGAAGGAAGATGATTTCCCTGATCAACTCGAAACGCTGCTATGGTACTTAACCAATAAGTACTTAATAGCCATTGAAATCCCCACAAGAAGATTCATTGCTAATCTAACCAGGATATTTATGCTCGGGAGAAACGTCGAAAAGGAATGTGATAGAAATCTTTTAGATTTTCTAAATTGGTTCTATCATCCTACATGTTGGAGACAAGACTTGGAAAAAGAACTAAGAACCATGACACCAAATCCGGAAGTCCACACCATTTTGTTCTTCAGACGTCCATGGAACTTTTTTAGAAATAATGGCGGTATTCTCGACGCACCACTCGAAATAGGAACCACAGCCTATAAACCTCATTTGAACAACCGAGAAGCCCGAATTCACAAATCTTATCCAAGATCTGTTAGGTTATGTGAACATGAATACAGAGAACTCCAGAGAATCCTATGCCAGGAAAACAAGACCATTCCCGAAGATGTCTGGAATAATGCATCCACTACGTGGGACCATTATGACCTAGCACCAGAAGCTAGTGAAGCACTCAGGCAAAACAGACAAGCTGTATCATCCCAGGAACACGAAATGACAACCGAAGAAGACATTGTCCAGTCCACTCAGGACCCCTATGCACGCTTTGGAGGTCCTCTGTCCCAGAATCCCTACGAACAAGGACCTTCGTCCTCATCCCAACATATGGACACAGCCTACTATGCACAGCCCTCCAACTGGCCTCAACCAAGCTTTCCTAACAAAACTACTGGTGAAAACACAGACTGAGCAGCAGAAGAAGCATCCCATTTGGCTCATGAAGCCTCCTCATCTCAAAGGCTGAACCAGATTCTTTCACCTCAAGACCTTGAAGCCCTCCAGCAGAAGTATGAAGCACATCTCCTAGAAGACAGTTCAGATGACGACTCAGTATGTAGCTACAATGCTCGAGACGGACGAGATCGTTGAGTCCGTACAATTTCATTGTAGCAAAGTACTGTTCACTTTTACTGTAGCACTAGGCTAGGGAATGTACTGTTCACAGTACAGTTACTGTTCATAGTGTGCGAATAATTCCCTCCCGAAGGCTTTCGGCGCCTCTGTTTGTTTCTGGACCCGTGAGTTGGTCCCTGTGTGTCCTAGTTTACCTTTATTTGCCTATATAAGGCATTGTTGTTGTATCGTTTTGGGCAGAGTCCCCTGAAGTAAAGAGTGTGCTTTGTGAAAAATCCCTATGGCTTTCTAAGTTTCTCTTCTTCTCAAGCCTGGTAGGATCCTTCGAGAAATGCAGCTTGGGTAGATTAGAAACGTTTCCATCCTGGCATCCTCTGAGTGTCTCTAGGCTCTGGATTAAAGGGCTGAGTGGTTTTCTGCTAAAAGGCTGTCCCTAAAGGGCTTGAACGGGAGTTGTTCGCCCAATGTGGGATGCATACCTGCAGGAAATTTACTCTCCTTCCCTGATTCTAAGTCTAGGTCCATTTATGGTATATATCATTGTTTAAAAGAGATTAAGAGAGATATAAATGTGATCGATCGATCTAGGGTACTGCATACTAAATCTACTCAGAGTGTGATGTCCATTATGAGCTGCTATATATTCCTAACAGATGTATAGCAGCGAGCTCTCAAAGTATGCCGGTCGCACGGATTATTCACTAATATGAATATTGAAAAGAGGTAAAGAGAATCATGTTCGACCCACCATGTGCAAGTGGGAGATGATGGTTTTATGTGATGGGCTTAAGGCCCGTCTGCCCATGTTAGGCCTAAACGCTCGGCCCACAAGATTAGGGCCCATGGATGAAGGGGTACGTTTCTTTATTTGGAGGGGACGTATATAAGGGAGGAAAGAGAGGGAGGGACATACCTTTTGGCATTTTGTACGTACGTTCCTCTCCCTCTCTCCCTCCAAAAAGAAAACAAACGCAAAAGGCGAATCCATCTTCCCTTCAAGGCTAATCAACGTCATCGGATCGAACGAGATCAAGTTTCTCTTCCTCTTATCAGCATTGGTGTTTAATCTGTGACTAACAAGGTACGCTCGAATCCGTGATGTGCTTTAAGATCGGTGATACGTGATTTTCCCGGACTTGTCTTCCGCATTCGTTTTAGGGGTTCGATTTAGTGTCGAATTCGGTTTTCGAGAATCCGATATTCTCAACACCCAGAAAAACTAAACAAGACTAATAAGCAAACCACCCGTCTTCTCAAAGCCCCCTCTAAAATCAGCGCAAACCCTCCCCGCGGAAGATGGTCACTGCACGGCAAAAATGGATCTAGTCAAGCTGGAAATATACGTCCATTTCGTTCCGTTTCGTTCCATGAACAGCAAAACAACAATAAGAATGCACTCCTCCAAGCCCACCTCAACAAGATAAAGGTAAGAAGAGAGCGACCACAAAAAGGAGCAAATCAAAGAGCCAAGAGAGCCAACACATCCTCAATGTCCTCAAGGCTGCCTTGCCTCGACACACAAGCAGAAGAGAACCGGCCCATGCTAGAATAAAGAAGATCAAATGAGCAAATCAGAGAGCCAAGAGAGCCAACACGTCGTCAATGTCCTCTCGCCTCGACACACAAGCAGAAGAGAACCGGCCCATGCCAGAATAAAGAAGATCAAATGAAGACAAGAGCCGAGTGGACGAACCTAGAGGTCTCAACTCTCTCGAGCTCTCAAGTAAGCTGCACAAAGTCAAAGACAAAGACGGAGAGACGGAGACGGAGGAGGAGGAGGAGAGATGCCCTCTTTCTTTTCTCTCTTCTCTTCTGTAGGTGTAGGAGGAGTGAAGTTGAGGAGTGAGAAGAGGCTGATTTCGTTATGACGAAGAAAAGAGTCAGAGGAGGCGAGGGTACACATGCGCGTGAGGAGGCGAGGGTACACATGCACGTCACTCTCTCTCTCTCTCTCTCTCTCTCTCTCTCTCTCTCTCTCTCTCTCTCAGAGCTTACAGACACCTATTTTTAACAACATGGTGAGAGCATGACAGAAGAAGAGAGAGGGATGTGTCGTGCATGTGCGCAGGAGCTTCTTTTCTTCTTTTTTTCTCTCTCTCTGCATTTTTTTGTTTTTACAAAAATAAGCTCCTATAAACCTATGCCGATTACTTAAAAATTAACGAGAGAGTGGTTTAGAGTTGAAGAGGTCCACCAAAAATGGGAAATGGGAATGCTTGCTAGAATTTATCATAGAATTTATCCAAGGCTTTCACGCATTCCAAAGCCCAATCAAAATGCACAAAGGATAAAAAACACTCTAATTTTGAAACAATTTATTAAACAGCTAGAAAATTAAAAGGAGAGAGGCCCACGCAATAAAAATTACAAAATAGTAGCATATGGTTTGATCCGAAAGCCATACAAGAACTATGAAAAATTAAAAGAATAATAATTAAAGTATATAATTGAATCGATTAAAATGTTTATAGCGCATATAAAGCAGCCCAGCTTACATAGTTTTGTTCATCAAATATTTAAAATATCCAAAAAAAAAAAATGAAACTTCAAGTTGGAATAATCCAACGTTGCAGCACTTAAAATCTAAATCCCCACTAATTTGTTAAGTATTTAAATTATATGAGATAAAACATCCCGCGTCATCCCATCCCACATAAGCTTTCATTTGCCATCTAAGAGCCTCTTCATTCTCCTCATCGGAATTTCTAAATCTAATCAAGGAAGGGGGGGCGTTGAGCATTATTATGGACTCTGGAAATTTAATTCAACCAAAAATGGAGAGCTTCCTTAGGGTGGTATATAAGAAATTAATACTAGAAACTAATCTTATTTCCGTACAAGATATATAATATATAATGCTCCTTCGGCTCCGTAGAAAAGCAGAGAAGCAGCAGAGGTAAAAGAGAAAATATTGGGTGGGTTTAACCCAACACGTAAGCGGTGGGTTAAACCATTCAGTTGGTGACGCGTGGCGCCATGTAAGCAAGGCGTCGGGGTTCAAAATTCGCGCGGCTGCGTGTGGGGCCCTCGCTGCTCTGCTCTCCTCTGCGGCTGCGACGCCGAGCCCCTGTCAAATCATCCTCTCCCTCCTCTCTCTCTCTCTCCCTACTCCGTTCCGTTCCGTTGCGGAGGAGGAGAACAAAAAAACTCGCACCTGCTTCTCTTCCCCCTCCTCTGCTCTCTCTCTCCATTCTCTCGACTCCGACGCCCCCGACTCCGACGCTCCTCAAGGCGGTTGCCTTGGACGCCGACGACGCCGCCTCCGCCCCCGACGCCCTCTCGCGACTCCGACGCCCCCGACTCCGACGCTCCTCAAGGCGGTTGCCTCCGACGCCGACGCCGCCGCCTCCGCCTCCGCCCCCGACGCCCTCTCGCGACTCCGACGCCCCCGACTCTGACACTCCTCAAGGCGGTTGCCTCGGACGCCGACAACGCCGCCTCCGCCTCCGCCTCCGCCCCCGACGCCCTCTCGCGACTCCGACTCCGACGCCGACGACGACGCCTCCGCCTCCGCCCCCGCCTTCGCCCCTGACGCCGACGTCAACGCCGACGCCCTCCGCTTCCGCTTCGGCGAGGGACATCGACGACCTGCCGAAGAACGCGGCCAACTATCATGTCGGTCCTTTCGGCACGAAGGTTAGCCTCATAGAGTGGATTGCGAATCCGAGATCTGCATTTTATCTCTTCGACATGTATTCTTACCATGAGATGTGATAGTTTGTGTCTATAGACTGATCTGTTTACACTTGGAGTGCATTATTGGTCTCATGCTGCTTTTGATAGTTGTATTTTACTTATAATTTAATCATTGTTCGTTTGATGCGCTACAGTAACGTCTCGCGTTTGATGTTTATATATGGATCTTTGTGCTGATGAGTTCCTTTCCATTTTGTGAAGACATTCAAGTCAGAAGACTGCGGTTATAGGCACTTCTAAATATTTGAATGGGAGAGTTTTTTGGTTTTTCTGAGAATGTTAGATTAGTTAATCGCTATATGTTCAAATGGTGCGGATGTTTTGTCTTTTCTGTTTCTGAACGAGCGCTTGCTGTGAACTCATGCTGTCACTTTGCATTCAATTTTGTCGATCCAGTGAAACAAAGTGATAAATACAATTGACTGTTGTTTTTCCCTATTTGGTAAGTGCTTATCACAAAATGAAATCATTGGCTCAACAGGACCAGTAAAGCTACATTGACCAATAATTTTGATCAGAACAGTATAGAATTTTTGGTCAATTATGCATTGTGAAACTGCGATTTGGAGGCTTTACGTGCATTCTTATGATATTGGTCAGTAAACAGAAAATGCAACTCAGTGCTGGGAGTTTTTAAAGTTGTAGAGGCATGTCGCTTGGTGGCTGATTGTTCATTTGCGAGTCCAAGTTTGACAACCAACGAAAGCTGTTTACCATTGATTATCGAGTTAAGGTAGGAGCCTGGATTTCCTGGAGAAAATGGTTCCTCAATTACTACAGACATCAGCATAAATCCTTGCTAATCATTTGCTCCATCATGCAAGAACGAGGACGAAGCAGCTGCAAAAGAAAAGGAGAGAGAATGCCACGATGAACACCGAGTAAAGTACTAACTTCTCAAGCAAAGAAAGAAGATGCTTCCTCTATGTTCTTCCCAAGGTTAGTCGTTCTTCACCCCCACAGAAAAGGAAAATTAAAGATTTAAATGCATGAAGTGTTTTATAAATATCAGCGGCTCTGTTTTTTAACTTCCCATCCCTTAGACCTGATAATAGAATGTTACATATTTTTTTTCCGATTCGGGCGTCATCAGAATTTTCCTTGGGTCATTTCTGTATGTGGTAGAATATCGATTCTGTCTCGTGTACTTATTTTCTTGCGGAGTTTCTGGTGTTTCATCCAAGGTTGGTTGGGTCTCTAACTTCATCTGGATTCGTGCATGATATCGATCTCATTTAATATTTGCCTCGGAATCATGGGTTGACAATTTGACATGATGTTATCTTCTTCATTATGTTGTTGTTGTTGTTGTTTTCTCCAATCCTGATAAATGATCTGGCATAGCTGTAGATGATTCTTGTTTTTAGTATGGTCAGTTCGATCTGGGCAGTGACTTTCTGTTGATTCAGTTGCTATGGAAACTGAATGAATGGATTGCCCAGTTCTTCTATCCTTTTTCCCCGAGTGTTCGTTTTAAAATGAGGTCCCAAGATAATGGGTAGATATATATATGCATATCATTATATTTGTGTTGGCCTGTATTAGGACATGAACATCCACAGTTCTATACAGCAAGAGTTTGATTTCTGCCTTGATTTCCCTGTTTAATTCAAAAATTTCTTCTCTGCTTGGAAATTGCTGTGGCTCGAAGAATTGTCAGTAACAATCAACCTTTTGATCCCAAATCTCTAGTTATGCATCATATCAGAGGCTGCAATATGCAATTGTATAATATCTGTCTCAAGTCATCTCTGTTCTTTTCTTATATTTCTGGGCCTTTTTTTGGCATTTGTTGTCGATTCTAGCAAGTACTCTTTTTAAGTGCTGGATTTTAGGGGAGAGAAGAAACATAACCGAATCATTGGCTGGAATGTGGTCATTTTGGCACATTGCAATATTTAAATTTGTTGTTGGGAAATGCATAATGTAATTGCAGAGCCAGATGTCCCTGCGTAGAAGGGTTGAGGATTCTATTATGCCAAGCCTGCTGTTGAGTGATTCGACCCATGCAAGCATAACTGCTAATGGTGACATGATATTGTCAATGTGTTCTGTGACATGTCATATCAGATTCATATCCACTTTTTGATAGATTGTTGACAATGGTAATAGGCATGATACAGATTGGAGTTCAATCCTTGATGTGAATAATCCTCCAACATGATGTCTTCTGTAAATCAATCCTGGCATTTTCATGGGTTCTTGTTTGGTTCCAGAAAAATTTTAGCAATAGTTTTGAGCAAAAGGAAACTGTGAGCTAGACGTTCTTTTGCCATGGTGCGAGAGTGGAATTGCATCTAACAATGATCATTGTCTTGATCCTTCCTAATCACAAGGGCACACCATATATCACAGCTTAACTGTTATCGCCCAACAGCTTGTATGCATTTCTAGGAATGGCTTTGTACATCATGAATCCATAAGCTTGATGGACTTCCGTTTTCTTGCTCTAGTTATGGGAACAACTTGCGTTTTGTGCCATAAAACTTCGACTCCCACTTTTTTTGCCACGAGCATCTGTTGTCTAGTTAAGGGTTAACACCCTGATGCCAATGTTATTAGAATCTCACTTTCTCTTATTTGACTTTCCATCGTGCTAGGAAAGTTTCAATGTATAGGTTAATCTAGCCAGTTTGTTGGGAGAAACATGACCACTGGACTGACTCGTAAAGTTCGGCTAGTCAAGTGTCCAAAATGTTGGCAGCTTCTTCCAGAGCCAGCAGATGTTTCTGTGTACCAACGTGGTGGATGCAGCGCTGTCCTTCGAGGAAAAAATGTCAACTTAGTGTATGAATTATTGGGTTTACAAATTGATGCGTGCCCTTGCTAATTTTATTATGTGGTCACTTATTTCAAGCATCATCTTCACCCTTTAAATAATTAGGTATTCTGATTTGTATTCTTCATCGTGGATGCTTTTAGATGGTGTCTTTCTCAGCAATTGTAGAGCATCTCTTCCATCGGATTGATTCTTAAGCTGAAAGGATTTGAAATACATTAACTGCAAATCTCTGGATTCCTAGGCTACCACACAGAAATAGATACATTACAGGTTCTCACAGCAATTGGACAGTAGATTATTCCACGGATAACAGAAGTCCAAGGACTTGGATTGCTGAAACTAAAATACAGGTAATGACTTAACAAAATGCTTGAAGCAGAACGGGTATCTAGACGATTTTCCTAGTCAATGAGAGTTAGTTATGGACACTGAGATGTATAAGGCCAATGATAAGAAGACAAGTATGACTGTGAGATGTTGACATATGCTGTAAGGGCAAAGAGTGTTCTCTTTTTTCTTTTTTAACCCAAAAATCTGAAGAGGACACTTTTTGAATGCTTTGAATTTCATGTGAGAACATGAAGAGACTTGTTCTAAATCATGCTATTGACAGGACTGTCTTCTAGTTCAGTTAGGTCTTTCTATTTTCTTTTGTACTTCATCTAATTTTAATATTTAATGTGAACTTAATGGGTAGCTTGAAATATTTTTCTATTTATACCAGTGCTTACTTATCACGTACTCTTTTTGGACATTAGTTTAATGACTATGATACAATGACATACATGCTCTTCAAGTAATAGCCTTTTTCAACTCGATGTAGATCATGCTCAGCATTTCTAATTTAATTCATCCGCCTCTGCAATATTCACATTGATGTAGAACAATCATAAATGCTTTATGAATTTCCTTTCTTTCTCAAGAACTTGAGATGAGATCACATGTAGATGCTCAAACAGCAGATTCTCACTGTCACCTAGTGTACCTGGGAGTCATCTAGCACATTCAATATGATGTAGTTGACAATAACTACCAAGGAGAGAGAAGCGAAGTTTGACGGGGCACATGAATTCAATCAATCATTCAACAATAACAGGTCTCATTAAAGTCTGCTAATATCAAGCGGAAAATCAACAAAACTAGGAGTAAGGTTTTATTCCCATCGGGGTTGGCAATCATGTCATGTAACGCAGGCATCGCTAAGAAAGTGAAATTTCAAAACGCCCATTGTACTTTGGACCATTTAGAAAATGATCAGAGTATGTATATTTTTTCAACTCAATCAGAGGCCATGTACTTCTCAAATAGGCGAAATAGCACTTCTGCAGGTCTTCTGCAAAGAGTCAACATCACTCATGATTGTTTCATCCCTTCCAGCACTATCTTCTTCATCATCATAACATATATCCTGGTCCTTTTCTTCTTCGACGAACTATATCAAAGGAATCCAATAAGAGAAGGTTAATATCGCATCATGGACAATGCACACTTACAATACTCAATCAATGACACGCTAGGGATGAACTTTCGATTAATGTGTCAACTAGTTGCACAAAATTCTCCAGGGCAACATGTAATTGGTTCCAGAAAATTTGTATATGCTGTTTTCATTTACATTTCAGAATGCGGCAGCTTCAAAAACACGTTTGGAAAGACACTGGAAATTATTTTACAACTTCGACAATGGAAAGCATGTTATGAATGAAAAAAGAGTTCAAAGCTGAAAATGACATTTTGGTGTATCCAGTATTTATTCATTCTAACAAAAGCACAGATCTTTGGAAGGAAAAAGAAAAATTCTATTTTACAGCTTTGATGGAATACAAGCATATACTCCCATTTTTCATCCCGTTAGAGAATTTTCATTTTCATTCACACGTTTCCAAGAAAACAGAAAACAAAAATTAAAATACTACCAAAGTACTTCCACTTCCACTTCCAATCAAGGACCAAACATGCAAAGCCAGGAACCACAATGCAGGCAATTGGCCAGATATTATTTTGGCTTTCAGATGCAAGAGAATGAAGATGATCGTGAGAAAAGGAGCTGACAGAAGCCAAGAATGACAAAGAGTAAATCCATTGAAGGAATAAGACTAAATAGACACACTCCTAAGTGGTCCAAGCATGAACCAGAATAATCAATTATGGTCAGCCACTAGGTCTAACACCAAATTAAGCAGTTGGACAACACAATGTTAACGATTTGCAAATCATCGTGAATCACTATACCTTGTCCATATCATCTTGCTCTTTTCTAGTAAACCCACTAGCAGCAAGTTCTTTGTCCAGAAAACCAACAGATTTGCTTATTGAATAAAAACAAGGTCTACTGCTTCCTTCTGAATTCTACTGAGTGGAATCCTAATGCAAATGTGCTCCATCCTTATCCGACTATAAACCTTAACATGAATTCTCTGCGAGTGGAATCCAAAAGAAAAAGAAAAAACGAACCTCCGGACGTACGGGAGTCGCCAATGGGGTGCCTACGGTGGGGCTTAGGAAAGCGACAGCGGGAAGCGGCAGCGTCGGCGTCGCGGCGTCCGCGTTCGGGAGCAGGGGCGGTCGCGGAGGAAAGAGAGAGAGCGACCTTCGTTCGCGGAGAGGGAGGCCAAAACGCGATCGGGGTTCGTCGGCGTCGGGGTTAGCCAACAAGGGCGCTCCGCGAGGAAAAGGGAGAGAGCGGAGCGAGGTTGCGAAGGGGAGGCGAAAAGAGCGTCGGCGCAGCGTCGGGGCGGAGGCGGAGGTGGAGGGGTGGAGGCGTCGGCGTCGGCGTCGGCGTCGGCGTCCGCCGGAGTTAGGGCGACGGAGGCAACCGGCGGCGGAGGGGCGTCGGCGTCGTGGGCAACCAGCGGAGGAGAGCAGACGCGTCAGCGGAGGTGGAAAGGGCGTCGGCGTCGGTGTCGGCGTCGCAGGCAACCAGCGGAGGAGAGAGAGCAGAGGAGGGGAAGAGCATTCGGAGAGAAGCCCTGCGATTTTGTTCTCTCGCAAAACGGAACGGAGAACGGGGAGAACGGGGAAAGAGAAAGAGAGAGAGAGAGAGGACGAGTGGACATGTCGCAGAGGAGAGCAGAGGGAGAGAGCGTCGAGTAGTGGGCCCACAGCGGCGCGCGCAAATTTTAAACGCCGACATCGTTGCCTACGTGGCGCCACGCGTCACCAACTGAATGGTTTAACCCACCGCTTACGTGTTGAGTTAAACCCACCCAATATTTTCTCGAGGTAAAAGGAAACGGGAGAAGGAGATGGTACGATTCGTACCGACAAACAACGCTACCCTGAAAAAGGCCCTAGAAGTTAGAGCTGCTAATTTCCAACCAAATGAAAAAAAAAAAAAAATCTTGCTAAAAAAAAGCCAAATGAAAAAAATAAAAATAAAACAAAAAAGCAATAATAGATTATACAAAACAAAAAATAAAATGCTATTAAAATGAGAACATGCAGTATGAGTAAGTACTATTATGTTGATGTTGTAATAAGTAAACGATATGCTATGAGGAATAATAGGTATCTAGCTATATGGAAATTAAATCATTTTCTGAAGTCGAACCTAAAGCTTATGCTCCTACTCCTAGCTCCTAGATCAAAGTGACCGGTTCTAATACTAATACGTTGTTGTGCTTTGCTGTGTTGCGGACACAGGAATGAACAGAAAGTGGGGCACTTCCATATAGAATAGATGCTGTTAAAGCAGCTATTGAAGGGTGCCTCATTGCCCTACATATTGGTTCTAACCAAAAAGACAAAGGAAAAGGAAAAAAAAGAAAGAAAAGACAAACTTATGAGACTGTTGCCATTGATACCTCTCATGAGAAGGCTTCGCAACTGGTTTCTAGTAATTAGGTAATAGGTTTCTTTTCCATCTAAATTTGTCATTTAGCATTTATGTAAAGCATTTAGCAGAGAGAAGATGGCACTATGGAGTGGGAGAGGATAAATTTGAATAGCCTAAGCCTAAGTTGTAATCATAAAAAGTTCACAATTTTAATAAGAGGAAAAGATTTCCTCTTAGAAAAGAAGTTGAACTCATTAGAAATTAATGTTTATAGAGAGAGTTATACACATAAAAAGTTCTCCAATTTGGCAGAACTCTTGTAAAAAAAAAATGATTGGAAAGAAGAAACAATTATTATTAATGAAAGTGCCTTTTCTTATCATTAATATGGCTATCTTGACCTATCTAAATTAAAATTATATGGTGGATCTAAAGTAATTTATAAAGTAATTGATTAAAATTATGTGAGTTTCGAGGCAGGCATTCATCCCCACACATCATCATGTACTTAGAATTGTCCCATCAGAATTGTCCCATTGCTATATTAGAATTGTCCTTTGAAGAATGTGCAGGACTCAACGTTCGTACTGTCTGGAAAATGGTGCACAGTGACAAAGTCTTTGTTAATTCAATTCCCACCATATTCAATCTTAGAATAATATTCTTCCGCATTACGACACACTCACACTTTTTAGAAAAGATAATAATTTTTTCTCCACGTTTTTCCTGGAGCAAAATGTAGGGCCGATGCGGATGGGAGACTGGGAACAACGGTAAACAAAATTAAAAGGTGGGGGAGAGAGGAGGGACTCCAACGAATAACTCACGTGACCAAATCAGAATAAATCCCGCGGCTTCTCTCTCTTCAATTAATGTCTGTACTTTTCTTTTTCTTCTTTTCTTTCCTTTTTTTCGTCTTCTTCTTCCTCCTTTCACTCCGCCGGAGACCACCGGAGGCGACCACCTCACCGTCTCAGTCCCCACCGTGGCAGCGAACGCCGGTTGCCAGCGAAAGCATAGACTCGCCGACCGTCCGGGTCGCCCCCGCAATGACGAGAAATGCGGGGCTCGCTCGGCCCCGCGAGGTGCACCGGCCCGACCATTTCCTCTTTGGTACACACTCGAGGGATCGCCATCGCAATCGACAATCACAGCCTCAGCCTCGGAAGATAACGCGGGGGTTCATGTAAAAAAGAATTTGGGTAAGCGCAGTGCAAAAAAATTTTTTATAAGGGTAAATGTGCCAAAAAAATTGATGACGTGCTTCCTAATAAATTGGCTTTTAATTCAGTATTTTTAAATACTAGATCAAATGTACACCATAGAATAGATTGACATAAAGGAATGGAAGGAAAAATTTAAATATAGATTGGGATGCTTAACGTTTTCGGATGTCGCCATACCATGCATCAACTCAGCTTTTACTCTTAACTAAAAATAAAAACCGCCAAACAATCATTTTTCATCTAAAAATTTGAGAAGATATTATTACTCCCACTAAATCAAAAACTCTCACTAATCATTTTACTCATTCCCTCCCATCCCTATGACGGTCCGGCTGCCGTGATTTTTCATTTACTCATTCTGTCCCATCTCCCATCCCTGTAGCGGACCACGTGCCACGCGTCGCCCGGCTGCCGTGATTTTCCTGCCCGTGAAAAAGTAATCATTGCGAATCGCGATAAAAATAAGAATTTTTTTAATAATTTATATTATTATCGAAACAGAGATGGTCCCATGGGCCGTTCCGCGAAGTAAGGTTCATCCCCGCCGTCGCAGTAGCCTCCTCTCGCTAGGGGATTAATAAAGGAGCCTCCCTTCCCCGTCGCGTCGCGTCGCGTCACCCACCTCGAAAGCGTCACGCCACCATAATGGCAACTTCACCTTTGAAACCACCACATCAATCGCATATGATCATCGTTTTCTAATACCACAAACCACTCCCCAATCCCTGACGTACGCATGACCTCGCCAACCCTTAAGGATCGTTAAGGGTGCCCATGAACTGGCCAGGAAGAAACCTCCGCTGTCGGGACCGGACCACGCGTCGCGGGATTTGAGGCGAACCTGACGAAGAGGGTCCAAGGGCACGGGCGGGGACTCGTTCAAAATCGCTGGCCGAGAGGATATTTAAATTTTAAAAATCGGGTTCCCTTAAAAAAAAAAAAAAAAAAAGATGGCCGATTGGAGCCTCGAATTGAATTGACAAATCAAACTTACTCCTTGGAGTTAGATTGTGTAATCCCATTTTTGTTTTCATGGATTTGTTTGTTGCAGCAACAATATCAATGTGTAGAAAGGGAGAGGCTTGTACGGTTACAAGCTCAGTTGGGGGATGAAAGAAGCTCAATTGAGTAGATTAAATCTACCAATTAAAAATAAAATTTGCTTGCAAGACGAAACAAAAAAATAAAAAAATAAAAATTAGGTATATTAGACAGTGGATTAAATCACCCATAAGAATTCAAAGGCAATTTCCTCAAAAGAGTTCATAAAAATAAGGGCACCCTTCCAAAAATTTACCACAAATTTATAAATTTAATCCTCTTCCCTTGTTGTTTTTTACAAAATAATAATAATAATAATAATAATAATAATAATAATAATAATATTATTATTATTATTATTATTATTATTATTATTATTATTATTATTATTATTATTATTATTATTATATACTAATATAGTTTACTTGTGAGTCCGCCAAAATCAAAATTTTATCAGACAAAAAGAATTAATTTAGGAGAGAAAATGGTCTAGTGAGTCCACCCCAATGGCCTACTTAGTCCAATATACTTATTTTGCCTCCTACCAAAGAAACTTATCAATGGTCCATCCTTGTGGCCGTCGCCCCGCTCTTGGAGGAAGTCTCAAAAGGAAAAGGAAAGGAAAGAAAAAAGGAAATACTTAAAAATTCGAATTAAGAGAGAGAGAGAGAGAGAGAGAAAATTGATTGTATCATTTTCTAAATTAGGCCCCAGGTGTTCAGATTTTAGGTCTTGCCTGTTGAGAGTCTTCACGCGGTGGAGGAAGGAGAAAAACAAGTTTCGTTTGTTAGTGTTTAATGGCAGAGAGATACCAAATTATAATTTTACTAGTTGATGAACAAACAAAGCACAAAACACACAAATTTGTCTCGGGGTCAGCTAAAGAGTACTGGTTTGCCCACATATAATTGTCACGTGATTTTGGTGATTTGTAGAGTCGAACAATTTTCTATCATTTCAAACAAATCAATTTTAAATTAAGTGCCATATAATCCATAATCAATTTTAGTACTTAATGAGTACTCAGTGATAATGAACCATGCTCGAAACTGCCTGTTTATTATTTTCATTATTTTTTTTGACCCGTCTAGTACATCACAAGTTATTTTTCCGCATCATGGGGTGCCTACTAACTACTAACTGGCCGGTGGACGGCCAAAGGGCAAGTAAAGGGAAGTGAATATATATATTATTAAAAATGTTCAACCGTGCCACATGGCATTAGGAATTTTTTTTTTTTTTGTATTTTTCCTTGAAAAGTGCTAATCTATACCACATTCATACATCAAAGTAAAGAGGAATTCCTATTATAAAGAAAAGAAAACTCGCACATGGTGAATCCTAAATTTCACAAAGAAAAAAAGTAAAATGTATAGGAAAATATACTTAATTACAAAGAAAATATCTTGTCAAATATTTATTTACCAATTAAAAAGAAATTTTGGGAGAGAAAGAGATGTCAGTTAGTCTAGAATTAAATTGAATTCACAAAGAATTTCATCAAAAAGTTCCATAAAATCAAAAAGTTTAATAAAATAGAGTCTATTGCATACATCCAACATTCTAATTTATTACTGAGATCAAATCCCTCCAACTCCAACAACAAACTCCAAACACCATCGTGGTCCATGACTTTAGTAGATTTTGGTTAGTTCACAATTTAGTATTCATTATTTGGGGGTTATTTCGGGGTGATGAAATAAAATCAAGAACTCTAAAAGAATGAACTCACCATACCCCTAGTCACCCACCCCCTACCATTTACTAAGATCGATTAATGATAATCCATTGTTAATCCAAAGAAGGCATTGGATTGTTAATCCAAATATGTAATAATACCAAAAATAATTTCTAAAGACCAAAAACGATTAGTGATGCGTGAGCATATTAGATTAGGTGAAAAAAATTTCACAGCTTTATAAAGTGCTTAATAAAGACCCCAAAAAAAAAAAGTCGGCTCTTCCTTCTACTTAGTCTCCATAGAACGGACGAACTCGACAGAGCTTCTACATAGTCTCCACAGAACTGACGAACTGGACAGAGCGAAGTATACTCCCCAGACGACGTCCGACTACACTAGTCATGGTTTCCCAAAGAACTCTAACCATTTGGCTTAGTTGGAGTGTAATTACTCCTTTCCTCTTATGTTTTACCAACTGATTTTTTGTAGCCCATCAAATAAATATTTTGTTGCCTGCACATCTAAGATAGATGACTACAATGTATAAGAGACTAACACGTTTCATTTTAATCCTCTTCCCCATCCAATCAAGATTAGAAATAGTCGAAGATCGGGAGGGGGCAGTGAAGAAAGGGGAGGAGCTCTTCCTTCTTGAGTTCTTGAGATGGGTTGGGTTGAGTTCTTGAGTTGAGATGGGTTAGCATTAAGTAAGTATTATTCATTAATGTGGTAATTTTCTATATATCCTACAAATGAGTACCCCAAGCACTCATTCACTCCTCGAGAATGTGGGAATTGAATGGCAACTAAATAGGAATCTCATGAAACTGAAAAATAATAACTAAAAACGGCCACCAAGGTCCAAGAAGCTTTGGCAAGAATTAGTCTGGCCCAGGGAGGTTTTGGATTTTGTATGATTTTTCTGTAGACTATGCAAGTGCAGCGGATGTATAATTGTTCATTGATATAAGGCTCTCATCCATCCATCTAGAAAATATTACTAATGGGTACTTATTTCAACATTTCATATGAAGACATATTGGCTCTAACCAAAACTGAAGGGAAAAAAACCCAAAACTTCAATGGTATTGTTGCGGTCGACAGCCAAAAGGTGTTAATTAGTTCTCACGGATGAGGAGAGAAGTGGGGCCCAGCAAAAAGTTGGAGAAATATCCCCAAAAAAGATATTACAATTTTCTTGATTTCCATCTTTATTTTACATCACACTAGAGAGGAGGGCTGGGCTGGCATAATAATGGCGCCGGAGTCTCGTGCTTCCGACCATTCTATTTCCTTTTTTTTTTTTTACTTTTCTATTTTCTACAAAGAAAATTTTTGTCCTCTCTTACTCATCCCTCCTTGAGCATCATCATCTCTTCTCGCTTCCCAGCTAAAAAAAGAGAAATTTTATATCATTATTAAACAGTGGCTATCATCCCTTCTCGCTTTCGAGCTAGAAAGAGAGAAATTTTATTTCTTTATCAAACAAATGGCCGACATTGGAATTTCATCAAAATAATTATCATATGTGTAGTAAATTACTGATTTTTACTCTTTGACTCGAGCCCACTAGCCTTTATTTATTTTCTGGCCATTTTAAATAGGGAAAAAGCCATAAATTTTGATCTTATTTTTTAGTATCATAAGAAATTATTTTCACTCTCCATGGTGGAGAAGGGGACTTAACCCCTTGCATTTCAAACTTATACAACAGTATATCCTCTATTCCAGCACCATTCAAGTGATTTTACAATATTTGGGATTTTTTTGGGCACTAATCTTATATACCGATAAAAAAAAAATGGAAAGTGTTGGTGATGCAAACTCCACCGCGAGGCACGGCGCGCATGGATGCAGGTATTATGATGCCCGACCAAAATAAATTAGAAAGGCCAAGGAAAGGATGGAGAAAATTAAGAGGAGATGCGGGTCCCATCTTTGTTATGCATCCCCGGGCAAAGGGCCTAATTCTTATTTCCATATTTTCTTCTTTCATGAATGGTGGTGTGTTGTCATTTCATACGCTCTCTCTCTCTCTCCCTTTGTACCTTTCGATGCTTCGGGTGACCGATAGAAATTCCTTTTTCACCTTTTTATTATTTACTCACGGGCTTAGGTCACGCAAAAGGGTCTTGTTCCCAGCAAATTAGAAAGTAAAAAATTTGTGCATTTCGAGAGCATGAATGAAAAGGGAGGCTCGAGAAATGTATCTTTATCATGTGGCGTCTCCTGGATTGTTATTCATACGTTGAATAGGGTGATCCTCCCGATCATAAGGCGAGGGCCATTCATTTATAATCCTCTGCCCATGCTTCCTAATTTAGAGGATCAAGGCGCCCCGGCTAGTTTTTATATTTTATTGCCAGGGCAGGGTATGTATATCATATTATTTCTCTAGGAAATCTATCTCTCTCTCTCATCCGATAAATTCTCACTCTCTCTCTCTTCCTAGCTCTACCAACGCCATACCATGCTTGCTCGTTGACGGTAGGACAAAGCAGCTCTCACTTCTTTCTTTTCCTCTCTCCTGACCACCCCTATCATCTCAAACCCGAATAATTCCCACTTCTTGTTTAACTGCTAAGAACTCTCTCTCACTCTCTCTCCCCTAAATCAAAAGTCGCAGCAGAAAGGACAAACCTTCTGCTATCAAAAACTCCAGAAACAGGAAGTCAACTCCTGCTCATACAGTAACCTCGGAAAAAGAAGCCAAAACAAAAAAAAAAAAAAAAAAAGGAAGAAAGAGAGAGAAAACAACATTTTATGTTGTACCAAATCTTTAGGGGTCTGTCCAAAAGCCACGCAGAGGGTGTGGACAATGGCCTTGCCTATTCAACTATGGATTAGAATTGAATAATCTATGGGGGAAAAGTTAAAACCCACTTTGTTTGTTTTTTCCCGCGAGACCCACCATTTGCATTAGCTATACTCTATAGACTCATATATATCGAATGACACCTCAAGTTGAATTTTCTTATATGATGAATGAAATAGACTTTTTTTGATCTAATATCCAAGGGTTATCATTTTCAACTTGGGACAACTATGATCTAAACCTTTTGACCTTTTGACAACTAATTGGCTAGATCTTTTGTCAATTAATTAGCCAAATTTTAGTAAATTAGGACATTTATCCCTACAATGTGGATCAGTTAATATCCATGGTAAATCATAATTCAATGGCTTAAGTATTTCATTAAAATCTATCTAATTATGTATATTCATGGCCGAAACTTTGGCTCCCCCTAAATGATTTTCCAAGTAATGTCTAAAACTTTCGTTGTGAGTTGCCAACTCACTCTTTCACTATATTTTTCCGGACCTTTCATGAAATATCTCAAATCATGATTCAGCCATATTACTCCTTAGTCGAGATGACCAATGTTCTCTCCCGACTCCCCCACAAGCTTGTCTAGGCCAAGACGGTCAGCTGGATTTGAAAGGGCAAATGTAATCATCAGGATTTGTTGAAGAAAATTAGGGTTTGGGAGGCGTAAGCACAGTGAAGGGTAAGCAAATTTAAAATTTCTTTTTTTTTTCTTTCTTTTGCACCTTAAACGGTAAACGAATTTAAGAGAGCGACCTTGAATCTCTCTTCCTACCCACTGCGCGCCATTCTCCCATAAAAGACGCCCCCAACGACCATGGGGAAAAGAAAGAAGTGGGGCCAGCAAAAAATTAGAGAAATGTACAAAAAAGAAGAAAGATTCTGTTTTCTTGATTTAAATCATATCCGATTCCCATTTTCTTGATTTCCAACCGAATAATGTGGCTGAAGCCTTTATTTCTTGGCCATTTTAAATAGGGAAAAAACATAAATCTTGATCTTATTTTTTTCTTTAGTATTATGAGGAATTATTTTGACTCTATGGACACTAGAAATAGGTTTTAGAGGCATGGTTAAGGAAATCTGTCCCCAAGGAAAAAACATGCATTTGATTGACCCTTACTGGTATCACTTTTTGCATGCCTATATGTGGGCCAATGGTGTCAAGATGAAATATTCTCAATGTTATTACTTTTATTATTTACCATTTGTAATAATAAACCCTTGCTAGTATTTCTTGCCTTCCATATTTGGAGATGCGGGCTAAACAGGAGAATTTTAGAATTGTCATGTCCATGCCCTATGTAGCAAGAATATTACCTGTAGCATGGAACCTTTTTTCTTTTGAAAATTATTTGTGGTTAATGAATTCTTGTGAATAATTTTATGTGTGGTGATTCTCGTGAATTTATTTAGCTACAAAACATATGATCTTTATGTTATACAATTCCAGCATCTAAAAATAGAGGGTTGATGGTTAAATTAGTATTTACAAGAGAACTCACCAAGGTCATAGTAATAAAAAAATAAAAATAAAACGAGGACTTAACCCCATGCATTCTACGAGAACATTGCATGTGCATTCTACAAGAACATTGCGTTTGGATTTACCCTGCTGTGGTTCAAGGCCTATGCTTCATTCTCTGGTCAGCCTGCTTACAATGATTGGGACACCTCATTCTACAATTTATTCTTTACATCACTTCTTGTGGCCCCCCGCTTTTCAATCGGGATGTTTCTGCATGCCTTTGCCTTGAGGTATGTAGATCTATCTATGAGTGGCCCCATATCATTTCTATTGTGAGGAATTGATCGTTAGTCCGGTCCGGTCATGTACAATTTCCCAAGCCAGGAAAAACTTTGATTCTTTAGCAAAACAAATACCTAGGTGCAAATTTTTGAGGAGATGATTACCTAGAGCCTAGAGATGACACGAAATGCTTTGCTTAGGAGGGCATAGGCTAATGTTTTTGTTTAAGCAATCTATTCAACTTGCTTTCATTCGTTACCACCACCTTTTCCGAAGGTACATAGTACACTCGATGGATAGAAAGTGAAGCACATCTATTGAGGATGCGGGTAAAGCGGCAATTGAAGGAGGTTGCAACAATTATTTAGCTGAGAATTGTGCATTTAAATTTCATGCCTCACTGCCGGTGATTGATTCTTATAGCATTCCTTTCAATCATCCGATGTAAACAACAATGATAGCCAAGGTCAAGGAAGCAGTCACGAGTAACACCTAGGCTTTGGATTTTATGATTTTTTCGTACTTTGGGTAGGGCATGCGAATCGGCATTGTTCATGATCTAGACATAAGGCTCTCATGGTCCATCTTGAACGAAGAGAATAAATAATTATTAGAGAGTGCTTATTTCAATAAAGACATGTTGGTTCTAATCAAAAAAAAAAAAAAAAAGAAAAAAACAAACTTCAGTGGTCCATTGATACCTCCCATGGGAACCTTTGCGACTAAAAGCACTAGTTTCTGTAAGTAGTTACTAGCCTTGGTCCATTGATACCTCCCATGGGAACCCTTTGCGACTAAAAGCACTAGTTTCGGTAAGTAGTTACTAACCTTGTCCTTCCAAGGTTTCCTTTCCATCTAAATTTGTCATTTAGCATTTATGTAAAGCATTTTGTCCTTAATGAAAAAATTTCGATCAATGTCGAGGATGAGATGATCGGAGAGAAAATGGCACTATGGAAGCGTGATATGAAAATAATCTATGTATAAGTCCAAAAGGGGAAAAAGGGAAGTTTTTTTCTAGGATGTAAATATGGGTTCAAAAGTGGGCAGCACATAAATTTGAATCTTGTCAGTAGTCTTTATTAATTAGCACATCCCAAACCTAAGTTATAATCTTAAAAAGTTCACAATTTTAACCAAAAGTTTCCACTTAGAAAAGAATTTGAACTTATTAGAAACTAATCTTTATAGAGAGATTGTATATAATTGTTCTAGACATCGTTACTTTGTTAGTATTCTTGTGCTTTTCCTCTAACCTATCTATTATCCTATCATTAATTAGGCCTAGAGATGGCTATTTTGAATATTTAAATCATATGGTGTGTCTAAAAAAAAAGGGCTAATACCTTAAAAAACCCTAAATTGGTACCCCTGTGACAAATTTACCCCGAACTATTTTTTTGACCATTAAAAACTCCAAACTGGTACACCTATGACAGATCTACCCTCCGTTAGTTTGGTTAGATTTTGCCGTTAATTTCGATGACGTGATTGCTCACGTGGCAAGCCATGTGGAAATAAATTAATTTTTTTCAAAATAAAATAATAATAACTTTGTAACAGTGAAGGGATATCTTAAAAATTAACCCTAAACAAAAAGATATCTTAAAAAGCCCTAATTTCTCACGCCTTCTTCAGTACCTCACGTTCTCTCTCCTCTCTTCACGTTCTCTGTTCTCTCTTCTCTCTTCACGTTCTCTCTGCACAAAAAAACCCTAACAACAAATTCAGCTTAGTTCATCTTTCTCGACAAACACTCTTCTTTCCCGAGGTGATTTACAGGGCGTGGCTCTGGTCGAAGTTCGACGAGTTTGTCCGATCGCTCATCGGGGTCGCGGTTTCGGCGCAGGCCGAGGAGACTCTCAAAGTGAGTGAATTGCTCCCGAGCGTGGAAAGTTTGAGTTTTTAAGTAGGCGTGCCTTTGGTTTATCTTGTGATTGGTGAGTGAAATTGTGGTGTTCTATCATTTGAGGACCAATGTGGCGGATTTGCACTTGAGTGGTTTCATGTTATTAAGGTAGGAAAACAAGAGCTCTCCATTCCACGTCGCATTCAAGCTCTAGGTTTCTGAGGACCTCATCTCTTTCATTTTTGTTCGATCTTTCAGCCATATTCTTCTAATCGCGGTTGCTTCGCTAGTTTTTGGTTTGTGACAAACGTGGCCATATGTCTTGGGCTCACATGGTTTACTACTTGTCCGCAATCTGTTTGCACGATTACTTGCTGGTCTTTCGTGTTAGTTCATGTCTTTATTAGCGTTACGTAGTCTTTCCTACCTTGAATCGTAAGTGTGTCAAAATTTTAACATGAAACTTGCATGTAAATAGTATGATTGACCCGTACATCACATGCTCGTTGAAATGCCGGAACCAAAATCACTTATGTTTGTCACTGATTTTAGGTGTACTTTGAGTGTGATTCTATATGTCTCATGAGATTTCATAAATATGCTTAGTCCCTAAAGAGCACGTACATTTGAATATTATAATATTACGCCGACTTTAGTACGTGGATAATATACATATCTACGTGGATAATTTTGATTAAGGTTTCAAGGTTCGATTTTGCAGCAAAAACAAGTTATATATTATGTATCTCAATTATTACTCTGAATAGAATATAAGGTAGCTTTTCTCTAGTCCTCCTAGTCTAGGGCGACTCGCACGGCTGAACTTTGCCCTGTACACGAACCAGGTAATCTCTCGGGATCATCATAATCAATTAATTGATATTAAAGAAGCTGACATGATAGTCACGGTCAATGACAAGCTTTTTTCCTTTTGTAAACTCTTTGGTCATTGAAATTATACAAGGGCACACACTTATATGTACCTATAAATTATTTGGAATAGTGACTTGAGCTCAGTTAACCCCACTTAACGAGATTGAAATTCTTGTTTGTTTAATAAATAAGGCGGGGTAGATGTCGATTGGCGATTCGTAAAGCTGATATTTGCTTGTGAAACATAAAATGATTATATTCTCAGTATCTTTTGCCACTTATTATGCAATTTGTTACATAACCTAGAATATCTAACTGGTACTACAGATATATGTCAATTTGAGTGCCTAATGTAAGCAAGTAGTTGGTAGTTGTGATTATCCAGTTTTTCATTCCTTTAATATCAAGATTTCTAGAGTTTTATCAGCATAGTTTGGTTAACCTTGTTTCAGGTTTTTGCTATGACTAAAATAGCTATGGGTCTCTTTCTAGACATAGGTGCCTCATATTTCCTATCAAGGCTTCCAAGCATCTTGTTTGGCGAACTCAATTTTGTCATCCCATCTTTGCTAATTATTTGTGAGAGGTTTTTATAAACTAATTGGTTTGTTTGTTGTTCCCTTGCAGATGTTTAACGAATTTACAATTGCACTTCACCTAGGTGGAGTTATGGAGTTTGGAGACATCACAAAGTACACGGGCTACCATGTAGAATATCTCCATCGTTGTAAGTCGATGGTGGTGAACTATAATGCAATTGTTAAGGCTGTTCTTGATCTAGGATACTCAGTTAAAAAGTTGTGGTACGCGACTCCTGGGGATTCCTTGAGAAGTGGTCTTGTGCAGATTGTTGGTGATGACCAAGTGTTAGAATCGGTGGGTCTAGGATCAAGTTTTGGTGTTATTGAAGTATATATTGAAGGAGCTACTCTTGGTGATGATAGTGGTTCTTCTACTAGTGGTCATAATAGTGAGAGTGATAGCTATAGAGACAGTGAACCAGAGCAAGATGCTGATACATTATCTTTAAGTGATGATGACTACATTCTCGGTGGTGGTAATGAGGATTTCTTTCTTGCTAGGCAAATAAGAAGAGAGGCTGATGCTGTTGCTATTACTAATACAGTTGTCGTTAATATTCCTGAAAATGAGGATGGGGGTGAAAATGATGGAGACACTGATCTAAAAGAAGGAGATGAGAATTTGAGCCCTCCCAACTCTGATGGAGATGAAGTTTGTGACCAAAGAAGATCAAAAACCATTAGATATGACCCCAAATCTGATCATAAAGACATACAATTTAAAGTAGGAATGAGATTTGTCTCACGTGCTCAATTCAAGAAAGCTGTGCAACTTTACGCAATCACAAACGGATTTAACATTGGATGGAAGAAGAGTGAAGCGAAAAAAATGGATGGTAGGTGTGAGAGTGGCTGTGAATGGAGAGTTTATGCTAGTTGGATGCAGAGTGAGAAGACCTTCATCATAAAGACTGTTGGAAAAGAACATACTTGCCCTAGGAGCATGAGAAATAAGAATGCATCATATATATGGCTTGCGGAGCAGTTTTTGCCTAAAATTAGAGCTAACTTGAAGTATACAACATCACAAATGCAAGCGGATGCAATGGAAATGTGGGCATTGACACTAAATAGGAGGATTTGTTATAGAGCGATTACTAGAGCTGTTGAGATCATTAGAGGTCCCTTTGTCGAGCAATACAAGTTGCTGCATTCTTATAAGGCTGAGTTGATTCGATGTAGTCCTAATAGCACATTTGACTTGGAAGTTGGACGATGTAATACGTTCAAAAGATTCTATGTGTGCTTCAAAGAATTGAAAGAGGGTTTTCTAGCAGGTTGTAGACGAGTAATTGGATTGGATGGATGCTTTACGAAGACTTTAGTTAGAGGGATGTTACTTTGTGCTATTGGTAGAGATGGAAACAACCAAATGTTTCCAATTGCATGGGCTGTTGTTGAAGCTGAGATTGAAGAATCTTGGACTTGGTTCCTCGAGCTACTACTGAAAGACTTGAATGTGGGACAAGGTCTTGGCTGGACCTTCATGAGTGATCAACAGAAGGTAAGATTGCGCACAAGCTTTGCTAATAAAAGTATTTTTTGTTTGTAAACTAACTTATTTGCATGTCAAATAGCATGTTACAGGGCCTGCTCAATGCAGTTTCTAAACTATCTCCAAGAGCAGAGCATAGGAATTGTGCTCGGCACATTTATGCCAACTGGAAAAAATTATACAAGGGAGAAAAATTTAGGAATTGCTTTTGGAGAGCTGCATATTCTACATATGAGGCTGATTTCAATATGGCAGTAAAAGAAATGAAGAAAGAGTCTGTTCATGCATATGAAGACTTCATGAGACAGGGTCCAGAACACTTTTGTAGGGCATTCATCAAGTGTGGACAAAATTGCAATGCTATCGAAAACAATTTGAGCGAGACGTTCAACTCATATATGTGCAAAGAAAGGGAATTTCCCATTGTTGATATGTTAGAGGGCATAAGAAAATTACTTATGGTAAGAATGTATGAGAAAAGCCAATTGATGGTTGGTTCAAGAGATGAGATTTGTCCAAGAATTAGATTGAAGATTGAGGAGGAAAAGATGAAGTCTAGGTTTTGTATTCCAAAGCCATCTACAGCTTCGAGATTTGAAGTTGAAGTGAATGATGATACTTTTATGGTTGATCTGAATAAGAAGACATGTACTTGCAGACAATGGGATATATCGGGGATACCATGCAACCATGCTATCTCGTGCATCAACTTCATGAAGTGTAACTTAAATGATTATGTAGCTGATTGTTTCAAGAAAGCTGTGTATGAGCGTTGCTATCAATTTGCATTACCCACCTTGAATGGAAAGAAAATGTGGCCAGCGACTAGTGAAGAGCCTTTATTGCCTCCGCCGTTCAGAAAGCTTCCAGGGAGGCCCAAGAAAGATAGGAAGAGATCCAATGGTGAGCAGAAAAAGGATGAGAAAAGCAAAAGAGTGAGGAAGCCAAAGGTCACCAACACTGATCCTACTAAAATATCAAAATCTGGTATTACCATGAAATGCTCCAATTGTCATGGTACCGGACACAACAAGACAACATGCCCCCAACCTCCGGCACCTATCCAAGTTAAACTACCTGTAAGGAAATTTAAACATAAATGTGATACATTTTCTCTTAGAATACCTTATATATGTCTATTATATAGGGCAAAAGAGGTAGGCCAAGGAAGCATCCAAAGCAACTAACCATTGAAGGAGGGGCATCAAACAAAGAAAGTGAAAGTACCTTAGCTAGATCTATAATGGGACAATCAAATATTGTCAATTCTGAGAAGAGAAGGGTGAGGAGTCTACAAGTAGATTTCATATGATTTTTTATAGTACCAAAGTAAATGTTAATATGGTTTGTCTTCTTATAGGTTTTACAAGGATATGGATTTTACGTATCTGAAGCCACTGGAAACTCATATTTGAGAGTGAAGATTTTATTTTGTTAAGCATTTTTTAATCTGCTATGATTAGCATAATAAGATTATGTTTTTCCCTCAATTTTCAGATGCCTGGGAGTAACATAGTTCAAGAAATTCGTCGAGGTGGTGCAAATCATACAGTGGATCTTTCAAGCCAAGTTTCTGGACCTCAAACTGAACAATCTCAAAGTGAAGTAGGGCAATGAACCTGTTGGGAGAGTTGGATTTTTGGTGTAAAGCTTGTCCTGTAAAGCTTGTTTTGTAAAGCTCATTTGTAAAGCTTGTTTTGTAAAGTTTGCCCTGTAAAGCTTGATTTGTAAAGCTTTTTTTTTTTTTTTTGGATAGTATTTGATGTAGAACATGCTTTTGGATTGCCTTTTTTGGTTAGTTGGTTGGTTGGTGTTTGGGGTAAAGGCTGCTTTGTAAAGCTTGTTCAAGTCTAGTGTGAAGGCTATTTTGTAAAGCTATTTCAAAGATATATTGATATGTGGCTTTAGTTTCGTTCTCTCCATTTTGTTTAGTTGATGTTATTTGCATTTTGATGATGAATTTGGTTGATTGCATATGGCTTGTATGCTGGAAGGGTCTCTCTCTCTCTCTCTCTCTCTCTCTCTCTCTCTCTCTCTCTATATATATATATATATATATATATATGCCTATTCGATGGAAAGTATATTGCTACTGGCTCGTTATGAATAGCACTTCTTTTGTATATGTGCGCAAGCAATCTATCCATCTTTTAGTTAATGGGCATCCTCTTGGCAAAAGAATGACGTGCACATTTGGTAGTCTTTGAATGGTTTTATAATAATGATTCCAATAAAAAGAAAAAAAATCAAGTATTAATGATATTGAGGCAATGTTTGAGTAATTCGGAAAATAACAACTCGTTCAAATTTGGGAAAATTGAAAGAGGGTAAATGTGCCGCATGTGTACCAATTTTGGTTTTTTATGATTGAAAAAATTAATTTAGAGTAAATTTGTCGTAAATATACCAGTTTGGGGTAAATTTGTCATAAATATACCAGTTTGGGGTTTTTAATGATATTAAACTTATGAATTTCCACATGGCTTGCCACGTCAGCAACCACGTCAGCAAGGTTAATGGCAAAAATCGGACGGAAGCTAACGGAGGGTAGATTTGTCACATGTGTACCAGTTTGGAGTTTTTTGTGGTCAAAAAAATAGTTTGGGGTAAATTTGTCACAAATGTACCAATTTTGGGTTTTTTAGGGTATTAGCCCAAAAAAAAAGGCAATTTTTTTGTGGGATGTATAAAGTAATTTACTATTAAAATTAAGTGAGTTTCTAGGCCTTCGTGGCCGTACACCTAGAATTGTCCTTTGAAGGATGTGTAGACTCTATGGTGGACACCATTTGAAGAGTCTATGACTCGATTATTAATATTGAAGTGCTCATGGATGGATGTGATGCTCAATATGCTCTTGAAAACATACCGGCACTGAAAATTATAATATTTCTTTAATTAGTTGCCTTAGCATATGTATACACATGTATTTAACAATAACAATGGACTGGAAAATGATGCACAAATGGGATACCAATTTCTTTCTTTCAACTTGTTTGGCAGCCATGGAAATAAGAAGGAGACACAAGAATCGAAAATCCAAGTTCCTTGAATTTTGTAATCGAATTTATCAAAATTCAAATTGTTATATAAATATTTTAAAGATATTTTACAGAAACATTGCAGAAAATTAACCATCTTCACTTATTAGAAATTGCAATTTACACCGTATCTAATTTTAAAATCCTATCCTTTCGCACTCACGCTTCTTCTTAAACGGCAATAATTTTTTTCTGGACGTTTTTCCTAAAGTAAAATGCAGGGTTTCAGTTTCACCCTTCACCAGGTTGCGGAACTCTAGTATCAAACTACCCCTCCTATTCGGATGATCTCCATCGTCCACGTGGTGTATTGCGATCACACGAGAGGCTTGCGTGCACGCGGACGTCTTTGGGTCCCCCACCGCCGGCGATGGGAACTTCTGGCCACCGGGCCCGTGGGGGCTGTAGCTCGTGATAGTGTCCGCGAAAAGCGTCGCCGGGTTGATCACCATGCCGTCGGCCTCGACATCACGGCTTGGTTCCACCAGCGGCGGCGCCGTACATGGGCTGGTGTAACGGCCACGCGCACTGCTGCCCCAGGCACTACATCTCCGAGCCCCCGACCCAGACAAAAGTGGACCCGGGCCGGTACCTGCACCGCATGCGAAACCCCTCCACAGCGACGTCGGCCGTCGTGAGGACGACAGTGATGTCGCCAGGGACAGCGTTGAACTTGCCGGCGAGGGTATGGAGGTGGCAGTCCGTGAGGGACTTCCCAAGGGTGCACTCCTTGGGGAGGGCTTGCCTTCCGACGACGAGATTGACGCTGCCGCCCTTGTACTTCTCGGCGGTGAGCCACCAGGAGGTGGCGAAGGGCGAAGTTGACGATGACGGAGCACTGGGTGGGGCTGAAGCGACCGCACCAGTAGGCTGTAGCCAGTAGCCAAAGGCATGTGGCTACTGCTGGCCACAGCCACAAGGCAAGCGGCCAGCCACAATGGGGAAGCACCAAGTGACCAAACTCTCGAAAACAAAGAAATTAAGTTCGTTCTCCGCTTATTTTGTGAGATTACATTACATCAAAAGTTTTTTGAGTGTTTCTAGGGTTCCGTATGTGAGTTTTGAGAGTAAAATACCGTGAGATCCTGTGAAACAAATTAGTTGTAATCGTATATCCACAGCTTTAGACATGCTAATAACAACACTCAAATTTGCTACTGGTTAAGTTGCATCTGAAAGTAGTAAATACTGCACACACAACTGAATGAATACAGTTGAAATTGAAAAAAAAAAAAAAAATACCAAAAGAAGTAGCGATCTGAACAGACATTATGAGAACTTGGGCAATTCTTCCGTTCATTGCGGCTCAAACAAGATGTCGAAAAATGTGACCTGAGTATGCCAAACTAACTATGAGCGACGATTCCAATGATAACAAAGATCATACTCTCCCGTCAATCCATTGAGCCTACAAGGGCCATTGGGCGAGATCGTCCAACTACAGAAAATACTACTTAGAACCGTGGTGGGTTGGTCCCTATCTAAATTAATTGACTACGATATACTTTTGTGACCATTAGCTTAAACTCGTTCAGATACTACTTAGAAGCGTGCTGGTTTGCTCCATCGGGGTTGCTAATGATCATCACAATCGATACTAGACCATCTTGGCCCAGTCCCTCGCTTCGATTCTCATAACCTTGGATCGGTCGATGCACACAAATCTTGACCCGAAGATCAAATGGCTGCTATTAAAAAAAAATCTAAGCATTTGAAATATAAATAGGATGGATGATGTTTTAAAATTCGAAAGATTTTAGGTATATTTTATTAAATAAAAATGAATTTCATGAGATATGAGATTAAAGAAAAGCAAAACCTGTCTAAAATAAATTTAACCTTAATTAGGGGATTTGTTTTCTCTTCTTCTTTTTTAAGTAAAACGTCATCGATGGACTTATTGCTAAAAAAGAACTATTTTAAAACATAGAAAATCATGAATATTATATTAGAATTCATCTGTTGATATTTTCCACAGATTTTAGGTGTTACAACCAAATTAAACTCTCTCTCTCTCTCTCTCTCTCTCTCTCTCTCTCTCTCTCTCTCTCTCCGAAAAATTGGTATTTATAGCAATAGGAATAAAATAAATATGAGAATTAGACTTCTCAAACACCAAGGTGTCTTTCATTCGAGTATGCTTTTACCAGCCAGCATAATAAGTAGGAAAGTACGATGGAGAAAGTATACATAATGTGCTGCATGCCCCTGAAGCGCAAAAACAAAGTAATAAATAATACCTGATCATGGTATGAATCAACGTTTTTTGAGAATTATCTAGTGCATGTAGGACGGACAACTACCACACCCGGTGGAACTTAACCAGCTACTCAGACATGCTCTAGATATATCATTTGGAACCAAGAACCCTTCGGACATGCAGCATAGAAAGCACATAAAAGAAATAACTCTAACTGTGAATCAGTGTTTCGGTAGTAAAAAATGATAGGGATATATCGAGTATTTGAAGGACTTAGCAGATGTTCTACGTATCTGTGATCACTTGCCGGCAAGGCGTGATTAACGTGGGTTAGGAACTTGCCTGATTTGCACCCTCAAGATCCAACTTTCGTGTATTTTCCAGAGCCTGTGCGCACCACAGAAAGTAGATCTAGATCACCTAGGAACACCAACTCATGAGGGTCCAGCAAAATTTCTAGGTTCCTCCCCAGGCAAACAATATGAGAAAGAGTAGATAGATGGTGGACTGGAAGGTAAGGGAATAGCATCATTTAGGAGACTACATGCACGACTAAAAACAAAGAAAAAAAAGTGGCAACTTTTTAGCATGGGGTGCAGGAACTACAGCTGATTCTACCATTCCTGCAAATTGTGGCCACATGTATCAAGACAGATCAGACAGATAGTGCATCAGTATAGACCATCGCTCTCATTTTTTTGTCTTTGGTTAAGTTGATATCTACCTAATCGAATTCAGTTCCTAATCATAACTGGTGCACATGTTGTGCGTGAGGTGTGTAGATTGGGGCTGTTCTCTTCTTTTTTATACAATGGGATTACTTTGAAACGTCAAAAATAATACTCGACCGCATTTATGCAGGTTACTTGTGCAATTCTCATTCTCAAATGGCCCATACCAATATATAGATATCTTGCATCACATATTCCCAAGCAATATTGCTGTACGTTCTAGTGACATAGGTGAAGTGAGAGTTATCTTCCTCGGTGCGGGCAAGGCTGCTTCCACGAGGAAGATGAACAGATGAACAATACCCGCTAGGGTTTCCTTTTTTTTTTTCATTACTATTTTTTTTGTTATTTTTTTCATTATTTTTTGTTATTTTTTCAATTTCATTACTATAAGAAAAAAAAAGAAGAAGGAAAAATAGTAACAAAGGACTAAATCGGATATTTATCAATAGTTCAAGGACCAAATTAAGCCGATCGAAAATTCATGGAGCAAATCAAGCATTTATCAATAGTTCAGGGACCAAATTGAGCCGATCAAAAGTTCAAGGACGAAATTGCACATTAAGTAATAGTATAGTGACCATTTGTGACATTTTCCCTATACTTTTTTGAGATTATATTACTAAAATACTTCCAAGCTTATTTCCTCTATATATATTATTTTTTAAAATGGTATTGCTAAAATAGTTTTATACACAAATTTAATGGACAACTTTTTACAATTTTTAAAATAATTATTTTCAAAAATATAATTTTAATTATTTTTTTATTTTTTCAATATAATTTTTAATTAATTTTATTTTTTAAATATAATTTTTACTTTTTTTTTTTCTTCTTCTTTGGTTGGCCGCCGGTCGTCGTCACGGCCGACGGCCAGCCATAGGTGAGCCTCGAGCTCGCCTAGCTTGCCGACGCCGACAAGCTCGAGGTTCACCAGATCCGGCGAGCTCAAGCTCTCCCAACGCTGGTGAGCTCGAGGCTCGCCAAATCGACAAGGCTCGAGCCTCGCTCGGCGGCAAGCTCGAGCCTCCCGGATCCGACAAGCTCGAGGCTCGCTGGCGTCGAGTGAGCCTGAGCTCGCCCCTCGCCGGACATCGGCAAGGCTTTTGCCTTGCCAATCCCGGCGGCGAAGGCTCGTCGTCGTCGGGCAAGCTCAAGCTCGCCCCTTGCCGGGCGTCAGCGAGGCCTCCGCCTCGCCAGATCCGACGAGCTCGAGGCTCACCTGGCCGGTCACCGGCCATCGTCGTGCCGGCAACCGGAGGAAGAATAAAGGAAAAAAAAAAAAAGAAAGAAAAAGGAAAGAAAAAATAAAAAAATAAAAATAAAAAAATAATTATAATTTCAGTTTTTATAAAAAAAATATTTTCGCAAAGTTAAAGAGAGAAGAGAGAGGTTGTGAGGTTTTGAGTGAAAATAAATGGGTTCATTTTTAATGGGTTGATAAATGGGTTAGAGAGCTAACCCATTTAAAACTCATATATCTCAGTCTCTTTTATCTTTAAAATCCATTATGGGTGCCTTAAGAAATAAGACTTGACCCATTAACGACCCATTTAAACATAAATGGATCCATAAATGAGTCAATGACCCATTTTGACACCTCTAGCTGCCACCAATCCCCAGCGGCGGCGAGCCACTACCCATCTTCCCTTGCCCGCTGCCCACTGCCCACTTCCTCTTCCTCCTCCAAGTGCAATCTCTCGTAAGTAGCATTAGAAAAAGTTACTATGATCAGTACGACAGGCCCCAAAGCCATGAGCGAGCCCACAATGCTTCTGCCAACCACTTGAGCTTCACCTCCAGCTAGACTTATGGTCAATCCAGTAGACCCTGGCGGAGCCTGACCTGTATCGTCCACCACGGATTTGACATTATTCCTCTCCCTCGTGAAAACAATTGGGCAAACTATATGTTGTCGAGATGGTTCTTTAGTTTAACAAGGAAAGCAAAGAGATTTGTCGTACATCTTGCTTCCAAGAGAAGTCCACCGTCCTCTCTCGGCTCTTTTATCTCCTCGTTGTTTATTGACTTCGGCAACAATCGCCTATGAGGTTTGAAGTTAGTTTTCGCCTCCTGGAGTTGCTAATTTATACCTGCTCACTTTATTACTATGAAGACCTACAAAGTGATGATTGTTGACATATGGATGCTACCCACCATCTTCACTAACTTTTCATGCTGGAAAAATAATTATTTATCTATTCGTGAGTAACATTCTGATCCAACCTTTCTAATAAATTGTACTAAAAGTAGACTTTTGGACATATAATCTAATGAGAGGAAACCTTCTTTTTAACCAAATAAAAGTTTGAAATTTTTATTAAGTAGCAAAAGTGACCTTATTTAACTTTAATGAGGTGGATCTTTCTTCTACAAAAAAAAAAAAAGGACATGTGCACCACTAGTCCTAAAACTTGTTGCAAAAGTGTAATTGAATTCTAAAACTTTTAAAAAATCCAATCAAGTTCTCAAACTTCTCAAATTGATACAATCGAGTTCTTCTGTTAACACCATCAATTTGTCTAATAGAAATGCTAACGTAGCATTTTTAAATTCATTTGTATCTCTTATGTGGCATTTTATCAAATTTTTCCTTTAAAATTTATTCAAATAACATTTAAAAGCTTAAAAAAGCTAAAATAATTTTTAGAAAAAACAAGTTAGAAAATAAAATAAAAAGAGGCAAGGGCTGCCCCCACGCCTATCGCCGGCCCAATAAAGGCCTCGTCGGCCCTAGGTGAGAACCCACATCACTTAGGTTTGGGCATGCCACCCTGGCCTCATCATTCTGGCAAAAAGGCTCAGTGTCTAGAACCAACACATCTAACCAGTACCCCTTGGTTCTAGACACTATGCGAAGAGCGAAGGTTGCAGTGAAACAGCAAGTTGCCAATGCTGATGCTGTAGGAGCTTTGCAAGGGGCTTAACAAGTTCGTTGTTAGGGAATAAATAGCAAAAATGCTCCACTGTTGTGTTTATGTTTAGGGATTTTCATTTGTCATTCATTTACTTGGGAGGGAATTTGTGTAGAATTTGCATATGCTTTTGCCTCTCTGATCATCTCTAATTTTTTGGTGAAGAATTGTGTATGAACAACACTAGATAATATGTGGTATTTGCATTTTAGATATAGGACATGATGGGGTAAAAAAAGTCAAACAAGTAGATCAGGTTAGATCAAAAGGATTCGATCTAAATTCACTCATCTTCACGGAAGGCAAATTTAATAGCTCATATCAAACCCATACCCCACTCATACATTCATATTATCAACCTATGAAAATTCATATCCATCCACTTGGCCCACTTTAAGCTCTTATGTGAATGTGTTATTTAGATAAAATTTTGGATCAAATTAAAAAGTAATATAACAAAATAATAAGATGCACATAAATAAATAAATGGAATTAGTAACTCACAAAAAGAAAATTACTAATTCATCAAACACCCAAAGCAAAAGCTAATATCCTCACATAAAACACAGGTCTAGTACAATGTACAAATTTCATCACGTGCCCACTATCGGCACGGGCGAGCCATGCAATCACTCAAAACATTTTTTGACTGACAGGAGATGAAAATGCCTCTTTTTTTTTTTTTTTTTTGGGAAAATGCCTCTTTCGAGAGCATTGCGTTTGAGCCAAGTTCATTTCCTGCCGACGCCACATCGCCCCTGAAAATTGATATCCACGACGGTGGCGGCGCGACAACTAGAAATTGCCCAATGGAAGAAATTAATAGATCGAAACGCTTTCAGGCATGAAAGCACATGACAAGCGCACACGCAAATCTCCCCATAATCCGATTGTGCAAATTACTCAACTAATTTGCACAATCACGAGAAAGGCAATGCGACTCGATATCTCGCGATTACTCGTTAAGAAAATTTTCGTATCTCGCCGAGTTGAAATCAACATCCAATCTTGCAATCAAACGTGTATAATTCCTTATAGCTAATTATCTCGGGAGTTAGTTCGTGAGAAATTCATGCTAGCAATTATTTTTATTTGTTCACGGTTATCTTTGAACTTTTAGTACGTATTTAATTTAGTCTTTGGACGATATGAAAATTTATGATATCATCTCCAATTTTGAAATAATAGAAGGATTACATCAAACATTTTCATATATTTCAAGGCACATTGAACATGTGTAAAAAGTTTATGGGTTATATTAAACAAACTAAAAGTTTATGAGCCATATTGAACATCGAACTAAAGCAACAAATTAAAAGTTTAGATACTACATTACACATCTGGTCAAATTTTATGGATCGTTTGTATCATTATCCCCATTAAAAATTACTAAGTAACATTTTGATTTTGATTAATGAAATTATACATTAGAAAAAAAGATTGTTTGTCCATCTGTTACTGGTAGTTTATTGAGAATATTAGTTAGCTCCAACGAGAAAAGTAATCCTCAAATTACACGACATTAGTTATTTCTATCTCGTGGCTAAGCTTTTCATTTGATAACGTAGTGGGTACTCGGTCATTATTAACGACAACAACTATCGATGGATTAGTTTCCTTGTAATAAGTAAATATTAACTTGGCCAAAAATGATAGTTTCTTCATTTAAATAGTAACTTTGCATACGAAATAAATTTGATCGCACCATTATCACACGTGTGGTGAGGAAATTTTTCAAATAAAAAAAGGTAAGTAATTTGAGTCTAATACGAAGATTCAACATGTATTTTTCATCGGGCATTACAGATGAGTGACATGTTGAGCCCAACCCTCAACAACGCCTGGTCATCACATCTACTTCTCACTAGGGGTGAGCAGCGGTCTAGGGTCAACCCTGGCCCAACCCTACCGGTCCTGGTCCGGTTCCCAAGGGGACCGGGTCGATCCTTGGTCCTGAAATTCTAGGACTAACACTGTGCGGGTTGGTCCTCGGTCCTGAGAGTCTTGGGTCGGTCCAACCCTAGACCAACCCCGTATATTATTATATTATATTATTTATAATTCTTTTATATATTCAAACCTAAGTAAAATTTCTGTTATATTATATTATATTATATTATATTATATTATATTATATTATATTATATATAATTCTTTTATATATTCAAATCTAAGTAAAATGTCTGTTCATAGAAAAAAAAAAAACCCAAGTAAAATGATATTAAAGCTGTTGACTCATCGGGCTCACAGTCACGGACAAACGACATTCAATTCCAAAAGGCATGAAGTTTACGCCGCAAAGGTCTTCAAGGCCTCTTCCTCCACAGTCCAGAGTACGTTCTTCACCATGAGGACCAAGGACTCCTCACAGTCACGGACTCGCGACATCTAAAATTGCGCGAAGTTTACGTCATAAATCTTCTCACGGCTTCCTTCCCCAAAGTACGTTCTCTTCCATTTTGTCTTCTTTGTTCTTCAATTTGCCAAAATCAAAAGTAGCAACATCCCGCTCGTCACATTGTGGACCCTATCTTGTCCCATATCTCGATGAGTGTTAAAATTAGTTGCACAATGCCGTATTGTGGATGGATGTGTAATTTGAATTTGTAGGTTTGCTTTTTTAGGGAGTATAAAAAACAAGACGAAAAAATTATTGATCGGTCCCGGGTTGACCCTGGAACAGGACCGAACCCATTGGGTCGGTCCGATCCTTGGTCTTAGGCTCAATAGGGTCGGTTCTCGGTCCTAAAAATTGAGGACCGACACTGTACAGGTTGGTCCTAGGGTTAGGAGGTGGTCCGGACTAATCCGGACCATGCTCACCCCTACTTCTCACACCATTAGCAAGCTTTAGGGGTGGCAAATAGGTGGGTTAGGTCGAATATGGGTCGACCCATATTGGATCCATTTAACCCATTTTGACCCATATTCATGTAGTGTAAATCAAGTGACCTATACTCAATCCGACCCATACCCGATCCGACCCATATTGCTAAAACCTATTAATATTCTAGGAAAACTCATTTCTACTATATGCTAATTGGATTAAAACTTCAAATTAAATTAAATAGTAAATAAAATAAAATAAAAAAGTTTAAAAAAAACCTATAAATTGAAATATTTATAAAGAATTAGACTATGCACATGCTTCCCTTATTTGAAGTGAACATACTATTGAATAACTAAAAACTGTGACATGAAATTTTTTTAACTAAACTTTAAAAAACTCATTTTTATGATTTTTTTATTAAAAAAAGTATTGTTAAAACATTTTTATGCAATACAAATTTTTTAAACAATTTTTATGCAATACAAATTAAATGGAAAATTTTTATAATTATTATAAACATAATTTTTTAAAATCGAATTTTTATTTTTTTAGAATATAATTTTTAATTATTTTTACTTTTAAAAATATAATTTTTAATTTTTAATAATTTTTAATAATTTTTTTTTTTTTTTCTTCTTCTACTCTACGGCCGCCGGCCACAACAACGACCGGTGACTGGCCACAGCGAGGCTCAAGCTCGTCGGCATCGGGGCTCAATCTCGCCGATCCGGCGAGGCGAGGCCCCACTCAATACCGGCGAGCTCGAGCCTCGCCTGGCTTGTTGCCAGCCATCACCTTGCCATCCATCAGCTAAGGAAGGAAGAAAAGAAAAAAGAAAAAACTTGAAATATGAAATTAATTAAAATTCAATTTTTCTTTTAAAAAAATATTTTATAAAATTAAAGAAGGCCATGGCCGATGGATTCAAAGTGGGTCATAATATGGGTTTATTTTCTCAAACCCATTTTTAACCCATATTTAACTTTCACTTGATCTGTATATGACCAATTTAACTAAAAATGGGTCATAATATGGGTTTATGACCCATTTTGCCAACTCTAGCAAGCTTTCACATGTAAAAAAAAAGCAACCTTAATGATAATCTTGTCGGTAATTTGCTTATATAGTCAGTAACTTTTTCAATTGGAAAATAGAAGTCTACGCGTATCTAGCAATATATCCACCTAATTGATAAGTCCCAATATATATAAAAGAGAAAAAAAATCACGAAAAACCTTAAACTTTGCCCAAAGCGATAGATTTGCCCCAAACTTTTTTTTATGACGTAAAAAATCCTGAACTTTGTCAACCGTGACACATTTACCTCAAAAAAAAATTTTGTGATACAAAAAATCCTGGACTTTTGCTGTGTGACACATTTATCCTAAACTATATGGCATTTTGGTCTTTTTACTTTTTAATTTTTTTACTTTTTTTCTTATTCTTCTCTCTTCCCTTTGCGAGCCATATTGGAGCCGACAGAGAGAAGTCGACGTCTAGTGAGGGCTACCCAAGAGAAGCCGACATCCGATGAGGGCTGCTCTCATCGGCATCGGGCGAGGGTCGCCCTCGCTTGGGCTGGCTAGGGCGGCCCTCGGTTGGGTCGGGGGAGGGAGGCCCTTGCTTGACGTTGGTGAGGGTAGCTCTAGCCAGCCCGAGTGAGGGTGACCCTGGCCCGACGCCGACTTCCCTGCGCCGACTCCACCATGGCCGACTGGGTCGGGCGAGGGCCTCCCTTATGCCCTTGCCCAAATTTGGCGAGGGCACCCCTCGGGCAAGGGCGACCCTCTCCCGACACGGCTTCCCTCCGCCGGCTTCGCCATGCCCTGGCGCAGAGGGAAAAAGAAGAAAAAAAGAAAAAAAAATAGATAAAAAAATATCCTTAATGAGGTAAATGTGTCACAATTTGAAAAGTTTGGGATTTTTCAGTGACTTGACATTCGTACATGATTAATAAATTTGATTTGATCACGGAAAATTAATTGTTAACATACTATGTGCTTCAATATTTTGTAGAAGTTCGATGACCATTCTTCAAATGAATAGTCTTCAAATCATGCATCTGTTAGGTAGTACTTGCCTCCCCCTAGAGACAATATTTGCACAAATCTCCATTAATGCATCATATTGAATAGCTAAAAAAAGCCACAAAGTACTTTAAATTATGTTCACTGCAGTACATTTACTTTTGAATTTTTTTTTCCATTAAATCATAAACCCAAAACTTATTTTGGTATCAAACATATATCCTAAATTAATTAAGTTAACAAATTATGCGGCTACCTGCATTTTGCGTTTTTTAGCATGCTTAGAGCCTTTAATCATGTCTCGATGAAAATATTGGAAATAACAGCCAAGGAATGAAATCTCGCTACTGATTATTATATATTGAACGATGGAAAGCAAAAGATAACAATATGTCAACCCACATGTATGTCTTATTTTTATTTTTTTTTTTTTTTTAAAACTTCCTCCTTTGTTTTATTCCTTGGTTTAGCGAGAATGGTGGCAATGGCGATGATAAGGGTAGCGGCGATGAAAGAAAAAAATTGATGAAGAGTAAATGTGTGTCGTGAGTTTAATGTTGGGATTTTCAACATAGTTAAATTAATGTTTGGATAAATGTGTCATATGAATATAAGTTTGAAAATTTTTATATCACAAAAAAATTTAGGGTTAATACCTTGAAAAACCCAAAACTAGTACATCTGTGACAAATTTACTCCAAATTATTTTTTTAACCACCAAAAACCCCAAACTGGTATACTTTTAACAAATTTACCCCAAACTAGTACACTTGAGACAAATTGACCCTATGTTAGTTTTTATTAAATTTTATTGTCAAATTATTAAGTTAAATGATACATGACAATTGATCAATATACAAATTTGGGGTTTTACGCTCTCGTTTGTCACGGTTTACAATTTTTGTGATTTTTTTTTAATATTAATCCAATTTAGTGGAATGTATATTTGTCACAAATTTATCAGTTTGGATTTTTTTGCGGTCAAATAAATTAGTTTGAGGTAAACTCGTCATAAATGTACCAGTTTAGGGTTTTTTATGGTTAGTAGGTGTACCAGTTTAGGATTTTTCATGGTAAAAAAAATAGTTTTTGGTAAATTTGTCACATGTATATCAGTTTTGGATTTTTCAGGGTATTAACCCAAAAATTTAAGATAAATGTGTAATGCAAGTATTCGGCCAAAAAAAAAAAGTGTAATGTGGGTACACATTACCTTCGTATAAATTTGACATTTTTTGTATAAAAAATTCTCTTGAGATAAAGGTGTTATGAGGATGGATTTTACCATGAGGCGACTTTTTGTTTTTCTACGTAAAAAGATTCAGCAAAAAAAACTCCTAAAAACATTTAACTTTATTTTTGTACGAAACTAGTCACGACATTGACTCTCCACTAACAATGTAGTATGTCGCATGTGGTCAAACTCGAGTCACTGCTTAAGAAAATGAATAAGAAGGCGAATGATTGCACTATTAACGGATTGCAATTAAACGTGATCATAAAAGCGAACTAATATATTAATGTGTTCAAAGGTAATATCTATTCGTTTTTATCTTCCATCAAACTAAACCGAACTAATAGAATATATATATAATTTATATCACAATAAAAAGGGAAAATTCTCAACAATGACCTAAAATGTCAATTTTTTTTTTCAAATAAGGGTTTGAAGTGGGTATTTTTTTTAAGCAATGGCCCAAAGTGCTATCGTTTTCTCAAATAAGGATTCAAAGTGCTCATATTAATTTAAAATAATATATTGAAACGGACATTATTTCAAATAAGGATCTGAAATGCTCTTATTTTATCAAATAAAGGCACGAAGTGCCGGTATCAATTTCAAAGAAGGTTTTGAACTCATTGGCTATGAAAGGCAATTTTGTCTTTTGAAATTTTGTCTTTTCCTTTTTTATTTTCTTGAAAAAAAAAACTGCAAAAAGGAGAAACATAGAGTCACCACCCCATTGCCGGTGGGGCGGCGGCAAAGGTTGGTGACTTTCACCAACTAGAGGTGAGGTCGTTGTTTAGGCATCGGCAACCTCCCCCTTAGCTGCCAATCAGCTAAAATATTTTGCTGGTCAATAATGTTAGATTCTTATTTGAAACATCTATAATCACATTAGTTCATTTTTTTTAAAATTAATATATATATTTTTATTATATTTAAAACAAGATCTATTTTAAATTCTTATTTTGATATTTCGAATATTTCACAATAAAAATGAAAAAAAAAAGAATCCAATAATCATAACTAAAAGGTAATTGATCTGGTTACATTAGCGGCAAATTTGGAGGAGGAAAGCTTCAATGCCATCAAGCCGTCGCTGTTGCCACGTCCACGTGGCGCGATCTCAAAGGGGCCTGTCCTCCATCGGCGCGGCAGCAACACCAGTCAGGTACGACCGTTCAGTTGCAGGGGAGTGCAGAGAACGTCGCGTCTTCGTCGTCTTCGTCTTCTTCGTCTTCTTCGTCTCCCGCAGCGCCGCGACTCTCTCTCTCTCTCTCTCTCTCTCTCTCTTCCTCCTCCGTCCTTCCTGGAAACCCTCGAGAGAGGTCGAGGATCGCGCAGGACGACGGTTGTAGCTGCTGACGGGGTGAGGGAGGCGGGAGAGCGGGGGGCTCTACCTCTGTTATGCTGCATTGCCTCCGCTCCCTCAGGCAACCTTCCCCGCCTTTTTGGCTTTACCGACGTTCTTGCGGGGAACGTGTCGGTTGAGCTTCGATCGGCAGCCGGTGTTTGCTCGTTGATCCTGACGTGTGCCCGGGGTTTAACTACTTTCTCCTATCGCCGGAGCTGGGAGTCGGTTGGCGAGGACGTTACCCACGCCGGAAAGGGGTTGGCTGGCTTCTTACCAGCTTCTGCCGACCCGCGTTCGAGCCCTGCTTGAGCGACCATTTTATCAGCTAATTCGCGTAATGTTCTCGTGTTTACAATATCCTGGTGACGCGTGTTCGTTTGGTTTGCGGGATAACGAAAAGACGGGAAAGAATGTTAGTAGGGGAAAGGGAAAATCACGAGAAATATGATCTTTTCCAAAATCGTGCATGCAGTTTTGAACCTCTACAGTCAAATGTGTGATCTTTGTTACCGCTCTTCTTTGCACCTTCTTTGACAGGTTTCGGGCTGGCTAAAGGATGGAGCCAAGCCAGAATTGCGGGAGCATCAGGAAGAGGCCTGCGGAGCAGGCGATGAATGATGGTGATATCGACAGGATATATAGATTCACCATATTGTTGCCTAATGGGACTACCGTGGGAATCGCGTTAAGGGAACCCAACCCGACGATGGCCTCCGGAGATTTCATGCTGATGGCCAAAGAAAGGTACAATCGAGCCAAAGCGCAAGATCCATCGCTAAGGTCCAAGCGTCCCATCGCATGGGAGAGTAATGAGTTGCATCTCGAAGATGCAAATGGCAACCGGATCAAAAGTCGAATTATTTTCCACAACTTTAAGCCTCACAAGCGCCACGTCTTGCGTCTTCACGTGAGTATTGGGCAAAAGTCATATGTTGTTCGCTTGCTCTGTCTTCTAATTTACTGAGAGCGTGCATATTCACTTTAATGGCTGTACTCATTTTACTGTTCTTTTGTATGCATTATCTTTTTCCAATTAGGATGGCTCTGGCAACACAACTGATACTTTTGAGGTTAGTATTTTATTCCTTTCTGCATAATGGGTATCACTTTCACTTGCCTTTTAGGAGTTCTCTTGTTGCGGATTTTAATAGTACCCTTTGGGGGGAGGTGTATCATGGCCTTTGAACACATGACGTATGCTATGATAGAGTTTCTCTAGTTCTCTGTGCTTCTTCAAGCAATTGCATTGATATTTGCGTTAAATGTCTCACAGAATATGTGGGATTTAACGCCTGACACGGAATTGTTGAAGGAGCTACCTGAAGAATATACTTTTGAAACTGCTCTTGCAGATTTGATAGTAAGTTGTCCTGATGATTTTGGAAGTTATAATCCCTGTTTGATGCCAAACTGACTGCTGCTCCTTTCGCCAGGATAATTCCTTGCAAGCTGTATGGGCTAATCCCCTGAAATCTAAAAGATTGATTAGGTGATTTCTTGATCTTGTCACGTTACCATTAGGATTGGAACATCAACCCTTTTGTGGCTTAAGGCTGAGAATTTGTGGAACATTAGAATCCATATTGTGGCTCATGGTGGAAGCTGTACGAAGGATGATGCTTCTTTGCGTTGATCTAGTTGTTGAACTGGGTGCATCTTAGAACTTCTCCTATAAAAGGAACCTTTTCTTTTCAAATAGAAATTTTATACTAAGCAAATCTACAGGAGGTGATTGATGACTTGTTTACTGGATAAATATGAACAATTGTAAACATGCATTCTTGTTGTTTCAACTAAATTAGTGAACAATAAATGAGAGTAATGGAAAACAACATTGAAGCTTTTCCTTTGTTTGGAAGTATCACTGCCAGTTTGCTAATTGCCAACAAAACTCTTCTTTAAGTCTGAACCACGTAGGACTTCATCGATGCAGACATCTTTCAGCCATATATTATGAATCATAAGTTTCACATGGAGATTGTCGCATTTACTTCAACATGATGGGCGTTTGATGCCATATGATCATGGGCTAACTATATTTTAATCTTTCATCTTGATGCTTCTGCTAGTTGCATTCTTATTGAAATTTTGTTGGGTTTGAACTTTGGAGCTTGACTCACTATTGTTTTGAAATTGCAGCTTGGATATATCTGATGAAAAGATCTCCATCTTTGACACTGGCCCTGGAATGGATGACAGTGATGAGAACTCTATAGCAAAGTGGTATTGAGTACTCTAAAGCAATGTTTTTCTTCCCTATTTAACCCGAACCCACACACGCACCCACACACTCACTTGTCCATGGCAACTTACACCATAAACCGTATCTTGGCTTGAGGGGACAGAATTTTAGGAGAGAATTCTGTGCTTTGGGTAAATTTTGGTTATCTAGTTGAAAACAAAGAAATAACATTGGCGACATGACTTTTTGAACATGCTTTGATAATGTGGAGTTACATCGTCTTCAGATGATTACTTGAGTCAATTATCTATTTCCAGAAAGAGGCTGGTGCTACTTAAATGCAAAATGATGGCTTCTTCATGGAGAAAACTGACTGTATCCTTTCCAGTTATTTCTAATAGAAATATACTTGATAGGACAGAACTTTTTTTTTTTTTTTTTTTTTTTTTTTTAGAAACAGATATGCTTAACTACAAGATTAAATTCCATCCACTAGCAAGCCTTGGTTTCTGATTTCATTCTCTTTTTGTAACTTTTCGTGGATTTGTGTTCATTCTTTTTGTCTAGGGGAAAGATGGGTGCCTCACTTCACAGAAAGTATAAAGTTAAGGCAGTAGGTGGAAAACCTCCGTATCTAATGGTAATTTCTCTTTAAACACGTGACATTAATTGAATATTGTAGTCTCTGCATGAAAAAGACATGCAAAATGTCCTTTTGCTAGTAGCAGGAATCCATTGGTATTTCCAGGAGATGTAAATTGATGCAAGCTAATATCACATGTGAATGATTGGTTGACTGCAATATATTAGGAGTGAATTGATTTTTCCGCTGCCATATTCATACACTGTCAAGTATGTCCTGGCATAATCAATGTTCTTAAAGAATCAACTTCCTCTTCCCGAAAATGTTGCCGATACCTTCCACTTCTCATAGGCGGAATTAATTTTCAAAGCAACATTGCGCCATGCAGCATTAGCTTTGTTGAAATACAAAAAACATTTTTTCCCTATCCTCCCCCAATAAAAAGCAAACACAAACTTCTGTTTTCAATGAGTCAGAATTATATGAGAGAAGTCAACAGTATGTTCCTAACTAGCTGACAATTTACCTTTCCATGTCCTGGACATGGATTTGAATGGGGAAAATTAAACTGTGTTGAATCTCTAAAAGTTTAAATTGCTTCTATTTTCTGGATAATTTGTTGAGCGTGGTGCAGCCTTTCTTTGGCTTGTTTGGATTTGGAGGACCAATTGCCTCTATGCATTTGGGAAGGTACATTCCAGAGTATTGTAGTTGTAGAAACTGGTAGTCCATTATATTTTGTGGAGGTAATTTACACCTCTTTACCTTTTAACGAGTTACAGGCATGCCATGGTTTCTTCCAAGACTATGCAATCTAAAAGAGTATACATGTTACATCTGAAGAGAGAAGCTCTATTGAGCAGATCTGGTTCTCAACACTCTTGGAAAGTATGCAAGATCACTGATTTCTTCATTGTTGTCATATTTTTCTCTCGACTGGACTCCCTTAGGTTCCATACATAGATTTATTTAATCTGTCATCATTTTCTTTGTCGTTTATTCAGACTGATGGTGGCGTCAGGGTTCCTTTAGAAAATGAAAGCGCAAGAGCACCTCAAGGAAGCTTCACGAAGGTAGACTTCTTTTAATAAATTCTTTCTATTGTGGTATTTCAGTGTCAATCGCATTGACTCATTGGACATTTCATGGTGCATATGCACGTCTTTTCTTTTTATATTTGCAACTAAATTTTTGCCTATGTGTGTGTGTGTGTGTTTTTTTTTTTCCTGGGAAGGTTTTACTCAGCTAATCTCTACAAACCTGGTAAAAACCATTGTCTAGGATGTTATCTGTCATGCTCTGACCCAGGCATCATCCATTGAAAGCATGTCTTTTACGTAACCTCCATTGCTCTATAAATTTGTTTTTGGCTTGGCCACGGCACAGGACTTGGAAGTAGTCATAGGTCAGCCGTCTTGAGTGACTATTAGGCTCTAGATTCTCTGATTATGCCAGTCGAAGACTTCCTCAGGTCATGTCTTTACTTTGTTCTCAAGGCATAGTCAATCTTCTTGAGGGAATCCTAGGCTTTAGATTGTCTATTATGTCACTTTAATATAGTGGCGATAAAATAGATATTTTTTTCGAGATATAGGATTGAAATATTTAAAGAAGACGTTAGGCAGTGGGAGGAGATAGGGAGAATTTAAAGTCTATAAGATGTGAGGCGAGTTGAAAACTACACGTGAGCGAGAGATGAAACACCCTCACAAGGATTATGAGACACATAAACTGGCGGCTACTGTGAGTTAAGACATAACTCTTTGAACAGTTTGAAGTTGATAAAGATTGATAGAACACCTCTTCATGCATGTTGGCGTCTGTTGATGGGGGAAAGCCTCTACTATGAAGTTTGAAGCAAATATTTTATTTCTTTCGTGTACTGCCTTGGGCATATATATGTAGTTAATGACTTTTATGTATTATTCTAAATACATTCTGCTGGTAAAATTTTCAGGTATTTCTTGATTTGTCACAAGGTGGTAAATATTGTGAATTCTTGATACCTAGACAATACATTGTGATGTTTTCATGCATTCTTGTCATATAAAATCTGTGCAGGTTGAGATTTTCAAGCCTAGAATGAAAAACGTGAATCTATATCAACTCTCGTGCAAGCTGAAGGACATCTATTTCCCATACGTTCAGGTTTGCTGAAATCATATCTATTTTTGCTTAGGGTTTTGTTAAAGAGTGTCTGCAGGGCTCTTGTTAAGCCACAGATTGAGGAAAGTTCACCATTCTTTATGCACTGTTTTACTTTTGTTATGTGTAGTTAATGCTTTAGAAATTGAAACATTTCATACAAGTATGCTTAGTAAGTGCCTCGGGGCACTCTTTGACAAGACTTTTATAGAGATGTTATTTCATTACAAGTGGAGAAAGTCATGCTGGTCTTTTTCTCTTGGCTTTATGGGGTTCATCAGCTAAATTTGGGAAAGAGTCATATCACTTTTTTGGAATTTAAAATGATGTCTCAATTTTCTAACATTTCAAGAGTTTTGCTAGATTTTTCAGACAGATCTGCGTTATGTCATCTTTGTTGCCTGGACTTGTGGTGGTGGAAAGTTTAAGTACTGCAGAAATTGGAGTAAATCAAACACTGCTGTTGATTTTGCCAAATAGAATATCAATACGGTATCATAATTACTGTGTTGCTCCTATGAAAAGTTACTGCTATGGCACATGCAATAATGCTATAATGCCATCACTGCACAATGTTCATAAATGCTGCTACTGACCACAAAGTTGGGTTCAGTTAGCATTGTGGCCAATGTGGGGTATGGCTTTGGTCAATATTTTTGAGAGTATTACTCCTGGCTATGATTTAAAACTATGCTAATGAGTTCTCCCTTCTGGTGAATTCATAACTGTTACTGACTTTCTGGATTACTGGGGATATCAAGGTAGAGCAATGTCTAAGATAGCAAGTAGTAGGTAAAATGGTTTTTCAGAGTTATGCAAGTTTGCTTCTTCTTTGTAAGGATTACATAGGATGCCTGAATTTGATTTATATCTAATTAATTTGAATGTTTGCAGTGTGATGGTTTGTCGAATTTGAGGAGGACTATCAGACCAGTCCATTTCGAGGTATGGAATGCACCGTTAGTACGGTGGACTCTAATATTAACTCCTTTGGCCACATAATGCTTTTACTTTTTAGCTAGCCTCAATTAAGCTATGTAACCATGTTGTTCAGCTTTACAAACAATTTCAGATTTCCTTGTTCTTGCTATGCCTACAAATATATTAAGTAATTTGAGAAGGCTTGCTATTTATAGTGTATGGTTTGCAGAAAAAATAGTACGCATTATTGCTTTTGTCTTTTTTGTCCACTATGAACAGGCAGTTTTGTACATTCTTAATATTGGGATAGAAAAAGCACAATCCAGCTATGTAACTAGGTCATTCAGATTTATGAACAATTTCGGATTTTGTGTTCTTGCTATGCCTACAAATATATAAACTAATTTGAGAAGGTTTGCTATTTAGACGCTTATGATATGAGCGTGTCCTAGTGTATGGTTTGTTGAAAAAATAGTACCCATTATGGCTTAATGGGATCTCAAAGTAAGCTTTTTGCACCGTGAAATAAGTTTGTGCTTTGTCAGGTTAATGGTATTGATTTAGCTGAAATTGAAGGAGGGGAGGTTGCAATTACCAACTTGCATTCATGCAATGGTCCTGATTTTATAATTCAAGTTCATTTTTCGATCACAGAGGACACTGACGCAAATAGAATACTCGGTAAGTATCTGTAGTTCTCTGTCCCATTCTTTATAGAAGAGGAGACAGAGTTATATCATCTTTTATTCTAGGTTGTCCACCTTTTATCTTTCTTAGGCCCTTCTTTCATCTGTTGGCATCAATGCTTTTAGTACTAGTTTTACCTAAGAATGTCACTTAGATTGTGCTTTTCTCTAATATAAAAAGCTGCAATACTTTTCAGGTTCCACAGCAATTCACGAGGCTAATGCTTGCCTGAAGTGTGTCTACTTTCCTGTTGTTCAGGTATGGCAGTATATTCTTATAGTTTCTTTTCTTTTCAGTTTCCTGCGGAGGAAGTTCTTAATATAAGTACTCCAGGGGAAGGAAAACATTGAGAGAATCTTAGAGAAGTTAGAAGCTGATGGATGCAGACTGGCTGAAAGCTATGAATCTTTCAGTCGAGTGTCAATCCGACGTCTTGGCCGACTGCTTCCAGATGCTTGCTGGGTGAGTTGTGGATCTTTTTGGATATTATAATCAAACTAAGAAAAGCTGATGAAACGAAAAGCCCAGGCATCTCCCTTGCATTACATAAGATAAGGATAGTGAGTTGCAGGCTTAAATGCCTAGAAGCAATAGCACATTTAACGGTCCTTAAAACTTATGCTGCTCCAAAATAGTACAGCTTACATTGTTATTGATCACACATCTTCAAGCCTTTATCCTTTCGTATACAGCCCCCAGTTAACAGATGGATATTTAAACCTCTCTTTTGTCGCTATCTAGATCTAGTGGCCCAGTAGTCTTGCATAATCCATTTTCCACAAACCATCCAAGAAGCGAGGTTTAGACACCTGGCCCCATGGTTATCCTTTCGGAAGTTGGACGACTATGACTGCAATTGCTCATCTAATGGATACATCAAGAAAGCAAGCATTCTGCAAACCTGGAAAAAGTCTGATTAAAATATTCAACAGATGGAGTTTGTGTGATCCATATTTCTTGCCTCTAGTTGCCCTAATATGAAAGGTCAAACAGTCGTTGCTCATTCCTCGCATGAATTTTAAGCAAACCCGGTCATGTTTAAAGCTGGTATTAAGTATAACTTCTTAGGCTGGTTTATAAGTTTTATATTTTTGGCCAGGCTGGTTTATAGGTTTGATGAGACCATTTTCTTACCTCTATGTTGTGGCTGCTGTGCTGGGAATAGAAGACATCATGTAACCGGTTGTGTGCATTGCATGTTAGAACAATGGTGAAATGACATCCTGACATTTTAAAACTTCTTTGCTGTTGTGCTTCAGTGCAACTCATGTTATCAACTCTAGTAAATTTTTCAAATGGTAACCCCACCAAATCATGCTCTTCCTCTTTCCTTGGTAGGCAATCTTGCCCAAAACTTATAGTCTATGTCTATGTGCTTTTACATCCAGCAAATGCCCGTGGCAACCCATTATGTCTATGACAACCACCAAAATGAACTTTTCTTGTTTCAGATCTTTGCCCACGTCAATTGCATTTTGATCATTTCTTATCCTCCCTTTTAGTGCATATATGCAAATGTTGACATCATCTTCTCCAAGCTAGTGAGTCAGCTAATAAGAACCATTTTGCAAGAAACGTGCTTATACCTGTATTTTTCTCAATTTTCACTCTATTAACAGTCAAGGTTTTTTGTAATTCATTTCGTATATTGTGAAATATCATCAAACTTAAGATTTCTTCCAAAAATGAAGGAAATTCATCAAACTTAAGATTTCTTCCAAGAGTATTCGCAAGAAAACACAAATACTAAACATATTGTGGCTTATCTTATAAAAATTTCATGTGCACATTGAGAAGGTCCTGTCTGAGAAACTTGATCTAATTGAAAATTTTGGGTTAAATCAAGTGTCATTGTCAAGTATTTGATGCGTCCACTGTCTCTCTTTAACTGTGGTAAGTAATGTTCTCATAGTTGCTTTCTACTACAGGGTTTGCTTCCATTCATGGAGAGACATAAGAAAGGAGATAAAGCTCACTTATTCAGGAGATCTTTCTTTAGAGTTAAATGTTTTATTGGTATGGTTATCACTGATTATTAGGACCTTTCTTATCTAGTGGGACTGCATTTTCTTTAATTCTATACATCATGAGATGTCTTACTTATATTTTGATGATGCAGAGACTGATGCTGGATTTTCTCCAACACCTTCCAAGGTGAGGGGAACTCTACTGCCTATTCATGGGCCATCAGGCTTTCATTATTAGAATACTTAGTGGTCCCAGTTCTGACATTTTTATGTAACTTAAGACTTTCAAATGCTTCGATCTACTGAAAACATATGGACTAGGAACTAGAGATTTCTCGTAGCAAGGCTAAACAGAGTGTGCGGTTTTGGAGGTGCAAACCAAAAAAAAAAAAAGATGCAGCTAATTCATGTCTTTCCATAGGGATTCTTCTGAAATTTCTTGATGTATGTTGGTAGGAATGTGCCTTCTTTATGGATAAAATGGTAGCATTTTGAATGTTGCCGAGGGATTCTTCTGAAATTTCTTGATGTGTGTTGGTAGGAATGTGGCTTCTTCATGGATAAAATGGTAGCATTTTGAATGTGGCTGTCATAAGTTTGATCAGAGTTGAGACCTCTTTATGTTGTCATATTAGCACATATGAATTCAGTGTTTTATTAGTTCCTTTAAGTGTTATATCTCAGGGCAAAACATGTTGTCATTCGTCTGTTATTTGTCAGTTGACAGTGATGTTTCCAATCTTTCTCATCGCTGTTACCTAGGTGGAGAGGAGGTTAGAAGTATGCATACACAGTAGCTGTAAGCCTTTGCAGTAAAATATTGTTCTTACTAAAATTTAAAGGTTTTTGAGTTGCCGTTTGTAGATTTTAGGATGAGTACCTTTTCTATGACATCTTAAAATAATTTAGTAAATTTTTTAAATTCAATTAATGGGAAATGACAAAAGTTTGATGATCAACATTTCAAAGACAGGTCTTCTTCACTTCCTTTTCTTTTGGTTCTTCATTTGTCTAGTATATGTTGAGCTGACTCTTTGTTTGATAAGTAAATAATGTACTTTTGGAAAACATCGAAACCGAAACATGTCTATCTTATGTAAGTGGTTCATTACTTGAAATACTTTGCTTTAGCAAAAGAGTTTATGTGTGAGATTTTGTAAGACTGCCACCACCAACTGTTCTAAAAGCTTAAGGTAGTAGATAAATGCCTGTTTTAATATTTTAATATCCTATCACTCACCCTCATGCTTAATTTGGTCTTTTTTGCTGAGTATTAAGCATGAAAAAATTTCATTGGGAGGCAAATAGGGGTTTGAAAAGATTCGGAATTAGGACCTCCTACTTTGATACCATGTGAGATTTTATAAGATCACTATCAACTGTTCGAAAGCTTAAGCTAGTAGATGAATACATGTTTTGATATTTCAATATTCTTTCAAATCAAAGGACCAAAAATAGGTTGAATGACGTATAGTCATCATCTAAATTGCTTGAGAAATGTAAATCGCTCATCTTCTTGTGGAACTTTTCATATAGAGATGCTCAATGCTCCATTCTTTTGACAGACAGATCTGGCCCAGCACAGCCCATTTACCAGTGCTCTTAGAAAAATTGGCAGGCCTCTTGATGGAGTAAAAGGTCATGCTTGTACATATTTCCACTATCTTCTACTTAAACTTACGTGGTTTTCACTCCAAAGTCCTTAATGAATTTTTGTCCATTATCTAGGAATAAATGTTAAAATCTATAGAGAAGAGAAGTTGTTGACTCCTTTGCAACTGGAAAAGGAGTATTTACGATTGGATTATCCAAATGCATGATCGTTATGATGAAGAGGTTGACAGCGGCGAGGACCAAGCTGTTTTCATAATCAACCCTGGAAACAAGAAGGCACTTGGTGTATCATCCGACGGTATGTAGAAGTGATATATATCATAATCTGGTGGATTACCGGTGAAGTTCTGCTATGTCACATGATAGTGGTTCGCTATTCAGTCTTTTCTGTCTTGCACAAAATGTTTGATATCTTTTGAAATTCTTTGACCACACTACTTCCTGTTTTACCTATTATTTGTTTGCTTTGCTACTCATGGTGCAATTAGTTAATATAAAAATTTATATCTTAGTTGTGAGAGTGCACCGTCGGATGAAAAGGAAGGGAGTGTCTTGGAGATCTGGCCAGAAAATCAAAATTCTCAAAGGAGCATGTGCCGGAGTGCACAAGAAGAATGTCTTTGCTACTCTGGAATATTTTTTGCTTGAAGGACTTCAAGGAGATGGAGGTGGTAAGAAATGATATACCTGCGTTTATTTAATTGCTTTTACTTCAAGCTTTCTGCGAAAAGATACTTTTATTGTGGGCATGTTAGATTATCTCAGTATGTCTAACAGATAACGTTTATACTTAAACAGAATGGAATTTTTATTTGAGCATGCGATTCAAAGCATAAAGAGATACTCTGCATCTAATATGTACAGACATTGTAGCTTCTATGGTAACTCTAAGTTTCAAACTGGTGCCTATTCCATAGTAGTCAAATGATTTTTCAGACAATTTATTTCACCATCAATGACTTGACTTTTATTATGTTTTCCAAGGAGACTTGGACAGAAAAGGAGGTTCCTTAGAAGTGTCCCACATTGATCAGTGGAAGCATTTTGCATTCAAACCATCAGTTAGTACTTATGTTCGCTAGGATTGAAATGAAAGAATTAGATCATGTATTAATTCGGAGAAAAATCTTGGGATCAAGTTTTAACCGTCTATCTGCTCATAGGGGATTTCCAGATCAGAAGATCCCTCAACTTGATTGAGAAAACAGTTTATATATTGTGACGATGTTTCTCTATTCTATTCAATGAAGTGTATTGGTCAATTGATCTGACCGTCTTCTCTCTGCAGGGGAAGCACGAATCATATGCAGGTGAGTCACTTTTCGATTTTCTGTGGTTGAAGTGTTTTCAGTTTTCATCAACTGATTGGATACCTCAAGATTCTGCTAACAAGCTGTCCCTGCATTATTTTGCGTGAAAGGCCACTAGGGGTGCCTGATGAGAAAGGCTGCATCCTCAATAAGCACGATGGAAACGTTTGCTTGGAGGTTCAGAGTTCTGTATCTATACCTATTGGAGTAATTGACTCTGGAGAGGTATCTATTTGATTATTTGAATGTCATTTTACTTCTTTATGTCATATTTTGTGGTCTCTACTCAATCTTGAGCTTCCAAACCCAGTTAGTAGCTGTTGGGAAATCCGAGTGGGAGTGCCAATTGGAGAAGCAGCACTTGAAAGCTCCATCTTCGATTGACTTGCTAGATGCCAACCAATGTGAAGAGTTAGGAATTCATGAGGTACGTGTCTAATTAGGGTTTTGTAAATCGATCTTCAATTCACAGGTGACTGCAGAAAGTAGTTCTTGAAGCATCCTATATAACCTTGTTCGAGCATTTTATAGCATCTAGGTGAAATCTGTTGGTCTGAAAGGTTTAAGAGCTAAGGAGATTTTTTGCATGATGTTATATATTGTGTTCCTTCTCCTTAGAATAATGTTGACCTGAGAATACTATTGAGATTTATCTGTCCTCCGTCTATATTACTAGCCTATTCATATTTTCTTTTTTATCTTTTTGTTTTCAGGCGTTACCAGTTCATGCACCCATTCCTGCTGGACAAGACCCTCCGAAGGAAATTGTAGCCGTTGTTCGGCCAGCAAACTTCAGTTACTCCACTGCTCCGAAGAACTTGGATCAGAAGTACATTGTCAAAAATAAAATGGAAATGTCAATGGAAGTCAAATTCAGTGGCGATTCTGATAATGGTCAAGAAAGTCATCTTTATTCATCTCGCGTGACACCATCTTGTTATAGAGGATATCATGGTCTATACATCTTTTCCTTGCAGCACAAGTCTCATGAACTATTTCAGAAATCTGGTATATATAAATTTCTGTTGCATATGGTAAGCAAGCATCTTTAACTCTTTTCTGCCAGCTAAAGAAACAGGGACAAACTTTATCAACAAATGCTCTTTTTATTGTGTAATACCTCTCAAACATTATTTTGTTGACATGTACTTTTGATCAGGATGAGACAAGCTGTAAAAACTATGAAAAAGAAGTGACAGTTCTTGCATCTGCTGAGGTTGGAAGGTGGCAACTTTTGGGCTATGGTAAGAATGAGCATCTTAGAGTCAGGTAAGGATGGTAAGAAGTTTTTGATAGTACCAACTTTTTACTCTTTTGTTGTATATGTGGAGCTCCAGGTTTGTAATGTAATTTGTTGGCTATTTTGACAGGGTTGGATCATGCTTTCCACCTTTAGATGTTGCATGTTATGACAAATATGGGAACCTCATTCCATTCCCATCAACTCCAAAAGTCAATTTGCAATTCAAGATGGGTAACGGCATGTTGATTTGTGTAAAGAAAATGAAGGCAGGCCTTTCATCTGACAAAAGGACTCTAAGAATTAAGGTGCCATGCGCATCTATTTAATATGTCTGGCCCATCTCAGATTTGCACACTTTACTAAAATTTAACTCTATCGAGATACAGTAGTATCTCAAGCATTGTTGTGGTAACTCAGATTTTCTGATTGTGTAGGATATACTGATAGAAAGTGGGGATTTAGACATCATCCGGCCAAACTATGAGGGCACAATGCTTTTATGTCCACCGGATGAATCTTTGTCCATTTCTATACCATGTAAAGGTATCGCATTCTGGATTAAATTCCTTTACAAGCATGAGCGTGAGATTTGTTAATTGTTTAGCTATTGATATGCCTGGAAATTATTTTCTCAACATTCTCATAGTTATTCCTGGACATGTGCGGCGAGTGTTGGCACATCCATCCATGCGAAGTATCCAAATGCTTCCTGGGTGCACAGTACAAGAACTCAAATTGGAGGTAAAAGCACATCCTCTCAAGCCTTGTGCTTAAGCCCAATTGTGAATGAAGTTTCTAGCACTATTTGTACGAGAAAATACTCAATCATGTGCAGACTGTTACTAGCGTGCACATATTGCATAGTCGTGGTCCTCAGTACATTTTCCTGACCGCAATGGCAATTATTTTACTTGCCATGTATAGTTCTTAGTCTTTCATAAGGTATTTTATTGGATGGAAATTGAGGCCTGGTCTTTCTCTTTTCAATTGAAAAATAACAAGTATCTGAGACAGAACTTCTTTGAACTTTTTAATTGCGTACCTTGTAGAACTTCACCATACGACAGAAAAAGCAGTGTAAGATAACCTGGTCCAAACTGGAATATCATTATGTTTAGCCAATAATTCGCTGTATATTTGCGGAAGAAATTTTTGCCACTCTTGCTTATGTCTTTCATTTGATTCATTTCCTTCAGATGTTTGATGCTTATGGAAATCATGCTTTGAAGGGCTCTGAAGTTCTTTTGAAGGTTGAGGATTTTCCAGTAAAGATCAGATGGGTAAAAAGCACAAGGTGATGTGCTTTCCCATATTCCCTGTGGTGCTATTGCGTAAATTCTGTAATTAATTATTTGTTCTCTTATTCTATGTTTGGGAGATGAAGGAAAATGGGGGAAATGAAAATTTGGGCGGAAAGTGGGTAGGTAAGAATTCGGATTTTGTGAGAGTTTGGAAGGAAAATTCAAGGTTTTGTTTAGTTACACCTAAATTTTCTTCCCTCCACTCTCCCAGACAAAGCTTCAAAGATGGCCTTTGTTGACACCAATTCAGCATGTTGGTCAGGGCATTTATCTTTCCATAGTTGCATAGGTGCATGAGAGCGTTTAACTGAAGCAACAGGAACTTTGTGGTGATTTTGCTCCCACATTTACCTACATTTCTGTTGTTATTATTGGGAATGACCCTGCTGGCATTTTAGATATAGGGCATGAACTGTTCAAGCGATGAAATAGCATGTCGGGGTGGCCCAAAAAGATTTGGCGCATTGTAGAGGTGTATTGTGTATTCATACCATATTTGGAACAGCATATGCATTGCTGATGGTTTAGCCTCTGTCGAAAATTATTTAAGAGAAGGAATAAATTCCTTGTTCAGGTGGATCATGATGGATTTGTTCATCTCAGTGGCATGTTGAAAGTTACTGCAGGTTACAATCAAAATGGTATGAACCTTGAGTTTGTAGCTTGGACTTTTACTTTGATCTCTTCAAACGTTTTCTGGGTAATCTTTAGTTGAAGGAAACTGTGTTTACAAAAGAACATCAAGT